>CM053624.1:267279555-267324965 GCA_028646595.1 Phalanger gymnotis | reverse complement strand
CAGGGGAGAGAGGAAGGGAAAGGGGGATGGGAAGGGAATGGGGCGACGGAGGGGAAGGCTGACTGGGGAACAGGGCAACCAGAATGTACGCCATCTTGGAGGGGGGGGGAGGAAATGGGGAGAAAATTTGTAATTCAAATGCCTATGAAAATCAATGCTGAAAACCAAATATGTCAAAACTAAATTTAAAAATAAATTAAAAAAAAAAAGAAGAATAGTAGGTACAATAGACACAATAGCATAAAGAAAGACAACATAATCCAGTCAAACACAGGGATTAATATTGGTTCCAGAGGACTAAGGTTAAACCATGTACCCTTTTGGTTAAGAAATGGCAAACTGTAAGACTGGGAATTTATAGAGACTATCTCAATCATTAAATTATAATATCATAATATTAAAAATTATGATATTGCTGTTTGGATAGGAGTATTAGTATTTTCCAAATAAAAAAAAAAGATAGGGCCATCTTCCATCATTGTCTCTTTGCAGATAAGATATAAAACAAATACAATTTGGCTGGTCACCCAAAATCGGTTTTAAATCTATACATAATACACTATCAATGAAAAATCATGAAAAGTCATGAACTACTTAAGGCAATTGCTTTGTTGCTGAAGAAATACTTAGTTGGGTTTACTGCCTTTTTATCAATAAAAACAAATAAAAATAAATTTATAGCTTGTCATTGAGTTACATGGAAAAGCTGGTGGTTCCTACCTTAAAAGCGAAGAAATGGTCTGTGTAATTGTCACCAAAGACAAATATGGCTCCTGTGTCCGAATATTCCAAGAAAATCTAGAGTAAAGATATCAATATGTTTAAATATCAAAATCACTGAAAATGATGCTTGTTGAACTAGGGGAAAAAGCCCTTAGGCCTGATAGTTAAATATGACCTGCATTGAATCCAACCTTACCTGTACTTGGTTCCCCAACCAATTGAATGCCTCAAATCCAGCTGTAGTTCTTAGAATGAGAAGACCAAGAAGAAACTGTAATCCAATTCCCCAAAAGACAGGTCTCCAGAACACCTATGCATAAAAGAACCAGAAATGTTAATCTTATTAGGAGAGAAATGCTGTAGTAAGGGACTCAAGATGACACCTTGCATTCCCAAACCGGTATGAGGCTGACTTTCAGCTGTCATGTTTGATAGAGCCAGCAAGAATAGTTGTCAAGGAAGATACAGAATGGAATGACCCTGGCAGAACCTGACATAGAGTGGTTCATTGTGATTTACCCTTTGTAGACCTTTCCTAAACAAAGCCCTTAGTTTTTGGTTTACCGAATTGCCTCAGATTCCCTAAGTTTCAAGACTGCAGTCCCAAGAAGTGATAAACTTACCAAGACTGTGTTTAACTTTGGCACCAACAGTGTAAGACCAACAAGTGATTCCCACTATTGGTTTTGTATTACTAAAAGGTGTGACTGGTTTGAAACATCATGTAAAAGCCAATAAAATCAGATCAGAGTAGTTAGAGCAAAAGTCAAAATTTAACCCACAAGCTGGAAGAAAAGACAAAGAGGAGAACATACTGCACACAATTACGACAGCTCTCAGAGGGGAAGATACCATAAAAGGAAAAGGTCATGGATGGCACGATTACCAAAAAGATAAACAAATACTTCTTCCATTATATGGGATCATGATAAGAATAGTACATGCATACACTGAAGAAATCCTTGAAAATACAAAAAGGGAACATGTGGTATTTTGCAGCTGATTTTCCACAGCAGGGCACTTTTCATAGTCACAAAACTGAGGAAAAATCTAAAGAATATTTTATGGTTGAGTCATTTGTTGATTACTTCCATGGCCCCTGCCCCCAAAAGCTTTTGACCTGCATAATAAAATGCCATGTTAAAGGCTCTCCTACAATATGAGAACATGCAAGATTCAGTGAAAATACAACCAAAGAGATAAATTTGTTTAACAGTTTTCTGGTTATCAACCTCAAAGCAAGCAGAAAATAGAGAAATACATGCTCCCCAAAAGGTGTTCCCAAATTAAATGTATTACATAATTATAAAGAAAAGCAAGCTGCACATATTAGAGATGTATGTACAATTCTCTTTGTTCTACTTTGTATATGGTTGGTGTTAGTCAAGGTCATATTAAAAAGAAATACATCTTCAAGACGGCTGAGATTGCCCAGATATTCCAGTTTATGGATGAGATTGTACTGATTGCACTGGAGTTCATAACAGCACTGGATCTCCTCACTAGTCACCCAAGAGATCAGCCATCCAGCAAAATTAAAGTAAATGATGAAAGCAAAGACGATAAAGAATGCCTAATGCCCAGATTATGACATAAAGTCGAAGGGGCAACCGGTAGGTTAGTTCATTAATGCTCATATCTTGACTACATGTTGCAGATGGACAATGAATTGAATTGGAGGAAGAGATTAGGTCAGATTGCATCTTGGGGACTGCAGTGTTTACAGAGATCCCAAGCTACTCTCTTCTGCCAAAATTCATCTCTTTAATACCAATATTTTCCTTCTTAGGCCTTATTGCTATGAATCAAGGAACATCATGATCTTAGTAGAATCAGAATTGCAGGTGAATCCAAAGGGCAATGAAAAGATGCATGATGAGTGTTAAGTAGGCTGCCCTGTGTCAACCAAGATGAGTTACATCAAAAGAGGAATAGAAGACATCAAAGACATATATAACTAGGAATGGCTGGTCAGGTAGCATTAAGTGAGCAAAAACAGATGGATAGCCCAAATGCCAACAAGTGAAAAAGTGGTAAAATCATTGATAAAGGGGAGCTGTGGCTTGGCTTTATCCTATCTCCACCATAAGGTCTTCACTCTGGCACCAGTCTGATACCCTATAGCCCTCATGCTCTGTGGCAGGGTTTTGCTTCCATTTACCGACATCCATAAAGTCCTATATTTAGAGCTGGAAGAGCATTTTATCCAACCCCCTCATTTTTCAGAGGAGGAAACTGAGGCCTAGAAAGGTTGAGTGACTTATTCAAGGTCACATAAACAGCAAATAATAGTATTGATACTTGAAGTCCCCAAATCCGGTACTTTTTTCTCCTCTGTACCAAGCTGTTTGAGAATAATGTAATTGAAATTCAGCCTTGATGATTCATTCCTATCTTACTATACAAAGACTTGATTAGCTTCAAAATATAGAACTCAGGGAATAGTGCTGATTGGCAGTTCAGACAATGTTTGTGATGGTCAAAGGCTACATGGAAGAATTTGGGTCACTGCAAAGCTTTTGTTTCCTCTGAATTGAAAATTCCTACTGTTGGTGATTATGTGACAATATATGTTCTGGGGATTCACTCTCTTCCCTCTTAGAACAACCCTCTCACTCATCCCAATATAGATTGAGAAAGTGGTTTGTTGTCAATAAAGCAGTTTTAAGGATATTACAGATACATTTTTAGAGCAATAAAGAGGTAAAAAATTCAATATTCAAATGCAGACAATTATGGATTTAAAAAAAATCAAGATCTATTCTGTTGGAATGTATGTTGGCTTGGAACTTTTGCTCCAAAAGTGATGGGTTCCATTTTGGGAGGGGGTTGACTGACTCATTAGAGAAAATTATTGAAGCAGGATTTCTAGTTGACTACAGCTACATGATCAGGCATAACTATAGAAACTATGTCCAGGATTTCTTTCACTTAGCCATTCTCCTTTGTTAAAAGGGAGGGTTCTATTGGGGGAAAGAGAAGTGAAAGGAGAGTCATTAAGAAATGACAGTGCCATAAGAAAGAAAATAAATAAAACTTTTTTTAAAGTAACCAACGCATACTATATATACAATGCCATAAAGGCCAAATGTTTAAAATGTGGACAAGAGATGAAAATGAATACAAAGATTTCCTCATTACTTACCCTAGTTGGGTACTTAGAAAATATTAGCATCAGGAGAACATACAACACAAGCCCACCGAAGGACACCAGAGACTGGGTTCCCTGTTTGGCTGTATCAAAAATTAGCCAGCAAATGATTCCTGCAACCAGCAAGATCCACATCAGCCTAAGAGAAAGGAAAGAGGGTTGTTGAGGTGCCTTGATGTGTTTTCAAATGACAGCCAAACTTTTGAACGACTTGTCATTTTGCCCCGGGGAATGACAAGTTGATGACTTATCTAAACACTTAATTAATGCTAACAGTATTAACACACTCAGGCAGGAAGAATTTATGATAGACAAGCACTGTTTCTAATGGGTGTGTTTACATGAGCAAATAACTCAGAGTTGAGAAGTCTAATAACGGGCTCCCTCCATATCTCCTTTTTTATTCTGAGAAATTAGGAAAAGAGACGCCCAGTTGCTGACTTTCCTAAGTGTGTCATCTATATGGAATGGGTAACACCAACATTTTGTTTTTGCAGAATCATGGAGCTGGAAAAGACCTCAAGAGGTGAGCTATCCAGCCTTTCTCCTCTAAGTAGGTTTGTGTAGAAGACAGGACAGACAGCTTGCCAACCCATATTTAAAACTCTCCAAATGGTCTGATTTCCACAGTTTCCTTTGGGATACTCTTCTAGCATCTAATCATCTTTTAGGTTTGGATTTGTGATTCTCTCTCTGGAGGGAACTCCTAGCATAAATCCCCACCTCCCAGCCACCGACAATAGGGACTCGGGAAAACCTGAGCACTGATCCTGATTCCTGACTCAGGCACTAACTACGTGTGTGACTTCACACTAAAATCCCACCCATGTGGGATTTTAGAAAGATGTTCCATACTCACCACTTCAACCAGAACCAATGCTTGCTTAGGAATCTGCCACCAGGAGACAAGAATGCAGCAACCTGACTTTCATATTTGCCTATCAAGTAGTCCCAAAGAACAAAGAATATGGCGGCAACAGTGAAGACAAAAAGCGGGAGGGCTCTATGGAAGTTCACCACACAAGCTGCAGTCACTAGAATCAAAAAGCCTGTCGAGGAAAGAAATGAACACACTATTCATCACATATACAGTGAACAGGTAGCAACTAGTGTGCCAAGCCTATAATGAGGAGAGACTTAATCAAGGCAGAGCAGAGCCATAGCTAGCATTTTTCACACCTAGAGCAAGCAGGCTGGCAAAGCCACATGAAGAGCATCGCCAAAGCAACACTTTAAAAAAGACAAATTCTAGCTCTTCTATTTTGAAACCAAACCTTGCTGGGGAGAAGAAGAATGATGCCCATTACCTGACTTCAGTTTTATTTTTACCTTGCCATAAAAGGGGTTTCTTCCTCTGATTAAAAGAAAGCCTCAAGGAGACAAACTTAAAAAAAAAAAACCCACTACTTCATTTCTCCAGAGCTACACCCTCACCCCACTCTACTTGACCCCACTGGACTCTAGTCTCCCAGGAAGCATTCCCATTCTCCAGACTTTTCGCACTCTAACCCATGTTTCCCACCTACAAAGTTCTCCAATATTTCTCTCCATATAAATCAACCAAAAGGAAAAAAAAAAGGCAAGTTCATTATTAACGGGGGGTGGGGGGGGTGGGGGGGCAGGGAGTTAGGGGTAGAGCAATGGATAGGGAAGTGTAAAAAGTTACCAATCAAATGTGAGGCTCTGACATTGTGGGTGGGAAGGGGAGGAACTCATGTTAGTTCTTAGGTCATCTGGTAGCTTCCAATTTTAGCTATTTTAACCATGTTAACTTGGAGCTTTGGTAACTGTCTGACGTATATCAAATATATATATGTATATTTGATAACTAGATTTTGCATGTGTCTATGTGTGTGTGGGGGTTTAAACAATCATGCAAATGGGGACTTTAATTTATTTTCACCATGTGAAGTCCTAAAAGCTAGCAAAGTGGGGAGGGTGGTCTTTCTTATTTCTTTTGCACAGCAATTAATACCACAAATTATTCTTCGTCATGATTTTTCTGTTTGATTGTTCATTCCAATGTTAGGCTTAGGAGGTGTAGCTTGGCATAATATCGTGGATGGGAGAAACCAGGTTGAAGGGAGGATAGGTGATTTGTCCAGAGTGACTGAGAAAACCATGGGTGGAATAAAATGGGACCTCCTAGGGGTTGCTTAACATTAGAAAGTCAAATCTTCTACTCTGGAAGCACTTAAAAATAGGAGGGCTTCTCATTTGTGTGATCTGGTTTAGGTATTTGAAAGCAAGAGTGTAAAACAGGTGGCCCCTTGGCATTTCCGTGTTCCAGATTTATTTGTATTGTTTTACTTTGTCTATTTGTACCCACAGGGCTTAGCCTGGTGACTGACACATGTTGTTCAGTCATTTCAGTCTTCACTCTTTCTGACTGGAGTGGTTTGCCTTTTCTTGGATTTGAACTCATGAAGATGCGTCTTCTTGGTTCCAAGCCCAGTGCTCTATCCCCTTCATGGTCTAGCCTCCCAGCATGTTACAATTACTGTGTAGCATTTGCACCGTCCATCCTCCACACTAAAAATGTATTCCTTCCTCACTTTCACCAACTCTTACAGTCCCCTTGTTTTCTCCTCCCTTCTTAGGGAGGCTGAGAGATTAAGTGACTTGCCTAGATTCACAAAGCTAGTAAGTGTCTCAGACTAGTTTTGAACTTAGGTCCTCCTGAGTCCAGGCCCAGTACTCTATCCTAGCTCATTGATATCCTCTCCCAATAGATTTACGTTGTATTTATCTTGTATCTTTTCTGTAGATATTCATTTATATACACACATCTCCTGAAGGGTAAGTATAGTTTCATTTTTGCCTTTGTGTCCCCAGTGTCTAGCACAGTGCCTGGCACACAGTAGGCACTTAACAATAGCTTGTTTAATAGAGGTCATTGCTTTGCCTTAGAGTAACGGGAAGATTTCCCACTTTGTTTCCACAGTTTTCTTTGCCTTAGAAATAAAGCAACATTACACCACCAAAACTATTGTTACAACTCAGTGCCCAATGTCAGTAAGCATGGTAGTTAGCTTAAGGAAGTTTCAATAATATCCCCCTCAATAGCTTTTATGTTGTGTTGCCCCATAAACTGGGCATTTCAAGGGGAACAACTTGTGTTCACTTTCCCTATGCTTTGCTTGTGTGGCAAAGAGCATCTTGACCATATCTGTAATGCTCTGAAGGATAGGAGGAATTTTCCCTCTAGCACAAGTGGAGAGTTTTCTTCAGCATTCCATTTAGAAGCCCAGCCCTTTGACTGAAACCTGAAAAAGGTGCTTGTCTCCCTTCCGACTGAAGTACCTGCTAATAAAATGCCATAGAAGATGTATTGGGCCACAGCTTTATGCTTCTTAAAGAAGCCATAGGCCTCATCATACTTCTTCTCTAGGTACCTGTGAAAACACAAAAAGAGAAAAAGTAAACAATTTAGGTAGAAAGAAACAAATGGCTCCCATGCCACTTTTTTTTTTTAAGAGGTGGGAGGTATTGGCCACAATGTTCGATGGATCAATCAATTATTTTTTCCTTTTCTTTTTCTTTTGTCTTTTATGGGATGGCTTTCTGGGAGGGAGAAATGGACAGATATAGTGATATAAAAACCAAAATACATCAATAAAATGTATAGCTATATCTATCTATCTGTCTGTCTGTCTATCATCTCTCTCTCTCTCTCTCTATCTGTGTATCATCTATCTATCTAATTTATTAAAATGAATAATAGTCAAGTAGAAGCAACACTTGAAGTAGATTTAGAATAGGGTAGAAGTTACTAATACTCTAGGGGGAATATGGGGAAATTTTGCCAAATAACTATTATCCTATTGAAATCTTCCAAAGTTGTAGTGGTAAAATATATGGATTGGAGAGAAACTTGGTGAAGGCCAAGGTGGGGTGAGAAAGGGAGGGACTTTCTATTGACTGAGTGTAATGATGTATCTGAAAAATTTGAAAGTAAAATTGGGGTAATAATTCCTTCCAATCCAAATCAAATAAATGAAGTTTGAGGACAAAACCTTTTTCACTCAACATCACTCAAGATGATGTAATTGAAATCTGTAATAACCAGAAACACTGTTATCATTTCTAATCAATGAAGTTACAACATTTTTAGCATACCCTGAGAGAAGCCTGTCCCATTCTTACTGCATGAATTACATTTAGTTTAATTTGTAACTGCCACTTAATTCCATTTGTAACAACTTGCCTCAGAGAATCAGGATTCTTAATCTTTCTTGCAATCAAATCAAGGCAAGGAACAATCAGTCAATAAGCATTAACTGTCTACTATGGGCCAGCTAGTGCTAAGTGCTGGGGATACAAAGAATGGCAAAAGACAGTCTGCCCTCAAGGAGCTCATAGTCTAATGCAGGAGACAACATGCAAAAACTATATAAAAAAACTATATGTGAGTTATATGAAGGATAAATTAGAAATAGTTAACAGAAGGAAGGCAGCAGAACTAAGGGGCTTAAGAAAGGATTCCTGTAGGTAATGGGATTTTAGCTGGGATTTGAGGGAATTTAGGAGTTAGAGATGAAAAGGAGAGCTTTCCATATTCACAGACAGGGAAAATGTAAACAAACTGGAAACTGAACATGACATATGGGTGTCTTTCAAAAAACTGTACAGAAAATAAAACAGGTTGACAACAGAATCAAGCGTCACGCTGATTTTATGTTCTGATAAACATTTGACAACTTAACGATACAAAAAATGTTATCAGATTCCAAATAAAGTTTCTTTATGAAAAATCAATCTCTTTATTCTTATATGCATATGTATTGTAAACTTAAAACCTATTTCATTTCATATTGAATAGAAGGCATGGCAAAACTTACTGAAAGCCAAGAATAGGTTCTATAATGCCAGGAAGCATTGTTTATACTATAGAATGTAAATTGAAAGCACGAGGGAAAATACAACTGTGATTGAGGTACTGGTTCCCAATCTTTCACCTAGGAAAGGTTTTTAATTGATTCTTTTGTTGTAAACTTGACATTTTGGTCTTTTGTGCAGATGGGCATACATAGTGGCTAATTTGGTAGAGTACTCAGAGCTAGCCTTTTAAGTAAGAAAAACTGAGGTCTATCTATCTATCTTTCTATCTATCTATCTATCTATCTATCTATCTATCTATCTATCTATCTATCTATTATCTATCTATCCTCCCCTAATAGCTGTATGGCCTTGGGTAGAGAGACCTCATAACACAGTGGAAATTTTGATCACTAGCTCTAGGGTCACAGCACCTAGGTTTAAATGTACATTTCTGATACTTTCTGTGTAACCTCAAACAAACTACTTAACCACCCTGGGCCTCAGTTTCCTCATTTGTAAAATGAGGGTGTTAGACTAGATGGCCCTCCTACTTCAACCTATGTGATCCTGTGGTTGACTGAAATTGCCCTAGGCAACTCTTCAAATCTCTTTTTACACACCAGTAATTTCTGATGTTTCTCTCTGTCTCCAGTTCCCACCCTCACCTTCCTCAAGCGAATAGAGCTTGGACCTAGGATTAAGAAAACCCGAGGTCAAATCTGCTCTCATATGCTTACTAGTTGTGTGACTCTCTGGAAAAGTCACTTAACTTCTGACTGTCTCAGTTTCCTCACCTATAAAGTAAGGATAATAATAGCACTTAACTCCCAGGATTGCTGTGAAGATTGAATGAGGTTAATATTTGTAAAGTATTTTGAAAAGCTAAAATGCAATACAAATGCTAACTAGTTTCAATATTAGGGCCACCTGGGCAACAAGTTAAAAGTTGGGGGATGAGGACAATTGTGACATAAGATAAATTGATTTGCAGGCTAATATTTTTTTAAATTCCAAGGAATAAGGGAAAACTTTGAAGTTTGTCTATATTGTTTGTCCCTTGTGCATTTCATACATAATCTAGTTGGAAATTTCATGTTACCAATGTTTGATTATCTGATTATCTATCAGAAATGATTCCAGGCATTTGGTGGGTGTGTTTTCCCATAAACATTAGTTGAAACTTGAGTACCTCTTTCCCACTCAGGGGTTTTTCTCAGCCTCTAGAGTCTTAGAATGTTTCAAGGAATCTTAAGGTAAAATGAAATTGGAAAGGAAGCTCAGGTTTCTCTGGGTAAATGTCCTTGAAAGTTGATACACGATGAGAACATCTGGGCTTCTGTGCAGTGCTTCTCAACCTTGGTTTTGTAATGCCCTGGGGTGCTCTCCAGTTATCTCAAGGGCTGTCAAGAAATTTGCCCCTTCAAAATCTCAAAAATAAAAATTTGTTTTCCAGTAACTTCAGAGGTTATAAACTGAAGTACTTTTAAGTATGGTCTCATGCGTGTCATAAAATCAGAGATCTTTCAGGAATTGTAAACCATATGGAGTTTATAGAATACCTAACTCAATCAATCAACAAGTATTTAAGCGCCAACTCTGTGCCTGGCACTGTGCTAAGCACTGGGAATACAAGCAAAAAGAATAAAACAATCTCTTTTTGCAAGGAGCTACTTTATGATTGGAGACTGGCAAAGGAGATAATTATAGAACTCTATAGCATATAACGTGATAAGCAGCTAGTGGCACAGTGGATAGAATGCCGGGCCTGGAGTCAGGAGGATATGAGTTCAAATCCAGCCTCAGACACTTATTAGCTGTGCGACCTTGGGCAAGTCACTTCACCCTGCTTGCCTCAGTTTCTACATCTGTAAAATGAGCTGGAGAAGGAAATGGCCCCAGGTTTTTTTTCTTTTGCCAAGAAAACCCCAAATGCAGTGATGACAAGTTGAACATGACTGAAAAACTATTGAACGACATTATTTTTTGAGATGAAGAAATTTAAAGGTTGATGAGATGATAAATGACAGTGTAAGGAAGCTGAATTTTTAAAAATGAAGTGGAAACTTGAAATAAATGATATTACGAGACAGTATTTAATTGTATGAACTTTATCTTGGACTGATGAAAATACTGGAAAATATGATAACTGAGCTTATGTTAGAAATCTATGAAAGATTGGAGAATGGAGAGATGGTACAATTCTGGAGAAGTACAAATATTATCCTGCTTTTCAAAAGAAGAAAAGAGGTGAGGATGCAAAACATGGACCTGATTTCTATTCCTGGCAAAATTCTAGAACATGTTGTTGAAGGGAAAGCTCATTAGCGTTTAGAAAGGGAAACAGTAGTCACAAAAAGCCAGCATGATTTCATTACGAGAAATAGGCCACACTAACCTCATTTTACCTTTTTTTTTTTTTTCACAAGTAATTAGATTGGCAAGACAGGCAATCATATAGTGGACTGAGAGACAGTCACAGGTACCTGATCAAGTCACACACTGACTGTGTGACTCTGGGGAAGACTTGACCTCTCTATGCACCTCAGGCAACTCTGTAAAACTACAAGATGCAGAGCAGGTACTGATCTGCATTGGTAGAAGAAGTTTCCTCACTGGGGATTTCATGTAGCATTGAAATTACAGGTCCAATCAGTTCCCTATTCTCCTAATGACATTCCCTGTCCCAAACTGAACTGGTAGACTGGAGAAATACTATGGACCAAGTATATTTATATTTCAGCAGATCATTTGACAAACTCTCAAGCTTTTCTTGTGGACAAGATGTAGAGATATGAGTTAGATGACTACATGGTCCAATGGATTCAAAAAAGATTGACCGAATCCAAAATAGTCATTAATGGATCAATATAAACTTGGAAAGAAGTTTCAAGGGCAGTGCCTCAGGGATCATCTGTCTCCTCATGACCTTGTCCTGTTCAATATTTTTAAATCAATAACTTGGATGAAGGCATGCTTGTCGAATCTGTGAATGATAAGAATCTGGGAGGGATAGCTAACACATTTGGACAGCTCAATGGGCTAGAATTACAGGCTGAATAAAGTAAGTTGAAATGTGTATGGGTTCCAAAAGTCAAAACTCCAGAGGAGTGGAGGCAAGGCAAAACAAAAGTTCCCATGGAAAAAGATCTAGGGATTTTGGTGGACAGCCAGCAGTGAAACAGAAGATGTTGATATGCTTTGACTGCATCAGAGGATAGGTCTGGCTTCAGAGGACAGAGTCATTTGTTCTCTAGTTTCTGGTCATTATTTTGTGACTTTTAGAGATGTGGAGTTGGTGAAAGAACAAAGAAACTCAAACCATTCCTATTGCAAACCCATCAAGTATGGCAGTCATGCCTAAGGTTCAAAGAACTAAGTCCCATTGAAATTCCCCAGATGCCTAATTGATTTTGGAACTTGATTATTATATTGAAAGCACTTCAAGTCTTGAATCTCTAATAAGCTTCTGAAAGAAAGGCACCATACGTATGCCACCATCTCCCATGGCTCCCCACCTAGCATAATGTTCTAGGCACAAAGTAGATGTTTAATGAATCCTATTCATTTATAGTAAATGTTCGACAACAAATACTTGTAAATTTGAACTCCATATAAAGGTTCTGGGTGTGTGATAGGTTGTGGTTGCAGTAGGCTATTATT
Organism: Phalanger gymnotis; assembly: GCA_028646595.1. Lineage (NCBI taxonomy): Eukaryota > Metazoa > Chordata > Mammalia > Diprotodontia > Phalangeridae > Phalanger > Phalanger gymnotis. The sequence continues at coordinate 267,312,610 of CM053624.1, read as the reverse complement.
ACAGAGGATAGTGGTGAGTTAGATTTTTCTCCTTATTTAATTCATAGGGTCATAAGATCATAAATCTAGAGCTGGAAAGAAGTCTAGAGGATATCTGGTCCAACTTCCTTACATTTACAGACTGAGGCTCAGAATCAAGATTCAAACTTAGGGTTAGAAACTTCCAGTTTTCTGGTGTGAGATATCATTTGGACTCCTATTCTATTCCAATCAGTATTAATCAGTTTGATATTTTATATAAGTCAGATAGAGATAATTAGATAAGATAGGTTCTTATGGTAGGCCTTCTTAGTGGGCCTCAAACTTTAATGTAATGTTCACTACTTGTGAACGGTTATGAAGCTTACTTGTGCAACCACAAGAATGCTGACAAAGATATCTCTGTCCCATTTTACTTAAATTACATGTCCAAATCCAGCCTATGTGGGATCCTTCATTCTTTGGAAAGTCCTCCAGTTTGTTTTTATATTTCTGGACCACCTTTTTTGTCCAGTAAGAGTAGGCGATCATCTTATGACCATTTGGTCACCAGAGATGACTCTTGCTTTGTTCATCTTAATTTTTGGTCCTCAAGAGCAAGGTCTATCAACCCATGAGATTCTGTGCTTTACCATGCCTCTTTTGCATATTTAGGCATCAAACCATATAAAAGTAAGGTTGCGGGAACCAGGGGCATCTCAGATCATGAGGAAGGTCTGAGATCTACTTCATTAGAGGGAGCCATAGACCCTTTAATAAAGTGCTATTTACTTGGAGCTCTGCCTCAGTAGTTTTTCTTGCAGATTGGATAGTTTTGGACCCCACACTAACTAATTGGCACATCCCTGCCTGGGACTCGTAATGGGTGGGAAACCAATCAGATGTACCTCAGCCGGACCTTTTATCATCCTCATCAAACTCGTGTTACCCTGACTCTACAACTATCTTTAAATGGCATTCAGGCATCCCAGTAAAAGATTGGGACAACCATACATCAAATCCAGAAAGAAATTTTGTGTAAGACAATCATGGCCCCCTATCATGGCCTGAAAAACCATCATGCCAGAGGTTTACTGGTCACTTATTCAGTTGTATCACATCTCCCACCCTTCCTAGCTCTGCTTTGTGTCAGTCCTGGACCTGGTGTGAAGGGGTTAGTGGTGTACCCAGGGATATATATATATGAAGCCATGAACTTATGAGAACAAATTGTTAAATTTTCAATGTAAGCAATTACACCTCAGAAATCAACAAATATTACGAATTGAGACCTGATTTGTTGTTTCATTGATTGTCTAGATTTTAAAAAGTGATGAAAATGTTAACAAAACAGATAAAGCTTAAATGTATGTTGTACATATATTTCCCCCTGGTGATCTGGTTGTTAAAAAACATTTACTAGCACACCCCTGGTTACTCCTTTCCCTTGGCCATCTCTAACTAGGCCATGAGGCATCGCCTATTGATCCTTCCCTCAAACATGCCAAATAAAAGGGCCTATTGCTTTTCGCATTAACAGACCCATCTGATTTTTTTTTTTTGGTGAAGCCCTTTTAGTTCCATGAGAAAACCTGTCAGTGAGTAGTGCTGGGAGATGGTGAAGGGAGGAAGTTGTGTTAGATTTGAGCATCTAAAAGCCATACCCTTTCTGGTGTGTCGGCTCACTTTCTTCTATGCTTCCTTTCTGTTTGGAAAGGTCTTGCTCAATAGTGATGTGCTCTTCTCCCTGGAAATAAAATACATGGAAAAAATCAGGACAATTGTCTCCTAGAGAGAAAGGCGAAGGTCCAAGTCAGTGAATAAACATTTATTAAGTGCTTGCTGTGTCCCAGTCACTATAGTAAGAGCTGGAGATATAGAGGAAGCTCTCAGTCTAATGGATGTAGAAAGAGACATACATTTTTGGACATGGCCAATGTGAGAACTGGTTTTCTTGAATACACCTATGTGTTACATAGATTTGTTTTTTCTTTCTTTTTTCTTTCGGTGCAGGGCAGAAAGTAGAAGGGAGAGAAATTAAATTAAAACAAAAGCTAAAAAAAAGAATAGAAAGAAGAGCAAAGTTGCAAGCCTAATGGGTTTTCCATTTTCTCTGTTGAGAATTATTCTGATATCTGATTGTTCAAGAATTTGATACATTTTTAAACTTAAATTTTTTGGTCCAAAATGAAAGCAATTCTTGGCCACCTATTATATGCTTTTTTTTTCCAATGCAAAATGTCCCAGAATCTACTGTTTTCCTCACTCTTTCCTATAAATGTGGAAGGAACAATGTATAGTTTTTACTCTTCTGTTGTATATCCATTTCATTTCTAATGCCATCATCTGGTTCTAAGGATGTCTGTGCCAATCAAATCAAAGCCTTTTCCACAAGAATCACTATATCTTCCCTTCAAATGTTGGTCATAACTCACATGGGTTATTTTCCAAAGGTCTGAGAGGTCAGTGCTGGTTTTATTTTGGTTAGAGGGTACCTGTGGCTCAGTTGATCTGTAGGCATCTCTAGATAATGGGCCCTGGGGACAAACTAAATAATAACAATAGCTCGAATTTACATAGCAAAATGCTTTGTGCTTATTATCTAACCCTCCCAACAACTCTGGGAGGTAGGTGCTATTATCCCCAATGGCAACCTGAGGCAGACAGTGGTGAAGTGACTTGCCAAGAGTCACACAGCTATAAAGTGTCTGAGGCTGGACTTGAGAATTCAGGTCTTCCTGACTCCCCATCTAGCACTCTATCCCCTGAACCACCTAGCTGTCTTGCGTATCCTTCCAAGATATTAGAGTTTCTTTTAGTTGGACAGAAAGAGCATCTTCTTGGTCCTTTCCAGGTTAAATTTGCTCCCATGCTTTTCAGAAGGTTTTTTGTTTCTCCCAACCCTTTAATTATTGTAAAAGGTGTTGGTATTTTGAAGAGTTCTCAGAGATGCCAGTGGTGGTGATTTACCTCTGTTCTTGTGGACATAGGCAGTCAGAAAACTAGTCCCCCTCCTAGCTTCTTTGTACAGGAAGATAGAATTTTTGAGAGGCATCATGGCATAATGGGTATAAAAAGCTGTCCTCAGCAGTAAGAACTGGACACTATCCCTCCCACCCCCTGACTAGCTGTGTGACCTTGGGCAAGTCACTTAACCTCTGTCTTAGTGGCTCAGGCAACTCTCTGAGGCTCAGAGCTGGTGCTCATCTGAAATTAGGAGTTTTTCCCTACTGGGAGTTTTCCTGCACTGTTGGACCACAAAACAATTCTTATCATCACTTCAGTCACACTCATCTGTGTCCTCCCACCTGCCTTGGATAAGAAAGCATCCTCAACCTTCTGCTCTACCACCTCTGACTCTTATTCTAACTCTATTTTGGGTCAAGTTCATTTTGGAGCTACCTTTCCATGACTGTTACACATGGCTGCCCTTTGTGCAGTCAGACTTGCCTGTGAGTTTGTGTTTTCCCAAGCTGGGCATTCTATTTCCTGTCATTATGTTTCTGTACAAGCTGTCCCCTATGGCCAGAAGGCACTCCCTTTTTCAACTCTACTCCTGGTTTCTTTCAAAGTCAATTCATGTGTTGCCTTTCTGATGTCCCTCATTATTAGTGCACTGTGTTATGTGTTGGCTCTGGAGTTAGGAAGAGCTGAGTTCAAATCTACTCCCTGATATTTTCTAGCAAATCACATTAACCTCTCTCTGCCTCAATTTCTTCATCTGTAAAATGAGGATGATTATAATCCTTGTGAAGCTCCAATGAGATAATATTTGTAAAGCTCTTTGTGAACCTTAAAGAGCTAAATAAATGCTATCATTATTTATTAATTTATTTTTAAAGTATCATTATTATTAAATGTATGTCCCCCTCCTCCATTCTCAGAATAGAACATAAGCTTCTTGAGGGTAGGAATAATTTTTCATTTTGTCTTTGTACCCTTGAGCCTAGAACAATGTTTTGTATATGGTAGGTACTTATGTGCTTTTTGCTGAGCAGACATTTTTGATGAATTTAAATTAATGGAATATATAACCCAGTATACTTGTTTCACATGAAGAAACTGAGGTCCAGGAAGTAAAAGGACAGACTCAAGGAAGAAAAATCTCTTCCTCAGAGTTCCATTTTAGTGTGCTTACATTCTGTAGGTATTATGTATAGTATGTATGTATTATATACACTTATATGTATTATGTACATATATGTATTATTATGTGTAGTATATATGTATGTAGATGTATTATATGTAGCATATATAACACATGCTATATATTATATATATATAAAACATTACATTATGTATAACAATATATTATATTGTATATAGCTAGGTGGCACAGTGGATGGAATGACAGGTCTAGAGTCAGGAAGACTCCTTTTCTTAAGTTTAAATATGGCCTCAGACATTTACTAGCTGTGTGACCCTGGGCAAGTCCTTTAACCCTGTTCACCTCGGTTTTTCCACCTATAAAATGAGCTGGAGAAGGAAATGGCAAACCACTCCAGTAGTTTTGCCAAGAAGACCCCAAATGGCATCCTGGAAATTCAGACACTACAACAAGTAGAGTATAGGTAGTAAAGTATAGTAGGGTATAGTTAGTATCATATAGTAATAGTGTAGTAGAGTAGTTTAGTAGAGTATAGCATAATTAGCATAGCATGGTAGTGTATAGTAGATCTGGTGTACTATAGAATATGGTTTAGTGTAGTCAGCGTGGTATAGAACAGTACGTTCCAATGATTAGCGCAGTGCCTGGCATGTCGGTGCTTAATAAATGTTAAGGATAACGATTATTGATTAGTGTGGTATAGTATATATAGTATTGGTATATGTTGAGCAGTGTGTAAAGTAGAATGGAGCTCACTAGACTAGACTGACTTAAGAGAGCTGAGTTTGAATTCTACCTCAGACACTAAGTAGCTATGTGACTATGTGTATGTCACCACCTCCCTAAGCCTCGGTTTTCTTAGTTATAAAATGAAGATAATAAAATAAAACAGGGATAACAATACTTGAAATTCCTCAGGATTATTATATAATTATCATATTCATATGTATCATTACGGGTAGACCATAAGCTCCATGAAGGAAGAGACATGTTTAAGTTATCTTTGTTGCTCCCTATTTACTCGCAGCTAACTACTGTGATACTGTGATGTGGTCATTGAGTGAATGGATATTTTTATTTGGGGACGTGTGGCACTTTCCATGCATTGTCTCATTTGTGACTCATGTAGATCGTGTCAGATTATCCCCACTTTTTTTTGTTGTTCAGTTGTGTCTGATTCTTCATGACTCCTTTGGGCATTTTCTTGGCACAGATACTGGAGTGGTTTGCCATTTCCTTCTCTAGATCATTTTACAGATGAGGAAACTGAGGCAAACAGGGTTAAGTGACTTGCCCAGGGTCACACAGCTAGTAAGTGCTTGAGGCTGAATTTGAATTCTTCCTGACTCCAGGGCTGATACTCTATCCACTGAGCCATCTAGTAGTCCCTGAATGTTTTTATCTTGATGCTGATACTGAAGGAAGGTGAAGCTGAACTGTTTCCTCTCTACACTCTATCTGGAGCTTTCTTGCTCAGGGTCACACAGCTAGGAAGTGTCTGAGGCCAGATTTAAACTCAGATCTTCCTGACTCCAGACCTAGCACTCTATGACTGCCCCTTAGCTGCTCATCATGTTATATAGTTCTATTATCTCCTCTACTAGTCCTATCCCAAGGAGTTTGTGCAATCTGTCAATGCTTACAAATTCTAACACTCTCTATTTCGCTTGGACTCCAGGTTCTGTAACTTAAGCTAACATTTCTTGCCTTGGGAAGGGAGATTGGGAAGAAGGGAATTGCTGGTGTATCCCCGAAAAATGAGAGACACTGCACCATCGCAATAGAAAAAAACATAAGATCAGGAGTCAAAAGACCCCGTGTTCAGATTCCAACTATGGCAGTCTTAAATGTATAAATGCACCTCTCTGGGCCTGTTTCCTCATCTGTAAAGTAAGGGGGTTGAACTAGGTGATCTCCAAGGTCCTTCTAGCTCTAAATCTGTGATGATTCCATTCATCTTCTGCCTTGCATTTCTACAGTTTGGGAGAAGTTGGTACAATCATCCATAACTATTTCCCTGCTTTGGTCCAATACATTTTTCAAAACAGATCTGTAAATTCAGTGTGGAAAACTCCTAATACAGTTCTTGGGCAGTTTATCTTCAGAGTTGTCTGAGGCAACAAGTCTTAAGCTGACTTGCCCAAGGTCACACAGCCAGTATGTGTCAGAGATAGGACTATAATCCGGGTCTTCTTAACTGAGACTAGCCCTAGATTTGACTAATTCAAAATGCCATCGAGGTGCATTTCCTCTCCTCCAGATCACTAAGTGCCCCACTCCTTTTGTGCCTAGGAACCAACAACAGTAGTCACTGTAGTTGGTACCTTTCCTTAACAACAACAAACATCAAACCTTACCTGTTGGGCATTTATCCTATCCCCATTACATTCATTACGATTTCTCAGTGAGCATCTTCCTGACTCACTCTGGTTCTTGATATCTTCTTCCTTAATATAAGAAAAACAGATTTCAAAAGGAAAATCAGTGTTAAAAAAAAGAGAGAGAACAATTTTCTTCTGACTGATGGGACTTAGTAGAACCTGCAATTTCCTTTGACCTGCAAAAATCCATGACTCATCAGATGAAAAGTCTAAAGAGAATTGATAAAAGCAATTGAAGTGGGGTCTCCAGATTTGGAGGAAGGGAAAATATAGTAAAGATTAACTAAAAAGTCAGTATGGGTAAGAGGCTAGAGGAATGGGCTTGGAGCCAGGGACCCCAGGGTATAAGTGCTATTTCAGGCACACACACAGTATTACATGGACATTTCTCTGTGGCCCTGATGAATCTCTGAGATTTGGTACAGTGGAGTGATTGATCTGTACAAAGGGAGGGAATTTCCAGGACCTCTCTCCCCCTCTTATGATTAATGCTATTAAATGAACGGGTTTTTTTTTTGTTTTTTGTTTTTTTAACCAAGTGAGTAATAATGTACAATGATGGCTATGTACAGGGATGCAGTAGGAACTTACAGAATCTGCCTGAAATACACAAGAGAGCTTTACTTTTTTTCAGTCCTCAGGATGACTGGCTGATTCTGCCACCTGGTGACAGGATCAGAAACTACTTTCATGCATAACATACGGATGTTATTATGTCATACTTTTTACTTTAGATAAAGAAAAATAAAAACAAGAGCATGTTAAAAAACCAATCTTCTGAATATAGTCTACTATCCTCAGTATTACATAACCCACTGCATGTTATTATAGGAAGCCTGCCTATTACATAAAAACTCTTTGTTTCATATTTAAAACCCATAGCAATCTGATTCTACCCTCCCTTTCTGGTTTATTATACATTGCTCTGGCAAATACTAATGCTGAAGCTTAAATACTTTGGCCACGTAATGAGAAAAGGGGACTCATTGGAAATGACCCTGATGTTGGGAAAGATTGAAGGCAAAAGGAAAGGGGTACAGCAGGGAAGGAGATAGATAGGTAGTATCATGAGAACAATAAATAGGAACTTGGAGAGAGATCGTGGAAGATAGAAGGCCCTGGTTTGCTCTGATTCATGGGGTCACAAAGAGTCTAAATAATCAAAAAACTGAACTTTGCCTAGAATACAATCTCTCTTCAGCTTGGAGGATCCCTAGCTTTTCTTCAAGGGCCTACCGAAGTGCCACCTCCTACAGGATGCCTCTTCTGATTTCTCCACTTTATAGTATCTTTGATTTGGAATTGGAATGAATCTTACAGCTAAGAAAACCGAAGCTAACAAGTTGTGGTTATTCATTCTAAACGAATTGGATTCTTAGTGGATTGGATCATAGACTCAGAGCTGGAAAGGACCTTAGAGATCACTGAGTCCAAATTCTCTTTCATTTAACAGATGAAGAAACTGAGACCCAGAGATGAAGTCCTTGCTCAGCAGTCAGCAAGGGGCAGAGGAGAGTGTTTGAACCCAGGGCCTCTCCCTCTAAATCCAACCTTCCCCTGTACCATCTACCTCCCAACGGCTAGTGCCCTCCCCATGGTAACTTTGTATTTTATATTTCTATTTTAAATTTACTTTTCTGTCTCTGGGATGTGACTGTTTCTATTTTTGTTTGTTTTTGTAGTGTAGTGCTTGGCCAATAAGTGCTTAATGAATTCCTGCCATTTATTAATAACTTGTCACTGTATTTGGCTTTTGATAATTTTTTTTTTCTGCAGCCAAGTTCTCCCTTAAACTGAGACAAATTCAGCCTCACTATGAACTCCTATGCTTTGCTCCCAATTTTCTCCTCTGGAGGCTGGCCCCCTCCTTACCACTTGTAAACTCCCACTGGGATCACTGCCTATTGTGATTATGTGTTAATGGCTGAAAATGACCCTTTAGGAAAATAGACTTACCTGCTTGGCCAGCCCCAACACACACTCTTAAGTGCAGCTCAAGTTGCACTATTAGGGCCTTCAGCTGCTTGAATTCTTTATTTTCTTCTTTGCCATTAGTACTTTAGCACTAATGGGAACATTCATATAACTAACCTGCTAGGACTGGGTCTAATCACAATTGCTAATTGGAGCATAGAACAGTTAACTTAATTACTTTATAAAGTAAAGAAAATCAGGTTGGGTGTGTATAAGCAGCTACCACAATCTCCCTCTAACTTTGATAGTTGCTGAGATTGTCCCACAACGTGTCTCAGTGCGTAACCAAGTTCCAGGATTATTGCTGGCTGCCTCCAACTGAAAGAAGAGCAGGTTCCTATGACCTAGAAGGACCAGTCTAGAGTTTTCAAACTTCTGTAGCCTTAACACCTGAAAATCTTCAGGCCAAATCTGGCCTTCTTAGCAACTGGAGATGCAGAGTGACTAGTGGATGGTTTTTTTTTTTTTTTACCTTAATGAGTGGCTAAGTCTATGGTTTAGTGATAAAGTGTTGTTCAGAAATTGCTGAAATAGGAGACTTGATCGTTGAGTATTTAAGACTACACTCAAATACAGATTGCATAATGTACACTGTGGATTTCTTGTTTGTGTTTGTAACATTCCTTAGTACCTCGAACCCTCAAATTAAAGCCATTCCAAGTTAAATTTCCTTGGATCCAGAGGCTTAACTGTAGTTATTGCTGTTTGTTGTTGTTGTGGAGTTGTTTTTTTGATCGTGTTTATCCATTCTTTATCCATTCAGCCCTTCTCTATCCACTCCCAATTCCCAGCAAATATATAAATGATTTGTTGCTGTTCAGTTGTTTCAGTAATTTCTGACTCTTTGTGACCCCATTTGGGGTTTTCTTGACAGAGATATTGGAGTAGTTTGCCACTTCCTTCTCCAGTTCATTTTACAGATGAGGAACTGGGGTAAACAGGGTTAAGTGACTTGCCCAGGGTGACACAGCTAGTAAATGTCTGAAGCCAGATTTGAATTTGGTAAGAAGAGTCTTTCTGACTCCAGGTCCAATGCTTTATCCACTGTGCCACTGTATTAGTGGTCACTATTGGGAAACTCAGATACCTGAAAGAATCTAGGTATCTTGTGTTCTGTTTTCAGCTCATGATGATGCCTCAGTAGGTCGATTCAATTCAAGGGGGGCAGATGAGACTATGTTTATAAATTATGTGTATTATGTATATATAATATATGTACATAATATATTATATATAATTATGTATTACATATAGTACATTACATAATTATATATAATATAGTATATATTGTATGCATATAATAATATATATGTACATATGTAAACATATTATATGTATATAAAATGAGATTTGTGTATATAAAGCATCTTGCAAATCTTAAGATGCCATATAGTCACTATTATAGAGAGCTAAAGCTGGATAAAATATTTACAAGTACTTACCATGTGCTAGGCACTATGCTGATTATTGGGGCTATAAATGCAAGCCAGGAAGACAGCCCCTGTCCTCACAGAGCTTATATTCTAACACGACACATAAAAGGTAGCTGAAGGGGAAGGAATACACCCTGATTAGGATCCCAGCAAGATAACGTGAAAGGTCACGTGGGGAAGGAAGCCCAGCAACCCAAGGATGGAGCTGGTGCAGTGAAGAGGACACGAGAATGATAGCTGAGGTAGAAGTAAGTAGAATGATGAGAAAGACAGGCGATAGATAGGGAGCTAGAATCCCAGCATTCCCAGTGGGATAACCACCTTTACCAAGGCAGATTGGCCTCTGGTCTGAGATTTGTATTCTGAGAGTTGCTTGCAGGTTAAGGGGCTTGTCCAAGATCATACAGTCAGTCTTTGCCAGAGGCAGGACTTGAATCCAGTCTTCCTGACTCCATGACCAGCTCTCTAGCTACTAAGCTCTAGCAGTCTTCGGCTATTAAGGTTTTTTGCCCACAACTGCAATTTCATTGGGGTAGGGAACTACCATTGTGGAAACTTCTTTCACTAACATATATCAGTAATTTCTACCATTAAAGATTTGCTTGGAGAAGATGATAAGATGATAATAACAATGATAAATTTAAATAAAATATTAAAATACATACTTTTATTAAACTAAAATAAATTATTTTTTATGTAATCAGGTTATATAATTATTATAATAACAATGACTAGCCTCTAGATATGTATATATAATACACATATACATATACATATACATATATTACATATATATATGCAACACATATAGTCTCATTTTATCCTCACAACAACCCTCTAAGATAGGTGTTATAATAACTTCTATTTTATAGATGAAGAAACTGAAGCTAAGAGATGCCATTTGACTTGTCTTATAGCTTGTATGTGTTAAAAGCAGGATTTGAACCCAGGTTTCCCTGACTCTAAGGAGAGCTCACTATGTACTAAGCCTAGCTACCTTTTATTATTTGCCTACTGAGTGCCACACACTGTTAGGTGCTAGAAATACAAAGGGTGGCTTTGCATATGACATGCTTTTTTTTCTTACTTTACATTTAAGTTTAAATATTTAAGTTTATGATATGTTTTTATTTCTTTTCCTTTTTTGTATTTGTGTTCTGGTAAAATGAAAAACTGTTAAAAAAAAAAAAAAAAGAAATGCAAGGGGTGGCACAGTGCATAGAGGCTGGGCCTGGAGTCAGGAAAACCTGAGTTCCAGTCTGGCCTTAGACACTTACTAGCTGTGTGATCGTGAACAAATCACTTAACCCTGTTTGCCTCAGTTTCTTCATCTATAAAATTATCCCACATAGGGTCATAGAGTCAGACATGACTGAAAAGGGACTAAGCAACCACAAAATAACCAAGGTCAACAGCAGTTTTTTTTTTTTTTGGTATGTGGTTGTGGTTGTGGAGCCTTGACTGACTTACTTGATTTCACCACTGCCAATAAGCCAATTGATTTATTGCTGCTCTATATCTGGCTGTAGGCTATAAAAGGATCATAAATGCAGAGCAAGAAAGGACCTCAGAAGTTATCTAATCAATTCTCTTTGTTTTACAGATAAGGAAAATGAAGCCAATTAAGAGTCAGAATTGACCCAATGTTCTTAATTGAGAGAAATAAAATATATCAATAAAAATCTATTACAATAATGCCTTGGTTTCCTTATTAGGCCCAGCCCCTCGAGGTCAAGGATTCTATCCTAAACTCCCTTAAGCCTCATTTAACAAAAGGCCCTCCCTAAGCAAAAAAATAGCTATTTGCAGAGTGTTTGATCAGATTTTAAAGGCAAGATTCTCTCCAAGTAAATGGATTTCAGGGATGAAAGCAAGTAGGAAGTTGAAGAATTACCAGATTTGTTGGGTAGGAGTAGATTTGGAACTTTCTCAACCCCTTCAGTGTCCAGTAATACCTCTTAATTCATAGTTCATTAATTGGACTTTCCATAAATTTCATATTTTATAGAGCTATGATTCATGATTTGCTGATGTGTGCTCTCCTCCATGCTTCTAATCCCATGAAACTCACCTCTAAGTTTGACCACTGGGGTTGCGGAAAGAGGTAGGACTAGATGACCTCTATGACCTTTTCTTACTGTAGATTTATGGTCCATTTGGCCAGCTAGTAGCTTTCCTTTTGCTTTTGAATTAGCTTTAGGATACTTGTGTACCACTCAGTTTCTCATTCTTACTACCAATTACTTTTCCACTGTCCATATTTTTGTTGAAACTGCCTGTGGAGTCAGAAGCCTTGGGTCAAATACTGCCTCCTCTGGCACTTACTGCCTGTGAGACCTTGAAAAAGTCCCTCCAACTCAACAGGCCTCAGCCTTTGTCAAATGTAACCAGATGTTACTGCCAGCATTGGGTCTTCTACATCTTTCTCTCAAATCCTTTTGTGGCCTTACGCACACCACCGTGACCTACCAGTGTGTCTGGTAGGGCTGTTTAGAGTTCTGAAGTTGCAATATTTAATCACAGTTCCTGTCACTTTCCTCTCCCTAGTAGAGATTAATAGGCAAAAATTTTAAAGTAAGGTCATCTGTGTCTTGCATTGATCAGGTTAACCATATATAAAAATGCAGAAAGATAATTGTGCTAATATCTACTATAAAAGATTGAGGGCGTTTCAACAATCCACCTAGCAGCTTCTGTGGGGTTGTAAGATCCAACAACAACCAGCACCCAGAAAGCTGCCAACACAGGTCCTTTTGATCTGCTTTACTTAAGGAAAGCAACGTTAAGGGGTTAACAATCTTACTTTAATCCATCATACAAATAACATCCACCTAGTCCAGGGGGAAAAGCCAGCACCCTGAATTACAGACCAAATACAATTTGTAGTTATCAACATCTGAGCCTTCAGACGGGGAGCTCATTATAACAGCTGGCCCAGAGTCACATGCCACTCTTGCTGTATCCAAGAGCTCCGAGAGAGAATGCCAACCTCTAAGCTTATGTATCCTGTTCAGGGCCCCCAAGCTCTCTGACCTCACCCCCAATATCACATCAGATACAAATCAATGACTCCCAATTGTCTCAGTGCTGAGAAATACAAAAACATCCCATTTAATCTTCCCCATTCAAACAAAGGCCAGAATCATTAAAGGTCAACAGCAAAAAGTCCCACCTTAATTACTATTACAGAGGGATATAAAAATTCTAGGAAGGATTTGACAAGATCCTCCACAGAAAATGTAATATTTGGATGTAATTATAGACCGATATGAACATGGGCATAGGGGAGGAATGTGGGAAAATGTGCTGAAAAATATGGTTTAAGATTAAGAAATAAAAGAGTCCACAGGCTTGTAGACTATTTAGAAGTCTTATACCTATAAGTCAGGAGTTTAAAGAGTTGGGAACTGCTGTCCCAAATGGGTACTTGAACAGAAATAGGCAGCTCAGCTTCCACATACCCACTCCAGCAAAAAAAAAAAAGAAGAAGAAGAAGAAATAGTGCCTGACTGAATAATGATCGAGAAATCCAAAAAGAAAGAGCTGAAAGTGACTTTATCCATACCAGAACTACACAAAAAGAGACCAAAGTGCATGGGATTGGGACCCAAGTAAAACCAGCACCAGGGAAGGCAAACAGAGACAGGCCAAAGACCCTTACAGCTTGAAAGGCTCTATCCAGGAGTAGTATGAGTCAAGGGCTCCCACAAAAAAAGCCCTAGTATGGTTTCGGATCTACAGTATGGACCTTGGAAGAAACCAGGAGTAAAACAGCAACCAGTCTGGGTCATGGTAGTGTTCAGACCAGGACACTACAGATCCAGGGACTCCAAGGTCTGCACTCTGCCCTGAGATACCATAGAGGATTCTAAAGATCCAGTGCTCTGAGTCTCAAAGATCCAAGATAGACTAAAACTTTCCAGCACTTTTAGTAGAGATGCACTCTCAGAGATGGAGGTCTTAACAGGACCAAGGTGATCCAGGTCAGGATGTAGGAGGGCTAACCATCCCACTCAAAAGTACTGCAGGGATAGATCCTGGCCCTGGCTCAGAGCTTCAACTTAAAATGGCTAGAGATGAGTAAATAGGAAAAGATAATGACCACTCTAAAGAATTGCTGTAATTTCAGACATACCCAAAATCCAATGTAGAAGAAGAGGGCAACTATACAACAATTGCAAAGACAAAGGAAAAAATAGATTTTCTACAAAGAATAGATGAATACCTAGAAGAAATTAAGGGATGGGGGATGAGAGGGAGAAAGAGAGAGAGAGAGAGGGAAGAGAAAGAAGGTTCTAGAAGAAAGAACTAGGAGAGTAAGTAGCTTAGAACACTAAGTAGTAAGCTTTACTCAAGTAAGGGGATTCTCTAAAATAGAAGAGACAGAAATCAATGACTCCATGGGATGAGAAATATTAGAACAAATTCAAAAGACTGAAAAAGAAAATGCAAAATATTGCCAAAAACAATGTGAAGCTAGCAGTAATGACTCCAAAAATGAAAAGAAAAGCCGTTGAATCATTTAAAAAATATATACAAAGAGAATAAACGGAATGTGAAAAGGAAACACGCATAAGCAGAAAAGCTTTGAAACTAATGTGATGAATTTATTATATACTTAAAAAAATAAGCTGTATGGAAGAGCTTCAAGTTCCTATATGCAAAGAAATAGCATTGGCACACATGCAAAAAGAGAATTGGAAGCTCCCCACTAAGTATATCTTATCAGACAGGCAATGATTCCTTATTTTCATGGAAGTAATTTCTTAATCAGTTTTTTGCTTGCAGTCAAACTATCAACTCTTAGAACAAAGGACATGATCAACACCGAAAGCAGAAAAAAGGAGAAAAAGGAGGAAAGGGAACTGTGGGCAGTTACAACTGCGCAATTTAAACTTGTTTTAAAAATGGAAATAAGGATAAAAGTAAAGACATCACCATTGATTATCACTAATTATTTGAGAATGTTATGTTAAAGTACTGCAACAAGGAGGTTATAAGAGCCCAGATATCAAGCAACTAAATCAACAAACATTTGTTAATTATATATTCTGTGCCAGGCCTTGTGCTGGCAAAGTGTCTAGTTGGTAATACAGTTGAATGGAGAAGCTGCTTTGTTGGTTTGCTAGTACCTTTATCTGGACAGGTATGGAAGCTGAAAAATGAACTGAGCCCAGAATTGTGTAGATGGAAGAGAGGGTTGGATTAGGTTTCAAAAGTGCTTTAAATGACCCAACTGCTCTCTGATACAAAACCCTCCATTTTTAACACTAATATCGTCCTAGTGATATCAAGTGGATATGAATCAGTAAGAACAATGATATACGAAGAATCAGAATTGCAAGTGATCCAAAGAGAAAAGAGAGACACATGATGAGTGGAAAGCAGTGACATGAAATGTCTTCTACTGACAAAAGCCGTTATATATGATATGAAAAGAAAATAGGCCAGTCCTGTGGCAAACATCCAAAGGAAGGCAAGTTAGGGAAATTCCCTTGACTGAGTCTCATAGGGCATGTTTTTTAGGCCTCCCCTTCAGCTGCCCTCCCCTGACAAAAATCTACCTCCACTGTGTCAAACTCAAATAGAAATGGGGCTACTTAACCATACTTGAGGATCCCTGGGACTACATTTTTTTTTTTTTTTGGAGTGGGGAAGGCAGGGCAATTGGGATTGAGTGATTTGCCCAAGGTCACACAGCTAGTAAGGTCGGATTTGAACTCAGGTCCTTTTGACTCCTGGGCTGGTGCTCTACTCACTCTACCACCTTGCTGCCCCCCTTCCCCCCAGGACTACATATTGACTCAGAAAATCATATAGTAATTTTATCTATGTGTTCTACTATATTTTTATTTTGTTAAATATTTCTCAATTTAATGTGGTTTGGGTCACACTTGGAAGGATTGTGTTTGACACCTCTGATCTAACTTATAAAGGTTTGTCATGGAGAAGAGTAGTAGAAAATTAGGATGTTCACCTGTTAATTGGTATTCTTTGGTTCTGAATCTCCCTAAGCTTTATTATCATCTGGTTTATGTATTTCTACCTTTCCTACAATGGTATTTTGACTAATGAGTTTTTACTAGATACTTTTACTAGAAGGTAGAAATATTTAGTGTACTTAGGGACAAGATTGTAGCATTCAGTCTGAGGAATTCTAGACTTTATCATATGGGCAATGGGAAGCCAGTGGGGAATTATGAACAGAGAGTACAGACCTGTACATGTGTCCTGGGAAGATTAATCAGTCAGTAGGCTGGCCACTTGCTGATGAATTTCTTGGCTATGATGATCCATGAACAAAAAAAAGTAATCGTAGACTTTATATGGCCTGTTCGGCTGTAGCCTTGATGCGGTAACTTTTTGCTGTAAACAATAGTAGCTTTTGGTATCAGAAACCTGAGATCCTTATTCAGTGACCAGTGAGTAGACGTACCACTGGAGGAAATGATCATATCAACTGTGACATTCTTATCCAAAGGCAGGGAGGTGCTAGACTTGAAGTCAGAAATCTTGTTTCAGATGTTATGTGACCCTGGGCAAGTCAGGTGATCTGTTGCCCTCAGTTTCCTTGTTTGTAAAACCAGGATGATAATAGTCTGTACCAATGAGAGTTATTTGTGGAGATCAAATGAAACAACGTATGTAAAGTACTTTGTATGCCTTAGAGCACTATGTACATGTTAGCTACTATTATTAAATGAAACCAGGAGACAAAACAAAAAAAGTTGCAGCTACTTGGAAGGAGAATTCACAGGCTTTCCTTGGAAAGGCACTTAAATGAGCTTTTTGAGTTAGTCTAAAGATAACAAGGAAGATTTCTCGGGCTGAATGGAGAATTTTGTAATACTCATGATAAGCATTTGCCGAAAGGGCCTATAAGAGAGTAATTGTTTATACCTGAATATCCATCACAGGAGATAATTCTAGGAAGAATTCAGTAAGACTATCCAAATTAAGTCAACAAGTACTTTAATTCTCGGTGACTATAAAATAGAGAAAATAGCTTAAAAAAAAGTTGGTAAAATTGTTTAGAAATTGGAAAGAGGACAGGTTGGGGATGGGAGTGTTTATTGACTACACAAAAGTCCTGTGCCTATATATCATTAACATTTTCTTTCAGGAAGAGTGCCAGTGATAGTAAGGGGGATCACAGGGAAGACTGACACATCCTTTTTTGGAACAGAGGCAGAGCTGACTTGAGCATAATAGGAGTGGAGAGTGAGATTCCAGGGTAAGCATGCAGGGGTAAGAAATCCAGAGAAAGGATGGCCCCACAGAGTAGGGAGTGAAATGAAGCAAGGCTGGGGGCCTGCTTGAAATGGTGGGTCAGGTAATGAGGTGAATGATAATAGCAAGGCCCCTGGGTGGAAGTCGTAAGAGTGAAAACATGTTCTGTGCTCTGAATAGGAAGGTAGGTGCTGATGAGAGGCCTGGGGAAATAGAATTCATTTTTGATACCATTCCAGCCAATTCTGAAGAACACAATGAAAAGATTTTACCAATATGAATCAGTCACCACAAAAAGGACAAAAGAACTTAGACAACCAGCCAAACACTGGGCTTCATGTTTCTAGCAAAAACGTGCCTCAATCCTAAATTCTATTTAGTCAGATTGCTGTGGTCTGTCTGGGTCATCTATTCATATCCCTGTGACCAGCTTTACTGAAGAGATAACTTCTGCTTTCTACATTTCCTCTACTTTTCAGTGTTTTCACCTTTTAATTATAAAAGCTTTTCTAGAAGGAAATGCCTCTTTTGAGGCAATTTGCAAAGTAGAAGCTAAGAAGGACTCTACTTTGTCAGAAAGTCCTCTACCCAAGAAGTGTCAAACAGGCCTGCAATATTATTCCCCAGGGCTCTGGAACCAGATTAAAATGTAATTGGGAAATGTTTAACAAAATGAATAATACAATATGGTGTAGATTATTATTAACGTTAATTTGTGGTTTTCTAAGTCAAAATGACATTCTCTTTGAGTTTGACACCACTGGTCTAAGTTCTATCCCAAGGAGGCAGAATGTATACTGAAATATTCATAGAAGTATTTCTGTGGCAAAAACTAAATATGGGATTGCCATAGATTGTCTAATGGCTGAATAAACAGTGGTATATGGAAGACAGGCTGTGGCATATGAAATAAATAAAATATTGTTTAAGAAATTATCAGGAATTCAGAGAGAGGAATTTTCAGAGAGAAAGGTAAATTAAACACAGTAAAGTCAGCATAATACAAAGAACAATATACATTATGTAAATTTATAACAATGTAAGTAAAATTAACTGAGGTCTGAGTGACTATAATAACCAGTCTTGGTCTCAGATAAGAAATAATTTAAAAAATCTTTCCTCTTAGCAGAGAGGTGAGGAACTATGGAAGCAGAATGCTGCATATGTTGTCAGAAGCCATAACTATTATTTCTGTTAAACTATTTGAGGTTTTGTTTTTGTGTTTTTGTATAAGGGAGGATTCATTTCAAAGGGGTTAGAAGAAATAAGATGGATTTGGGAGACAATGGACGTGTTGATGGGCTTGAGGAAGAAGGAGTTTTTAAAAATTACTCCAGTGTTTTAGACTGGATGATGGGGAGGATAGCGGCCCATATCAACAGAAACTGAAATTAGGAGGCGCTGGTTTGGTAGGAGATAAAGAGCTTATGTAGACTGACACTTAAAGGGTGGAAGGAAGAAGAGCCAAGCAATACAATTCAGCCCTGTCTGAGGGTAAGGCTGGAAACCATCCACCAAGGGTACTGCTAATATATACTTTTTCATTCATTGACATCTACCAATCCACAGCTATCTATCCACACACAGAGAGGTGTGAGCTAAAGAGGAATATAATTTATTTCTCTGCCTTTGATGTGCAGGATTTCTTTGAACATGGAGAAGTCAATCAATTCTAGGAAGAGACCAAGTGGTCTGAATTGTTGCCCAAGATGTGTTTGATTCTTTTTCATTCTCTTTCCTTCCTCTTTATTGATATTTCAATGCCCTGAAGCTAAAGGAATATAAATGTAGAATTGCACACAATTTCATTAATTGTGACTTAGTTGAATAAATATCTCTAAGACATCTAGAGGCAATGTCCTCTGTCCCAATTTCTATCTGTTTTCTTTTCACCCTAAAGTAGTCCTTCCTATTTATGAGTGGCTGATATTAATAAATGGTTATTTCAATCTGCGTCTTGTTTCCTATTGTTGTGACCCATGAGGCTACCTTCTTCTAGTCTTTGCCTGGGGTTGGTCCATCTGTCTCAAAAGAGACCAGATCATTGTAGACTTTGTCGTTCTGTGTTTGGGACTGAAGGTCAGAGAAACCCATTGCAATTTGAATCAATGATAATCAACTACAGTGAGCACCTGAGGGTATAACAAAATAAAGGAAACTTTGCTTCTTCATCATCTATGTGACCTGGGGATAACAGTCCCAGTCTTCAGTTAACCCTCGCCTTAGGGTTAACTGGTCTCCTAACCAGCAATTTTTTTGCTCAATGAAAGATGACTTCTGAGGGTCCCTGAGGCTACCTCAAACATCTTATGTTGGAGTGCAGCAGCTGTAGTGGGATCTGTAACTCAGGCTTGGGGGGAGAGGGGAAGGAGCGTTACAGAGAGGGGGAAATCTAACCCTTCAGGTTGTCTAATACCCTTGAGATTTCCAGTTACCAGCTACTTCTGGCTTGAGGGTTTGAAAGGGTAGCTAGCTAGGTGGCATAGTGAGTAAAAAGACCTGCCCCGAAGTCAGGAAGACCTGAGTTCAAATCCAGCCTCAACACTTCCTAGGTATGTGACCCTGGGCAAGCTGCTTAACCCCGTTTGCCTCAGTTTCCTCATCTGTAAAAGGAGCTGGAGAAAGAAATGGCAAACTACTCTAATATATTTGCCAAGAAAACTCCAGATCATCCCTCGCTCAAGGTCTTTGGTCTTTGAAAGAGACTATTGACCCAATTTACTGATTACTGCTAGCCTGACCAGTAAATTGACCATGCTCATAACTTTGTCTCTCAGAATTTCTCTTGGCATCCATGGAGGGCCTGGGGGAGTGAGTCTGGTACCTGGAGCAACCTCTTAAAGGGAGGACCTTTTTCCTGAGGGATTTCTCTGTCTCTTTGTCTATAGGTCTCCTCCTCCTCCTCATCTTCCTCCTCCTCCTCCTTTCTTCTTTTCTCTCTCTTTCTTTCTGTCTCTCTCTCTGTTTCTCTCTTTTTCTCTCTGACTCTGTCTCTCCCTCAGATAAGAGGGATGGGGACCTTTCCTCCATTCTGCAGAAATTGATGGCATCTTAAACTAATCCGAGATGAATACTTGGAATTTCCAAATTGTAGTTTGAATGTTTTTTATTAAATGCTGAAATGTTTCAGTAAATTTTGAAGGAACTCTCTGTAGAATTTGTTTTAAGAGAAAATGAGAATAGAATTGTAAAAGTTGTAGTGAAACAACACTCAGATCTTATCTTACTCTTTCCCTGGAAAGTAACCGATTTATTGTTTTAGTGGGGTGGGGGGTGGGGAAGGGGATGGTAATTTCACTGGTTAGAGAACTGAAACTAAATTCAAAGTAGTGTGATTCCAAACTGAAAAAAAAAAGATAGCTGTGCCACTTAAGAGCTGCCCATTATTAACTCTTTCCTAGTTCACAAAAAAGAGAAAAGTTTATATAAATCAGGGAACAACTAAAAAGGAAGTAAGTGTTATTAGGAGGGTACATTTAATTAGATCCTTGGGAATTTTACAAACTTAATTTACAAATTACAAATCAATTTAGAAAGTAATTTTTAAATTGGTGTGTTTTGAAATTAGAAAATTTGCTGTAAATTAGATCCCCCAATTTGGGTATGGATATTAACTGGAGTAGATTTCAAACAACTTGTCGAGAAGAAAATGAGACTCCTACCCATTTTTTGTTATAAACTATGTAGAAGCTCTAGATGGGATTTGGGGTTAGATCCACACAAATCAGATGCATAAATTATTAACACTGCTTTTGTTGATCAATCTCTGTTGAGAACTAAGTGGTATATCTATGACATACATGTATATGAGAGAAAAAACAAAGGAAGGAAAAAATCTGAATCAACATCTCCTCTGTACTCCAGGCCAAGGTGGTGTGTGTGTGTGTGTGTGTGTGTGTGTCTGAATTTCAAAGCCAGTTTACAATTTGAATTTTAAGAACTGTCATTCTTCCCATAGAAAGAGAAGCTTATTTAAGGGAGCAACTTGAAAATAAGTCAAATTCGATTTGGAAAAAAATGCTTCCTATTACTTCTGTGAACCATACTCAATTGTATTTGAATAGATTGGGTATTTATAAGCTGTTAACTAAGGCTGGGAGATTTTAGACCCCATCTCCTGTGCCTCAATAGAAGGGATAAGCCACTGCAAACTTTCTGCCCTGTGTTCTGTGTTATAGACATACGAGTCTTCTGGGTGCCACCACTTCTGCTTACCCCTTCTGACTGCACCCAAAACTTAAGGGAAAAAACTGTAAGGTGGCATTATAAAAGAATTAGAAATCAGATAAGACTGTGTGTTTGTAAGCTCTTTAGAACCCCAAAGAAAACAGTATTGCAATTAACTGGAGTTGTATAGAAAAAAATTTTTGTGCCATATTACAAAGGTGAAATTCAGAGGAGTGAAGATGGGTTTTATAGATAATCTGGGATATGAAAGAGAAGTGAATTAGAATATTAAAGGAGAACCTTCTTGTTTGATGGGCTTTAATCAAAGTCCAGTGGAGGAATATATGCGGGGAGAGAGGGGAAGAGAGAGATAAGTAGAATGAAGAAGAGGAGGAGAGGGAACAAGAGAGACAGAGAGACAGAGAGAGAGACAGAGAGGAAGTTTGAGCAAGTAGGGTTTGAAAGTAAACAGGTTTCAGATTTGGAGCTTTTTGATTTCTTGAGATAAAGATATGAGAAATGTTATGTGGTTATTCTTTATGATATGGAAACTATAGTAATATATTTGCAACGTGGAATTATTTGAAGATAGTATACTAAAATTCAGTCCTTGAAGGACCATTAGAAGAGTACATTTTCGTTATTATATGAGGAATGTAAAATCCTGGTGGACCCTAAAGAGAGGGATGAGAGTATAAGACTGACGCTTTTAATTTTTGGTAGTAGACTAATAGAGTAGTCGGCCCTGTAATGTGAAATACTGGGTGTACGTGGCCTTTAGGAGAATTTGAGATGTTGATTTTGTGATTGTAAGCCCAGCTCTGATGTGGTAAAGTTTCTAAATGATAATGCAGTTTGGCATCAAGCAAAATGCTGAAAGAACATGGATTGAGGAAAATATGAGTTAAAAATCTGATTTCGGTAAATTTGCTGGCTGTGGGATTTGGGGCAAGTGATCTCATCTCTGTTTACCTCAATTTACTAATCTGTAAAGGGGATAAAAACAGCACTCACCTTCCAGGGTTGTTGCAAGAATAACATGATTGTGAAGTGATTAACAGAAGACCAGGTATATTTTAAACACCATTTAAATACTATTATTATTTCTTTAATTGAATATAATTACCACATACTGGGTAAGTCCACATTGGGTTTTAAATGTGAGTAGTATAAAATGCTAAAGGTAATAAAATGAATGATTTTCGATGTAAGACAATTTGGAAATTCATTTAACTTATTTGATATCATCTGACTAGTAACAAGTTTTGTTTCTTGCTTTATACTCATGATATTGTGAATGTTATTATGTTTCTAAATTTTCTGGTATTGTAAATTCTGGGAAACCACTGTATAAGAAATTCTGTGAAGCAGATAATACATTTGTATCATTGAAAACATTTAACTCCTTTTGCTTTAGATTCTGTGAAATCATTAAGTTGTTGGAGGCTATTGTTATAATGTTAAAACTTATGAAATATTTCAATTGGGTATATTTGAAAAGGGAAGTACAATAATTATTTACTGCTTGGGAAAAAAGAGGACAAGAGACCTTGTAAAATCTCCTTTTTGGTAAACTTACCAAGTCTTTTGGGACAATCTGCTTGAGGAAGGTCATAAAATTTTATCAGCTCCATGCCAGAAATTGCTGAATTTTGTAAAATTCTTAGACAACGAATTGGTTTACTGAGAAACTAGGATGCCCTCTTCCAGTCTTTTTAAAAGTAGAGGGGGGAATTTACAAGCTTGCTTATGGTAGAGTAAGTTTCTTCTAAGATTATTTGAGTAATGACATTATGAAACTATATGTTAAAGAATAGTATATATTGAAGTTACATCTTAAGCCAACTTAGTCTCAACAGAATCCAATCTTAAAGTTTTTGCTTTAAGGGTTTAATATACAAACCTTTAAAGTTTATAGATTTGCAGTAAATTAGCCATTGTTTTCCTGGGTTTTTTTTTTGAGTAAATGATCATATATTCACTAGGTAGAATTCCTCTGTGTAATATTTTCTTAATTCCTAGTGATTTATTTTTGTGCCATGATGAGTTTAAACTGGAGAAGAAGAAAAAGAAAAGGATGTAGAGTAATTTTTTTGGAAGGTCTGGTAAACTCTAATTGCTAACTAACTTATCGCAACAACATGAGAGTAATAGCTGTATCTAGCCCTAAGCTGTGGTTTAGTGAAACTTTGCTATTTGAGATGAAATTTCATGGGACCGTAATCTGATCATTGTTCTGAGTTTCGAATTGAGGTGTAATCTTCTGAATGATCATTGAGTCAGTAACCCACCAGAGAAAGGCCACTAACTTCTTAAGGGAGCCCAGCTTAAGAACTACTACAGGTAGTCTGTGCTTGGGAAAGGTTGGACTAAGGTTGGATCTTCTTGACTTGGTTTACTCCCTTGTGCTGTTTTCCACCTGAACCTGACTATGATACCCTATGAATGATATGGAACTTTGCTGCATGTTGAGTCATTCTATGCCCTTAGGTCTGAAGGATCAGTTTTGATGCTGTCATATACATACATACATACATACATCATACATACATACATACATCCTATATATATATATACATTTGTGTCTTACTTTCATAGCAAATCTCTCTAACCAGGGCAGGTAAAGATGTAATTTTAAAAAGTAGAATGAATCTTGTTGCAATACACCAGCACCTCTGCACTGCTAGAATAAGATGCAAGGTCTCTGAAATAGCTCAGAATACTATGGAAATAAAGATACAGATAAAGAACTTTATGAGACAAAGATATAAATCCATTAATTATAGTAAGATTAAAATCAGAAACATCTTCTGTTTGGTTATAAGGAAAAGAATTTCCATGCAATCAGTTATCTTAGAGGAGAATAACTTATGAACAATCATATTACTTCAAAGGGAAATCCAATTTTATTTGGATTTATTATTTAATTTGGGATTAACACTTCTGTGTAGAGAGGTGCTTCTTAAACTGTGGGTTGTGACCCCATATGGGGGTTGAGAAAAATTTGGCAACAGTAAAAGGTTTCTGAACACACAAAGACCAACAATTAATTCAAAACAAATCTGAGGTGTTTCTGGCAGGGCTTGCTCTTGTTGCATCTCACAACTTCACTGCAGCCTTGGTTCTGGACACAAAGTATGTGCACTTAGCATGGCACATGACCTTAGGCCATGTACCCAATGAATGCTGGGAAATGCAAAAGCAAGTGGAAAAAGTTTGCCCTGGTGTAGAGCATGTCTTTAAGTGCAAGGAATTTACGAGTAGACTCCTCATTTTAAATTTATAGTGCTCTCTGCATACAATCTGAGATTAAGTACTTATTATAGAAGGGGCAGCCAGGTAGCATAGCCGACAGAGCTCTGGGCCTGGAGTCAGGAAGACTCATCTTCCTGAGTTCAAATTAAGCCTCTGTGTGACCCTGGAGAAGTCATTTAACCCTCTTTACCTCAGTTCCTCATCTCTGAGCTGGAGAAGGAAATGGCAAACCACTCCAGGATCTTTGCCAATAAAACTTCAAAACTGGTCACAGAGTAAAAAACAAATATTTACACATACTATCCCAAGTCTTTTGTTATTGGTTACAACTGAAGTTAAGCAAACATATTTCATGCAATTCCATTTGGGTAGCCAATGAACCTAGGAATAAAAGCCATCTACTTACAAAGAATGCTGAAAGTATCCTTCTATGGTGGGAGTTAGGTGGAGTGGAAAACTTTGAAAAAGCACCAAGATCAGATCATATGTGTCAAATATAAATGATTCTAATGGGATATATAGGCCTTGAGCACGTTCTAATATAATAATCGGGTTCGGGACTTTATACATAAAATGTGTTGTTTCTTTTTGTCACCCTCTGTGCAAGCCAAGCATTTTCTGGTTTGTTTAGTTTTTTAATGAGCTTAATTCAAGTATCAGGGTTCTGCCTTCTGGGGTACTTTAAAATGTTTAATTTTGGATCTCTTAGTTGTCATTTTGAATTTCTAAAATATAGCAACATAATTTGCTAATTTACATCACATGACAGTTATAAAGAGCAAAATGGAAAATTTCCCCTTTGTGGGGCTTGAATTTGAAATAAAGAATGAAATAAATGAATGCTGATCTTAAAAAGTTAAATAATGAATCAATGCCAATTTTAAAAAGCACCCTTAACCTTAGCTTACATGTCCACTTTGGTAAATATGAAATTTTTAACCAGAAGGGCTTATTTTACAAGTCAAATCCTCATAAATTCTTTTAAAGATTCTTCTTTCAGCCTGTTGTTGCCAGTGTCTATATTGAATATAAGTTTAGATAAAGGTAGAAACAGCAAGGAGAAGTAAAAGTTGAAATTCTCTGAAATTTTGGGTGAGTTATGGGTTCCTGGTGTTTGAGCTGGTTATTGGAAAACCTACTTTAGGAGGGTGTACTGTATTGTATTGAGGTCTATTTTACAAAAGATTATAGTAGAAACATCAAAGAATCTCTACAAGTAACCTGAACCAGAGAAGCTGACCCTCTAGGAGAAAACCCTCCCTTCAGAACAGCTCTGACAACAGGTGTATTCCAGAATTCCCAAGAGAGGAGATATTTTCAGAAACCAGATGACTGCATGAGACATCTGAGCCCTAAATCTACTGTGCTGATAAAATGGAAATTGAGAATGAGTCACTAGGAAGGAGGGCAGCTAGGTGGCTCAGTGGATAGAGACAGGAGGCAGGAAGACTCACCTTTCTGAATTCAAATTTGGCCTCAGACACTTACTAGATGTGTGACCCTAGGCAAGTCATTAACCCTATTTGCCTCGGTTTCCTCATCTGTAAAATGAGCTAGAAAAGGAAATGGCAAACTACTGTAGTAACTCTGCCACAAAAAAAAAAAAAGAGTCGATCAGGACTGAAATCACTGAACAAAATCACTGAAAAAAAATCAAGCTAGATTTAATATCCTTTTCTGAGATTCCTTCTCCTTGTAAACTTCACTCACCATCACATCCCAGAGATTAATTACCTTTTGTAGCCCCTCTTTCCTGAGAAACTTGATTAACTAAAAGGTCAAATCTCATTACTTTAAACCAATGTAGCAACTCCTAATCCTATCACCTGAGAACTTTTGTCTTGTTACTTGAATCACATCTTGGCTGTGGTTAAGGTGTGTGTGTGTGTGTGTGTGTGTGTGTGTGTGTGTGTGTGTGTGTGTGTGTGTGTGTGTGTGTGTGTGTGTGTGTGTCCAGATGATGTAATCTCAATTCTGACTATGTCATCAATAGCCGATCCAAAAAGAGACATACTATGTTACTCTGTAATCTCGGTAATTGTTATAAAAGATCCTGTCATCCCTCACCCAAGGTCTTGGCTCATTGGGGTGGAGCATAACCCATTTATTGGTTACTGCTAGTCTGACTAATAAAACTGATCATGTTCCAAGCTTATTTTCTCAGAATTTCTCTGGAGATACCACCTAGATGGCTTGGCTCGTTTAGAAACAGACTATAGTTATGAAATTGCCATTCTTACTAACAACGGAGACAAGTAGGATTCAACAAATATTTAGTTTAGCACAGTTATGGAATCATAGAACTCAGGATTTTATAGACACCTTCATGCCCATCTGGTTCAACCTGGTTTGTTTTTTTTTTTTCACAAAGAATTCCCTCTACAACATACCTCACTGTGGTGATCCAGTCTGAGAGCAGTGGGTGAAAGTTACAAAGAGGCAAATTAACACAAAGAAACACTTCCTAACCAGTAGAGTTAATGGGTTACCTCAGAATGTATAGGTTTACCTCTCCATAGAGGTCTTCAAATGAAGGCTGGATTAATGAACAGGTTTGAGATCCGATTGATCATGTAACCTTGGATTAGGAAAGCAATCTGATTTGAAGGAGGAATGAATCACAGCCCAGCTCTCGAAATACATGTAAGTCGGAATCTTTAAGGTTATTCTTTAAAAATTAGCTTCTCGATTCATGGAAATTATTTTGGATAAACTGGCATGTTTGTATTAAACTAGAGATTTCCTTGTATTGGCTAGTCTTTATTAAATACTCTGTATACATTTGCAATCACAACAATTACAACAAATTTGTTTTTCTTGACTATGCTTTTGTTGTGGGGAGAACTTTTACATAGAAAAGGGAATAGTGGTAGTTTTGCAAGGGAAAAAAAAAGGAAGAGAAAAGTCAATGAAACACTTAAAAATACACAAATGATACCAGAGGAAAGTTCAAAGGGAGATGCAGACAAGCAGGGCAATGTTGGTACCACTGTGTTAAATTTAATGTATATTAAAAGGAGCATAATGTATCTAATGGGCTAGCAATTCCATGTACAATCCTCATTTTCTGGCCTTTGTGTATGGAAGTGTTCGTGTGTATTGATTGTTTGAACATATTAATTTTTAAGTAATCCGATGCTAGGAAGGAAAGTAGTGTCTGATTTTTAACACACTGCTAGTCAGATGTAAAAGATCCCAAGAGTTAATGGCAGGGAACAAGTGTGGAAGTGGCCCCATAATTCCTTTCCCAGTAAAGTTCTTAAAATTATTTTGAACACTTAACCATCTGGAAAGCTTCCCTTCTCTCATCCCCTCCCCCAGTTAAACTTTTTCCTACATTTAAAACACCTGAGAGCATAATACTTTTAAATCCACTCACTGTCAGCTGAAACTAAGTCCCAACTCCCATTTCTTTTAGGTCTTTTAGGTCTTTCTGACATTGACGAAAGATAGGCTGGTTACAAGTGGGTTGTGGGTTCCTTGGGTCTTTAGCTCAGGGAATACAATCAGTTGGATTTGGAATTGGGTGGAGGTCCTGACTCAAAGAGTAGCAGTGAATGTTTTGATGTCAGCAAGTCAGAGGGTACCCAGGAGGCCACATTGCTGAAGAGCAACAGTAGACTTGGGTTCAAATCTCAACCCTGCTACCTCTCTGGGACTAAATTAACTCATTTGTAAGAGAAAAAGGTTGAACCAGATGTCCCTGGTCCCTGTCAATTCTAAAACCTATAATCCTAGGAGCCTCTACCTTAGATCTATATTTTGGCTGATGGAAGGGAGAATTGAATAGAAGGGAGAGTGGTGAAATTGAAGACAGGAAAAGAGATAACAGGTCAAAGAGATTATCATAGGTATGAGAAATGATTTATTTACATGTCTATTCTAATCAGTCTTAATCAGTTTGGTATTTTGCATAAATCATATAGGGATAATTAGATAATATAAGATAGGATCTTATGTTAGACCTTTATACTAGTCCTCAAACTTTAATGTAATGTTTATTATTTATTTACCAAGTGCGGTGAGCTCACTTGCACAACCATGAGAATGCTGACAAAGATATCTCCGTTCTGATTTACTCAAATCTCATGTCTAAACCCAGCATGCGTGGGAAGCCCTGATTCTTTGGAAAGTGTCCCAACTTATCTCTATATCTCCAGACCACCTTCTCTTGCCCAACATGAGCAGGAGACCATTTTATGACCAAGTCACTAAATATGACTCTTGTCTTGCCCATCTTAATTTTCGGCCCTTAAGAGCTAGGTCAATCAACCAATTAGCCAAGAGAATTCTGTATTTTACCATGCCTCTGCATATTTGGGCAACAAACCTTGTGGACCATGGGCATCTCAGATGTGAGGAAGATCAGAGGTCTACTTCATTAACCCTTTAACAAAGTGCCATTGGCTCAGAGCTCTACCTCAGTGGTTTTTCTTGCAGATTGGACAATTTTAGAATCTCCACATAGAGATAAAAGAAAGAAAAACTAAGGATTTAATGGAGTAAAGAACTTTAAAGCATAGCTGTAATTATTATCATACATAAGGGTGTTACTTGGGCTGGTTTGGCAACTGGATTTCAATGACTGAAAAATTCTTTACTCTTGTTTTTAAACTAGTGTATCCTTCAGTTCATGAATAAGGACTCCCAAATCTACGTATCCAGTGCTAATCTCTTCTGAAGTCCAGTCCCAAATCAAACAATCAACAAATGCTTATTCAGTGTCAGGCATACTGCTGGGGTTACAAAGACAAATATAAAATAACTCCTGTCCTCTTCCTTACTCTCTTCAGTTGCCATGTCTAGTCTCTTGATGGGACTAGGTATTATGAAAGATATAAAGAAGAAAATATGTAGTCCTTTTTCTTAGAAAGTCTAATAAAGGATAAAAATATGTGCAGAAAATATGGTGTGTAATGTCAAAACTCAAGAGAGTCTTCTGGGTAAGGGTGAGGACCCAGGTATGCTGCTCATGTCAGAATTAATTCTAGGATATTCTTCATTGTGGTTCAGTCATTTCAGTTGTGGCAACTCACCCCATTTGGGGGTCTTGCCCAAGGTCACACATATAGTAAGTGTCTGAGGCCAGATTTAAACTCAGGTCTTTGTAATTCCAGGCCACCTAGCTGCCCCAGGATATTCTTAGAGTACCCACCTCATTGGCCTAGGCTGGGCCATAACAGCATGTGTATGGAGATCATAATAAAGGCTAATTCTTCATGAGGCTAGCATTTGATTTTACTGAAGGCAAAATGCTATTTTCTGTTCTAAAAAACTGAGACAAAAGGGCAGCCGAGTGACTTTCATCATTGAACATATCCTTCAGAAGATCATATCAATCAAATAAATAGAAATGGATCAAGAACACATAGATGAAACTGACAGCATTTAAAAAATATTTTCAAAGAAAGGTCTTTGGCCAAATAGATATTGGATCGGCGCACACCCAAATATTTGAAAAATACTTGGAAGCCTATGATTAATGCCAGACGTTGAGAGCCCTGGTGGGCTCTCCAAGGCAGATACAGGACCAAAGGGACTCACATGTTTACACTCTGCTGACATGTTAATAGCATAAAGCTGTCCTAAGAATGGCTGACTGAGTTTCCAAATATTTAAAGTCAGTGCATTCTAATGCTTGCTATGGGAGTTGGCAGCTTCGCACCCAACTTTTCCAGTGCCCTTAGAGGCCAGGTTCTGAACTGCATGAGTAAGAAGAGATCCCCAAGTCTCTGATTCAGAACTTGTGATCAAACTCATATTCTGAAAAAGGAAATAGGAAAAAATCCGAACTATAATTTCATGTGGTTTCCTTGTGGCAGTGATACAGATTGCTTTCAACCTCACCTTTCATCTTGTCTGCTGCTCCCAAACCACCCCTTTCTGTATTGGAAAACCAGCTCTTGCTAAGGCTTCTCAATTCAGCTTCATACTAAAGCCTAAAAAACACTGAATTTGTAATAAGAACTGAGTTTAAATCTGAGTTCTGCTACTTAACTGTCTCTTCTTAGGCAAGTCTCTTCACTTCTCTCTGGGTCTCAGTTTTGTCATCTGTTAAAAGGATTTGGTGATCTGGAAAGCATCTTCTACCTCTAAAAGTTCTAATCCTGTAATCTGTCTTCCCAGTATAATGCCTGGCAAAAAGTTGGCAGGTTAACTGATTTGGTTGAATCCCCCAGCTAGGTGGGACAGTAGATATAGCTGGGCTGGAAGTTTGGAAGATTTGAGTAAGTTACTCTGTCTGCCTCAGTTTCCTCAACTGTATAATGGGGATGATAATAATAGCACTTACCAAAAGGGTTGTTGTGAGGATCGAATGAGATCATATTCATAAATTGCTTAGCACAGTACCTGGTACATAGTAGGTACTTAATAAATTCTTGTTTTTTCTTCTCTTCCCTCCTTACCAATAAATCATCTACCATTTCTAGAAAGTATCCTAAATATCTAGGGGGCCAAGTAACCTGGATGGCTATAAGGAACAATTATGGAATGCCAGTCCCTGACGTTTCTCTCTCCTTCTCCCTCTCTTGCTCTCTCTTTCCCTCCCTTCCTCCTCTTTCTTTCTCTCTCTTTTTCCTCCTCTACCCAGCCTTCCTTCTCTCCCTCTCTTCTTTCTTCTTTTCCTTCTTTTTCCTCCCTCCCACCAACTACTAGTTAAATAATGCTCTGGATGGTCTCCACTGAAGATAGTATTATTTGATTCTGAATCACTAGTAAGAGTTTTCATGCCTCCACCAGTCCTCCCATTCTGTCCATCATTTCCCTTATCCAGACCTTTGGTCTCCTATCCCATCACCCTATGATTACAGATTTCTCATGGACAAGATGGATGAAGCAAATTAATTGGCAAAAGTAAAGTAATTGAAGATGGCAGCTGGAAAACAGGGACTTGCTTAAGCTCTCCCCCAGGTGTCTCCAAACACCTATAAAAATGGCTCTGAACAAATTCGAAAGCCGCAGAACCCATGAAATAGCAGAGGGAAGCAGGGCTCCAGCCCAGAACAGCCTGGATGGTGGCTGGAAAGGGTCTACTGCTCAGAGCTGGGAGTGGAGTGGAGCACAGCCCAGCGCGGGCTGTGCCAGGACCAACCAGACTGGAAGCCAGGTGGAACAGGCCGTAGGGAACTGAATCATTCAGCTGTGGCAGTTACCAGACTTCTCAACCCACAAACACCAAAGACAACAGAGAAGGTCAGTGGGACAGAATAAAAGGAGTTTGTGGTTTGGCCACCACCCCAGGGGCAGCAGAGGTGGTGCAGCTCTGAGGACAGAACTACAACTGAAGTTGCTTCTGGCCCAAGGCCCACATGGTGGGAGGAATTAAGTGGCAGATCAGAGTGGGAGTGCAGAGCCTGCTTAAGATCTGAGTTGCAGTCTGGGTTGGTGGTTCTTGGCAAAGGAGGAACACTGGTGTGGCATAGCTTGCTGTGTAGAAATAGCTCTGAAAACAACAGCGCAGCCCCTCAACCTTGGGACAAAGGACTCTCTACTCTACAAGCAGTCATACCCTGACGAAAAACTCAAGGGTCAAGTAATTGGCTGGGAACATGGCCAGGTAGTGAAAACAGACACAGATTCAGACTCCACTTTGGAATCTTTCTTTGGTGACAAAGAAGAGCAAAACATACAGCCAGAAGAAGTCAACAAAGGCAAAGAGCCTACATCAAAAGACTCCAAGAAAAACATGAACTGATCTCAGGCCATGGAAGAGCTCAAAAAAGGAGTTGGAAAAGGAAGCAAGAGAAGTAGAGGAAAAATTGGGAAGAGAAATGAGAGTGATGCAAGAAAACCATGAAAAACAAGTCAACAGCTTGCTAAAGGAGACCCAAAAAAAATACTGAAGAAAATAGCACCTTAAAAAATAGACTAACCCAAATAGCAAAAGAGCTCCAAAAAGCCAATGAGGAGAAGAATGCTTTAAACAGAATTAGCCAAATGGAAAACGAAGTCCAAAAGATCACTGAAGAAAATAATACCTTAAAAATTAGAATGGGGTAGAGCCAAGATGGTGGCTGGAAAGTAGGGATTTGTGTGAGTTCCCCACCAGGTCCCTCCAAAAACCTATAAAAAAATGGCTCTGAACAAATTCTAGAACTGCAGAACCCACAAAATAGCAGAGGGAAGCAGGGATCCAGCCCAGGACAGCCTGGATGGTTGCTGAATGAGGTCTATTGCGCATGGAGCTAGGAGCAGAGTGGGGCAGAGCCCAGCGTGGGCAGTGGCAGAACCAACCACACTGGGAGCGGGGTGGAACAGGCCCTAGTGCCCTGAATCAGTGAGCTGTGGCAGTTACCAGACTTCTCAACCCACAAACACCAAAGACAACAGAGAAGGTTAGTGGGAAAAGCTGCGGGGGACAGAGTGAAAAGAGTTCGAGGTTTGGCCACCACCCAGGGGACAGCGGGAGTGGTGCAGCTACAGACAGAGGACACAGGGTAAGTTGAATATGAAGGGATAATATCTAAAAAAAATGAAATAACTTTAAGGGGTGAGAGAGGAATATATTGAGAGAGGGAGAAAGGGAGAGATAGAATGGGGTAAATTAT
>CM053624.1:267242168-267279455 GCA_028646595.1 Phalanger gymnotis | reverse complement strand
CACCCAATTGGGTATCTTACACCACAGGAAAGAAGGAGGAAGGGAATAAAAAGGGGGAAAGTAGAAGGGAGGGCAGATGGGGGAGGAGGTAATCAAAAGCAAACACTTTCGAAAAGGGACAGGGTCAAGGGAGAAAATTTAAAAAGGGGAACAGGATAGGAGGGAGCAAAATATACTTAGTCTTTCACAGCATGAGTATTGTGGAAGGATTTTGCATAATGATACATGTGTGGCCTATGTTGAATTGCTTGCCTTCTTAGGGAGGGTGGGTGGGGAGGGAAGAGGGGAGAGAATCTGGAACTCAAAGTTTTAAAAGCAGATGTTCAAAAAAAAGTTGGTTTTGCATCCAACTGGGAAATAAGATATACAGGCAACAGGGCATAGAAATCTGTCTTGCCCTACAAGAAAGTAAGGGAAAAGGGGATGGGGGGGGAGAGTGGGGTGAAAGAAAGGAGGGTTGACTGGGGAATGGGGCAATCAGAATATATGCCATCTTGGAGTGGGGAGAGGGTAGAAATAGGGAGAAAATTTGTAACTCAAAATCTTGTGGAAATCAATGCTGCAAACTAAAAATATTAAATAAATAATGACAAAAAAAAGAAAATAAAAAATTAAGATAAAAAAGTAAATTAATTGTCTGATTGAGCTTCAAAATCCTACTGGATGACACTAGCCTTATAGCTAGTTAGGTTGAATCTAAAATCATTGTCTGGTTCCCAGCCTAAGGAGGGTTCCTGGTAGGAGATCAACTATGAAAAGTCTAGGAATTCGTACATCCGGAACAGTTTTGTATTAATACTGGGCTGCTTCGTTTGAATGAAGTAGTTAATGAATCTGTGAAGAATGGTAGCATATGATTTATGTAAGTAATCAAAGAATGTTACAATTTTGAAGAGGTTCTCTGAGAGTGTACAATCTTTTCTCCTTACCCTTGGTGCACAGTACATTCAGTTCTGAATTTATGCCTTTCTATAGCTGTAAATTCTTAATACCAGGAAGCCTTCAAATCAAGAAAGGACCTTGCTACGATGGGGAACACTGAATTCTATTCCTAGCTGCTTCATTGACTTGTCCTTACCTTTCTCTAAGCTCTTAAGGCCCAGGTTTTACCAATAAAATAGGACAAAAATATTGCCAAATAGCAGGTGGACAGAACAAATGACCTCTCCAGATGCTTTCTAGTCCTTGGATTCTACATATCCAAAGAATTTCTTTCTTTTCCCCCGGATACGAGAACCTTGGAGATTCAAACCTGTCTTAACAGCAACATTTTGTGTGTGACCTTGGACGCATGTGTGATTATTAAAGACGTTTAGATTGTCTTATGAAAGCACAGCTCTAGAGTTAAGAGCTGACATTTGTTTACCATCTAAGAGGTTTTCAAAGCATTTTATAGGTGTTACCTTATTTAATCCGGGCAAATCTGTGAAGTAAGAGCTATTATCCCCATTTTTCAGATGAGGAAATTGGGGCTTTCAAGAGTTTAAGTGACTTGCTGAGCATCACACATCTAAGGAGTGTTGGGGGAAGGGGGAGGGGTCCACTCTCAGGTTTCCTGATTCACGACCAGCACTCTACACACTAAACCCATCTAGGAGTAATCCTTCCCTTTTCTTGTGCCCCATTTTAAAGGGAGAAATAAGGTCTTCCAAGAGAGGGGGGAAAATAATCTATCTTTTTCTTTAAAATCCTTCTGGGATGCTCTAAAATCCTTAGTAGAATGGTCTCCCAGTGCCTTGCAAAACTCAGTTGGGAATCTTACCATTTTGAACAATTTGAACTGGAGGGCTTTGACTCTAGATTCAGTGCCCTTTCACTGTACCAGATAGTCTTCATTTGTTTTCATGTCGTACTCATAGGAAGAGAGAAGGCATATTTTTAAAATTGTAATTTCAAAGAAGAGAAGAGATGTGATAGTGAGATAAAATGCTTATACTAGGTCATACACCCAAGTTTGGGCACCGGGTCTCCTGGGTTCCAGCGATCAAGCATATTTTATTATCACTCTAATCTAAATTCTTCATGCTACAATTGAGATAAATTCCTAAAAATTCTTAAAAGGTCTCCATGGAAATGGAAACTTGGTGTTCCCTCTCTCTCCTCTTTTCCCCCTCTGCCTCTCACCTAATAATCTTGCATACAATTGAAGAAACTTTTACCTCCAATTGATTAATATTTTTCCTTGCCTGCTTCAGGCATCCATCCTTTTAATTCCTAATATCTGCATTATATTTAATCATGTACTGTATCATGATAGTATTTATATAAACTAGTGAAGCAGTGTAGTATAGTAAAGAGTGCTAGATAGAGAGTCATGTGGACTTGGATTCAAATCCCATCTCTGACACTGTGGGACTATGGGCAAGTCTTGAGTTTATTTCATTGGCTGTAAAAGTGGGGATGATAATACCTATCTTAGGTAATTTTTTTTTGAAATTAGATTTTTAAATTTATTTTTAGTTTTCAACATTCATTTCCATAAGATTTTAAGTTCCAAAATTTCTGTCTCAATTTCTCTTCTCTCCTCCTCCACCCCAAGATGGCATGCTTTCTGATTGCCCCTTCCCCCAGTCTGCCCTCCCTTCTATCACCTCCCCATCCCCTTCCCCCCTACTTTCTTGTAGGGCAAAATAGATTTCTATACCCTATTGCATGTATATCTTGTTTCCCAGTTGCATGTAAAAACAATTTTTAACATTTGTTTTTAAAACTTTGAGTTCCAAATTCTCTCTCTTCTTCCCTCCCCACTCACCCTCCCTAAGAAGGCAAGCAATCCAATATAGGTTATACATTTATTGTTATGCAAAACATTTCCATAATAGCCACGTTGTGAAAGACTAACTATATTTCCCTCCATCCTATCCTGTTCCCCCTTTTCAATTTTCTCCCTTGACCCTGTCCCTTTTCAAAAGTGTTTGCTTTTGACTACCTCCTCCCCCAATCTAACCTCCCTTCTATCATGCCCTCCTCTTATCCCTTTCCCTCCTACTTTCCTGTGGAGTAAGATACCCGAGTGTGTATATTATTCCCTTCTTAAGTCAAATCTGATGAGAGCAAGATGCACTCATTCCCTTTCACCTGCCCCCTCTTCCCTTCCAACAAACTGCTTTTTCTTGCCACTTTTATGTGAGATAATTTATCCTATTTTATCTCTGCCTTTCTCCTTCTTCCACTATATTCCTCTCTCACTCCTTAATTTTATTTTTTTAAGATATCATCCCTTCATAGTCATCTCACCCTGTGCCCTCTGTCATTATTTTCCCTTCAACTACCCTAATATTGAGAAAGGTCTCACGAGTTACAAATATCATCTTTCCATGTAGGAATGTAAATAGTTCAACTTTAATAAGTCCCTTATGATTTCTCTTTCCTATTTACCTTTTCATGCTTCTCTTGATTCTTGTATTTGAAAGTCAAATTTTCTACTCAGCTCTGGTCTTTTCATCAAAAATGGTTGAAAGTCCTCTATTTTATTTAAAGTTCATATTTTGCCCTGGAGTATTATACTCAGTTTTGCTAAGTAGGTGATTCTTAGTTTTAATCCTAACTCTTTTGACCTCCTGAATATCATATTCCAAGTCCTTCAATCCCTTAATGTAGAAGTTGCTAGATCTTGTGTTATCCCGATTGTGTTTCCACAATGCTCAAATTGTTTCTTTCTGGCTGCTTACAATATTTTCTCCTTGACCTAGAAACTCTGGAATTTGCCTACAATGTTTTTGGGGAACTTTTTCAAGAGGTGATTCGTGGATTCTTTCAATTTCTATTTTGCCCTGTGGCTCTAGAATATCAGGGAAGTTTTCCTTGATGATTTCTTGAAAGATGATGTCTAGGCTCTATTTTTTAATCATGGCTTTCAGGTAGTTCAATAATTTTAAAATTATTTCTCCTGGATCTATTCTCCAGGTCAGTGGTTTTTCCAATAAGATATTTCACATTGTCTTCCACTTTTTCATTCCTTTGGTTCTGTTTTATAATTTCTTGATTTCTCATAAAGTCACTAGCTTCTACTTGTTCCATTCTAATTTTTAAGGCATTATTTTCTTCAGTGATCTTTTGGACTTCCTTTTCTATTTGGCTAATTCTGTTTAAAGCATTCTTCTCCTCATTGGCTTTTTGGAGCTCTTTTGTTATTTGCGTTAGTCTATTTTTTTAAAGTGTTATTTTCTTCAGTATTTTGGAGAGTCTCCTTTAGCAAGCTATTGACGTGTTTTTCATGGTTTTCTTGCATCACTCTCATTTCTCTTCCCAATTTTTCCTCTGCTTCTCTTACTTGATTTTCCGAATCTTTTTGAGCTCTTCTCTGGCCTGAGACCAATTCATATTTTTCTTGGAGGCTTTTGATGTAGGCTCTTTGCCTTTGTTGACTTCTTCTGGCTATATGTTTTGGTCTTCTTTGTCGCCAAAGTAGGATTCTATAGTCTGAGCCCTTTTGCACTGCTTGCTCATTTCCCCAGCCAATTATTTGACTTTGAGCTCTTTGTCAGGGTATGACTCTGCTTCCAGAGTAGAGAGTGCTCTGTCCCAAGCTTCAGGGGTTTTGCACTTCTGTTTTCAGAGCTACTTCTATTCTGAGGCGGTATGATAGTCTTCTCCTGTCCTGTGCTCTGGTCTGTGAGTGCAAGTACTCCTTTCTGCCATGTAATTACCAGGAGGACTCCCTGTCCACAGCCACCACAAAGCTCTGCCACACTAGTGCTCCTCCTCTCCCGAGGCCACCACCCAGGACTGTGACCCAGATTCAAGCAGGGCAAAGCAAGAGAACCATGTTTCAGTGCCAGCAACGAGATCCTTGCACTCCTGCTCTGATCAGCCACTTGATTCCCGCCACTGTCTGTGGGCCTGGAGCTCTGGTGCTGCTGCATCCACCTCAGCAGCCTGAGGCTGGGGCCAGACCACACCCTTCTCTTACCCAGGTCCAACAGTTTTCCCCCTGACCTGCTACATTGCCTTTGGTGTTTGTGGGTTGAGAAGTCTGGACACTGTCAGAGCTCAGTGATTCAGGGCCCTGAGGCCTGCTCTACCCAGTCTACTCTGGCCTGGTCTGTCCTGATGCGGGCCAAGCTGGGCTGCATTCTGCTCCCAGCATGGTTTGATAGACCCTTCCCAGTGACCATCCAGGCTGTCTTGGGCTGGAGACTTGTTTTGCTCTGTCATTTAATGGGTTCTGTATCTCTAGAATTTGTTTAGAGTCATTTTTTACAGGTGTTTGGAGGGATTTGGGGGAGAGCTAAAGCCAGTCCCTGTTTTCAGGCCATCTTGACTCTGCCCCCATCATTATTTTCTAAAGTATAAAAGAGGGCAGCTAGAGATGCTGGGAAAGTCACTTAACCCTATTTGCCTCAGTTTCCTGCTCTGTAAAATGAGCTGGAGAAGAAAATGGCAAAGCACTCCAGTATCTTTGCCAAGAAAACCCCACATGGGGTCAGGAAGAGTCAGACATGACTGAAACAACTGAACAACAAACAATACTTATTTGAGCCCTCAACTAAGATAATGTAAGGTACTCTGCAATCTTTAAAGCATTATATAAATTTCCATTATTGTTAGAGTAAGTGCCTCTGAACTATCTTAGCTATGAGACCTTGGGTGATTCATTTCATCTCTCTTACCCTCATCTGTAAAATAAGGGGTTGACAAGATGGCCTCGAAGGTCTCATTTAACTTTAAATCTGCAATTACATCACCTTTTCATGCCAATCATGAACATACATACACATGTATATATATGCAAAAATATCTTCTTTCCCCCAGATAGATTGTAAACTCCAAGAGGGTAGAGACAAGTATGGTTCTGTTTTGTAATATCCCAGTTCTACTTCTGTGCATGTAAATACTTAATACGCTCATCAAGCTGATCTCTTCCTAAAGGAGATTAACCATGACAGATATTTGTGGGGTATGTGTGTGGGTGGGGGGGGCGGGGTGGGTTTGGGAGCTTAAACATGAAATGATCCTTCTGCTGAAAGAAAATTGTGGTAGGTAGATTTAAAGATGGAAAGCCCCTGTGACCAATGGTTGGTTACCTACCTGTAGGGATCTTGCTGTGGAAGTGACTTTTTTTTTGCTACTGTGTAGTCACTGCTGCCTTTTCCTTAGAAGCAGGGAAGTCTAGGAGGTGCCTGACAAGTAAACTATGAAATGGCTTTTCTTCCCCCAGAAAAAATAGAATACTGCATGGTATAACCCAAAGGGGTTTAACTTTCAAAATCCACTTTGAGAAATAGGGGGAGACAATATGAAAACCAACTTATACAAAGCAAGCTATATAGAAGATTAGTGGGGAGTAACTAATAGAAGGAAGGCACTAGAATTAAGAAGGGTTGGGGAAGGCTTCCTGTAGGAGGTAGGATTATAGTTAGGACTTAGAGGAAGCCGGGGAGGTCAGTAGTTGGAGCAGAGAAGGAAGAGTGTTCCAGGTGTGGGAGGAAGTCAGAGACAACACCAAAGGTCTAGAGATGTCTCGCGGTTTGTGGATGTGGCAGTTGAAAGAGGAAATGACTGAGGAAAACAAAGGTTCAATCCTCTGAGCATATTGATTAAGCAACACATGGCAATCGCCCAACAAACTTGGACTAGAACTCCTCAGGATAGGCCTGGATCCCAAATACAGAGGGAGAGGGACTTTTATATATTGAAAACAATTAATCAAATAAGGCCAGTGAATGAAAAGACAATACAACATTCAGTAATCTGATTTCTAATTGGAGGAAAGATTAAGGATTTACCAAGTTGGGAGGGGGAGAGTGAACAGGTAAAATATCCTGAATTCAGAAAAAGAGATGCCCCACTCCCCAAAGTGTCTGTAAACAATCAAAGCAACATGGAAACAATAACTGATTGCTCAGTATGGGAACAGTTTTCACCTAAGACATATAGATTGCCTGAGATGTACAATCATGAGAAAATTCCTTGCATCAATCTTTGTATCTGACAGTTTCTGGTCAGCATAACCTAGGCCCTTAGTTAAGGGTCTTTATGCAGCAGGTAGAGGTGGTCCAGTTTCCCAGCCATACAAAGCTAAGTTCAAACAATACAATAGGGCTTTTCTCAATTCTTACAATTGAATAGTTTTCTCGCAAGACAGAGGTTGGACCTGAGCCATAATAGAAAGGTCACCGAGCTAGCTCTGGAATGGAGTCACCAGATGGAGTCAGTGTGGTTCACTCAGGTCCTACAATTTGAGTCCTAATCCCCTCAAGGAACAGTTATGAGACCAGGGTACTGAACGGAGTAGGTATCAATAAGTTAGGTGTAAAAAGACTGGAAAAGTAGCAGAAGGCTAAGTTCTGATGGACTTTGAATGCCAAAGAGCATTTTGTATTTGATCCTGGAGGCAATTGGAAGCCACTGGAGTTTGAGTAGGGGGAGGTGTGACGTGGTACCCGGCTGAATGGAAAGTGGGTCAGAGTGGGGAGAGACTTAAGGCAGGCAGATTCCCCTGCTGGCTATTGCAATAATCTAGGCACGAGGTAATGAGGACCTGCACCAGAATGATCACAGTATCAAAGGAGAGAAAGGGTTGCATTTAAGAGATGTTGCAAAGGTGAAATCTATAGGCCCTAACAGACAGACTGGATATAGGGGGTAAGTTAACGAAGGACTGGAAGGATCCTATTGCCCTCTACAGCACTAGGAAAGGTAGGAGGGGTGAGAAAGGTTCTAAGGGGAAAGATAATAAGTTCTGTTTTGCACATGATGAGTTTAAAATGACCATTGAACATCCAGTTGGAGATGTCTGAAAGACAGATGGAGGTATGAGATCGGAAGTCAGCAGAGAGATTGGGACAGGACAGATAGATTTGAGAGTCATCAGGATAGAGATGGTCATTAAATCCATGGAAGCTAATGAGATCACCAGGTGAAGTAATATAGAAGAAGAGAAGAGGACCCTGGACAGAACCCTGAGGAGAGACACCTGTGGTTAGTGGGTGATCTAGAGGAAGATCCAGCAAAGGAGGCAGAGAAGGAACTGTCGGACAAGTAAGAAGAAAACCAGGAGAGAGTGGAGTTCTGAAAAATATGTAGAGAAAGAGTATCAAAGAAGAGAGAGCGGTATGTTAAACAATGCCAGCCAGAGTGTGGCCAAGGAGAGGGAGAATCAAGAAAAGGCCATTGAATTTGGCAACTAAGAGATCATGAGCAACTTTGGAGTAGAAAGATAAAGTCCAAAGCCAAAGTGTAAAGCGTTAAGAAGAGTGAGAGGAGAGAAAGTGGAAACGCCTACTATAGACAGGCTTTTCAAGGATTTTAGCTACAAAGGGCAGAAGAGATAAGAGTTATCAGGGACAGAAGTGACTGTTTTTTCAGATTTAAGGAGATATAGACTTGTTTCTTGGCAGTATGAAATGGGCCACCAGAGAGGGAAGATTGAAAATAAATGAAAGAGTGGAAATGACAGAGAGGGAAATCTGTTGGAGGAGATGGAATAGAATGGCATTGCCTGAACAAGTAGAGGAGTTAATCTTGGTATGGAATAAGGCCACTTCATCATATGGAACAGGGATGAAGGAGAAGAAACAGGGCAGAAGGCACCTGAGTGATATGAGATGAGGAAGAGGGAGAAGGAGCTTGTGGTGAATGGCCTCATTTTTTTTTCTGTGAAGTATGAGGCAATGTTCTTAGCTGAAAATGGGGGTGCTGGAGGGGGAGAGGGAACCATGGGAGGTTCAAAGAGGGATGAAAAGGTTTGGAAGAGTTGCCGTGGAAAACTAGGATAGTGAATTGATAAGGGCCACCCCTTATCAACAATACAGAAAAAGTAGGATACTACATGGTATAATTTTCAGAGCATGGGTTAAGGCAAGCCATTCATCCAAATAATTTCCTTACTGGGAAACCTTGAAAGACAATATTAGAGATTAATTCTTTTGTATTAAAACTTTTCCTGGTTTGGAATTACTGGCTAACAGGCAAACACCTTGTTTATTTTTTAAAACACAGTTTGCGTCAGGTTTTTTTGTCTGTTTTTTTGAGCAGTCAGGAAAGTCTCAGGAAATGCGACTCAAGACAACCAAGCTGTGGAGGGGGAGAGGAGCTAGCCACAGTTCTGGATCAACTGGGCTTTGTTATTAACAGGCCAGGGAGGAGAGCTAAGCTTACCCCGAATTGCCTAAGGCAGAATAATAAGAGCCAACATCTATAGCTGCCAACAGCCAGAACTGTCTGAGGAATTTTTTTTCCCAGTTATAGCTACCTGTATCTCCCCATTCTGATTCTTTCTCCTTCCTTTTTCTACTGTCCCCACCCCCACTTTTTTCCATTTATTCATTTAGAAAGTCAACAAATAAATTTAAGTTCTTACTATGTGCTAGACGCTATGGATGCAAAAAAGGGCAGAAACACAGTTCCCAACACCTCAACTAGCTCATATTCTAATAGGGGAGAGATCATGCTAGTAACTAGGTACATAAACATATATGCAGGGTAAATTGGGAGTAATTTCATAAAGAATATATTAGCAGTGGAGGGGGTATTGTGGCAAGAATTGGGAAACGGCCCTTGGAGAAGGGAGCCTTTGAATTGTCTTGAAAGAAGATAGGAGGCAGAGGTTAGGAGGGAGAGCATTCCAGGTTTGGGGGACAGTAAGTGAAAAGGCAATTGGGAGATAAGAGTGCTATGTTGAGGACTTGAGTTCAAATATCATTTCAGATACTTTGAATACCATTTCAGAAAAGCCATTTGGGAGATAGGAGTGCTATGTTGAGGGCTTGAGTTCAAATACCATTTCAGATACTTACTAGCTGTGTGTGTGATACACTGGCCAAAGTCACTTAACCTCTGTATGCCTCAGTTTCCTCATCTGTAAAATGGGGATTATAATAGCACCTACTTCACAAGGCTGTTTGAGGGTCAATTGAGATAACCTGTGTATAATGCTTTATAAACCCTAAAAGCATTATTACATAAATCTGGTTATTATTCAAGAAACAGTAAAGAGGGGAAAAAAGACTAAGAAGGCTGGAAAGGTTGGGCGGTGAAGGAATTTAAAAGCTAAAGAGAAGATTTGGTCCTGGAGGTTTTAGAGTTAGTTTCTTCTCCCTTTATTCCTCCTCTGGCTTGCTTGGTGGGGTGGAG
The DNA here is from genome assembly GCA_028646595.1 of Phalanger gymnotis. NCBI lineage: Eukaryota > Metazoa > Chordata > Mammalia > Diprotodontia > Phalangeridae > Phalanger > Phalanger gymnotis. The sequence goes on along the minus strand of CM053624.1, from coordinate 267,269,378 downwards.
CACCCCTAGGCATTACCTAGAACTGTGGGTGGCATGTAAGTCTAGAGAGCTTGCTTGAGCCCAGTTCCCGGAATTGCTCAATCAGAGTGAAGCATTAGGTCAGTGAAGAAGCAAACCTCAGGAGCTAATGTGGACACTCCCCTTGCCAAAGGGTTAGTGGGCTTAGCAGGCTTAGCGGATACTTTTGACTCTCTAACCCCTCAGAGCAGTTTTGAAAGTCTCTGGAACAGCAGTGACTGCTCAGTGAAGCCTGGCGCTGACCAGTGCAAACATTCCCCACTGGTTAGCTGCCCAGGAAACCCGAATGCTTTGCTTACAGTGAGCAAACCAGGAAGGTTTTCTGCTATACTGAGACTTCCTAGGTAAGGTTAGATCGTGGACCAGATCGTGGATTGAGGTGCATCTGTGGCTGGTTTTTGTTTGTTTGTTTGCTTTGCTTTGTGATGGTGGATTGGAAGGGAAAGCAGAATTTGCATTGCTACTGTGGATTTCACTAGTAGTACAGACAGGGTTTCAGACACTGAACAGAAGAGTGCTTCTCACCAAGACCTGGGTTCAAATTTTGACTCTTCCACTTGCTACCTAGTAGATACATTTTACTCTTTCCGGGTCTCAGTTTCCTCATCTATAAAATAAAGGAGTTGGGCTAGATGGCCTCTAAAATCCTTATACATCTTTGATCATGGACCACTTAGTTCAACCTTACCCTGAATTGGATAAAAGAGAAATATAAGAGGCAGCTAGATGGGGCAGTGAGTAGAGCACCAGCCTTGGAGTCAGGAGGACCTGAGTTCAAATCCAGCCTCAGACACTTGACATACTTACTAGCTGTGTGATCTTGGGCAAGTCACTTAACCCCAACTGCCCTGCCTTCCCCTCTCCAAAGAGAGAGAGAGAGGGAGAGAGAGAAAGAAAGAAAGAAAGAAAGAAAGAAAGAAAGAAAGAAAGAAAGAAAGAAAGAAAGAAAGAGAAATATAGAGAAATATAAGCATTAGCATGTATTGGGCCCTTGTAAGCTTGCAAATGGTATATGCCATGGAGAAGCAGCAGCCTCAGAGCTAGCCAGAGACCAGTCCCTCCCCTGACCAGTACTGGCTGTGTGACTTAACCTCTGCCATTGTCCCCTGGCAGCCAAGACTGGGAGTTACAGGGCAGGTACCAAACTGCTTTGTTAGAGGAAGTTTTGCTGCACCAATGAAATCACAGGTGTGTAGGGGGTGGGGTGGAAGGTAAGGAAAGGTTTGCAGAAATGTTTTATATGAATTATCTCATTTGGAGTTCAAGGCAGGCTGTGAGGTAGAGACTACCTCCCTTTAATTATCACATTGAAGGCTTTGTGCTAAGGGTCTGGGAATACAAAGACAAATACAAAACAGTCTGATTCTCTCAAAAAGTTTGCATTGCATTGTAAGATGAAAAAAACTGAGACTCAAAGACAAATGATTTGTTCATGGTCACACAGCTATTAGACAATACAGACAGGACATGAACCCAGGTATTCCTGACTGCCAATTTCGCTCTCTGGACATTCAACATTTCCAGAATAGAGACTAATCAAATATGTGACCCTAGGGTAGTCTTTCCCTTTCCCGGTACCTCAGTTTCTTTATATGTAAATCTTTTCCAGCCCTGGAACTCCCTTAAATGCTAGTCCCTTCTTTCTGTTAACTATCCGTTTGCACTTAATTTTATTTTAATATTGCCTCCCTGCTTAGACTGAAAGCTCCTTGAGACGAAGAACTGTCTTTTGTATTTCTTTGTATCCCTAGAGCTCACTTAGCATGGTAGCAGGTGCTTAATAAATGCTTGTTGACTGACTGACTAAATGATGGAAAAAAGTTGAGACCTAAGCATGCTAAGGCTAAAGACACTTTTCAAGTTCCTCAACACAATAGAATGCTCAGGATGATTGGAAACTAGCTTTAAAGGCTTTATAAGAGTTCTTTTAACAAGCCCTCCCCCACCATTAATCTTAGTTATTTCTTTAAGCACCTGGCCAAATACCCCAAAGGTGTGTGTTAAGATTGTCTCTTGACCTAAAGGCTAACAAATATATTGGTTGTGGTTAAAGCTGCAGCAGCGACCAGAGCTAAAACAAAAGGTCCCACTTACCTCAAAAGCAATGTTGGAATAACCATCCTCCCCACTGAGGTTAAGCTTAGTTTCTCTCAGCTCCATTTCTTTCGGCCCCAGGGCAGCACCTCAAAGCTGTTTGTTCTTCACAATTATTTCAGATTCTTAATTCTTCCAAGGTTTTATCTGGTCTGAAGTTTCACATACCTGCCAAAAAGAGCCAAAACACCACACCCTTTTGCTGAGGTCACGACTACTCCGCCTATTGTTTCAGACTAGGAGGTAAAGTTGAATTTAAGCAAAGGACTGCAGCCTCAAGCCAACCAAACATCTGGACACTTCTGAGTTTTGTTTTGTTTTTGGAGAATGTAAATAATCTGCCTCACTTGTCCACCTGCACTCATTCTCTACTCAATATTCCAGTATAGTGAGCAGAAAGAAAATTAGTAGTATATTAAAAAAAAAACATTTTAAAGTGAATTGTACAACCCAGGGAGGTCAAAGATGGAACAGTCCCAGATATTAGCAGCACCCATTGCAGTAGCAAAGTGGAAACAAAGTGTGTTCCCACTGATGTGGGGGCGGGGGGGGGGGAGAGGGAATGGCTGAGCAAATTGTGGTACATGTATGTAATAAGCAACTGATGCAAAGTGAAGTAAACAGAACCAGGGAAAGTATGCAGAATTAATTTCAGCAATTAAAAAAAATGACCAACCAAACTTGTCCCAGAAGAGAAGAGATGATGAGATGTGTCTCCTTCCCTTCTTTGCCAGGGGTGGGGGTGGAGGGAGATTGCACATACTGTCAGATACAGTTGTTCATTTGCTGAATTCTCTCTCTGTCTCTCTCTCTCTGCCTCTCTCTCTCTCTCTCTCTCTCTCTCTCTCTCTCTCTCTCTCTCTCTGCCTCTCTCTGTCTCTCTGTCTCTCTCTCTGTCTCTCTGTGTCTCTCTCTCTCTCTCTCTGAAAAGGATGACTCCCTGGAGAGGGAAGTGAAAGTGACAAGAAAACCCACAGACACAAAATTTAAAAGAGAAAGTGAAGTACAAGAGCCAATGCAATTCATTTCAATAGACATTTATTAAGAGCCTGCCCCATTCAAGGCTCTGTGCTAGGCCTTTGGGGTGCTGCTTATAAAAGATGAACATTTAGCCTCTTTGGGTCTCAGTTTCCTTCTCTGTAGAATTGGGGTGGTGGTGGATGAAATGACCTTTGTGTCCCAACCAAGCCCCCTCTACCCAAAATAGGAACTGTCCTGCCTTCAAAAGTTTATATTCTGTTAAAGGTATAACAGTATAAAACTCACACGAAATTAATTCAAATACCTGCGGGGTTGTACAAATTAATTTCAAGGAGAGAAAACACTAACAATGGGTGAAATCAGGCAAAGCCCTGTATTGGAGGTGGCAACTGAGGGGTGTTTTGAAGGAAGTTAAGGTTTCTTAGAGTGATTTATTCCTCTGCAAAATAGTGTTTGCAAGAATTCTAATTGCTCAAATTGGTACCATACATTATATGAATGGTCATGTAGGTGTGCATACATATTAGGTTTAAAAAGAATTCCATGGGAAAGGACCCAATGTACAAAAATATTTATAGCAGCTCTTTTTGTGGTGGCAAAGAATTGGAAATTGTGAGGATGCCCATGAATTGGGGAATGGCAGAACAAGTTGTGGTATATGATTGTAATGGAATACTATTGTACTATAAGAAATGATGAGCAGCGGTGTTAGACAGATAATATACAGGAGGCACTGGAAGTTTCAGACTCCAGCCTCGAACAGGTTCACTCTAGATCTGGTCAGACAAGAAAGACAGCTTCAAAGGGGTTAATAATGAGCTTTATTCTAGTCTAGTTTTCTCTAACGTAGTATTTCTGATAATGGAAGCACTACAAACTCCTACAGCATTCCCTAATCACTCTTCTCACAGGGGCCGGCAGAAGCTGGGGCAACTACCCCTACCTCTGGATGGAGTCAAAACTTGTGCATTCAATCCTAAAGGGTTCCCCTAAATCCTCTCAAGCCTCAGTGGGGGCTGGTTGAGGCAAACATAGATTCCCCCCTCCCAAGCCTTGATGGGGGCCAGTCAAGGCACACAGCATTCCAGCTTGTGCATTCAACTATAAAGGTTCCCCAACTCACTGACCAATGCCCACCTGTTTTTTATAGGGTATCAGACAAAGAAGGCATATTGCCAACAATACCCTTACAAGTTTATATCACCTCATCCCTGTATCTCACTGCACATTTGTAGTGGATGTTTACAGTTTCAGCACAAATGTTTATATTATTATCATCATATAATGCTGCGCAAAAGCGTGGTGGAGATGTTTTGAATCATGAGCCTGGGAACTCATATCTAATACCTGGGAAACAGATATTGTTATGGCCATAGATCCTGGGAAACTGAACTTTAAGAAATAATAACAAAAATTCACTTTACGCACACTAAAATCCACCTTACACTAAAATTCACCTTACTGACAAACAGATTTCAGAAAAACCTGGAAAGACCTGCATGAACTGATGCTGAGTGAAGTGAGCAGAACCAGGAGAGCACCATACACAGTAACAGCAACATTGTGCTATGACCAGTTTTGATAGACTTAGCTTTTCTCAGCAATACCATGATCCAAGACAGTTCCAGAAGACTAGTGATGGAAAATGGTAACCACATCCAGAGAAAGACTTATGAAGTCTGAATGCAGATCAAAGCGTAATATTTTCACTTTTTTTGGTTTTTCTTTCCTGTGATTTTCCCCTTTTACTCTGATTCTTCTTTCACAACATGACTGATATGGAAATACATTTCACATGATTGTACATAGATAACCTATATCAGATTGGGGAGGGAAAAAGGGGAAGGGGAGTGAGGGAGAAAAATTTGGAACTAAAAATTTTACAAAAATGAACGTTGAAAACTATCTTTATATGTAATTGGGGAAAAATACTATTAAGGGGGAAAAAAAGTCCATGAACAAAAAATCAGGAACATAAGAAGGGGGGAGATTTTCCACTTTCCAAAAGGATTCTTTCCTTTAGCAAGAGATTTGGTCACAGAGTTCCTTCAAGTAATTACTTTCTAGTATATTTAAAATGATTTGACTTAAAACACAAATACACATAAACTCTAATTTATGCACATTTTGCAAATTAGATTTAACTAAAGGGATTCTTATGTGACACTTTAAAGGAAAACTGAATTTTCCCCTCTTCTAGGAAGCATAATCCAGTGGCTGAGTCTAGAAGCCTTTTCTGGAAGATCTCAGGTATTTGTTGTTCAGTCATTTCAGTTGTGTTGGACCTCCATTTGGGGTTTTCTTGGCAAAGATACTAGAATGGTTTGCGAAGTGCTAAGTGCTGGGGCTACAAAAAAGATAAAAAACAGTCCGTGCTCTCAAGGGTTAGGGTTAGGATTAGTTGTTGATGAGCCCTTTCAGTAATGTCTGACTTTATGGGAGGGGGGAGGGAGAGGGAGTGGGGCAAGGAGAGGGGAAGAGAAATGAGGAGGGGGAGGGAGAGGGAGAGGGACAGGGAGAGGGAGAGGGAGTACATATCATAATTGCACTGAAGAGTTAATGCAATGAGAATTTTAAGTTTCTCCTTATATCATGGGCACTGAAGATGTTGGGCTCTTTCTCATTCCTCTTCTCCATATTTGGTGAGAGTGAGGGCAAGATATGTAGTCCTGGGTAATTTGACAAAGTGGCCAGTTGCCCAAGTAGATAAGGGCAATAAAAGACAATTGATGAGAATGAGTTAGTTTCCTTGAACCTTTACATGGGGTGGGGCGAGAGAGGGACATACTGTTTGAGCACTTAGGATACAAATTATCATCAACCACCATAAAACCACCATGAAATTGGACAAAGCCACTTGTGAGGTGCACCAGGAGATGGTTCCTCGAGCCATGGGTTTCCTCTAAGTGCAGGTGATACAAATACCAAAGTGAAACAAACTGCCCTCATGAAACTTACATTTGCTATAGAGGGAGACAATATACACATACACAAATGCAAGATATAGAAAAAATAAATACTAGGTAATTATTTTTGGGGGGAGGAGGGGACACAAGTAGCAAAGCCACAGAAATAGAATATTGTGAGCTAGGAATGTTAAAAGGGGTTTGGCTGGAGAATTTGTGATTAGTGTGTACTAAGCTTTGATTCTGGAGGTAACAGGGAACCATTGGAATTTGTTGAGTAGGTAGACCTGAACTACAGGAAATCACTGTAGTCAGCCACAGTGTCTCAGGTCTCAGAGAGACCAATCTGGAGGCTATTGTGGATAGACTAGACAAAAAGTGGTGTGTATCTGAGCTAAAGAGGGGGCTGAGCGTGAGGAAGAGGACAGATGATGTCATGAAAGTAGAACTGAGAAGATTTGGTAGATGATGAGATAGGTAGGGGGAGGGAGTAGGAGTTGAAGATGACACCAAGGTGGTGAACCTGAGTGACTTGAACCCCAGGTCTTCCTGACTCTAAGGCTAGCCTTTTCACCACTGTACAGCACTGCTCTTCTTTGAATGTTATAAAATATTATTTATTTTAAGGGGACACTCAGGTGGCACAGTGGATAGAGTTCTGGGACTATGGTCAGGAAGACTCATCTTGCTGAGTTCAAATCTAGCCTCAGACATTTACTAGCTGTGTGACCCTGAGCAAGTCACTTAATTCTGTTTGCCTCAGTTTCCTTATCTGTAAATGAGCTAGAGAAAGAAATGGCAAACAGCTCTACTATCTCTGCCAAGAAAACCACAAAAGGGGCAGACACAACTGAACAATAACATTTTAAAAAGTGAAAGAAAATACAAGAAAATGTTTAAAAAAAGAAAATTAGTTCATTCAAGCATTCACTACCACATGCTCCTAACCTTAACATGTCATTTACTACTACCTACACCTCAGAGTTATGATGAAAGTGCTATATAAATGAGTTATCTCTTATGGGGAATGAGAGAAGATGTAGGAATGAAAAGCATTGTGATTTGGTTGGCACAATATGCATAGGGTTCATAGTATTTAGAACTTGATATTTAGAAATCATATAATCCATCTAATGCCTTAATTTCATGGGTAAGCAAACTGAAACCCATCAAAGTACAATGATTTGCCAAGGTCACACAAACATTAAATAGCCAGGGTTTGAACCAAGGACCCCAAATCCACTGACTTTTCCATTATACCAAACCATGCAATTTTAGAGATATGGCACTGTATATCACATATGTATTTAACCTTTTATCAGAAGCTCCTGCCTGGTATGTATGACTTCAAAACAGTTTGGGAGACTTCTCTGTCTTATTGCCAGGTGATCTGGAACCTCCAACACACAAGGTATGACTACCAAGTGCTCTTACAAGCACACAGGCTTCCAAGGCTCAAAATAGAAACAATTTTATTTATGAGTTAATGAAACAAAAAAGACTCATGTTGGTTCCCAGAGGAAACAATGTCTCCTTTTAATCAGCTCTCTCCTGGCAGGCCTGTGCAATCTCAATCTCAGTCTACAAAATGTGTGTACCCATGTAGTGTAAATTGGATGCCTATTCATTTGGTCTAACCAAATTGGCCTTCTTACTTTTACAAACACAGGGCAACACCCTCTCAAGGAGCTGAGCCTAAGGGACAATATGCAAACTATATACAAGATCAACTAGAGATAATCAACAGAGGGAATTTATACAGTTGTTACATTTACTTCATTATCACATTTATGTCATAAACCATCTTGTGATCCCCACTTTATAGATATTGTAATGAAATTTCACAGGGAGCAGGATGGGGAGGAGTGTTGATCATAAGTTGGACCAAATGATAAATTAGATTGTAAACTGATGATATGGTTGAGTTCTTTTCAGTCACGTCTGACTCTTGGACACTGTTTGGGGCTTTCTTGGTAAAGATATTGGAGTGGTTTGCCATTTCCTTCTCCGGTTCATATGTTATCTCCCCCTACAGAATGTCACAGGGATTTCCAAGGGAGAAAAGGTTCTAGAGAGAGAAGAGTCAAGGACAGAACATTGAATGAATTAGGAAGATGAGCCAGTGAAGAAAACCAAGGATGTTGAAGAGGTGAGGGCAAATTAGGACAGTGTGTGATCTCAACTCTCCACCCCCAAAACAAACACCCCCCCCCCCCCCAAAGGGAGAAGGAAATATCAAAAATGGAACACTGACTAACAGTTTTGTGGATGGTTAAGGAAGATGAGATTAATTGAAGTTTGTTGAATATAACCATAAAGAGGCCAGTGGTTAATTCCAGAGATCAGTTTTTAGTGGTGTGGTGGTAACAAAAGCCAAAAGTTTTATGAGAGACTATGGAGGAGACCGGTTTATGGGTGTGACTCTGGTCTTGTCTCTTTTCTGCTTTAAAAATAATCTTCAGAGTCTCCCTATTTCCCAGTCAAATAGGGCATGCAAAGCCCTATGTCATGTTGCCTCAGTCTACATTCCCAGTTTTATCTCATATTCCCTCCATTTTCTTTATGCTTCAGTCAGACTTCCCCCACTCCAACATGCTCTGTGCTGTCTCACCTCCTCGCCTTTGCTGATGCATCCTATGCTGCAAATCAACTTCTTTTTCCTTCTTTTCCTATTGAATTCCTATGTATCCTTCTGAGCCCAACCCAAATACCACCACCTCCAGATAGACTTTCTTGCTCCTTCTTATCAGCAACTATCTTCTCCCTAAGGCCTTACTTTCTTTTGCACACAGTTAATGGACACATATAACATTTTTATGAGTTATTTGTTGGTGTCCTTTCTTCCCCAGTAAGATTAATGAGAGCAGAAATTTCTCCATTTTTGTCTCTGCATCTCCTGTGTTTAACACAATGCCTGGCCCAAAGCAGGCACCTTAATAAATGTTCATTCATTCGCCTAGAACAGGAACCATGCCTAATTTAAGCTGGGCATCTCTCCTAGTTCCTAACACAAAATGCTCTGTGTACAGTAGGTTTTATGCTCTGTTTTTTTATGTTATATTGTTGTAAACCAATAGAAGGAAAAGTTCTAAAGGGCATATTGGGTAAGAAAAGAGGCGGTAGTGTTGGAGTGGGCCCTCTGCAGGAGGCCAATTTGCGGTAAAGTTCAGAAAGGCATGAGAAGTTTATTAAGTAATAAAGTCAAATTGAGAACTCCATCCTGAGATTTTGTATTATCACCTTGGATAAAGGGAGGTTATAAAAGTGATCAGCCATCATTAACCTTCAACCTAGGAAGGAGTAACAGGAAGCCTGAGGGGGAAATAGAGTTCCCGGAAAATTCAGGGAGATGGAAATCATTCCTTTTAATGCTTCAAGTTTCTGTTTAATGTTCAGGGAACAAGGACTGCCTGCTCTCTGAAAGTCAGTAGCTGTTAGAATTCAGTGTAGGAGCTGGCTACCTGTCAAACTTCCTTAGGCCAAATTTGTATCATTAACAAGGAAGAAGTTGGTACAATGGAAAAAATGCTGGCTTTGGAGTCAAAGGATCTGAATTCTAATCCCAGCTCAGCCATTTACAAAATTTTTTGTGATCTGAAGTCTCAGGACGCCAATTTCATTAGTGAAATTAGGGGGTCTACTAGAGGGTGGCTAAGGGCCCTTTCAGTTCTGAATCCACAATCCTGAGATCATGGAATAAGTTATTATTATTAAGAATTATTATTAGGAAAAAATAACACTTAACCACACTAATCCTCAGTTTCCTTAACTGTAAAATGAGGGAGTTGGACCTCAAGATCTCCAGCTCTGAAGCTCCAATGACATGAATGTTTCTATGTTCCTTCCTCCTCTTTGTTACAGGTTTTTTTCTGAGGTGTGTCCAAGTCTTTGAGAGTGTATTTAAGGTTTTCTTGGTAAAAAAAAAAAAAAATACTAGAGTGGTTTGTTGGTTCCTTCTTCAGTATCTGAGGCCAGATTTGAACTCAGGAAGAGGAGTCTCCCTGACTTGGTACTCTATTCACTGAACCACCTAGCTTCATGATGATGACTGATTATCCAGAAGGATCATTCTGCTTGAATTGTAAAAACCCATTTAGTTTTGTTCAGCCCCCTATCTTAATAGAACTAGAAGGGGCCATTGGTAGTTCAGAGGACTTAGAACTGGGAGGGTTCTTTATAATCCAAATGCCATCATCATCCTCCCTGGGTGCAATGAGAGAAATTAAGGGGTTTCCCCATGTTCACAAAGCTAGTATGTGATAGGAGAAGGATTTAAACTGTGGAAGAAAAACTCAGTGCTCTGCTGCTTCCTCCCTCCCCCTTAAGCTAATGTCTGTCAGAAACAACTAATTAATAATACATTAATATCCAAGCCTTCTTGCTTGGAAGGGATTCAAAGGAGCAAAGTTTCTCCTGTTAATTGAAAATCTTCCTAACATATGAAATATTTTCTTATTTTTTTCTTTCTACAGTAATTACGAAACAAAAGACAGAATTCCACACAGAGGTAATGCCAGATACAAAGTGTAGGTTCAGGACTTTTGATTTGCCTGTCACAGAAATATAGTCTTGTTAATGTCACACCCTAGGAAAAGTATCTTCAGAAACCAATTACTCCTTCTAACCATTTCCCTTAAGGATTTCCCTTTAAATTTTGTCAAAGATAAACTCAATTGGATTAAAGAGGATGTTCCACACAGTTTGGTCACCACAAACAAGGCAAAGTTCATTCTAATAATATTGTTTTTAGGGAAGAAAGATCCCTCCCTGAACTTGATAAGATCTTCCTTTAAAAGCTTGTAGGCCTTTGATTCAAGTTAAAATAAAAGATTTTTGCTCTGGATACTGTCTCCTTGGTATTGTCTTCTTTCTATTCAAGGGAAAATGTTACACTATTTCACTTGATTGAGTCCACAAAACTTCAGATTATATCTTTATAATATTGTTTCCTAATATTTCCTGAAAACAAAAAAGAGGCTTTAATGGATATATTTTCACAAAAACTCAGGTCTTTCTGACTCCAATGCCAGCCCTCTTTCCACTGTGGTATGCTGAGTTCTCAGCTAGCATTTGGAGTACAGCTTGGGCAGGAGACACACAAGAGGTTGTGGTTTGAGAGGAAGCTTGAGAGGGTGCTGTGTGCACCTTCTAAATTTCCTGGACAGAGAGAAAACTTCCTCCCTAGGATAAGGCTAGCACCTTCCATGGGAGGGAGGAGAAGATCAGGTAGAACTGGGGAAGATGGAGGAAGAAGAGGACATTCAGGATGTTGACTATGTCTCCTAAATTCCTAGACAGATGTAAGGGAGAGGTGAGATGAAGGAAGCATGGGTTGGACATAAAGCAGTTAGCTGGGGGGGACCATATTATAATTTCTCACATACTGTCCCCCTCCACCCCCCCCCCCAGTAATTTACCCCCGGTAATACTTGAGGGGACCTGGACAAAACTCAAATGTATTTGTTGCCCTAACCTTCCATTTCTGCACCTTCTCCTCCCCCAACCTTACTCCTTCACTAACCCATTAAACCTGTCTAATGTCCTCTTTCTTTTTTTTTTCTCCCCATAAAGTGTGAACAATAAAAGGGATACAGTATCAGTCACTTTCTCTTTAGTGAGAATTTAAGTGAATGAGTTCCTTCAAATATATTTAAAGACATTTTAGATCTTATTTCTAGTGGGAGAATGGAAATTTTCTTTCCCTTAGAAAAAGAATCTCAGACACCAGCCACAGTGGGAGAAATATTTTGGGATACAGGTTCCACTTGACCCCCTCCCTGGTGGTCTTAAAATTGTTATTTCAGGTCTTCCATGAAATCTATAGTTATGATATTCTGTAGAAAGAGTCCTGATCTTGGAGTCAGAAGTACTTGCTCTGGTTCTCATTTATTTGCTCAACTTTGGTCAGATCACTTAATGATGCCCCTGGAACCTCAGTTTCCTCATTTATAAAATGGAGATAGTTTGTACTGCTCCTTCTCATAGCATGGTTGACAGGTCATAGCGCAACACTGTGTGTGAGGTATAATCGATAATCCTTTCAATCAATATACATTTATTAAACACCTACTACAAGCAAGGCAATAGGATGAGATTCTTCACCCCTCAAAACAAAATCAAAACCACAATCAAACCTACAGTCTACATAGCTCAACATGTATTACATTTTATGCTTTATGCCTTCAAACATTGATTTAATCTTCAGATACTAATCATAAAGCAGTGAGAGGCACCCTTTGTCACCAGTACCTCTGAGAAGCATGCAAGGCAACCAACCAATCTATCAGTAAACATTTATTAAATACGTAATATGTGTCAGACTCTGTGATGAGTTCTGGGGATACAAAAAGAGGCAAAAGGCAAAAGACAGTCTCTGCCCTCAAAGAGCTTATAATCTAATGGAGGAGACATGAAAACATATATGAAGCAAGCTATATGCAGGATATGTAGGAAATAATTAACAGAGGGAATGGCGCTGGAATTAAGAGAGATGGAGGAAAGGTTTCTATAGAAGGTGGGATTTTAGTTGAAGCCTGGAGGGAAGCAGGAGAGTATTCCTGGCATGAAGGACAGCCAGAGAGAATGCCTGGGGCCAATAGATGGAGTGTCTTGTTTGTGGGATAGCCAGAAAGTCAGTGTCACTGGATCAAAGAGCAGGTGTCAGGGAGTTAGGCTAGGCATAAAAAGACTGGAAAGGTAAAAGGAGGGAGGTTATGAAGAGCTTTAGCTTTAAAAAGTATTTTGTATTTGATTCTGGAGGCTATAGAGAGCCACTGGAGTTTATTGAGTAGGGGTATGTGACATGATACCTGCTCTTGAGGAAAACCACTTTAGTGACTGAATACAGAATGCAGGCAGACCCACCAGTAGGTTAGTGCAATAGTTCAGGCATGAGGTGATGGGGGCCTGCACCAGAGTGGTGGTAGTGTCAGAGGAGAGAAGGGACATATTTGAGAGCTGTTGCAAAGGTGTTGCCTTGACAACAACTTGGATATGAGAGGTGAGAGATAGTGAGGAGTCTGAAATGATTCCTGGATTGTGACTCTGAGGGACTGGGAAGATGGTGTTGCTCTCTATAGTAATAAGGAAAACTGGAGGGGAGGATTTAGGGTGTAAAGATGACATACTGAGTTTGAGATGTCTACTGGTCATCTAATTCAAGATGTTGGAAGGGCGGTTGGAAATGTGACATTGGAGGTTAGTAGGCCTATCCATATCTTGTTATCATAACCTTCATAAAATCCTCAAGGAGATGCATTGTGTCCTTTGGCAATCACTCTAATGACTCCCAATCCTTCTAGGGGAAACTCTCAGCCCTCATCACCATCTTGTCAACAGAGCCAGTGGAGTGAGTGGAGTGGCCCCTTCATAAATGTAGGCTATCTGCTATAAGCTGTTGGGGTAGTCCTTAGGGTTGGAAAGAGCTGGAGGGAGGGGTAGAAATAGCCTGAAAGCATTTACTTAATCTCTGTTTAGTCGTAGTTGTATTCATATTAAAAACTAGGCCCTGCACAAGACTTCCTGAAAGAAATTAAATCGCACCCTATGGATGATAAGCAAGCCTGATCCAATGGAGGGCTAAGCCTGAGAGGCACATTTGTCTTCTTTGAATACAATGGTGTTTTTTGTGAGGTAGCTACCTGGGACGCATCTTTTCATCCTTTTATAGTGAAAATTCTTTCCACAATACCATATACTATGGATTGACATTGCTGTGCCGACACCCTACTCTGTGTTCCAGTAGCTTTGAAGTTGTATGAGAGTTTCTTTCTCCTCCTTCCATGATTATAAATTTATGCAAACCACATCTCTTTCTTCCTGCCATGTTTTCTTGGGAGGGAGAGCCACAGATGTCCTATAAATCTGGACCTGAAAGGGACCTCTTAGGCCATGAAGACCAATCCCCTCAATTTACAAATGAAGAAACTGAGATTCAGGGAGATGAACTGAATTCCCAAGGTTGCACAGACGCTAAGCCTAAAATTTGAACCCAGGTCCTTTAACTCCATTGGTACCAGATCACCTCATTATTTCCCTTTGAATCACTTCTAAATACATGCCTTTCCTTTCCTCCCTCCTCCCCTCCCCCCTCAATTTATCCCTTCTGATAGAAGATGCCAAGTAGGAAAATAAATGGCTCATTACTGGTTTGGATTAGAGAAAGAAATGTGGTAATAAGTTTATATACAACTTTAATCCCCTGCAGTTACAAGGGGCAGTAGCCAGAGAGCCCTGGGCCTGGTGGCAAGAAGACCTGAGTTCAAATTCAGCCTTAGATACTTACTAGCTGGATGACCCTGGGCAAGCCCTTCTCAGGACCAGAATTGCTTCTTTGTTGTTAGTAAAGGCAGTGAATGAGTATGTGAAATGAATGCATGGTCTTATGAATGGTTCTTTGTCAGCTGACAGGAGGTTCATTCCTCCGGAACTCCCTTCTCCTTCATGGACATTTTTTCTCTGGGTTTTCCTGACGATGCTCTCCAGGTTTTCTTCCTACTTACTGACAATCCTTCTTTGGATCTTTAGATCTTCAGTCAGGTCATGCCACGCCAAAGACAGACATCCCAAGATCCCAAGGCTCTGTCCTGGGTCCTCTTTTCTCTATGCTATTTTTTTTGAGGGGGGAAGGGAAGGCAATTAGGATTAAGTGACTTGCCCAGGGTCACACAGCTAGTAAGTGTTAAATGTCTGAGGCCGAATTTGAACTGGAAAGGTGAGTCTTCCTGCCTCCAGGCCCAGTGCTCTATCCACTGAGCCAACTGCCTACGGCTTTCCACATAGTATGTGCTTAATAAATGCCATTTCAATCATTCATTGACTAAGTATGCAAAGTCAGCTATTTGTGCTGAGTACTTGAGTCTGAGTGATCCCGTTTTAAAAACCTAGTTTAGACTTTGAGTACGTGTGCAGCCAACCTGCAGGAGAAGGTGGTCTGGAAATGAATACCCTGGGACATGAGCACTAATGCTCTCTCCCTATGATACTATAAAGAAGGAGGAGCTGAGGTGGCACTAGTCACCTCATGATTGTATACACTCAACATACTTTGTGCCCTTCTGTGGAAGCTGTTTACTCTATAAAAAAAGCAAAATGTGTAATAAATAAAATCCTTTTGTCTTTCTTTTCCTGAGTTTGCCTCATTGGTCAGGGTGAGACCTGAATCCAGATTTCTTTTAGCATAAGCATTCCTTAAGAGCCCACTGTGCTCCAAGTTGGCAGCAAAGTGGCACAGTGGATAGAGTACGGTGCCTGGAGTCAGGAAGACTCATCTTCCTGAGTTCAAATCTGGCCTCAGACACTTATCAGCTGTGTGACCCTGGGCAAATCACTTAACTCTGTTTGTTCTAGTTTCCTCATCTGTAAAATGAGATGGAGAAGGAAATGGCAAACTGCTTCAATATCTTTGCCAAAGAAAATCCCAATTGGGATCACACACACACACACACACACACACACACACACACACACACACACACACACACATCACTGAAACAACATGCTCCAAGCACAGTTTAAGAAGCTGGAGAAATAAAGACAAAAACAAAACACTGTCTGCCCTTGGAGATCTTAATTGTAAAGAGGTCGAGAACAACATGGATATAAAATATTAAATACAAAATGTTTACAAAGTGGTTTTTTGGGGAGGAAGTTTCTAGAAACTAGAGTGAAATCACGATAGGCTTCCAATAAGAGATAGGGCTTAAAAAAGGAAGCTAAAAGTCTCCAAGGTGGAGGTGAGGAAGGAGTACATCCAGGCACAATAGCAAGGAATATGGAGATAGAATGTCATGGATGGGAACAGCAAACAGGCCAGTTTGTCTGGAATTTGGAGTTATTGAAAGAGATTAACATTCAGTAAACCTGCTGGAGCAGGCTTATGAAAAGCTTTAAAAGCCAGACAGAAGAGTTTTTGTTTTATTCTCAAGGGAACCCCTGGAGGTCCTGGGGCAGGGCAATGAAAGATGAGGTCAGATTTGTGCTTTAGGAATAACAACTTGGCAACTGCATGGAGGGTGAATTGGTAAGGAGAGAGGCTGGAACACCAACTAGTAGGCTAATATAGTAGACTAGAGGAGAGGTGATAAGAGCTTAACTATGTACAGCGGCTACATAAGTGGTGAGGAGATGAACAATGAGATAGATTGTAAAGGTAGGATCCATAATACTAGGCAAGCGATTAGATATGAAGGGTGAGGAAGGAAGGAATAAGCATTTATTGAGCACCTATTATGTGCCAAAGAGTTGAGGATGATGCCTAGGCTGTAAGCCTGTGTGATAGGAAATAGTGTGATGTCCTAGAAAGAAAGGAAGAATCTAGGAAGAAGGAAAGGAGATGGGGTAAAGTGGGAAGAGAATGAGTTCTGTTTTTGATAAGTTGAGTGTTAGATGTCTATGGGGATATCTGATTGAAGATGTCCAAGAGGACTGGAAATATAGATCTGGAAGTCAAATGCATAGAAGGTGATTGTTGAACCCATGGGAGCTATCCCTCCTGAGACCAAATGACCACTAGTGATCTTAAAAAAAAAAACCCAAAATGCAGTGAGTGGAGCACCGGCCCTGAAGTCAGGAGGACCTGAGTTCAATTCCAGCCTCAGACACTTGACATACTTACTAGCTGTGTGACCTTGGGCAAGTCACTTAACCCCAATTGCCCTGCCTTTCCACCTCAAAAAAAAAAAAAACAACAACAACAAAAATCATAGGGTCCACTCTCTCCTTGAAACTTAATTTAGCTTAGGTTCTGGTGTCACTTTTCAGATTAAAAAAAAAAGTGGAGAGAAGTGTGTGGGAGGAAGGCAGCTCTCCTTTCCCACCACCTCACCTTTCCTTTCACTCTACTATGACCATTGAGTGCATAGGGCTCAAATCGGGAAGTCTGTATTCCTCTGGATTTCATGAGTGGGAGGAGGAGAAGAGTGGGGGATGAGGAGGTAGCATTAGGGGCTTAAGGCAGGATGAGGTGGGTTAAGAGGGAAGGTTTTTCTTCAACAGGCAAAAGCCTACACCCGCAATAGGTACATCTCATTAAAGTCCAACAACTCCCATCCCGTTGACTGAACCACTCTCTTAGACGGAAAATGAGGAGATTAGATTAGCTGAAGTCCAAGTATCTTTTGATTCTGTGATTCTGTAATTGTCTATTGAATGTTGCCATTTGTCTTGATCACCTCAGACTTAAAATGACCCCAGTTTCCATAGCTGTAAGGGGCAATTGAACCAGATGATCGCTATTGTCTTTTTTACTTCTAAAATATGTATGCTTTGATGTCCCAAGGCCAAAGTCTCCTTATGCCACAAATAGTGTCTCTTCCCAGATGTCCCTATTTCCTTTGTCTGTGGCTCATTATTCTCCTGGTTCCTCACTACTATCTTTACTCGCTCATTTCTTACATCCAATCTGTCATAGCCACAGCTCTTCATCTAGGGTTAAGTCAAACTTGGATTTTTGATTAATCTCTGACCTGGTCTCCATTTCTAACCGCCTCCTCCAACTCTTACCTATCACTGAGAAAAGTCTTTCTAAAACATTATTTTCATTAGTAACCCTCCAAGGTCAAAAGCTGTCATCAGTTTCCCCATTACCTATAAGATAACTCCCCAAAGCTTCTTGACCTAGCATTCCATGATCTCCCCAAATAAGTTAAAATCTCTGTTGATCTCATTAATTCTTGAGCAAAGCTCATTCTTTTCCCTCTTTTGCCATTACTAATGTGCTGCCTACATGAATCATTCTCATCGTCACATCTTAACCATCATGGCAGAAAGGATGCTGGCATGCAATGATCTAAGACAGTTCCAAAAGATAGAAAATGCTATCCACATTCGGAGAAAGAACTATGGAGTCTGAATACAGAGAAAAGCATTCTATTTCTTTCTTTTTTTCTTTCTCATGGTTTTTCACTTTTGTTCTGATTATTTCTTCAAAATGTGACTAATGTGGAAATATGTCGAATAAGATCGTATATGTATAGCCTATATCAGATTGCATGCTGTCTTCGGGAGAGGGGAATGGAGAGAGGGGAGGAGAACTTACAATTCAAAATTTTATAAAAGTGAATGTTGAAAACTAAAAATAAATAAAAATTTAAAAATACAAAATAAAGACAAACAAAATTCTTTTCACAAAGGATGCTGGACTTCAGAGTCCTAAGAGCTGGGCTAGAGTGTTACCTTTTACCTTACAAGAAGTTATTACCTGTGTGTCTTTAATCTTTCTGGGCCTCATATAAACTGGGATGAATAATTCTCGTACTACTCGTGTCACAGGGTTGTTATGAGGAAAACCAGTTTGTAAACCTCAGAACACCTCAGAAAAGCATATGATTACTTTCCAAAATCTAATATCCTTTCCTACCTCATCTTTGAAGGTTTTCTGAGTTATTCCAGGCTATATTCAGTACCTGAGCAAATTACAAGTACATGTAAAATGTTCATTTTTGTTATTCTCAGAACATATAGCACTTTCTGGGCACACATCACGTGCTGTTTTACAGCTAGCTATCTTTTTTCTATCTATGTCTTGTCTCCCCAAATAATTGTAATCTTCTTGAGACCCAGGATTGGACCTTATGCTTACTTCTCCTGTATAAGGAGGCAGACCTTATACCTCCTTCTCTCCTTATTCCTCATTGAAGTTTTATTAGCTTAAAACTGCACTAAGACTTTTGGGACAGTAAATACTGTATTTCATGAACTCACATCTACATAGCTAAATGCTTTCTTCACTAGAACCCTGAGGGGCAGTGTATTATCCCCCTTTTGCAAATGAAGTAGGGCTATAGAACTTTGCAAATGCTACTAAGTGTCTAAACAGGATTTGAACATAGGTCTCATGGTGTCCAGCACCCTTCCCACAACTCCATAGTAAACACTAAAATGGAGCAACAGATGAATAATTTACCTTTAACAATAAATTCATACACAGTGGCAAAATGAATGAAGGCAGTGCTCTCTAACTTAGAATAAACTGGAAAATATGAACAAACGAATAAAAGAAAAAACCCATTCTTTCAGCTTAAGGCATGCCTAGTAGTGGGGAAACAAATATAGAGATAGCCCCTGCCCTCAAAGAGGTTCCTTTTTAATGGAGAAGATTCACAAACCTGTTCCTGCGAGCCTGAATTAAATGCAAATGAGAAAAAAATTGATTTTTCAGTACTCACCCTTTTGAACCAGCAGATCCAGGGGAGGTCTCTCTTCTCTGTCTTTTGGCCTCAGCCGGTAGCCAGACTCCGTTGCTTTCCAGGGGGTCAGAGACAAATCCACTCAGTAGAGCAGAGCAGAGCTGGGTGAAAATCCTTGATAAGAAGAGGCAGATGTAAAGCCTTCCTTCCCTTTCTCCTAAGATACTCCTGAACAAAGGCCCTCCCTCTTTCTTTCAGATGATTACAGATACAAAAGAAGTTTGCAAAAGAAGTTTCATGGTCTACACAGTGAGATTCAGAATCTTTGTGGCAGAGGAAATAACCGATTGCACTAAGGTGAGTCGCAGTGTTTACAAAGGTGAATTCTGGTTGGTTTTGGTGCCTCTTTCCTATGCAAATTTAATCTTTGACACTTACTGTGGGGGTGTGAACCAATAGATTTTAAAGTGAAATTGATGGGTTAAACTTAAGAACTCTGATTCACTTAGAGACGGATCAGAGAGATAACAGGAAGAGGTACTTGACTCCTAGCCCTAACAGACTTGTATTTTTGCCACGGCCAATGAGGGAATTTGTTTTTAGACTCTGCATGCTCATTAACAAGAATTTTGTTTTTCTTTTTTTTGTTTTCCTTCTTTCAATGTAATGAGTGAGAGAGACAAGGAGATAAAATAGATCTTTGTTCATTGAAAAAAATTAAAAGAAATGAAATTGCCAAGGTTGCTTTGCAGCTTTAGACAAATGATCAAGGAATTTAGTTGGGGCCACCATGGCTATTTAGTCCAATCTGATGAGGAGCTGATGGCCAGATAGTTGAAGTGTCATGTCCAAGGTTACAAAGGGAATAAATAACAGAGCCTAGAATTTGAACTCAGGTCCTTAGACTCCAAAGGCATCTTTTATGCCACATTATCTCCATGCTTTTCTTTTCTCTTTCTCTCCTAGTCCTTCCTCTTGCTTTAATAGTTCATAAAACCATAATGTCATTAGTGTGGGTACTCCCCTCTCCTCCCCTCCCCTCCCAAAGGTTGGGACTCTCTGCCCTTTAGTAGATGGCTTTTAGAAATTGTCGTGGCCAGGGGAAAAAATCACCATATGATGGCTAATTTTGGGGTGATGAGCCTGTTGGCATTTTGGCTAGGCTGGTCCTCAGAGTCCAGTCTAACCCTCGGCCCATACCCATTTCCAACTCATGGTGACCCAAATCAAGCGTATTATCATTCTGCCCAAGTCAATGCCTCCTTCTGCCTTCACCAGTTCCACCTGTCACCTGGACTCCCGTGTTAATAAGCTTAGAGTTAACTCTCTTTAGCTGTTCCCTCTCTCATGTTCACTTAGTTACCAGGTCCTTTCCAGGACCCTTCTAATTAACACTTGCCTCTGAGCTCTCCTCTCTATCCCACTACCCTGGTCTAGATCTTCAACAACAGCTAATAGACCATCCTATCTCCATTTTGTCAATCCTCCTTCTCTCCTCCAAGTCCACTATTCAGACTACTTACAGATAATTTTCATTTAGACATATGTTATTCCTCTACTAAAAAACAAACAAACAAACAAAAAAGCAAACCAAACCAAACCAACAAACAAATGAGGCAGTGTTATGTAACGGGCAGAGCCACAGCCTGGAGTCAATAAGCTCTAGATTCAAATCACATCAAATACTGGCTGTGTGGCTTTCAGCAAGTCAACTTGAGTCTCAGTTTCTTCATCCGTAAAATGGGTGGGTTTGATTTGACTTCTTTGGTCCCTTCTAGTTCTAACTGCATAATCTTAAGCAATCTTAAGTGATTCCCTACTGCTTCCCAAATAAAGTTCCAACACTGCTGCCTGGCATTTAAGACCCCCCAAAATCTGACGCTGCTGCTCTTCCTTATATTTCTCCCCTTTATTCAGGATGTATGATTCTCTGCCTCCCAAAATACAACTGAGCTTCGCACCTCTGCATCTTCATATTTGCTCATGGTGTGCCCTGTGCCCAGAGTGTTGTCCCTCCCCTTCTTAGACTATTGAATTTTTCTCCCATCTTTTAAAGTTTATCTCAGATGCTTCCTCCTCCATGAAGCCTTACCTGATTTCTATACCCTTTCCTTCCAAAGAGCTTCCCTCTCAGATCACTTTGTTTTACAGCTCTCAGATAAATCTATCGTGTTAACATTATAGTTCTTTGTGTCTTATCACCTTTCTGGATTGTAGATAACCTGTCATATATAAACATGTTTCCATCCACCCAGCACAATACTCTACATATAGATGGCTTTTGCTTTAATGTGTACTGGAGAGGGGAGGGGTCCCATCCTAAGATTTCATTGGTGAATGAAACTCCACAGAAGCAAACTCCCTCTGCCCACATAAATCTGTAGTTTATAGTTTGAGATTTGCCCGAGGTGGGTTAAATGACTTGCTTAGGGTCACATGGTCAGAAGCCAGGCTATTTCACTGCTTGGACTTAATCAGAAGGTCTTCTAGACATTTCATTTATATTAACTGGTCCATTGATAGCACCTGCTGGAACAGGGACTTCCAGCCTCCCAGTATTCCCAAACCTAGGGGTGCAAGAAGCTCAAGCAGAGATATGGAAATGTTTGGAGATAAACTATATTAACCTGTGGAAATTAACTAAAGATTATATTCAAAACTCTAGAATTTTTTTCCCTTTCGTATTGAACAGGAGGTATTGTAAAGTTTCTTAAAAGCCAAGGGGCATTAGGGGCTGAAAAAATTAGGACTCTGAGTGCCAGAGGCTGCCACTAAGCCCGGGTTTAGTAGAATCCTCTAACTCTAATCTTTTTTTTCCCCTATCCTTCCCATCTGGTACCTTTGAAGAAGTAGCATATTACAGTGGAAAAGTGTGGCTTCTGGAATTAGAGGAAGACCTGGATGTAAATTTGGACTCTGCTACTCACCACCTATGTAACCCTGGGTAGGTCACTGAAGCCTCTCTAGACCTCCATTACCTAGGAAATGAAGGAGTTTCATTAGCTCGGGGAATTCTTAGCCTAGGATCCATGGACCCTCAAGGGATGGATGGGTAAATTTTAGGGGATCTGTGAACTTGGGTGGGAAAAAATACATCTTTGTTTCAATATAATTGGTTTCCCTTATAACTCTGTGTATGTATTTCAGTCATTTAGAAACATTCCGAGAAGTTCCTAGGCTTCACTAGATTGCCAAAGGGTTCCATGGCACAGATAAGGCTAAGAACTCCTTTGAGTCTATCATAGGTCTGTAATAATAACCACAATAATTGCTGGATACATATGTTAACATATTTGATCTATCATCCTCTGACTGTCAGTGGTACCCTATGGGCCTCACGGGCATCTAAGGTATGACTAATATGTACTTTTTTGTGGAGGCAATTGAGTTAAGTAACTTGCCCAGGCTCACACAGCTAGTAAGTGTCTGAGGATGAATTTGAACTCAGGCCCTCCTGACTACAGAGCTGGTATTATAACCACTTTGCCACCTAGCTGCCTGACTAATATATACTTGAGTGAGGAAGCTTTTACCTGAGATACACACAGTTGTTTTGTTTTGTTTTGTTTTTTTTAAAGGAAATCAGGGTTTAGATGTCACTTTTGGGAATTCCTGGTTTTATCAAATTATTGTTAATAATTAGCTTATGTTTGTCCTTGCCAGAGAGATCTGGTTTATTAGTGTTGGGCCCCAAGCCTTTTTTTTTTAACCTGTTAATAGAGCTCATTATCATCTGGCTAATTCGTGTCAGGCTGTTTGGTTGAAAATGACGAAAGCTGCAGGTGACTGGTGTGAAGTATGACCTGGAAATGTCACAGGTAAAATAAATTCATTAGTTGAGGGCACATGAATTCTACAAGTACAGTGCTATTTAAAATGAAGATGCTACTCCAGGTTGCCTTTGATATGTCTGTCCTTCTGGAATTTGCTGGTGGATTGACCAAAGCATATTTTCACCAAGTGAAACTTTTAAAAGATTTTTTTAAAAAAGTTACTGGCTCTATTAGGTGGAAAAACCTCTCTTAATCAATCACTCATTATTTACTTGATTCAGCCTGGGGAAATTCCTGAGTTGGACTTGACTTTCAAAGAAGAAGAAGAAAAAAAACTTATGTTTAGTAAGTTGAGATAGAAACTCCCAGGGAGCAAAGGGGCGTAATGTCAGTCCCAATCTGCCTAAGGGGGCAGGAGGGAGCCCTTTTCTTTAGGAACGCTAAGAGAGAGGCCTGAAAGTGTGACCTCGAGAGAGGTTTTCAATTATTTGAAAGGTGTTCAATTATTTAGAGGTATTTTGCACACCTTGAGAGAGTTACTCAACTATTTTCGATAAATTCAATTATTCCCCATATCTGAAATATTCTCTTTCGTCCTTTTTGCCTGTAGAATTCCTACCCATCCTTTAAAGCTGAAATTGTGTCTGTTGCTCTTAGAATGTACACTCCCTGAGGGCAGAGACTGGGTTTTTGTTGGAAAGCTTGTTTGTCTTTCACAGTGCCCGGCCCCTAGTTTATCATTGAGTAAGTGATTTTGGGCCTCCTTAAAGTAGCTGGGTTTATTCTTCTGGTTAGAAGGTAAACTCTCTGAGGGCAGGGCTTGTTTGTACTTGTCTAGCACTTAAATCTTGACAGATTGTCAGACTGTCTCACTTCCCTGATCCTCCAGTAAGTAAGCTTTAGTACATAGCCCTTTGTTTTCAGTACTTAGCACTGTGTAAGATCGAGTAGTTGGTGATTTTTGTCCCTCCTTATTAATGAAATTCATTCTTTTTCAGTGAGTAGCAGAGTGCTTAGCACCTAGTAGGAGCTTAATAAATGCTTGCTGACTTTGTGTCTTAAACTCCATGTTGGGTCAGCTAGGTGGCACAATGGATAGAGCCTGGACCTGGATCCAGGACCTGGAGATTCAACTTCCTGAGTTCAAATGTCACCTCAGATATTTACTATACTATACTAGCTGTGTTACCCTGGGCAAGTCACTTAGCCCTGTTTGCCTCAGGTTCCTCATCTGTAAAATGTATTGGAGAAGAAAATGGCAAACCATTTAAGTATCTCTGCCAAGAAAACCCCAGCTGGGGTCAGGAAGAGTTGGACAGACTGAATCACAGCATTATTAGTATTTATCACATCATTCTAAGTATTTATAGTTGCCAGAATTTAGTACAGTTTTAGCACATTTTTAAACACTTCATAAACGTTTGTCGACTGCCTGCCTGATCCATTTTCTGATACTCCCTGTTAAAAACAGCCTTTTCCTTTGTACCTTTTAGGTAGCATTTTGTTTTCAGCACGTTATGAACACTTAATTAGATGTTTATTGAATGTTGACTAATCGGTTAAATGAAATTCAGGTATTAAACTCCTAGTTAGAGTGTGAGCTCTTTGAGATCAGAGACTGCGTCCTTTTCTGTCTTTGTAGTCCTAGCAAAAAGCCTGGCGTGTAGTAGATGCCTAATAAATGCTTGTGTATTGATTAAGGTACACTTACTTGTGTAGGAGAAAGGAAACAAGC
Organism: Phalanger gymnotis; assembly: GCA_028646595.1. Lineage (NCBI taxonomy): Eukaryota > Metazoa > Chordata > Mammalia > Diprotodontia > Phalangeridae > Phalanger > Phalanger gymnotis. Next base: position 267,244,744 of record CM053624.1, on the reverse strand, counting down.
CTTAAGTGTTTATTTATGTGACAAGCTCTGTACTGAGGTTTTACAAATATTGCCTCCTATGATGCCCTCAACAAGTCTATTATCCTCATTTTCTAATTCAAGAAACTGAGGCAGACAGAAGTTAAGTGTCTTGCCTAAGGTCACACTTAGGAAGTGGGGCCAAGCAAGACCAAGATTTTGAACTCAGCTTATCCACTGAGAGCCCTAGGAAAAGAGAAGAGATGGTTATCTCTCCTAGCACATACCACAGTGTTTTGCATATAGTAAATCTGCAATAAGTGTTTATGGAGGTTAATTAAATTAAAGGCTCTCAAAATTAAGTGTAAGTATTTAAAAGAGAAGGAAAAAAATAGAATAAAAGTGAGCTGAGCCTTAGATAAGAGCTTACCCTAAATGCCTTACAAAGATATGAAGAATTAAATGACATATGTCTCCAAGGGGGAGAATTATTTCATAAGATGACTCTAAATGCATTTATTCAATTAACATTTTAAAAGTCATTACCTTGGGCATATCAATCAACAAGAATTTGTTAATGACTTTTATTTGGAGGTGGAGTGTCCTCAGTACAGGGAGCAATTAAACCACAAGTTTAGTTCCTTTTACCTGTATCTTTGTGAATATCGTAGGTGCTTGTGAACTTAAAAACAAGATAAATAAGATTGGGATGCTGTCCTCCAGAAGCCACACAGTCCAGTGTGTGTGGACAGATAAGACACGTGTCATACCAGATAAATAGAATTCAGATTAGAACATAGTAGGTGCATATTCCATCAGTGGCTCTCAAACTTTTGGTCTCAGGACCCCTTTACACTCTAATACATTAATGAGGTTCCTGTCTCTCCACCAAGAATTTATGTTGATTATATCTATTAGTATTTCTCATATTAGAAATTAAAACTTCTTAGTATCATTATAAAAAATAGTTTTGACATTGTGTAAGGGTTTAAGGGTCCGCTGGGGGATTGTTCAACCGATCAGTCAATAAACGTTCATAAAGTGCCTACTATGCATCAAGCCTGTACTTAAATGATGGGAATACAGATAGAAAAAAGACAGAGCCTGCCCTCTAGGGGTTTACAACCTAATAGGGAAAGACAACACACAAAAGGAATCTGACAAGGTGGAGGTGAGGGAGAGGGAAGATCCTCCAGGAGGGGGTCAGATGAAGAAGTTCCAAGTAATACTGCTAGTTGGGAAAAAAGGAGTGTCCGAGCTGAAGGCTCTTCTTTCTATCCTCCATTTTGAAGGGTTGGTCCCGGGGCAGGAGGGTACTGATGAGGAGTGAGTCCTCAACCTGATTTGATCTTTGAGGATGACGAGATGATGATTAAGAGCCACTGTTCTTAAAGATGTCCCCTAACTACATTCAAAACTCCTTGTATAGTATGGAATGAAACCACTTGGGTTTGAATCTCAGCTCTGTTGATTGCTATGTGACCTTGAGCTTCTTAATCTTAAGAATTAATTTTAATCTCTCTAGGCTTCAGGTTTCTAATTTGTGAAACGAAGAGTATTTGACTTAGATAGATAGCCTCTGAAGTCCCAGCTTTGAATAAGTACATAAAAGGACTATATCATAAATGATTAGATGATTGATTTAATTCTTTTGAACTTGTCAGTGTGCTAATAGCAAATGGATTTTTTTTTTAAAAAAATGTGCTTTTAAGAAGATAGAAAGTTTTTTTTAAGGCATGCCATGCATCTACTATGTACAAGGCATCATGCTAGATACTAGGAAGAAAAAGTTAAAAAAAATAAATTTTCTCTACCTTTGAGGAGCTAACATTTTAGCGTCTAAATATACAAGAATGAGGTTGGTGGAGCAGGTGAATTATGAGTTTTGGAGAAACATCTTTTCCCCAGAAAAAGTAACCTTAGAAATCAAAGAAACAGAACTATAGGGTTATATTAATAGAGATCCTCAGGCTAACAAAGAAAGGATGAGAGCCCTAGTGATCCTATCATGAAGGAGGCCTCCATTGTGATCTTTTTTTTTCTCTTTTTAAAAATTTAGTTTATTTAATATATTTAGTTTTCAGCATTGATTTTCACAAGAGTTTGAATTACAAATTTTCTCCCCATTTTTACCCTCCCCCCACTCCAAGATAGCGTATATTCTGGTTGCCCTGTTCACCACTCAGCCCTCCCTTCTGTCACCCCACTCCTTTCCCATCCCCTTTTCCCTTCTTTTCTTGTAGGGCAAGATAAATTTCTATGCCCCATTGCCTGTGTATCTTATTTTCTAGTTGCATGCAAAAACTTTTTTTTTTGTTTTTGAACATCTGTTTTTAAAACTTTGAGTTCCAAATTCTCTCCCCTCTTCCCTTCCCACCCACCCTCCCTAAGAAGTCAAGCAATTCAACATAGGCCACATGCGTATCATTATGTAGAACCCTTCCACAATACTCATGTTGTGAAAGACTAACTATATTTTGCTCCATTCTAGCCTATCCCCCTTTATCCGATTTTCTCCCTTGACCCTGTCCCTTTTCAAAAGTGTTTGTTTTTGATTATCTCTTCCCCCATCTGCCTTCCCTTCTATCATCTCCCCTTTTTTATCTTCTTCCTCCTTC
>CM053624.1:267205118-267241668 GCA_028646595.1 Phalanger gymnotis | reverse complement strand
CTAATTCTGCCTTTCAAGGCATTCTTCTCCTCGTTGGCTTTTTGGAGCTCTTTTGCCATTTGAGTTAGTCTATTTTTTAAGGTATTGTTTTCTTCAGTATATTTTTCAGTATTTTTTTGGGTCTCCTTCAGCAAGTTATTGACTTGTTTTTCATGGTTTTCTCGCATGCTTCTCATTTCTCTTCCCAATTTTTCCTCTACTTCTCTAACCTTTTTTTCCAAATCCTTTTTGAGCTCTTCCATGACCTGAGACCAGTTCATGTTTTTCTTGGAGGCTTTTGTTGTAGGCTCTTTGACTTTGTTGACTTCTTCTGGCTGTATGTTTTGCTCTTCTTTGTCACCAAAGAAAGATTCCAAAGTCTGAGACTGAATTTGGTTGCATTTTCACTGCCTGGCCATGTTCCCAGCCAACTTACTTCACACTTGAGTTTTTCAGCGGGGTATGACTGCTTGTAAAGAGTACTTTGTTCCAAGCTTGGGGGGGATGTACTGTTGATTTTAGAGCTATTACAGCCACCTCTGCCACACCAGCACTCCTCCTTCCCTAAGAACCCCCAACCAGGACTGGACTCAGATCTTCAGCAGGCTTTGCACTCCTGCTCTGATCAGCCACTTAATTCCTCCCACCAGGTGGGCCTGGGGCCAGAAGCAACTGCAGCTGTAGTTCTGTAGCTGCCCCACCTCTGCTGCCCCTGGGGGGGGGCGTGGCTGAACTGCCAACTCTACCACCCTGTCCCCAGCAGCTTTTCCCACTAACCTTCTCTGTTGTCTTTGGTGTTTGTGGGTTGAGAAGTCTGGTAACTGCTGCAGCTCACTGATTCAAGGTGCTAGGGCACGCTCTGCCCGGCTCCTGGTCTGCTTGGTCTGCACGGCCCACACTGGGTACTGCTCTGCTCCGCTCTCAGCTCCATGCTTGAAAGACCTCACCCAGCAACCATCCAGGCTGTCCTGGGCTGGAGCCCTGCTTCCTTCTGCTATTTTGTGGGTTCTGCAGTTCTAGAATTGGTTCAGACCCATTTTTTGTAGGTTTTTGGAGGGACTTGGCAGGGAGCTCACACTAGTCTCTGCTTTCCGGCCGCCATCTTGGCTCCCTGCACTGTGATCTTATAGACTTCCTACTCCACCAGGATATTCTGAGAAGATTAACTATACAGAAATTGTTATCTTACTCATCTTTGGCAGTTCCTGAGACCCCGAAATAAACATGTTGTTCCCCAAATCACTTGACATCCTATCCCTATCATTCGGTCTCTCAAGGAAAGTGGCTGAGTAACCTCACCTTATCGGCCCCTTTTACCCAGGTCAACCTGATGTTGTATAAAACTCTGTGTGTGTGTGTGTGTGTGTGTGTGTGTGTGTGTGTCTTTCTTTAGGAAACTTGCTATCCATGCTGTAATTGTCCATCAGCTGATGCTAATTAAACTTTTATCCTTAAGCCCTGTCTCCATAGTTATTGACCTCCTGGCAGCAGATCAGAGTGAAAAGAATTACTTTATGGGAAGAGTTTATTTTATTTTTGGAGGGAAGGGCAATTGGGGTTAAGTGACTTGCCCAAGGTCACACAGCTAGTAAGTATGTAAGTGTCAGATGCCAGATTTGAACTTGGATCCTCCTGACTCCAGGGCCAGTGCTCTACTGACTATGCTACCTAGCTGCTCCATTCTGGGAAGATTTTAGGACCACAGGTCATCCAAATCCATCTCCCACAACTCCTCAAAATTTCTCGACCTCATTATTCATTCTTTCTCCCTTTCCTTGGAGGCTCAGAGGAAAAGGTAATTGATAAGTTTCTTCTTTCCCTTTACTGTTGTCCTTGATCCCACTTTCCTTCCCTTTTCTTTTGTGTTTTTTTTTTATTGGTTTCTTTGGCAGGGCAATTGGGGTTAAGTGACTTGCCCAAGGTTACACAGCTAGTACACGTGTCAAGTGTCTGAGGCTGGATTTGAACTCAGGTCCTCCTGACTCTAGGGCTAGTGCTCTACCCACAGCGCCACCTAGCTGCCCCTTCCCTTCCCTTTTCTAAGACTCCTGTAGGCATCTCTTCTTTTATACAACTTTTTAATCCATTCCTCTCCATCTGCATAAAAACAAACTAGTATCTCTTAAACCCTAAAGAAGTTTCTCATTGACTTTCTACTTCACCTTGCTATTTTCCCATTTTTCTTCTCTTCTTCACTGCCAAACTCTATTTCTTCATTGTCCGCCCTCAGAGGAGTAAAGACTGGAATAGTAGTGAGGGGCCAGGCAAAGGCAAAGATAATATTTTACATTTGATCCTGGAAGTAATAGGTTGTAAGGAATAAAGCAATCTTCCTTACCTGTTTAAAAAAAAGCCCCAGGGAAGTTCACAAACCTTTAACAGAGAAGCTGAGTCACAGGGTCAGAGTAAGATCAATATTGAGGAGTTTGAATATCAGCAAACCACAGTTCCCCAGAAATCTACCCTATCAATCATCCAGGTCCAGGTTCTTTGCTCCCATCCCTCAAAGCCTGGGTCCTGCTAGACCCTAGCTAGCAGATAAGAACTCTTAAATAAACTCACTGGATTTCCTTGGTTGGGGGCAAGAAGGAATCTTATTCCCTCTAAAACCTGAGCAGGGTGCCAAGTGCTACCCTGGGCCCAAGGGGATCTGTTCCGGATTCTCCCTGACTGCCCTTTGTTTTGTTAGTATTTCCCTTCAATAAAATTGACTTGTTTTATTAACTTATTATGAGCTCCATGTTTCCTTTTACTGAGTCTTTGATATTCTGACCCTTCTTAAGTCGATGTCAAGACATAGGCAATCAACTGGAGTTTATTGAGTGTGTCTGTGTCCGTGTGTGTTGGGGGAGGTGACACGGTCAGACCTCCTCTATAAGAAGTTGACTTTGACAGCTGAGTGGAGGATGGAGTGGAGTGGGGCCAGACTTGAGGAAGGGAGATGGACCAGAAGAGGTTGAGAAGGATGAGGATTGAGGGCAGATCATTAGATTTGGCTATTAAGCAATGATTAGTATCTTTCAAGAGGACAGTTTCCATTGAAAGGTGAGGTCAGAAGCCAAACTGCAGAGAGTTAAAAAGAAAGTGAAGAGAAAGAAATTGAAGGCATCAGTTGTAGAGTTTAGACATGAAAGGAAGGAGAGATATAGGACTATAGCTTGTGGGGATGGAATGATCAAGTGAAGGTTTTCCTAAACATGGGAAAAATAGGGATTTGTCAATAGGCAGCAGGGGAACACTTGGTAGATGGGAGAGACTGAAGATTAATGAGAGTGAGAATGATAGAGGGGGCAGTCTAACAATATTCTGTCTTCCATCTTTGTGTATTTTGTTGTTGAGTCCTTTCTATTGCATCGTCTCTCCGTTGACCCCATTTGGAGTTTTCTTGGCGGAGATACCGGAGTGGTTTGCCATTTCTTTCTCCAGCTCATTTTACAGATGAGTAAACTGAGGCAAATAGGGTCACATAGCTAGTAAGTGTCTGAGGCCAGATTTGAACTCAGGTCTTCCTGATTCCAGGCCCTGAACTCTACTATGCCACCTAGCTGCCCTTCATAGGCATGCTTAAAATGCATTCCCTTCATACTTCTGCAGCATAGATTTTGTACCTTCCTTCAAGTCCTTGTGGAGCTTATGTTTTATTGGGGGAAAGTAACATATAGGGTGTCCCTCCACTTAGGAAATGTGGAGTTACTGCATTGAGTTCACGTAAATCTTGCAAAGCGCATCAACCTTTGCATCACAAATGATGGAAATCATATTGAAGATGTTATTTGTCAATATTCCAATTAAATAAAATGTTGAAAATTTCCTTCATTTCATTTCTTGAAAAACACGCATTTTGGGGACAGTTCGGTGGCACAGTGAGTAGAACACCAGCCCTGGTGTCAGGAGGACCTGAATTTAAATCTAGCCTCAGACACTTGACACATTTACTAGCTGTGTGACCTTGGGCAAGTCACTTAACCCCAATTGCCCTGCCTTCCTCCTCTCAAAAAAAAAAACCCAGAAAATATGCATTTTTGCCTCTATGTCTAGACTTTAGGAACACCCTGTATAGGTAGAAAATTAAATACTAAATATATGGAAAATAATGTGGGAGAAGGGCACTAGCAACTGGGGCGATGAATGCAGCCTTCCTGTAGTAGGCAGCACTGGAGCATTAAAAATTTTTTTTTATGTTCCCAGTGCCCAATACATACTTAATAAATGCTTTTGGAGTTCATTGTCGGGGTGAAATAAGGTACTTCCAAGTCATTCAACATTAACCAAAGAAGGTTTAATTTGCCTTAACAAAGCAAGGATGTGGACAAGCTTAGCTTAGCTTCTATTCTCTAGGATGAAGCTTCCATTTCCATATGGAAAGGCGTTTAGTCATCAGCTCAGGATATGATGAAGGACACAGTGACTACACAGTGTCTTCAGACATCCACGAAGACAGAAGAGCCCCCACTGGACTTTTTATGACCTTAGATGACTGGGAAGCTGGCTTAGGGAAACATGGGCCAATCAGCTAGCCCAATTCCTGTCCTAGTAGGAAGGAGAAGGGGTGGACCTAACTCATGCTGTGGAGCTAATTACATATGCATAATATGAACTTAATAAATGCTTGTGAAATTGAATTGCATTCAAATGGATTAGCTCCATATGAAAGATATACCTTTAACCTTCTTAATATTGTTTTCAGCTAGTCTTTTCTTCCTGTGATCCAGAAAGCCAGCATCTCCTCCCTTCTCCAACCCTCGAATGCACAAAAGCTCCCAGGAATGCTGACTCCCCTGCATATCCAACATGAACTCTGCCCTATGTAAACAGACAAAAATCTAGCTGCTTGCTTGGATAGGTAAAATCTTTCTTTCCACAAGATAATAATACTTCTTCCTTTAAAGCAGACCCAAGCATAAAACAGCCTGCTCAATAAAAGGGATTCTTCTGTGCTTGCTGAGCAGATGTCAAGTGGGAACAAACTCTGCAACTTTCCCTCTCTTAGTAGGACATTGTTGATGAGGAGATGCTAACAAATTCCTCCATGCTGCCTGGGAGTAGGGCAGACGTTCCCTTCTTCCCAGGCACAAAGGAACCTGATGGCTGACCCTTGGAAACCTACCAGTCCATTTACCTTCCCTTTTCTCAAAATAAACAAATATACAACCAGCCAACCAACCTACCAACAACTTTCCAGAAATGACTTTGGGGACACTCAAACAAAGGCTGTCCTTAATGGATTAGGCAAGTTCTTGTTTTAGAACTTACTGTATGATTATATGTACTCCAGCTTTGTGGGTGATGGAAACACATCCCAATCTCCAGGAGAGTTTTAATCTTGTTTGGAATTTTGGCCACACTTCCATTGGCTTTACTACATGAGCCTCACATGAATGATATATTTAGAATACACTCCTAAGGGTTGGCTACGTTCTGCCTTTGACTTAAGCAGGTCAGGTGAAGGACGTCTAATGGATTATAAGTACTGCTTCTGTCTCACCTGGTTATAGGCGACATTGGACAATTTTTCCCAACAGCCCTCTCATTTGTCTTAGTTTGTGTCTATATGTGCCCTCTGTTCTGTTTCCAATTTGACATTGCCTGTGGGTTCCAATCAGAGCTCGGAGTTTTCAGTAATCTTTAATTTTAATCAACAAAGACGCATCTGTTTCATGTTAAAAAGGAATCATGTACAACTTTAAATCTTTGAAAAAATTACATTCTCCACCTTCCCATGTTCTTTTTTCTTTCACCTGGATGTCAGGAGGCAGACCTTAGAAAAACTGAATCCTGACAGCATCATTAAGTAGTATTAATATTGTATTTTCTTAACCCTTGTGTCTCTAATAGGAAGCAGCCCTGGGCTCCTGAGACTCAAGGGAAGAGAAGGGGGGCAGTGATTCATTATTCTTTCAGGCTTCATGAAGATAGACTGTGGGGTGATGACCCTCTGATAAGGCAAAACCTATAGGGTCTCTAATTGAGATTCAATTCTTGTTTTCACTCTAGATAATAATAGTAGTGATCCCAGTTACTCTCAAAGAACTTTATACACATCTCATTGGATGCTTCCAACAAAAAATAGCTAATATTCAAAGAGCGCTTTAAGATTTGCATAAAATACTTTACATATATTAAATCATTTGAAAACCAGCCTAGGAAGTAGGTGGTATTATTATATCACTTTACAGATGAAGAAACTGAGGCTTGAAAAGATTAAGAGATTTACCTAGGGTTGAATTACCCAGGTAATAATAGTCCCAGGCTGGATTAAAACCCAGGCCTTCATGACTCTAGATCTTTTTGCTCCACCAAAAAGCTGCGCAAAGTCTTTAAGAATACACACACACACACATACATACACACCATATATAATATACGTTTATGTATATATTCAATCAATAAGCATTTATTACATGCCTACTAAGCTTAAAAAGGCCAAGGTCTCCCACTGCATCCAGTGCCATCTCCAGTCGTCCTGATCTACATATTACCACTGGACCCAATGGCCCTGGAGGAGAAAGTGAGGTGACTTTGCACAGCCATCCCTCACTTAAATCTAGTTCACTTGCATGCCGTGGCATTACCTCCCTGATGTCATGCTCTTCTTCGAGGACAAAGGACAATCAACAACAATAACAAATACTATGATGAATGAAACAAGCCTTACTCTAGGCCTGCACAACCTGTGGCCCGCCACAGGATTTGGGGTGGACCTCGAAAAATGTAGAGGAAAACGTTCTTTGTATGTAGAGAAAATCCTTTGGTGGCTCGCGGGCCACAGGTTGTGCAGGCCTGCCCTAGTCAAATATTTATCATAATAATCCAGGTAGAGCCTGGCAGCAGCAAGTTTCAATAAATTAAGAGATACGAAAATGAAAGGTATGCATACAAATATATTTTTAAAAAGAAGCATACAAATTGAAGGTTACTTAAAGGAAAATTAAAGCTTATTATTCCAGTTGCAAAATACAAAAATTAGCCAGTCCAGTAGATAGGTGGTATAGTCGATAGATTGCTGGGCCCGGAGTCAGGGAGACCTGTGTTCAAATTTGACCTGGGACACTTACTGATTGGGTGACTTTGGGTAAGTTACTTAACTCCGTCTGCCTCAGTTTCTTCAACTATAAAATGGGGATATAATAGAATGTATTGATAAATAATTAATGAAATTATGAAATGGGCGCAGGCAGGCCCAGTTCTTTGGGTAGAAAAGACCATGACTGGCAGCAGGAAATGGGGCAGCAATCACACTTCTTTGGCCACAGAGGTTATGGGGATAAACAATACAGCAGAGACAAGTCCTGAAGGGGGTATGTAGGCAGATGGCCTGAGGACAGGTGATGGGATGATAAAGGAAGGCAGGCAGCATGAGGAAGAGGATGGGAAAGGGGAGAGGCACAGAGAGTCACTCATGTAACCAGTTGGGAGCACTAGGCAGCATGGATCTAATGGAGAATGTTGGGGAGGGGGCAGCAATTTGAGGTCTCATTTGTATTGTTTTTTGGGGGGGAATAGACTATCTGTGGCTTCCTGGGGTTGGTTCATTAACATATCCACATCAAACCAAAGTTATTGACAAAACTTTAACACGTCCACAATCATCTCAAAACCATCAGCACCTTTCAGTGTTCTTCTGGTTTACTGAGCATATCTGGAATGAAATGTCCATAACCTAGGATCTAAAGGCTCTGCCAGCCGTCCTGGGCTTCTGCTGAGTCAGCCCATACAATCAGGATGTGAGTTTTGGATAATACATGATACAATTTGTACATTCTGTTCCTTTGGTCTTTGGGATGGTTTGTATGGTTCCCTTTTGCAGTCCTCTCCTGTTACCACTTTATATTGGCTACGTATAAACTTAATATACTGAGGAGAAGGGGGGTTTGGTCAGGCAGGTCAGATTGTTGTGAGGCTCAAATGAGATCATATTTGTATGGCATTTAGCATAGTGGCCAGCATACATTAGGCACTACATAAATTCTATTACTGTTATTGTTATTGTTATGATAATGATCATTATTATTATTATTATTATTATTATTATTATTATTATTATTATTATTATTATAAAGATCTGAAAGTCTGGAGATCTGGTTTCTCATCCTGACTAAGTGATTTTGGGACAGATAATAATAGCATATAGCAAACATTCATATAGTGCTTTAAAGTGTGCAAAGAACTCCATATAACAATCCTGAAATTCTTTTATTTTCTTTCTTCTTAAATTTTTTTTATTTCACTAAACATTTCCCAATTACATTTTAAAAAGATTTTTAACATTCATTTAAAAAAATTTGAATTATAAATTCTCTCCTTCCCTCCTCTCCCCCACTCTTGAGAAGGTAAGCAATATGATATTAATTATATACATGAAGTCATGCAAAACATATTTCGATATTAGTCTGTTGCCAAAGAAAACACACAAAAAAGCAACAAAAGCAGAGTGGAAAAAGTATGTTTCAGCCTGCGCTCAGAGTTCATCAGTTCTCTCTCTGGAGGGGGGTAGCACTCAGATCAGATGTTATTTTCATCCTTGTTTTATAGACGGGGCATCTTTATGGCTCAGTGGATAGAGTGCCTGAAGTAAGAAAGACTCATCTTCTTGAGTTCAAATTCGGCCTCAGACACTAACTATCTGTATGACCATGGACAAACAACTTAACCATTTTTCCCTCAGTTTGTCATCTATAAAACGAGCTGGACAAGGAAATGGCAAATCACTCCAGTATCTTTGTCAAGAAATATCCAAATGGTTTTTTTTCTTTTCATAAGGCATTGGACACAAGTGAACAAAATTTTATAGATGAGGAAAAGGAGGCCTGACTGGGTTAAGTGATTTGCCTGGGATCCCACAACAAATGAGTATCTGAGGCAGGATTTGAATTCAAGTGTTCTTGGCTCCAAGACCAGAACTCTGTGCACTGTACCAACTAGCTGCCTCTCGAAATCACTTCTGTGGTCCTCAGTTTCCTCATCTGCAAAATGAGGGGGTTGGATTTGATAGAGCTGCATATAAAATCTAGTACTACAATGGTCTACTCTTTTCAATCAAATTTTCAAGGCCGTTTTAAAAAATCTGTATGGCGATTCCTCCGTTTAGGAAGAATGAATCTAATAATTTAGAGAGAAGTGAACAAAAGATAAATTCTCGAGGGAACTCAAATTTGTTTTCTAGATTATATGAGACTGGTAGAGGCAAAATGTAGTTGGTGGATGGAGATAAAGAACAGCTGACTCACTTTTTTCCTCTTGAATCGGATAGAGAAGGAGTGTGACCCCAGTGAAGGAAGAATTTGGTGAATGCATTAGTTGCTGGATGACTGAATTCTAACCAGGAAGAATGTTCACTAAATGGGTGGATCAGGTCATAATCTCCATTTATAGATTTGGGTAAGCCTGGAAAGAATCATCTTATACGCTTGCTGGAGACGATCTTATTAAATTGCTGTTGGGCATTAAGATAACAGAGGCAAGGTGGTACAGTGGACAGTCAAACTTAGAGACAGACTTGTGAGACTTAGGTTCAAGGTTCGTTTGTGACACATACTGGCTGGGTGATCCTGGGAAAATCAGGATCTTTCAATGGCAACTGTTCTAGACCATAGATTGCAGAAAAGATATTGACCTGCAAATTTTCTCACTTGGGAGTTAGCATCCTAATGAAATTAGGGGGTCTAGTCCTTGTCCCCCCTATCCTTACTAAGATAATAATTGCTGGCTTTATATAGTGTTTTTTAGGTTTAGAAAGTGCTTTATATGTATTATCTCTATATTAAATGTATTATCTCCACAATTACATTTAAAAAATCCTGGACATTAGAAACAGTGTTGGATGGTCTGCTTTTGCTACTTAAGACCTTCTGGCAGGTCTTTAAAAAGCCCTGGGTGAGTCTCTCTCTAAGGCTCAGCTTCTTCATCCATAGGGGTCGAATGAAATGATTTCTTCCAGCTCTGGCTCTACAAGCTGCCATATCTATGCAGTAGTTTCTGACATGTAGAACTGGAAAAAGGTAGGAAACAAGCATTTGTTAAGTGTCTACTGTGTGTCAGACATTTCTTTAAGAGCTTTACACAATTGCATAATTATCCCCATTTTACAGGTAAAAAACTGAGACAGAGCTAAGTGACTTACCCGGTGTCACCCAGCTATTAAGTATCTAAAGTTGGATTTGAACTCAGGTTTTCCTGATTCAAAGCTCAGTGTTCTATCCACTGTGCCACTTAGCATATTTTACTGCAGGGGTGGGGAACCTGCCACATGTGACCCTCTAGATCCTCAAGTGTGGCCCTAAATGCCCCAACCCTGACTTAGAGCATTTGTATTCTTCTCTCTCTCTCTCTCTCTCTCTCCCTCTCCCTCCCTCCCTCCCTCTCTCTCTCTCTCTCTCTCTCTCTCTCTCTCTCTCTCTCTCTCTCTCTCTGTCTCTCTCTCCCGAAAGCTCTTCTTCTCCCCAAACCCCAGTGTTATCAAGAAAGCTGGAGATCAGTTAGCCTTGCTTTGTTTTATTTTATTTTTATTTTTAGCATGTATGTTGTTTATTTTTATTTTTTCTCAGTTACATGTAAACAAACATTCAGTCATTAATTCAACAACTGTTTTCTTAGGAGCTTTCAAGTATAAAGTATTGCTGAGTAATGTGAAAGAGGGACACAAAGGTGAATTGTCATCTCTGTTTTTGAGAAGCTCATAATTTATCAGGAGAAGCATTTACTAAGTACTTGCTATGAGCCAGGAACTGTACTAAGCATTGGGAATACATAAAAAGGGGCAAAAACATGGTTTCTGCTTTCAAGAAGCTTATATTCTAATTGGAGGAAAATATTCTAAGAAGCTTAAATGGGGGAAACCTAAATAAGATATATAAGACATATTAAAGAATAGCTTTATAGGGATATAGAAGGATGTACTCTTCCTCCTCACCTTCACCTCAAAGAATCCTTAGCTTCTTTCAAAAACACAGACCATGTGCTAGCTCCTCCAGAAGGTCTTTCCTAAGCTCCTCTACTCTCTTCCTAAGGGGCTCCTATTCTGGGTGGACACAAACCTGAATTCAATGTTAGGGGAAGCTGAGCCCTAAAAGAAGCTTTTTTTTTTTTTTACATTTTGTATTTATTTTCTCAACTACAGGTAAACAAAATTTTTAAGTAGTTTTTTAAACCTCTGAGTTCCATATTCTCTCTCTTCTTCCCTTGTCTTCTCCTTCCTTGAGAAGGCAAGCAACTTGATATAGATTATGCATCTGTAGTCATGCAAAACATTTCCATATTATCTATGTTGCAAAAGAAAATGCAGACAAAAAAATCAATAATAATAAAGAAAAAAAATTTTTAAAAATGTGCTTCAATTTGCATTCAAACTCCATCAGCAGTCTCCTGGAGGGGGACAGCATTCTTCATTGTAAGTTCGGAATTATCCTTGACCTCTGCTATCTAAGTCATTTACAGTTGATCATGCTACAGCACCAATGTTACTTTGTACACTTCTCTCCTGGTTCTACTCATTTCACTTCGCATCAGTTCATGTAAGTTGGAAGGTAGTTTTAAAAGGGAGGAGTTAGCATCTGGGAGTGCATGGTGGGAACCAGGAAAGGTCTGCATAAGGCAGAATTATTCAACAAATGTTATTAAACGTTTTACTACATGCAATACCCTGGAGATGCAAAGACATACATACAATGATCCCTGCCCTTCAGTCTCTAAACAAATAATATATGATAAATACAACAAGAAAAGCATAAACAAAGTACCAGTGGTTCAGGGGAGAGAGAAATGACTTCTGAGTGAGAGGAATGAGGAAGAATGTCAGGAAGGAGTAGCAATAGGGTGGGGCCTCAAGGGATAGAATGGGAAAGTACAGGGTGTACTAGTCCAGTTTGGCAGCAAAGCAGAGTATCAGGGAGTAGAGTAATAGTGAGATAAGCTTGGAAATGTAGGTTGGGGCTAGGCATTAAAGGTCCTTGCATGCCAACTTTAAATGTACCTGATTTGGCAGGACATGGGAGTTGTGTAAGGCTTTGGGGGAAGGGATTATTATGGTAGAGCCTTTATTTTATGAATCAACCAATCCATTATTTTTAATGATGTGCCTACTGTGTACCAAGAACCATACTAGATGCTAGGAATTCAAAGACAAATGAATCAGTCCCAGCCCTAAGGGACCATATATTCTATAGGAAGAGGCAATGTGTAAACTTATCTTGCTGCTGTTCAGTCATACCTGACTCTTCATGACCTCATTTGGAGTTTTCTTGACAAAGACACTGGAGTGGTTTGCCATTGTCTTCTCCAGCTCATTTTGCAGATGAGGAAACCGAGGCAAACAGGATTAAATGACTTGCTATGGTCACCCAGCTAGTAAGTTTCTGAGGTCAGATTTGAACTTGGTGTAAGCCTATAAATATATGCCAAATAAATGAAGTAATGGGGGGAGGGGGCACTAGCAGATACAGGAGGCGCATTAGGAAAGGTCTCGTGTAAGAGGTGGCATTTAACTGAGTATAAGAAAAACTAAGAATTCCAAAAGGAAAAAGTAAGAAGGGAGTCAACTTACACATGGTGGTGGGGTGGGGTGCAGATAACCTGTCACATACAGGGAGATAGATGGAATGTCATGTGTGGGGAACATTGAGAAAGAAGATTAAACTAGTGGGGTGTGCAGGAAGGGAGAAACCTGAAATAGGATATTGGCAGTAGAAATGGAAAGGAAGGGAGGGATATAGAAGGATATATTCTTTCTCCTCACCTTCACCTCGAAGAATCCTTAGCTTCTTTCAAAAACATTGACCATGTGCTAGCTCCTCCAGAAGGTCTTTCCTAAGCTTCTCTTCCCTCTTCCCAAGCAACTCCTGTTCTGGGTTGACACAAACCTAAATTCAATGTTGGGGGAACCTGAGCCCCAAAAGAAGAATTCAGCAGTTTATTAACTCTTTGGGCATAATTCCAGATTGCTCTCCAAAATGGCTGGATCAATTCACAATTCCATCAATAATGAATTAGTGTCCCAATTTTTCCACATCCCCTCTAACATTTGTCACTTTCTCCTTCATTTTAGCCCATCTGGTAGGCATAAAATGATATCTCAAGTTTGTTTTAATTTGCATTTCTCTAATCAACAAGCCTTTTTTCCTCGCATACTCTCTGGCTCATAATGTACCCACCCTGGAGTCTTAGGGAAAATATCTTAAAGCTTAAGTTTGGCTCATGTCTAGAGTCTCCCCCATAGCCATTAACAGGGTCCCCTCTAGAAAAGTTACTCAATGTACAAAGTAGTAGACTTAGGCATGTGACAACTACTTATTTCCTCTATACCAAAGGAAATGCTTAAAGCACAAAAGACTAGTAAGATCATGTTGATAAATACTTAAAACATGGGATAGTAACCCATCAATTCTTTTTTAAAAAAATTGATTTATTTATTTTTAGTTTTCAAGATTCACTTCCGTAAGATTTTGAGTTCTAAATTTTCTCTCCCTCCCCCTTCCCCAAGAAGGATCTGATATACGTGTATATTAATAATAAACATATTTTCACATTAGTCAACCCATCACTTTTTTTATATTCCCTTAGAAGGTAGGAAAGACTCCCAGCAGACTTATGGGATTGCTGAACAAAAATTTCACATTCATGTCAGATCTGTACTATTTTGGAAGTACCTCAAAGACCACATTTCTGGCTAGCTAAGTGGGCATGACATATCCTCCTATTCACGGTTCTCTCCAGCCAGAATTGGCACGGTGGCAGGAAGTGCCTTTTATTTGTAGGTAGTATTCAACTCTGGAACTATCTCCATCAAATATCTACCTCAGAATCACTATTCAGTCATCCATGAGGAAGGAGAGGGAGAGACTGAAGACAGAACAGAACAAAAGGACGTTTGATGAAACTGGTCCAGGAGGAGATAGAAAGGCATGAGAATAGGACCACTTCTCTATCTGAGACAGGAAGGAAGGAGGAGATGATGAGTGAGTATAGATAGAAGTTCTGTAGTGGAATGGAAGGAAATTAAGAGACCTTGCATTGAGTTACCTTCATCTTTTCAGTAGAATAGGCAAGATAGAGATGGGGCTACTGTACTTTTTCATCTTTTGGGGGAGTATACTTCCTTCCCATGGATGTCTATTGACAATTGTCCCTGTGCTTTGACATTCTCTGTTGGCCTATCTGAATAGCCCTCTTCTGGCTCCATCCCCAGAGGCCTCTTTCAGGGTGGTGGTGGTGGTGGCAAATTCTGGCCCCTCTAATCTGGCAGGGGGAGATTCTAGGAGACAGATAATCACTTCTCCCAGTACAACTGTGCCCATGGTTGGACTGCCCTCTGCACCATCATGTCCATTTCCCTCCCTCCCTCCCTCAAGAACCTAGCTTCTTTACTACTTCTTCCTTCTTCATTGTCCTCTGTGCCCCATTGTCCTCTCTGCCATGGCTAGCATCATCTCCCTCTCTTTTCTATTTTTAATCTCTCTGTCTTTTTCCTCTTTGTCTGAAAACATGATCATATCTTTCCTTTTCTAAAAACAAAAACAAAAGCGGAACAAATAAACAAACAAAAAGCCTTCCAACAACCCCCAAAACCCAAAACCAAATTGACAAAATGCACCCTTTGCTCAGGTCACAAGCTCTTGTCCTCTGCTCCAAATTTCTCAAAAGTATCAAGTCCTGGCCACTGCCTTCACCTCTTTGTTCACTTACACTCTGCTTAACCCTTTACTATCTGACTTCTTCCTAGTCTACTGACCTCTAAAACATCCTCAAATGAACCCTGAACTGTGAAAAGAAAAAGAACGTCTATTCATGGCTCTAAGTAGAGGGGTTCTTAACTTTTTTTGTGTCATGGACCTCTTTGGCAATCTGATGAAGCCTGTGAAACCTTTCTCAGAACAATATTTTTAAATTATAAAATAAAATACACAGGATTACAAAGGAAACCAATTGTGGGCAGAGAAGAGGGACCAAACATTTATTAAGTGCTTATGATGTGCCAGGGAGTGTGCTAGGTGCTTTACAAATATCTCATTTGAGCCTCACAATAACCTTTTAAGGTAGGTGCTAGTATTATCCCCATTTTACAGTTGAAAAAAGTGAGGCAGATGGAAATTAAGAGACTTGCCCAGGGCGACCCATCTAGAAGCTGAATTTGAACTCAGGTCTCCTTGACTCCAGGTCCAGCATTCTCTCTACTGTATCATCTAGCTGCCTCGACCATATTGAAATAAAGTTTTATATATGTATATACACACATACATATGCATATAATATACATATATACACATATTCATATAAATATAAATATTACACATATATGTATAAACACACAAACACACATATGTATAAGGGTGGACAGGAGTGGAGAGGGTTAATTAAAAGAAGAGGATGAGATGGACTAAGAATTGCTGAACAGCAGTCAAGACCGAGCTGAGGTGTCTCCATTTTTAAAATAGGACTACTCATTTTTTTTAGTGCCCACATGGTAAGGATTTATGAGGAAACATCTGTAACATTCCCTGGGGTCTTTTGAGAAATGTTCTTCCAAGGAATTATTAGAGATGTTGTTGATAGCATTCAGCTAAGCTAAACGAAGTGATTTGAGCCTTTCTCATGCTTGATTGGCTATTTTGCTAAAACTTGCACAGGCCAAATTGCAGAGTTGGCTTCATTTTACCTAGGGAAGCCTGGCTAGATGAAAGCCATCTTGAGATTGGAACAAAGATCTCTCTTAAAGAAAGAAACATTCCAACATTTGTTTTCTGTTTATGAAGGTCTATAATGTATTCAAATTGAGGATAATTATTTAGGACCTGTTGACAAGTTGAAAATTCTTTTCCTTCAGTTCCTTTTTGGGGGGCAGGGATTGGTGGAGTGAGAATGAGTCGTGAATTGGTTCTTGTAGATGAGAAGATGTTAATATTTTAGAGGAGACCAGTCTTTTCCCATAGATAGAGCCCTTTGTAAGGTCACTTTCCAGAAAATGTCATCACCATATTGTCTCTTAGGTCTAGTAGGAAAGAGGTGAAATTGGAGGAAGTCGAGAAGAGTTCGTGGAAAGCAGGAGGGTATGTATCTCTTTAAGAGCTGAACATCTGCTGGCCTAGCCCACTCACACAGAGCTTCAACAAAAGGACAGAAATGGCACCAATGACGCCTTAATTGCCAAGTATGATAACCTTTTCTCTATCTCCATCTTTCTTAACTTTTCTTCAACATTTGAAATTTGACCACATTTTTACTACCATTTATTTTCCCTTCTCTTAGTTTTGTGACACTGATCTCACTTGGTTCTCTTTTTATAAGTCTTATCAATATTTTTCAGTCTCTTTTGCTAGTTCATCATTCCATACCTTGCTTCCTAACTCTTCTCTTACTTATAATCACATCGTCTCCCATGGATTGACCTGTCATTTCTGTGCAGATGACCAATGTCCATATATTCAGCCCTACTCTCTATCTTGAATTCAAGTCAGGAATTTCGAACTGCCTACTAGATGTTTCAAACTGGGTGTCCCATAGGCATCTCAAACTCAGTGTGGCCAGTTTGACAACCATAGAGAGTAGGAAGGGGATATGATGTGTGTGTATAAATGTGCATCTGTATGTATGTATGTATATAAAGGTTGGAAAGGGAATTTGGGGCTGGGTTGTTAAGGGATTGACTAGTTAAACCATGGAATTTATTTGTTCAGTTTCTTCAGTTTCTTCATGACCCAATTTGGCCATGATACTGGAGTGATTTTCCATTTCCTTCTCCAGCTCATTTTACAGCTGAGAAACTGAGGCAAACAGCATTAAGCGACTTGCCCAAGGTCACACAGCTAGTAAGTACCTGAGCCCAGATTTGAACTCGGGATGATGAGTCTTCCTAACTTCAGGCCTGGCACTCTATCTATTCAGGCCTTGCTGCCCATAGCTCTAGATAGTTGAACCTAATATTTAATCCTAGAAGTAAGAGGGAATCATTAGAGTTTATTGAGCAGAGGAGTGATATGGTCATACCTATATTTTGGGGGAAAATCACAAATTTATGATAAAACAAAAGATAGAGAACAATATGAAATGCAAAATGGATCATTTTGATTACATTAAATTGAAAAGTTTTTGCACAAACAAAGCAAATGCAAACAAGATTAGAAGGGAAGCAGAAAGCTGGGAAACAACTTTTACAAGCAAGGATCTCTGATACAGACCTTGTTTCTAAAGTATATAGAGACCTGAGTCAAATTTATAAGAATACAAAGTCATTCCCCAGTTGATAAATTGTCAAAATATATGAATAGGCAATTTTCAGATGAAGAAATTAAGGCCATCTGTAGTCACATGAAAAAAGGCTCTAAATCACTATTGATTAGAGAGATGCAAATCAAAACAACTCTGAGGTATCACATCACACCTATCAGATTGGCTAAACTGACAAAACAGGAAAATGATAAATGTTGGAGATGTGGGAAAAGTTAAACACAAATGCATTTGTTGGCGGAGTTGTGAACTGATCCAGCCATTCTGGAGAGCGATTTGGAACTATGTCCAAAGGGCTATAAAACTGTGCATACCCTTTGACTCTGTAACACCACTTCTAGGTCTGTATCCCAAAGAGATCATAAAATGGGAAAAGGACCCATATATACAAAAATGTTTACAGCAGCTGTTTTTGTGGTGGCAAAGAATTGGAAGTTGAGGGGATGCCCGTCAATTGGGGAATGGCTGAACAAGTTGTGGTATATGAATGTGATGAAATACTATTGTTCCATAAGAAATAATGAGCAGACAGACTTCAGAAAAACATGGAAAGACTTACAAGAACTGATGCTGAGTGAAGTGAGCAGAACCAGGAGAACATTATACACAGTAACAGCAACATTGTGCGATGACTGACTTTGGCTCTTCTCAGCAATGGAAGGGTCTAAGACAACTCCAAAAGACTCATGATGGAAAATGCTATCCACATCCAGAAAATGAATTATGGAGTCTGCATTCAGATTGAAGCAGACTATTTACTGTCTTTGTTGTTGTTGTTTTCTTTCTTATGGTTTCTCCTATTGGAGAAACTCTTCTTTACAACATGACTAATGTGAAAACATGTTTAGTATGAATGTATATGTAGAGCCTATATCAGATTGCATGCCGTCTCAGGGCAGTGAGGGGAAGTGGGGGGGAGGGGAGAGAAAATCTGGAACTCAAAATATCATGGAAGTGAACGTTGAAAAGTAAAAATAAATACATTTTTAAAAATCACAAAGAGCATTTATCATTTTTTGTCCCTAAACCTACCCCTCTTCTGAATTTATGTATTCCTGTTGAGGGCACCACTGTTTTTCTAGTCATACAAGTTTGCAGCAAATATCTCTGATAAAGGCCTCATTTCCAAAATATATAGAGAACTGACTCAAATGTATAAGAATACAAATCATTCCCCAATTGATAAATGGTTAAAGGTTGTGAATATGCAGTTTTCAGATGGAGAAATCAAAGTTATCTATAGTTATATGAAGAAATGCTCTAAATCACTATTGATTAGATAAATGCAAATTAAAACAACTCACACTTCTGATTGGCTAATATGAGAGAAAAGGAAAATGATAAATGTTGGATAGGACCTGGGAAAATTGGGACACTGATGTACTGTTGGTGGAGTTGTGAACTGATCCAACCATTCTGGAGAGCAATTTGGAACTATGCCCAAAGAGCAATCAAACTGTTTGATCAAACCTTTGATCTAGCAATACTACTACTAGGTCTATATCCCAAAGAAATCACAAAAAAGGGAAAGAGACCTGCATGTAAAAAAACCTTGCTGTTATTCTTGACTCCTCATTCTCCCTCATCCCCTGTATCCAATCAATTGCCAAAACTTATCTCTTTGACCTCTGTAATATCTCTCCCAACCATCTCCTCCTCTCTATTCTCACAGACACTACCCTATGTTTTTAGGA
Organism: Phalanger gymnotis; assembly: GCA_028646595.1. Classification (NCBI taxonomy): domain Eukaryota; kingdom Metazoa; phylum Chordata; class Mammalia; order Diprotodontia; family Phalangeridae; genus Phalanger; species Phalanger gymnotis. The sequence continues at coordinate 267,222,781 of CM053624.1, read as the reverse complement.
TTACACCTCATAGAATAATAGATTTACAGCTAAATGGGACCATGGAGGCCATCCAGTCTAACCCTCTCATTTTTCAAATGAGTAAACTGAAGCTCAGAGAGGTTAAGTGGTCTTCCCAAGGTCACATAAATAGCAAGCATCAGAGGGTTTACTTTAGGTGCTCTTCACCTCTTGTCTTTTTTTTTCTTTTTATACTTTATTTCAACATTCATTTAAAAAAATTTTGCATTCCCAAGTCTTTCCCACCAATTGAGCAGCAAGCAATATATCAATTAGGCATGCAAAGTCATGCAAAACATATTTCAGAAGTGTGCTTAGCTTCTCTCCACTGCCTCCTTTGATCTGTCCTCCCTCTTATCACTCTCCCTTTCTCTTATCCTGTTCCCCTCCTACTTCCCTGTTGTGTAAGATAGATTTCTGTACCTGAAAGAGTTGATATGTACATTCTTACTTCTTTCAACCAGTTCTAATCAGAATGAGATTCAAACATTGCCTGTCATGTCTCTATTTTCCTCTCTACTGTAGTTCTTCCTCGCATGCCTTTTATTTGAGATAGTGTTCTCCATTCTTCCTCTCTCTTCCCACTTTCCCAGTGCATCCCTCTTTTTCACCCCTCCCTCCTTTTTTGGAGATCATTCCAATATATTTGACTCATACTCACATCCTCTGCCTATGTAAACTCCTTCTAATTGCCCTAGTAACGATAAAGTTCTTAGGAGTTATGTGTATCATCTTCCCATACCAGAATGTAAACAGCTTTACCTTATTAAATCCCTTATGATTCCTCTTTTCATGTTTGCCTTTTTTTATGCTTCTCTTGAGTCTTGTGTTTGATTGCTAAATTTTCTGTTTAGCTCTGGTCTTTTCATTAGAGAAGCTTGAAAGTCCTCTATTTCATTAAATATCCATGTTTTTCTGGATAGATTATTCTTGGTTGTAATTTTAGCTCCTTTGCTTTCCTGAGTATCATATTCCAAGTTCTCTGCTCCTTTAAAATGGCTGCTGCTAAATCTTGTGTGATCCTGACTGTGGCTCCATAATATTTGAATGATTTCTTTTTAGCTGCTTCTAGTATTTTCTCCTTGGCCTGGGAGCTTTGGAATTTGGCTATAATATTCTTAGGAGTTTTCATTTTAGGATCTCTTTCAGGAGGTGATTGTTGGCTTTTTTTCAATTTCTATTTTGTACCCTGGTTGTAGGATATCAGGGTATCAGGGTAGCATTGTTTGATAATTTTTTGAAATATGATGTCTAGGCTCTCATTCCTCACCTGTAAAATGAGGGAGTTGGACAAGATGATTTATAAAGTCTCTTTCAGCTAAAACCCCATAATCCTATGTTTCTATTTCAGGCTGAAAACTTCCACTTTTTATCCAATTAGGGTGTTCCTAACTATAATTTCAAAGGTGAGAAGACAAACAGATATTCTATAGCAGGATGCCTTATTTTCCTATAAAGCACTTGAGCTGCTCTGATAGCAGAGATGCTATGAACTCAATGCTGAGAGCTTCCTATCCTGACCCGAAGACCCCTGTGCTTAAGAGGTCCTATTCACTCATTCACTTATTCATTCATTGACTCATTCACTTGTGATGTCATCCTTGATTGTATCTGTTTTGGCATCTGCTTTGGAGATATTAGTCTTTGCCATTGTTTAGAGGTGTCAATCCTGGTCTCAGTGTGAGTGGCTTGTTGGTTTGCACCAGCACCCTTCACTTGTTATCCTGATTCTCTGCTTCCTTGAGTGTCTTTATTTAAACTCAGTGTTCTTTCTTGCTACATACCCAATAATGGGGCCCCCTCTAAGTCCCAGCAGTGCAGCTTGACGCAATTACTGAACCATAGATTCAGATCTGGAAGGGATCCTTAGCCATCAGTTAATCAACCAGCTTTTATTAAGTAACTTTTGTTGTTGAAATCGTTGTTCACCTGTGTCCCACTTGTTGTGACTCCATTTGGAGTTTGCAAAGATACTGGAATGGTTTACTATTTCCTTCTCCATCTTATTTTAGAGAGAGGGAAACTGAGGCAAACAGTGGTGAATGACTTGACCAGGGTCACCCAACCAGTAACTGTCTGAAGCCAGATTTGAACTCAGGAAGATAAGTCTTCTTGACTCCAGGTCCAGAGTTCTATCCATTATGCCACCTACCTGCCCCTGTGTACCAATGCACAATTCTAGGCAGGGGATACAAAGAAAGAAAAACAAATAAAGAGAAGGAACAATTCCAACTGTCAAGGAGCTTAAGCTCAATTAGAGGACACAATATGTATATATGTGTATATACATACATGATATAAGATGCTTAGAGAGATGGGATCAGGAAAGGCTTTGCATAGAAAGTAATGCTTGAGTTGTATCTTGAAGGAAGTGATGAAAATATTCCTCAATTTACAGATGAGGAAATTGAGGCTCAGAGAGATTAGGTGACTTGCGCAGGGTCACAGAGCTAATAATTATCAGAGTTGGGATTTGAACCCAAGGCTTCTTGACTTTGGGTCCAGCTTGCTATCCTATACTCCATGCTGTCTGTCTGTCTGTCTGTCTCTTGTATTGCGTACTTACTTCTGTTGCACTTAGAGAGGCAGAATGTCCAGAGTACTCGAGGTGATAACTGTACTGTATGCTATCTAGGTCAGATCATATCTCAAGTCCTATATTCATTTTTGGACATTGCATATTAGGAAGGATGTAGACAAATTAAATTAATACTCCATGAGCATTTATTAAATGACTACTTATAATTAGCAATTACTTAATAGTTAGGTTAATAGATAAATTAATAATCCAAAAGAAAGCAACCGGAATGGTGAATGAACTAAGACCTTGCCACATGGGGGAATCCACTGAAGGAACTGAACTGAGAGTGTTTACCCTATAGAAAAAAAGTCTTGGGGTGGGATATATTGGTGGGGGTGGGAAGAGAAATATCATAAAAGTCTTCAAGTATCTGAAGGTCTGTCTTGTGAACACATTTGACTTATTCCTCTTGGCCAGAATGGGAAGCATTGGGTGGGAGTTTCAGAGCCTGATTTAAGCTTGATGTAAAGAGAAAGAATACCTAACAATTAGAGCTATCCTAGGCCAGAATGAGCTTCCTCAGCAGGTAAGGAGTTTTCTTTCATCAGAGGTAGCCAAGCAAAAACCAAACGGGAACTTGGTAGGTAGATCATAGAGAAGATTATTGTTCTCGGACTAGATTGTTCTGAGGTCCAGTCTTGCCAAAACTTAGGCTCTGTTGGATACCATTTTTTACTCTAAAAGTGTATGTTTTACTCTGAGAGGCAACAATAGTAATAATAGACTAGATTTGCAATTTCATTGATGTATCTTCAAATTCGCAACAAAAAATTCCCTGTACTAATGCTAGTCGATACATTCTCTGTGATATATTGTCTAGTTGTGAAGAGGCTTGAACAGTTAAGTGACTTGCTTAATGTCACACAACCAGAATGTGTCATATCATTTAGTTTGGAGAAACAAATGTTGATTATAATTTTGGTTTACAAGTTCAGGTATTAGGAATGTTTAACGCATGATTCCAAAAATATTGACTACTTCCTTCAAGCTGAAGGTTTGAACTCCCAAGACAAAATAGGGGGACCTCAGACTTTATATAGTTATTCACTGTTAGAGAGTTATTCACTTTTTCTACATAATTATTCAATTTTTAATTTAAATTTTTATTGATAACTTGTATTCATATCACTTTGCATTGTTTGAACCTAGCCCTGCATGCCTAGGAAACTGGACCATCTTTACGTGCTGCTTAGAGACCCTTAACCAAGGACCTCTGTTTTCCTGAGCAGAAGCTCAGACCCAAAGATTAATGCAAGGAGTTTTCTCACAATTGCACATCTCAAACAGCCCATATATCTTATGTGAAAATTGGTCCCATACTGGTCAATCATTGTTTCTAAGGTCCCCTACCAGGTCCATTTGACTGTTCCTACAGCTGCCAAATTTGTGGGTATGGACTCCTGGATCATCTGAAGAAAGCCCCTGCTCCTGAGTGAACAGCAGAATCCTCTGGGGACCTCAAGGCTCATCTAGTAAGGACCCAGAAGCAGCCCACATCTAGGCAAGACAGCTAGCCCAAGATTCTGGACAAGGGCTGAGTATACTGTCCTAGTTTTTATTTTTTTTCCATGCCCAATCACGAATACCCTGATTCCCTATTGGGAGTGTCTCAGTGATACCTGGGACACATTTTCCTGACAGGTCCTCTCAAGGAACTGATCTCCTGGGATATGGCATTCCATCATTGCTAAAGGGGGAGGGGCTAACAAATTGTTGGATTTGCTACCTTAACCTCTAAGCTCACTAACCTAAGCCCAACTTAATATCTTGTCCTGGCCCAACTGGCCTCTCTAGACCCCTTCCCTTTGGCCAAAAGGGGAAAATGTCAGGATCTCCATGCCAAGACCACCCCTCTCTTTTTACTATTAGGAGACACCTTGTTCTTCAGAGCCAAGGCCCAGCAAGCAAGCTGTGTCCTGAGCTTGGCATAACAACAGTCCTTTGTGCTCACCCTCTGAACGAACTTAGCCACAGCAAAAGCCTAGAATTATTTCACACCAGAATCAGGTGGTCCTTGATATTGGACAAGCACCTGCAGAAACCAGGTCATGAAGCCCTGCTATGAATCAAACTTGTCTCATCGTTGCTGTTAGCCCTCATTGTCAGGGCTACAGCTCACAGTGTGGCCACTAGTATATGTATTGAGATTTGCCCATACTAACGCAGGTTTCCTTCATTATCAGAGGAGCCCCTGGCACATGTGGCTAGTTTCCCTCCTCCAACAGAATAAAGAAAGCTTTTTGATTATGACTGTTGTTAATTCTTTGTTTTTATTTTATTTTATGTTTCAGAGTTAACTGTGGTCGTGATAATCTATGTGAGCTCTTTGACAATTTTTGGTATTTTCAGACTTAACAGCAGTTGCATAACCTCTGTGACTCTTTGGTCATTTGTTTTCAGAGTTGACACCCATTATAATCCCTTCCCACCCAAAATCTGTCCCTTCTAACAATGAATAAAAAAGAAACAGGAAAAAAAAAGCAGTTCACCAATGAAGTCCAGTAGCATATATAGTTTTCCACAATGTATAGGCATACATATACTGGGGGCACACACATTCTCAAGTACACCAAGATCTCAATTGTGCCATGGAAATTGAAAATTAGTATCATAACAGTGTCCTGGTATGAAGAGCTATGCTTCCTTTGACTAGTTCTCCCTTGAATAGAGGAAGACTTAATCAGCCTTCCTTGAATCAGTTTGCCTTGATTGATTTGGGGAAGTGATCTTAATTCCCCTAGACAGAACCAGGAGTCAGGTTAATAGAGGGCTAAGCTGAGGCTGAGAGTGCCATGTTTATTGTCGACCAAACTAAGAATGGGGATGCCTTTTAGTTAACTAAATCTAAAGAGCTGTCCCTTCGGTTTACCCTTGATTAGACTTAAAGAGGAAGTCATTAGAGGGAACTCCTAGTTTCCAGAAGAAACTTCTTCTACCAGGATCTGGGCCAACATTAACATTGAGTTCTTTGTTTAGCAATTCAAAAAAACCTTAAATTTAAACTAAGAACGTTTGTTTTATATTGTTGTGGAATATTTTCCCCCAGCTTGCTAGAAAATCTTATCTTGAAACTGCTTGAAGAGGAAAACTTTTCTGATTTAGCAGAAGATTTTCTGGATCAATTTCTCTCTAAGTAAAATTGTTTGTACATTAATAGAAATGAATCTGACAGGTTTGGCTATAATGCGAGGGTGTTTGTTTTCTTTTCAACAGTTCCTGTAGTGCCCTACCTTTGCAAAGAAGAATGGGAAATATTTTCTGACATCTCTTCTTCCCTTACTTACAGGAGATGAATGAGGAACAGAGAGAAGAAGACCAGTTTGTTTGGATCTAAGAGTGGGGGAGGGAGAGAAATGTCTAGTGAGGCTGGAAAGGTAGTTTGGGACCAAGTTGTGAAGGGCTTTAAAAGCTAAATTTTATTTTATTTTTATTTTATTCTAAAGGTAATAGGAAGCCACTGGAGTTGGTAGAGTAGGGGAGTCACATGGTCAGATATTGGCTTGAGGAAAAATAACTTTGGCTGCAGTATGCAGGATATACTGGGGTGGGGATTATGGTAAGATTATGAACCTGAGACAGTAGGCTGCTACGGGACCACCTACAGCATTGACCTGTTCTTGGAGCACACGTGGATTGACAGCAACTGGCACCTTCCCAAGGTTCTCATGATCAAACCCATCACCACCCCCTTCATGGCCCAGACACTCATGGTCACTTGACAGTACCATTCCAGAAACAAGACTCTTCAGTCCTTCCACATGACCAGTTGGTGGCAGCAGTGATTGGGCGTGTGTCCTATGCTGTTGCTGACTTGGAACATCCAGGCTACAATGTGAAGGAGATCCCTTTCCTTAATGGAACCAAAAGATTTTTGCTGCATGTGCCTTTTGATGACCCACACGTGCTAAAAGAGTATGTGAATAGAAATGAAACATGGCCCTTACCATCCCCATGGCTGGACTGCAATTGTACTGGCATCTCTATGTTGGCAACCAGCTTGTGAGTTCCACCTCGACCCTGCCCAAGGGTTATCTCCTGACCACCAATGCCACTCACCTGCTGCTGAAGGTGGCCCTCTTCTCTAAGAAGGTTGTGTATGAGGATGTCAGCCTCCAGAGCATCCAGGTGAGGCTTGATGTTGCATTGAAGAAAGCAGACACATTGGAGACCCTGGATATCTTTTCAGTCAGCTGTGACTACTAAGTGTCTTCAGAGTTCGTTGTGTGTTTCCCCAATGAGCAGCTGTATCTGCCTTGATGGTGACCGACTCTTCCATTGACATGGGCAAGGCCACACTCAAAGACTACTTGCAAGCCCCAAGAATCTAGCCAGGACCGGTCCTTCTTCTGGTTTCACATCACCAACTGTGGGACCTCTGTAAAGATTGAAGGTGGCCATCTTGTTTATGAAAATAAGATCGTCTATGAGAGAGAGAGAGCCTGCCATCACCAGAGATCTGGAGTACGGGCTAATGCTGCTCTGCTACTACCAGGCCAAGGAGACGCTGACCCAGGTGGTGAGGCTGCGGAGCCAGCCCACAGGCAGTCCCCTTCTCCCCTGTGGTGATGGGATAATGGTACAGCAGGCTCATGTGCAAGGGTCCAGGAGAGCCAGACAAACACTGGAGATACAGTTGAGGCTATCGAAAGGTCCCACATTCTCAGAATTCTATGAGGGAGACACCATTGCTATCAAACAGTCATCCGAGCCCCTGTTCTTTGAGGTGGAATTGATGAACTCTGAGGTTGCCCCCATGGAGCTCCTTCTGGACAAGTGCTGGATGTCAGAGTCTCTGGAATTCGACAGCCAGCCTTAGTGGAATGTGGTCATCAACAGGTGTGGAGAAAAGAACAGTGAGATTACCACAGACTTCTGACCAGGGGACAAGAGCGAGTGGGTCAAGAATCCTAGCCTTGTCAAGAGGCTGATGGTGAGACATGCGAGGCCTACACCCGGGGAGGTGTATCTACACTGCCTGATCCTGGTGCGCCCTGAGGGAGCTTCTACCTACCACGGCCAGCCTCCTTGTGGAGGCAAGTGTCCCCCTGGACAGGAGGAAATGGATGGGCTTTCTGAACTAGGCTACACAGCCATTGGCCCCATCGTGTTCAAGGCTCCTGAAGGGCTTCCTGCTGGGGAGGGGGCACCTGCAAAGCCAGGGAATAGCTTCTTCTACCAGGCCTGGTTCTGGCTGGCCATCGGAGTCTTTGTCATGGTGCTGACCTTCGTCATCCTCCATAAAGGCAGGATGCCTGTAATGACAATGACTATCAGAAGGAAAAAACAAACCCTTTTTAATCCAAAAAAAGGGGGCAACTAGGTGGTGCAATGAGTAGAGCACTGGCTCTGGGATCAGGAGGACCTGAGTTCAAATCCGGCATCAGACACTTGACACACTTACTAGCTGTGTCACCTTGGGCAAGTCACTTAACCCCAATTGCCCTGCCTTCCCCCCTCAAAAAAGGTGGCTCCTTCTGTGAAAATAGAGAAGTTTGGAAGAGGGGAGGATTTAGGGGAAAAGATGAGTTTCCTTTTAGAAATATTAAGTTTAAGATGTATCCAGGACATCTATTTTGGATTATTCAATAATCAATTGGTAATGTGGAAACTGATGCTCAGGAGAGAGGTGAGCTAGATCCATGATCTATGAGTCATCTGCATAGAGAAACCCATAGAGGCTAATGAGCCTACCACGAGAGAGTAAAAATGGAGAGAAGTGGGCTTAGAACAGGACCTCGGGGAACACCCATACCTGGGGGATATGATGCGGATGTTGAGCCAGAAGGAACAGTCAGACAGAGAGGAAGTGAACCAGGATAGAGCAGTATCGAGAACAAAACAAAACAAAACACAAGAGAGAAAAGAGTATCCAGGAAAAGCTGGGCAACATTGTCACATGTAGCAGCACGTAGGTCAAGAAGGATGAGGACTGAGAAGAGACCATCATACATGGCCATCATGAGATCACTGGTAATTTAGCATTTTTAGGTAAGTGAGTAGACTGAAAGCCAGACTGGAAAGAGTTAAGGAGAGAGCGAAAGCGGAGGAAGTGGAAGCAATGATTAGTAGACAACTTTTTCAAGGAGTTAAGCCGAGGAGACATATAGGATGACAGCTTGAAGGGATAGTAGAGTTTAGGAAAGTTTTTTTTAAGAATAGGAAGTCTTGGATATATCTGAAGGCAGTAGGAAAGGAGCCAGTTGATATGGAGAGGTTAAAGATTTGAGGGGGGCGGTGACTGATCTGTTGAAGAAGATGAGGTGAGATGAAATCAAGTGTACATGGAGAGGAGTTGGTTTCGTCAAGGAGAAACACCACCCTTCCATCAGGGATGGGGGTGGGGAGGAGAGTGGAAGATGATGTCAGAGGGTTTTGAGATGAAGAGAATGGTAGAATAAGGAGTTCATGTTGAATGGCCTCAATTTTTTCAGCAAAAAGAAAGTCAAGGCTCTTTGTTGAGACAGAAGAGGAGGAACGTGGGCGAGGGGTGTGTGGACCTTCAAGAAGGAATAGAAAATTTGGAATAGCTTCTGTGAGGAGTGAAATAGAGAATCAATTAGGGAGGAATAAAAAGACTTCCTGTCTTCATTGAGAACATGTCTGGAGAATAGACGTGTTGGCGTTGGGTAACTTGAATTTGTAATGTACCCAGAAAACACATTTATAGGATTTCCTCCAGCTTCTTTCAGCAGCTTATGAGTTTTTGAGGAGCAGAGGAGGCAGATGGTGGGAATAAACCAGAACCAGAGAAAAGCAGCAGTAGGAGAAGGGGGCAAGGCATTTAAGAGTAAGGCCTGTAAGATTGACTGCCCAGAAGGCAGGGGCCACTCTAATAGGTTCTAGGGGGTGATTCTGTGGGTCTATATCCTTAACACTATATAACACTAGAGCTCATGAGCCCCCACTGATGTACTTCCTATTAACAATTTGCCAGTAGACACAATTAGCTCTTAGCCAAGGCATTTACTCAAATGGCAGAGCAAAGGCAGTAGTTATAAAGCATTCCTCCCATAAACTGGGGGTTTACTCTCCCCACAGGTAAACACAGTGTCTGTGAAGAAGGCAGATTCAGACAATATATGATGGTAGTGAGGTGCACATGTAGTAGCAAAGGTAACTCACAACTCCTGATATTATAGGGCCTGGAAATCCTTTCTTTCTTCATAAATCCAAATGCGGTCTGCTTTGAATGTAATGTCTTTGCGGGCAGGCTATTCATCTGGGTTCTGAATGTCTGCTCTTCTTCATAGGCCATCTCTCTTTTTTGCTGCCAGGGGACCTACTCTTTGAAGTTGCTTCCTCCTTTGGGTGACTTTCTCTGTATCTGTGTCTGTCTGATTACCTGCTGGACAGGGCAACTCTTACTGGTCCAGTAATTAATCTTCAAAACTACATGAGTAAAGTAGGGGAGGAGAAGTAATTCCCCCCACCCCCTCAACAACACTAATAGGTGTCTCATCCAAGAATTTCTCCTAGCTTTGACTATCTCTCCCTTTCCTGCATTTGCTTAGCTAGGAATCGGGTCTGGAGGTATCTCTTTAGTTATTGTAGCATTTCATTAATACCTTATGATTATGTGCTAGGCCATGCTGGGCCATTCGCTGAGGGGATGTGTCTTTTACTTTACACTCCCACTAATTTTAATTTCTGTCATAGATCCACAAAATTTGAGTATGGATCCACTGAACAATGCTTATTCCTTTCCCTTTCCTTCCCATCCATCCATCCATCTATCCATCCATCCATCCATCCAGACTGGATCTCTTCATCTCATCCAGGCTGGAAATAGAAGGACTATTCATGGGTAGATACCACTACTGATTTGCACAGAATCTTTGACTGGCTCTGTTTCTGACATGGGCTAGGTTATTGCTTCCTCAGTGGAAGCCAGTGGTGCTTTCCTCCTCTCCCCTCTCCTCAGAGCTCCCCATATTATCATCTAGCTTAGTAGGGAATTTAGTGCAGACACTTGATCAGCATAGCCTATTGCATTTCAAAACTCCCGAGTTCAAGAGATCACCATCCTTAGCCTCTACGATACGTGGGATTACAAGTTGTAGACCACCATGACTAGCCAAATTTATTTTATTTTAAAAATGGATTTTTATATCCATTGGTGTGTTTAACTCTCCTAACTACCCTTGGGACAATCTCCCACTGTCTCTTTGGCCTTTTTTGAGATCTCAGTCTTTGAGATTCTCAGTCCACAGGCACAATTTTTTTTCCACGATCCACTTCACAGAGCTGTTGGGAGCAAAGTGAAATTGAGAAATCTAAGGCCTAGAGGTTAAGTGGCTTGCCCAAAGTCACACAGGCGGTCAAAGGCAGAGTATGGATTCTGGTGTTCTGGATTCAGTCAGTACTGTTTCCATTGCAACCCAGTGTATGATTGGAGCGGGAAGGAACAACTTCAGGGAAAAGGGAGAAGTTAGAAGGCGGCCATTTTTCTGTGTGTCTATGTCTTCATTCTCTCACTTACGGCTATAGCACTAAAGAGTATGATAGCATGGTCTATCATAGGATCTAACTCAGACCTGGGTGGAGACCTGGTTTGTTGCTCCTGGGGAGATACTAGGGGCTTGGTCAGACCTTGACTCTGCTCTATTTACCTACAATATCTGTCTACCTGTAAAAACTCAGGTCCTCTTTGAGGATTGCCAGGCCTCTCAGCCCTTATGACATAAAATCAAGTGGGTCCAGACTTGCTTTGTTTTATCCTTTGCCAGTAGCATAGACAAGCCTATGTAATCCAAATGCTAATTAGAAGAAACTGGTGGCATTTAAGGACCTGAATAGGCCTATCCAAGCAGAAATAAGGAAATGTAAGGGTGAAAGTAGTTTTAAAACATTGATGTTGAGATAAACATATTTTCCTTTTCTGTTAGCTCTCCACTGGCCATTTGGTGCTACTACAATAAAGGGCCCAACCAAATACTAAAAGCAATATGACCTTCCCCTTTTCTGGTGGGTGTTTACCATTATCTGAGCACCAGGCCAAGGCTTTCTCAGGCAAAGGTTAATCTTTTCCTAGGGCAGCTAGGTGGCTACCAGGCCTGCTGAGTTCAAATCTGGCCTCGGACTCTTACTAGCTGTGTGACCCTGGGCAAGTCACTTTACCCTGTTTGCCTCAGTTTCCTCATCTGTAAAATGAGCTGGAGAAGGAAATGGCAAATCACTCCAGTATCTCTGCTGCAAAAAACCCAAATGGGATCACGAAGAGTTGGACATAACTGAAAAATGACTGAACAATTTTTTCCTAAATCTTTCTGGTTATCAGTTTTTGTGTGTGGGCACTCCTGGTGTGAACAGAGGTCCTACTGGACAGAACCAAGTACCTTAGTTTTTGAGTTCCTTTCTAGGATTCCCAAATGAATCTTGGTGTCTGAGTTAGATCCTATGATAGACCATGACATCATACGAACAGGGAAGGACCTCAGAGATCATCTCAGTTAACTCCATTATACAGATGAGGAAACCCAGGAAGAAGTGGATCTGGATTCCAGCTCTGCTGGGTACTACTCGGGTCCTTTAACTTCTCTAGACCTTTGTTAGCTCATTTATAAAATAAAATTAAGGGGCTGAGTTAGATCAGCTCCAAGGTGTTTTCCAACTCTAACATTCTGAGAGCAGCGGTCTCCAGATTTTTGATCACATGCTAATAATAACGAACACTTACATAGTACTTCAAGGTTTGCAAAATGCTTTACAAATACCTCATTTTCTCTTCACAATGATCCTGGGAGGTAGGAGCTATTATTGTCCTCATTTTACAGATGAGGAAACTGAAGCAGACAGACATTAGGTGACTTGCCCAGGCTCACACAGCCAGGAAATGTCTGGGGCTATATTTGAACTCAAGTCTTCCTAACTCCAGGTCTACTGTGCTATCTGCTTTAATCCTAATACATGCATACATACACATGCACATACATATGTTGTTGTTCGTCCTTCGTTTTCAGAGAGGACCAATGACCTCACAGGTGATGTCTTGACTTGTGCATGTTTTGGATTTAAGTGAGGCAAATGTTTGTATATGTGTGTGTTTTAGTTATTTATGAATTATAGATGTGCTATACACTATAAAACTTACACATATATCAAAAAAAGGATGAACTAAAGAAGTATCTGGTCTTAGAGTCAATATGCAGCCACTGAAATTTATTGAGTGATATGATCAGACCTGACTTTAGGAAAATCAGTTGGGCAGCTGTTGGAATCTTTTGAAGATCAATTGGTTGTGTGTGTGTGTGTGTGTGTGTGTGTGTGTGTGTGTGTGTGTGTGTGTGTGTGTGATGGGGGGTGAGACTTGAGGCTGGGACACCAATCAGGAGACTATTACCACAGTCCAGGTGAGAAGTGTTTTCTCTTGGCTTAAGGTGGCTTAAGGTACCTGAGAGGTGTTAAGTAGGGGTAAATGGTTAGATTTGGCAACTGATCAGCTATATGTGGTGAGGAACAGTGAGGAGCGGCAGATGGCATCAAGGCCATGAATCTGGTTGACTGGAAGGGATGGTTTTTTGCGGGGGGAAAGATCATGTAAAGAGGTCTATGATGGAAATGGCAACCCTTCCATTACTTTTCATCCTGTGTGACTCATTCTGTCCCACTCAAATCTGAAAAGGGGAGGCTGGAACTCCTACTTATTGGTCATTGCCCCACAAAAAGCTGGACCTATGCCCTCTCTGTTCCTCTGCCTCTGCCATAGATAGGAGTTGCTTGTGGTTAGAGGGACAGATTTTGCAAGTGGTACTAGGGCAACCACCGCATTTGATGGGACCAAGGCTATGCTGTGTTGAGTAACTCCATTGCCTCCAGAGATTGAAGTAGGAGAGAGGAAAGTGTGTTCCATAGCCCCAAGCTTCCAGTAGGGGAAATGTTTTCACTTTTGTCATTGTTACAGCTTCAAACTAAATATTTCTTTGTAAGAGCTACTTGAGGTTAAACGGTTAGCTGGGGTCCCAGTCACTAGTTAACCCTTCCACATTTTGGGGGTTAGGGGTGTGGCAGCCTCCCCCCGTCTGAAAAATCGTCATAAAATTTTTGCCCCTCTTTTCATACCAGAGAAGGTCTGAATTTTTTCTTTTTCTTCTATCAAATGTTTGTGGTACCTTATTGTAAAATTTGGGTTAAGTATTTGGTCATAGGCTTTATGTCTCCTGGCTTTCATGTATCATCTGCGGTTTCTGCAGAGCTCCTCCCAAATTTCCATTTAATTTCTTATACCACCCTGGGATATATTGAAACTGTGATGGGGAAAGTGGAGATGTAGAAGGTATAACCATTGGCTAACTGAGGAAGACAACTTGTAAGGGCTTGAGCCAACAGCATTAGAGGGCAGATAGCCAAACCCTTCTGGGTACTCCTAGAACCCTGAGGGGGAGACATAGCTTGTCTTATTCTGGGTGAGTGAGGGTAAAGAGTATGCTGACTAAACTTATATAAAAACTTCCCTGTGGGGCTGACAACTAGTAAAGAGGGGGAGAGGCTGGGAGCTTGAATAGCAGGAGAGGGCATCATGGGAGCATCATGGGGGATAAGGGTGAGTGTGGTCATGTTGGAGACAGGTCTCGTATGGCAAGGGTGGGATTCCACTCATCTTCCTACCATCCGATTTGTTGATCCCATACACTTTGGGGTCAGGATGTTGCTATCACTTGGGCGATCACGGGCCTGGTGGATGGGAATCCAAATCTTGTCTCTGACGTTCTCACAGATTTAGAGCTTGAAGGGACCTTTTTGTTTGTTGCTTAGTCGTTTTTCAGTTGTCTCTGGCTCTTTGTGACTCCTTTTGGGTTTTTCTTGGCAGAGACACTAGAGTGGCTTTCCATTTCCTTCTCCAGCTTACTTTATAGATGAAGAGACTGAGGCACACAGGGTTAAGTGACTTGCCAAGGGTCACACAGCTAGTAAGTATCTGAGGCTGGAGTTGAACTCAGGAAGATGAATCTTTCTAACTTCAGACCTGGCACTCTATCCACTGAGCCCCCTGGCTGCCCCAGAAGGGACCCTATTGGTCATCTAATCGAACCCCTCATCTTACAGAGAAGGAAACTGAGGCCTGGGTGTATGTGGATCGAGTTGCCTAAAGTCACACAGATAGGAAATGACAGAAGTTGGGATTTTGAATCTAGGTTCTGTGATTCTCAGTCCCAAACTCTTTCTAATACACCATACCAGATCGCTTTACTTCCTTTAACCTGTTTCCTCATCTGTAAGTTGGGCCAGTCAGTGGCTCAGTGGATAGAGTAATGGGCCTGGAGGCAGGAAGACTCATCTTGCTGATTTCAAATATGGCTTCAGACACTTACTAGCTGTGTGACCTTGGGCTAGTCACTTGACTCTGTTTGCCTCAGCTTCCTCATGTGTAAAATGAGCTGGGGAAGGAAATGGTGAAGCACTCCAGTATCTCTGCCAAGAAAACTCCAAATGGGGTCATGAAGAGTTGGAAGACAACAACAAAAAGTGGAGGTAATCTGATAGGATTGCTATGAGTCACCAGAGAGATAATGTGTGCAAAGTGCTTTGTAAATCTCAATGTAGCCCATTACTACTGTTGTTCTAGCACTAAATCCTATGATCCTATGATGTCGAGTGATCTGCCCTAGGTCACAAAGCCAATTAGTGGCTGGTTGGGGACTGGAGGAGGCTCCTTGACTGACTCCTTTAGAGACAGCTTTAATTACGATGTTTGATGGAGTACTAATAGAACTCACTGGTCTCACGGCCATTCCTAACCCTTCTCTTTCTTCTTTAAGAAAGAACATGAAGTGTGTGCGTGCGTGTGTGTGTGTGTGTGTGTGTGTGTGTGTGTGTGTATGTGTGCGTGTGTGTGTGTGTGTGTGTGTGTGTGTGTGTGTGTGTGAGAGAGAGAGAGAGAGAGAGAGAGAGAGAGAGAGAGAGAGAATTCATACCTTTTTCTTTATCTTTTTTTTCTTTCCGCAGACCTTGACTACTGTGCTATGGGACACCCAATGGTGTCCATGCTGTTCTCCCCATATTGCCCACTGCTCTCTCACTGGAAGGAACATAAGATGATCTCCTAAGGAAGAAAAACAAAAAAGAAGGCGGGAGAGGTAGGGACAAAAGGGGTGTCATATTTAAAAACTTATCACTTGAAATCTGAAAAAAAGAACTATTGACAAATTCTTCCGGAAGCGAATGACTTGGAGAAGATGACTCAGGGAACTGCAGAAAAGCGTCTTAGTCACTATCAACTTGTACCTGGCCAGGTGGGAAGCTGAGTGCAGGGTCAGAATAAGCTGTCAGCAAAATTGCTTTCCAGCTATAGTGAGGAATAAAGAGAAGCACCAAGAACATCCTGGATCTAGTTTTCCCCATTGAAAACAAACAACAAAGACAGAATGCTTCCAGTTAAGTTCGTGGGAACTCTGAAAGTCCTTACAGATTTATGTGTGTTTGTGCTATAGCATTATATAGTTGAAAGGGACCCTTTAAAATCAATTTAAGGATTAAGAGAATCCAATCTAATCTTATTTTATAAAGAAACTAAACCCCAAGGAAGTTAGGTGACCCACCCCAGGTCCCTCATAGCTAGTGGGGGACAGAGCAAGGGCTGAGAGTAAGATTTTATGTCTTCTCCTCTGTTAATTTTTCTATTACACCATGCCACCCTGTAATGGCAACCAGACTGGCATACCCAGGATGGCTGCTAGTGCAGGTTCTTTTATGTGCTTTACTAAGGAAAGATAGCTGTTTCAGGGATTAATAATCTTACTTTAATTAAACATACATATATCATTCACTTAGTTCAGGGGAAAAAGTCACCACCCTGAACTTCAGAGAAAACACAAACGGAAATTACAGGCAGAAAAAATAACACAAGTCAACAGACAAGTTTCTAACTGTCTGACTATAGCAATACATACAGTTACCAGAGAGAGAAGCACCAACATCTGGGTTTTCAAAGCCGGAGTGGGGGTGCTCCTGAATGGCTACCTAGATCTCTTCTGGCCACATCACATGAACACTCTTCCAATGAGTAAGCCCCAAAGCAAAATGCTAACTTTAGAGTATATATGCTGTTTCCAATCAAGGATTCTTGATGCAAGCAAAGACTCTTTTTTTTTCCTTTTTTTTGGGATTATTTATTTATTTAATAGTTTTAGTTTTCAGCACTGATTTTCACAATAGTTTGAATTACAAATTTTCTCTCTGTTTCTACCCTCCCCCCACTCCAAGATGGCATATATTCTGATTGCCCCATTCCCCAGTCAGCCCTCCCTTCTGTCACCCCACTCCCCCTCCCATCCCCTTTTCCCTTACTTTCTTGTAGGGCAAGATAGATTTCTATGCCCCATTGCCTGTATATCTTATTTCCTAGTTGCATGTAAAAACTTTTTTTTGAACACCTGTTTTTTAAAACTTTGAGTTCCAAATTCTCTCTCCACTTCCCTCCCCACATACCCTCCCTAAGAAGGCAAGCAATTCAACATAGGCCACATGCATATCATTATGTAAAATGCTTCCGCAATACTCATGTTGTGAAAGACTAACTATATTTTGCTCCTTCCTATCCTATCCTATCCCCCTTTATTCAATTTTCTCCCTTGACCTTTTTGAAGTGTTTGCTTTTTGAAAGTGTTTGCTTTTGATTATCTCCTCCCCGTATCTGCCCTCACTTCTATTGCCCCCCTTTTATCTCCTTCCTCCTTCTTTCCTGTGGGGTAAGATAACCAATTGTGTGTGTATGTTATTCCCTCCTCAGGTCAAATCTGATGAGAGCAAGATTCACTCATTCCCCCTCACCTGCCCGCTCTTCCCTTCCAATGAACTGTTTTTTCTTGCCACTTTTATGTGAGATAATTTACCCCATTCTATCTCTCGCTTTCTCCCTCTCTCAATATATTCCTCTCTCATCCCTTAATTTAATTTTATTTTTTTAGATATCATCCCTTCATGTTCAAGTCACCCTGTGCCCTCTGTCTCTCTATATATGTATATTCCCTTCAGCTACCCTAATACTGAGGTCTCATGAATTATACATACCATCTTTCCATGTAGGAATGTAAACAGAACAGTTCAACTTTAGTAAGTCCCTTATGATTTCTCTTTCTTGTTTACC
>CM053624.1:267185867-267204618 GCA_028646595.1 Phalanger gymnotis | reverse complement strand
TTGATGTAGGCTCTTTGCCTTTGTTGACTTCTTCTGGCTGTGTGTTTTGGTCTTCTTTGGTCTTTCACCAAAGAAAGATTCCAAAGTCTGAGTCTGAATCTGAGTCTGTTTTCGCTGCCTGGCCATGTTCCCAGTCAACTTACTTGACCCTTGAGCTTTTCATCGGGATATGACTGCTTGTGGAGTATAGAGTACTTTGTTCTAAGCTTGGGGGATGCGCTGCTGTTTTCAGAGCTATTTCTACACAGCAAGCTCTGCCACACCAGCGCTACTCCTCCCCTAAGCACTGCCAACCTGGAACGGACTCAGATCTAAGTTGACTTTGCACTCCAGCTCAGATCCACCACTTAATTCCTCCCACCAGGTGGGTCTTTGGCCAGATGCAACTGCAGCTGTAGTTTTGTAGCTGCACCTTTTCCACTGCCCCTGGGGTGGTAGCCAAACAGCAAACTCCTTTCACTCTTTCCCCACAGTTTTTCCCACTACCCTTCTCTGTTGTCTTGGTGTTTGTGGATTGAGAAGTCTGGTAACTGCCACAGCTCACTGATTCAGGGCGCTAGGGCCTGTTCCACCTGGCTTTCAGTCTGGATGGTCCGGGCACAGCCCACACTTGGCTCTTCTCCGTGGGATAGACCTTACACCGCGACCATCCAGGCTGTCCTGGGCTACAGCCCTGCTTCCCTCTGCTATTTCATGGGTTCTGTAGTTCTAGGATTTGTTCAGAGACATTTTTTATAGGTGTTTTGAGGGACCTAGGGGGGAACTTACACAAGTCCCTGCTTTCCAGCCACCATCGTGGCTCTGCCCCCCAATCAAAGACTCTTGATTCAAACAAAGTCAAGACTCAATCAAAGGCACCTGATTGCCTTAGTGCTGAGAAACACTCCAAAAGAAGAAACAGCAAAAAGTCCCACTTTGTTTGCCATTACACACCTAAACTGGGAAAATTGGCCTGGACATTAGGAGACTTGTTCAGGCACTGACAATAAGTAGCTGTGTCACCTTGGTGGGAAAGTCACTTCTGTCTGGGCCTCAGTTCATCATATCCAAAATAAAGCTTGGATTACATGATCTCTAAGATACCTTTTGGTTCTAAAATTCAGTTGCTTGCTGAATATTCTTCTGCTTTCACAGGTATCCACACTCAAATTATTCCAAACAGATGAGACCTTATTCTGAAGAAATGGGTCATAGATTTAGAAATGGAAGGGATTTCCAGGGGTCATCTAAGCCAACCCCCTTCATTTTACAGATGAGATTCTCTCACTTCCTTTGGTCTATCCAGGGTCTAATAATCTTGTCTGTCACGAAATCTTCCTTATGGGTAACCTAGACCAGGGGTTCTAAAATCATTTTGTTAAAGGGATTTGTTCTGTGAAATTTGGATTCTCTCAAAGGGCTGCGCTTGAGGACCAAGAGGGCCCCATGTGACCTCAAAGCTGCAGGTTCCCCACCTCTGATAGATCTGCAGGCTCAATGTAGCTGAGGAATATTTTGTTTCAGGGCAATTCCATGGATTAGGGAGAATTCTGTTTCTTTTGACCATGGCTAAGGATTCACCTTAGGCCAACCCTGGTTTCTCAACTTTGAAAGACGGGGTCAGTTTTGTGGATCTCTTTCCCTGCCATGTCTGCGGTGCATTATAGTAAGTTGTTGCTTTTTCCCCCTCAGGACTCCAAAGCTATCCCAGATCCCATTCCCATGTAGAGCTATTTGACTTGCAAGAAATCTTAGACCCTTAGAGGCCGTAAGGCTCCATTACTTACCAGTATCATGTATGGCAATGAACATAGTAGTTCACATTTTCATAAGGCTTTAAGAAAGCACTTTCTTTTTTCATGGTAACCCTGTGAGGTAGGGAATAGAATGGATATTTTTGTTGTTAAGTCATTTCAGTCATGTCTGACTCTTTGTGACCCCATTTTAGGGTTTTCTGGGCAAAGATGCTGGAGTGGTTTGCCATTTCTTTCTCCAGCTCCTTTAACAGCTGAGGAAACCAAAGCAAACAGGGTTGAGTGACTCGTACAGGGTCACTTAGCTAGTAAGTGTCTGTGGCTAGATTTGAACTCAGGTATTCCTGACTCCAAGCCTGGGGCTCTATCCATTGTGCCGCCTGGTGCATTTTATAGATGAGGAAATTGAGGCTCATGGAATTAATTAAGTGCCTTGGTCATTTATGGTCCATTGCTATGTAAGTATTCAGTGTCAGAGCCAGGATTTGAATCCTGTTTTCTGATTTCATGGCTCTACACCAAAAAGAGGCTTGTTCAGACCCATTCTAAACACCAGCAGATCTAAACCCACAGTGTTGACCTGGGTCTGGATTTGTTTTGGAGAAGAGTGAAAAGAAAGGCTGTTTGCCTAGAGCCTGGGGTAAGGGTTTGCTGAGTAGGGATGTGGAGGGAGCAGGGTAGCACTTTGAGGGGAGAGAAGGAGTGCTCACCTGGGCTTGGGGGGTACAACATCTAGTAGTTTCCTATTTTAGCTAATTATTTCTGCTAACTAGGTGCTAAATTCAGTTGTTGTTTGTCCTTCATTCTTGAAGAGGACCATGACATCAGGAAGGTGATATCATGACTTGCAAGTGAATTGGATTTAAGTGAGGGAAGGCTGTGCAAAGTCACCAACCTCACTTTGTTCTCCAGAGCCATCTGGGTCCAGTGGCCAGATAAAGATCAGGGTGACTTTCAGTTGTGTTTACTGGCTGAAGGAGAGGTTTCATTCAGCCATCTAGTTTCTGTGTCTGAGCTCAGTTAGGTAGCTTACTGTAGCTTTGAGGCAGATTCCTTTTGCTTTCAGTAGAGACACAACAGTTTTACTGATCAGAATAACCCCAAATCAATCAAGAAAAGGTCTAGGTATGCAGGTTCTCTTTCTCACACATTTACTTGTATGGATTCAGCCTTGTAGGTGTAATCTGTATGCTGAGGCTAACAGAGCAACTGCTTATCTTGATCCAAATTAGGCACTAGGTGGCAGTGTTTCACTTTGATTGGCCCACTTTCACCTGTCCCAGACTGGTTCCTATACCTCGTTGTCCCTCTGCCTCAGTTCTTGAGGCGTTTTAAGTGAATGAATGAAAAAAACATTTGTTAAGTGTTTACCATTTGTCAAGCACTGTGCTACGTGCTGGAGACACAGAAAGCAAAACTGAGACATGAAATAATATCTGGACCCAAAAACTGTGGCTGAAACTGATTTATCTGGGATTTTCTAGTTCAAATGATTTAAGATTTGGTTCCAAACTTTTCATTGTCTTAGCTTCTTTTTGTTAAAAATTCTCCCTTCCAATAAACCCCCACAGTGTTGATGGAGATGCTGGGATGATATAGATCAGCACGGCTGGACGGTTTTAGGTTTCTCAATTAGTTTAGATGGCAAAAAAGTGAGACTGGAATCGGATAAAAGTATAAAATCTTGTTTAGGGAATAATTTGACATCTCCAGAAATGTCATTTTGGCTTATAATAATAAAGTTTGCAAAGCACTTTACAGACATTTCATTTGAGCCTCGTAACAACTCTATGAGGTAGGTACTAGAGGTGTTTTTTTTTTCTGCCACTATTTTAGAGATAAAGGAAATTGAAGTTGAGAGAGAGGGTCAGTGATTTTCCCATGGCCAAATAGCTACTAAGTGTTTTGGGCAAGCTTTGAACCCAGGACTTCCTGACTCTGATACCCTATACAACCATTCAAAGAAAGATTGGACATTTATGTTTTTTTTTTTAGTTTATATACATTATCCAATTTGATCTTTCCAACTCTGTGAGATGTATATGATAGTTTTATTGGCCCCATTTCATCCCCATTTTTTGGATGAGAAAGAAATTGTAGAGCTGTATAGTGAAAAGAAGGTCAGTTTTGGGGTTTGGAAGACCTGGGTTCAAGTGTGCCTCTCAAACACACAGACACACACACAGACACATATTGACTGTGGATTGCGGTCAAGTCACTTAACCTTCCGACGCCCAAGGCAACTAATTCTCTAAGATTACAGTTACAGGCATAAAAGGCTGACTGGCATCAGTGGGAGGAATTTCTACATAGTGATTTCCCTATATAAATGAAATCATAGGTCCAGACCAAAACAACAACCAAAAACACCATGATGAGGAAAATGAGGCTCAGAGAAATTAAGTGACCTGCCAAGAGTCACTGCATCTGTGTCAAAAATAGAACTTGAACCTGACTCCAAAACCTATGCTGAAGATATCCTGAAGCTAATTGAGACCCTCCAGGAGGAGCCACTTAAAATCTTCTGCTGGAAGAGATCTGGATAAGTGTGAATTTAACATAAGACCAGAATGGTCAGGTCAGAAATTGATGCAGGGCATTAAAGACAATTCAAGTTGATATATTTTGATTTTGGGTTAGGATCCATTTTATTTTATGCTTAATAGAATGAGGCTCCTGGGCCATTCCTTGTGTGGTTCATTTAAAAGAAAACAAATATTGTATTCAACTTTTAATAGTCTTAAAAAGTTGCAATCTCTCCTTACTTTGTTCTCTAAATTTTTTTTTATATTTCTTCAATTTCAGCTCAAATGCCATTTCTTCCATGAAACCTTCCAGGATTGAAGTATAATTAAAGTTCTAGTTCATATTAGCTTATATGTATTTATCTTTCTAGAGGAGCTAGGTGGCACAATAGATAGAATTCTGGGCTTGGAGACAGGCAAACTCATCTTCCTGAATTCAAACCCAGCCTCAGACACTTACTAGCTGTGACCCTCGGCGAGTCATTTAATCCTGTTTGCCTCTGTTTCTTCATCTGTAAAATGAGCTGGAGAAGGAAATGGCAAACCAATCTAGTATCTTTGCCAGGAAAAACCCAAAATGAGACCACGAAGAATCATACATGACTGAAAAACAACCACACATCTTTCTACATGTTATATCTGATCTCTTCCTGATCCTTCCTGAGAATACAGTCTCCTTGAGGACAGGCATGATTTAGTTTTTTTTCAAGAAGTGATTTTGCAAGTTTTGAAGGTGAATTACAAGACTAGAACTATATATTAAAAAGATAATCTCTTCTTTGCAGAGGTGGGGGACTATTATATTGTTAGATATCGCAGATATGATGATTAGTTCTATTGAATTGCCTTTCTTTTTTATTCTTTGTTACAAAGGATGGTTTGACAGGTGAGGGTAGGGGAGAACTGAAGGTGATGTTAGTACAAAAGACATCAATAATTTCTAAAAAGATAAAAGAAAATACAGGGTGTTCCTAAAGTCTGGACACATAGGCAAAAATGCATATTTTCAAGAAATGAAATGAATGAAATTTTCAACAGCATTTTATTTAATTGGTATATTAACAAATAACATCTTCAATTCATTTATGAGGCACAAGTTGATGTGCTCTACAAGATTCGTGTGACACTCGATGCAATAGCTCCACATTGCCGTCAATTGCCTCAATTGCCTGTGTCCAGACTTTAGGAACGCCCTGTACTGTTGGCAATTGCATAAGGATGGATTTTAGAGATGAAACTCTGGAGTCTGGGAAACCAGTAAAAAGATTTTTTAAGGTGCTCCAAATGAAAATTAATGAGGCCTTGAATTGTGGCAGTAGAAACAGAAAGCACAGTGACATATATATTCAATCATTTTCGGTTGTGTCTTACTCTTGATGACTCCATTTGGAGTTTTCTTGGCAAAGACATGACAGCTCATTTTACAGATGAAGAAACTGAGGCAAAAGGGGTTAATTGACATGTCCAGGGTTATGCAGTTAGTGTCTGAGTCCAGATTTGAACTCAGGTCCTCCAAACTCCTGGGCCAGCACTCTATCCATTTTGCTGATATACACACATGTATGTATGTATATACACGTGTGTATATATGTATATATGTATGTGTATGCACACATATAAAGAGATAAAGGGGAGAGAGGGAGAAGGAGAGAGGAAGGGAGGAAAAGAGAGAGAGTTGTTTAATTGACTGGGTCCCTTCTGTGGTCCCTTCTAACTCTTAGATTTTATGGTTCTGTAATGACCTAATCTAATTCTCTCATTCTATAGTTAGATACTGAAGATTAGACAAACGAAATGACAGCTAGCTTGTAGTAGAGCTGGTCTTAGAACCCAGGTCTCTTGATGTCCATCCAGTCCAAGGCTCTTTAATTGAGCAACAAGTCTGTGCAGAGAGCTTGTTTTAGTCTGGTTGATCATCTAAGTTAATGAGGGTGGATTCCTTTGGTTCTCTTTCCCTTCTACCTTCCCCACCACCCCCTTCTGTCAAAGGAAGCTTTGAGCTGCCCATTCCCTCTCCATGTCCCTGAGAATACATTGAAAGGGGGCATATATGCCATCTCACCAACATTCTACATATGTGTGTAAGTGTGTGTATGTGTGTCTGTGTGTGTGTGTATTCCATCTCACCAACATTCTACATATGTGTGTGTGTATGTGTGCATATTCCATCTCACCAACATTCTACATTCTACTCAAATAAATGTAATTTTTTATTTGTTTTTTGGAGGGGGGAAGGCAGGGCAATTGGGGTTAAGTGACTTGCCCAAAGTCACACAGCTAGTAAGTGTGTCAAATGTGTCAAATATCTGAGGTCGATTTGAACTCAGGTCCTCCTGACTCCAGGGCCATTGCTCTACTCACTGCACCACCTAGCTGCCCCCAAATAAATGTAATTTATGAGAATAAATCTACTTTTCTGTGCAAGACAAGGCAACATGGACTAGTAGGTAAAGAGCTGGCCTCAGAACCAAGAAAACTTGAGTTCAAGTACCAACTCTGATGCATACTGTCTGTATGATCTTGGGCAAGTAACTTAACCTCTGTGTTCTAGACAACTCTCTGAGACTGTCAGTTATAGAGAAGGTGCTGATTTGCATTGGTGGAGAGATTTTCCCAGAGATCCCTAAACCAGTTAAATCATAGATCCAATCTTTGTCTCTATCCCTATCTGTACAAGGGACAGTGCTATATACTAGGAATGCAAATATGAAAAGGATATAGTACCCATCCTCAAGGAGCTTATAATCTAGTAGGGGAAAGGAGATACACACAAATAACTGGAATTAAATGCATAGGCAAGGTTAGACAGAGTAACCTGATAGATCGCAGGATCAAGGACTCCAGTGTGGGAATTAGGGAAGATAATACAGAATCACAGACTTTCTAAGCTGGAAAGGGACATCTACTTTGACATATACTTGAAAAAGAAGGCCCTTGTGAACACAACTGACTAGCGGCCATTTAGCCTCAGTTCCTTAAAGTCCAAAGCAGCCCGTACCAGTTTTGGACAGCTCTACTTTATTAGGAAGTTTTTCCTGAAAGCAAACCTAAGTTTCCTCTTTCAAATTCTCACCCATTGACAAGTAGAACAAATCCAATCTCTTTCCCACAATAGCCCGTCAAGTGCTTGAAGTCTGTCATCATATCTCCCCAATTCTCCAAGGTTAAATATACTCAATTCTTTTAACTTATCTTCATGTGTCATAAATCAGAGGCTCTTTACCATCCTGGTTGCTTTTCTTTTGCTTTTCAGCTTAGCAACATCATGGAGGACAGGGTACCCGAACTGACCACTGAAGAAGGACAAAGATGTCAATTCCACTATGTCTAACAAGCCCTTGAAAATGCAGGTCAAGGCTAGACATTCAGATTCTAATTGGATTTCAAAATAAATACTTACACCCCATGGAGAGAAGGATGCTTTGACGTTAAAAATATCTACACTTAGGCAGGAAAAAGAACATTCAAGTGTAACTAATCTTTATCCATCCCAACCTGTATGTATTGCAGCCTAGGCCTACTGTCTCATGTCTACTTCCAGCTCTGCTTGGCATACTCCTGAGTCCCCATGGCCACTTCCAGACCATTATTCTGTGAAGATAATCTGCCAAACTTTCTTTAAAGTTATATTTTCAGATTATGCCACTTTCTTGTCATCCTCTTTCCAGCCATCTACCTGTACGTTCTCCTGTGCTCCTCAAGTGATTTCAGCACCTGACTCACAGTACTGCTCTCCATATCATCTTGCCTGAAGGTTGCTAATCCTCCTAACACCTTGCTCCCACCTCAGGTGGGTAGCGTTATTTTGGAGGAGATTCTCAGATTGTTGAATTTTCTTCTTAAAGAATAATCATAATAACCAGGTTATTTTGTTTTTTCTTTATCAAGCTATCTGAGAAGATTGTGTGACTTACTATTCAACCAATTCCAGTGGCTTCCTTTTGTCTCTAGGAAAACAAAAACACCACGAATTCCTCCATTTAATTTTAAAGCTCTACACAACCTGACCTAGTTGTTCTGTCTAGCCCTATTGTACATTACTCTTCATTCTGCACTCTCCAGTCCAGCCAGACTGGGTTCTTTCTGCTCCTAACACATGGCCCTCCATCTCTCACCTTAATACTTTTGTGCTTGTTGCCCTCCATGCCTGGAATGTTCTCCCTCCTTATCTCTGCCTCATAGAGTTTATTTCTTCCTTTAAGATGAATATCAGGCATCATCTTTCTCCTGAAGGTTTTGCCAATGTCTTCCACTGCTAGGTGGCACAGTGGATAGAATGTTGCGTCTGGAGTCAAGAAGAACTTAAATTCAGCCTCAGACATTTACTAGCTGTGTGACCTTGTGTAACAACAACGCTGCTTGTAGCTGCTCTGGCTGTATAAGACCAACAACACTAGCACACAGGAGGACTGCTAGCACAGGTTCTTTGGTCTGCTTTTCTAAGAAAAGCAACTTTAAGGGGTTTACAATCTCACTTTAATTATACATACATGTATCATTCACTTAGTTCAGGGGAAAAAGTCAGCACCCTGAACTTTAGGGAAGACACAAACAGAAATTACAAGCAGAAATTATACAGGGTGTTCCTAAAGTCTGGACACGTAGGCAAAAATGCATATTTTCAAGAAGTGAAATTAATGAAATTTTCAACAATATTTTATTTAATTGGAATATTAACAAATAACATCTTCATTTCCATCATTTGTGATGCAAAGGTTGATGTGTTTTGCAAGAGTCACATGAACTCGATGCAATAACTCCATATTTCCTATGTGTCCAGACTTTAGGAACATCCTATATAAACAGAGCAAATAACACAAATCAGCAGACTGGGTTTCTGTGTGTCCATAGCTATGCATACATAGTTATCAGAGAGAGAAGCACCAACATCTGGGTTTTCAAAGCCAGGGGCTCCTTAATGGATACCCAGAGTCTTGTCTGGCCAAATCACACAAACACTCTAAGCAAAATGCTAACCTCAGAGTATATATACACCTCTTCAGGGTCAGAAGGCATCACAACCATGTGACTCAAACTCACATGACTTAGGCTTTCCTGTGACTTAAGCAGGTCATCAAAGACTCTTGTTTCAATCAAAGGCAAGGCTTAGTCAAAAGCACTTGATTGCCTTTGTGCTGAGAAGCACTCCAAAAGAAAAAAAAACAGTGAAAAGCCTCACTTTGCTTGCCATTACACCTTGATCAAGTCACTTAACCCTGTTTGCTTCAGTTTCCTCATCTGTAAAATGAATTGGAGAAGGAAATGACAAATCACTCTAGTATCTTTGCTAAGGAAATTGCAAATAGGGTCATGAAGAGTCAGACATGACTGAAAATGACTGAACAACCACCACCACTGCTAATGGCCTCCATTCTTTATTTTTATTTCATTAAATATTTCCCAACCATATGTAAATTTTTTAAAATTAATTTTAAAAAATTGAGTTCCAAATTCTGCCCCTCCCACCCACTCATCTCCCACTTTTTGAGAAGGCAAGCAATATGACATCGATTATACATGTGAAGCCATATAAAACATATTTCCATATTAGTAGTGGCTTCCTTTCCAAAATACTTTGTATATAACTGCAATGTGTGTATGTGTATACATATTCAAACATATTGTAGTTTTACATGTGCATATATAACAATATGTGTTTATTTACTTTAATTTTTGGTGTGTATATTTATTTACACATGTTCTTGTTGTTCTCCTATACCCCCATTAGAAAATAAATTCCTCATAAATAGATTGCCTCTTTTTAAAAAAGCGTGTACTTGTACCCGCAGTGCCTAGAGCAATGACTAGCGTATGCTAGGTGCTTAATAAATACTTGTTTGAATGAGGAAAATGCAGGCACAGTATTTTTTGGATGTTCATGGGAGGATATTCTCAAATTTCATCAGAGCATTTGGATAGCCTATAGTTAACAAGATAAAACATGTCAAAGTCCAGATAGAACATTGGCATTTACTGGCTTCGCAGTATAAAAATCAATAATTTAGAGACATTTCCCCCCAGAAATAAATTCAGCTTATTAATTCAGTGTCTTATCTCCCCCATTTTTTCCAGAGCATTTGATCCCATTCACCATCTTCTAGTCCTCAAATCTCTCTTCTCTTTGGCTTCTGGGGCTCTGGTCCCTCTTAGTCTTCCTCCTACTTCTCTGAATCTTTATTTCTTTTGTTGATTCTCCTTTCTCTTAATGCCTCTTTCGTGAAGGCTTTTTTCAAGGTCTTATCCTGGGCCCTCTTCTCTTTTCCTTCTCCAGGAGTTTTTAAGCTGAGTTCCATAAACTATAAAAAAAAATTCAGTAATTAGATTTCAATATGATTGGCTTCTCTTGAAATCCTATGTATTTTGTTTTATTCATTTTAAAACATGATTCTGAAAAGGGTCCATGGATTTCACCAGACTGTCTAAGGGTCCATGACACAAAACTGGTCAAGAACCGTTACTCCAGACACGATCCCTTGGGGCTCTCATCCATTTTTGTTTCAGGTTTCACCTCTCCAAGTGCCTTGAAGGCAGTGATTGCTCACCATTTGTCTTTGTAGCACCTAGCAGAGAGCCTGGCTTATAGTAAGGACTTAATAAATCAATCAATTGTTTAAGAAACATTAATTGAATCCCTACTATGTTCCAGGAACTATAGGCACACTCATTATATCTGATTGGATGTAGGTTTCGTAGTTTTCCAGTTGCAAGTGCCTCTTCATGACTCCATTTGGGATTTGCTTGTTTTTTGGCAAAGGTACTGGAGTTTTCCACTTCCTTCTCCAGCTCATTTTACAGATGAGGAAACTGAGGCAAACAGGGTCACACAGCTACTAAGTGTCTGAGGCCAGATTTGAACTCGGGTAGATGAGTATTCCTGACTCCAGGCCTGGCATTCTATCCGTTGCTCTACCTAGCTTAGATGACCATCAAAGCTATATTTCTAGACTCATCCTCTCTCCACAAGCTCCAGTCTTATGTTTTCAACAGCATGTTGACTGTTTTCACATGGACTGACATGACAGCTTCCACTGGCAACTAAGATCACTAAGTTTAGGACTGTACTTATTATCTTGTCCTCAAATCAGATTTTTCTTCCTCTAATCTTTTCTGTTTCTGTCACTGAATTCCATTAAGAATGACATTGTCATTTTTTCATCTGCCTTCACTCCTTCTCCTCTCACCAAGTCAGTCACCAAGTCCCTCTGCTTCTGGTCCTCCAATGTTGTTGCATACCTCCTCACCCCCATTGCCATCAGACATGTTGAGGCCTTCATTATCTCCCACCTCACTTCTTACAGTAAAGTCCTCATCAGTCTCCCTGCTTCCAGTTTCTGCCCTCTCCAGTCCACTCTTTTCTACTCATGCCAGAAAATTTTTCTTAAAGCAGAGCTCTGAATCTTTCATTCCCTGTTCATCGATCTTCAGTGGCTCCCCACTGCCCATGAAATCAGGTCTGAATTCTTCAGCCTGGCTTTCAAGGCCCTCCACAAAAGCACTCCAACCTGTGTTTTCACCCCTTCTCTACACATACAGCTCATGTTACACATCAGTTTAACGACTCATTCTTCCCAAACACTCTTTGGACTTTTCTCCCTTCAGACTTCCCTCTTTGCCTTTGCTTGTTCTAATTTCTTCACTTGGAGGGTCTTCCTCTTGCATTTCCAAACATCAGAATCCTACCTCTCCTTTACAGCCAAGCTCAAATAGTGCCTCTTCCACAGTTTCTGTGACTCCTCTAATGCAGCAGTGTAGATTCAAATAGAAATGGATCCTTTCGGGCTGCATATTCACTTAGAAATGAAAAATTAATGTTATCTACATTTTTATTCGTTTTGTTAAGTATTTCTCAATTATGTTTTAATTAGGTTCAGCCTATTTGGAAGTTTTGCAAGCTTTGAGTCTGATGCCTCTGCTCTAATGGATGTGATTTCTCCCTGATTTGAACTCTCACCTTCCCTTTCTCCCCCATGCCACTCTCTCATGGGACTCGTGTCCTGTTTTATTTTGTTATTGTTGTTTTGCGTTCTTGCCTAGGCTGGGATTGTACTGGCCACTCACAGAGCCATGGCTGATCATTACAGAACTTCTGGCCTGCTTCATTTCCCACCTGTGTCAGTTTGTCTCTACTTAGGCAACCTGGGGCCCCCTTCTATTATTAGTTTTATAAAGCATTTAAGACTTGCAAAGTGCTTTTCATAGAATTATACATTTAGATCTGGAAAGGACATTGGAAGTCATTGAGTCTAACCTCCTCATTTTACAGGTGAGGAGACTGAGGCTGAGAGAGAAAGGTCAGGGGATTTGCCTAGGGTCATAAGCTAGTAAGTGTCTGAGGCAGGATTCGAAGTCAGGTCTTCCTGTCTCCAAGTCAAGCACTCTTACTACTGCACCACCTTTTTGATCTTTATATTAACCCTGTAAAGTAATTATTATCATTAATATTTCATAGAAGATAAAACTGAGGGTTATAGAAGTCAAAGATCAGGGTCAGGATCGCAAAGCCAGTATATATCTGAGACAAGATTGAAACCCAGGCCTTTCTGACTCCAAGTCCATCATTCTATCCATTTTAGCATTCTGCCTTTATTAATGGAATTTTCCTATCCCTCCCCTGGAATAGAAGCTCCCTGAGGTCAGGCCTGTGTCTTGCTTAACTTAGCACTTCTAAATCCTTAGCTGACACAATGACTTGCATATATATATATGTATGTATGTATATATATACACACACACATATATATACACATACATATATATATTACATATACATACACATACTATATATGTATATACATACACACACATACCCCCCACATACACATATACATATATACACTATATATATGCATATATATACATATATGTATATACACACACACATACACCTATCCCCCACATACACATATATATACACACACACGTATACATACACACACATATACGACACTCAACATGCATTTGCTGCAATAAATTGAATTCAGGATCATCTGTCTTAGGGAGACATTTACCTTTTCTATGCGTACGTGCAAATAATTTGATTTGTAGCCCCAGAAATCAAATTGTTTCCTTTAAGCTGGTTACAAAAAAACTACTTGGAGCAGTCATGTGAAAAATGTCCAACAGGCACTTGGGAATTTTAACATGACTGATGGGTGAGCATTGTTTTAGTTGTAGCAATCTCTAACCTGAATCTTCCTTTCTTCACAAGACAACACTGACTTTCTTTTACCAGAGACAGAGCAGATTGGTCATCTGCACTCATTTTCCCCTATTGTTTTTGGATTTGGGCTACTTGGGCTGTCCAAAGTGATTCAGGACAGTGATTCAGAATCACTAGGACTGAAAAATCAAAGTTATTCATTATTTTTAAGCAGGAAACATCTGCAGTCATGAAAACCTTTAATATATGAGCCTGTATCTTCCCTCTGGTTTTCTAATAGCTGATATCTTCACTCATCCTGTTGAATTATACCTCTGTGCCCTTGGAACATTCTGTAATCTATTAATAATTTATGCCAAGTGAAATGATACAGGGGAGATCAGAGCTGATCCCATGCTGAGATTGCTAGGTCTTCTTAAATCTGCCACTGAGGTTTTCTGGCTTCTAGAAGCTCTCAGTTGTGCAAATAAAGACTGGCTCAGAAGCCATAGAATGGAATATTAAAATGATGGACACCTGATGGTGTTTTTCCTTTCTCTCACAGTCATATGATTGTGTGGGCTCAGCTTGGTGGCTACGCCTATGGTCCCTGTTACTGGAGAGGTTGAGACCAGTGGATTGCTTGAGTTTAGGAGTTCTGAGGTGAATTGAAGATAAAGCTGATGAATACTGGCGTCCATACTATGTCTGGCATCAGATAGTTGAATTCCTGGGAGAGGGAAGGGAGATCTGTCTAAGAACAGACAAATTGACTCAGGTTTGAAATGATTAGCAGTGGAGTTGTGAATGGCACTACAATACTAGCCCAGGAAAGAACATAAAACAAAACAAAAAAAACCTAATGAATGTGATTTCTTTTTGGCGGGGATGGACCTATGGTATTATTGGTTAATTCCTGGTGAAGAAACTCCCTCCCAGTACAGATTGGCAGCTAGAGAGTTGCATAGGGTCTTGAGAGGTTACCTGACCCGCCTGGGATTACAAAGCCAGCATGTGTCAGAGGTGAGACTTTTACATACAGGCCAGCTCCCTGTCTGCAGTTCCATGTTGCTCTTCTTGAATGTAAGACCTCAGAACTGATAAAAGCATCAACAGCTTGGAGTTTCACTGCTATGGGCCACTAACAGAGTCCTCCTCCCCTATGACATGGGAGAAAGTATGCAAAAGTTACTGTGGCTGAAAATTCAGCACCTTGTGGTCAGCTTGGTGATAAGAAACTGCATCGTACAGGGAAAAGAATACTGGATTGGAGCCAGAGCACCTAGGTTAGAATTCTAGCTCCTTTACTTACTACCTCTGTGTCCTTAGGCATGTCACTTCATTTTTTGGCCTCAGTTCCCTCAATTGTAAAATGAAAAAGGTCCCTTATAGCTTTAGATCTATGATAGAATGACTAGATGACCTCGAGGGTCCATGCTAGCTCTAGGCCTAAGCTCCTGTGGGTTTTCCCTACTCTTGCTGAGCAAGGTAGTTCTGGTCCTAGCCTAGACATCCTGCCTACCACCTGACCTATATTAGAAGCCCTTCCATATTGATAGGACCTGTCAGAGCTTGAACTTAACTGGCACAAGCAGGTTCATCTCATGCTGCTGTGAGCCATCAGAAGACATAAGTAGAAAGAACAACCCATATAACCAAAATAGAAGCTCACATTTCTAGAGCGGCTTAGAGTTTGCAAAGTCTAGAGTTTGCAAAGCACTTACATACAACAATGCTATTGTGGGATAGGCAGGGATATTATTATTATCTGCATTTTTCAGATGAGGAAACTGAGTCCAGGAGATGTGAAGAGACTTCCCCAAAGTCATATACTAAGTGACAGAGTTGGAATTCAATCACTTTGAGTCCAGGGGTGTCTTCCTTTACACCATGTTGTTCTAATTATTTTCATGGACCATGTAACCATTCTTTCCTGAATTGTATGTGCTCTGAAACACTTTATAAATCAAGTTTCCCAAAGGGTGAGGTGGTGGTGGGTAGGGGAGTGTGCATTTGAGAGGTCTACTTTAAGCATACGCAGAGGGCTGACTAGCTCGGCTTTTCTTTCATTTGCTGGGTTACTTCCATTTGAGCTGCAGCAAATGAGGAATTTTTTAATGAGTTATGTGATATTTGCTGAAGGTTGTTATTTTGGCAAATGTTAAATAGAAGAATGTTCTCCTCCCCTGCCTTCTCCTTTCTTATTTTTCTTAGGCTCATTTGGATGGTGTTCTAAAACCAGGCACGGCAAACCGGGACATGACTGTCTCCTTCAGACTAGCACCCGAGAGGCTGGCGAGCAGATTTTAACAACTAGACAGCCAGACTTGTTTTAAGGCACCTTCCAGATAAGCAAGCAGCCTTCCAGAAGAGGGCAGAGGGGGAAGGGAAAAGGGAAAAGGGAAAAGGGAAGAAGTATTATATGGTACCCACTACGTGCCAGGCACCGTACCACTTTATAAATGTTATCCTCACAATAACCCTGGGAGGTAGGTTTCCACTGTATAGTTGAAGAAACTAAGGGAAACAGGTTAAGTGACTTGCCTAGGGTCACACAGCTAATAAGCATCTGAGCTTGAATTTGAACTCCAGGCCCATTGCTCTAACCATAATTGCCATTAGAAGGAAAGACATTTGTTTTTCCGGATAGAATTATTTCTGATTATCTGTGGCAACCTATTATCTCAGGCCCACTAGTATTTTGAATATCCAAGATAGTTCTTTGATCAATTCAATTCAACATTTATTAGGTGCATACTCTATGCAAGGCACTAGCCTAGAGGCTGGTTATCCAAAGGGAAAAGGAAAACAAAATCCCTTCTCTCAAAGGTTTTCATGTTGCCTTCCCTATCAAACAACCTGGTATTTGAGTACTTTGTATACAATGGCACAGTGGGCCGGAATAGGAAGACTCATCTTCTTGAGTTCCAATTTGGCCTCAGACTCTTACTAGCTGTGTGACCCTGGGCAAGTCACTTGCCCCTGTTTGCCTCAGTTTCCTCATCTGTAAAATGAGCTGGAAAAGGAAATGGCAAACCACTCCAGTATCTGTGCCAAGAAAACTCCAAATGGGGTCACAAAGAGTCAGACACAACTCAACAATCACAAATGTATTTATTTGCTTTACATTTATACTATGTTTATATATTTATTTGTTTCCCCATGAGATTGTAATCTTCTTGTGAGAAGGGATTATTTCATCCTTTGTATTTGTATCCCTAGTACTTTACATAGTGCCTAATACATAATAGGTACTTCATATGTACTTTTTGATTGATTTATTCTGGGGATATGACATAGACACGAA
Organism: Phalanger gymnotis; assembly: GCA_028646595.1. Taxonomy (NCBI): domain Eukaryota; kingdom Metazoa; phylum Chordata; class Mammalia; order Diprotodontia; family Phalangeridae; genus Phalanger; species Phalanger gymnotis. The sequence goes on along the minus strand of CM053624.1, from coordinate 267,187,914 downwards.
GTTAACACATTGTAATATAGATACAAAATGTATACAAAAGTAATCCAATGGGAGTCAAGAGTGAGAAGCACGGGGCACCGGCCCTGTAGTCAGGAGGACCTGAGTTCAAATATGATCTCAGACACTTGACATACTGATTACTTGTGTGACCTTGGGCAAGTCACTTGACCCCAGCTGTCCTGCCTTCCCCCCTCAAAAAAACCCCCAAACAAATAAAGAGTGAGAAAGCATTAACCCAAGGAGGTGGGGAGGGAGAAGTATATGCCTGGGGTTTTGTTTTGTTTTTTGTTTTTTTTTTCTTATGCAACAGGCCTTACAATACTTTCCTGGTCCACTTTGAGAAATAAATCATAATTGGGTCATTATAAACATTTCATAAAAGGAAAGAAAAATGCCGTAATACATCAAGGTGTATCAAATTACTTTGGTTTATATGAACCTGGGGAACTACCTTTCCTTATGGAGAAAATAAAATGTAGGTTGTCCTTGATTTCCCTGTGAACAGAAGCCACTGATGGCTTTAACAATCAGATCTGGAAAAAAATCCCTGCCAGTCCAGAGTGGAGCTTGGAGAGTCAAGACCCTTGGATCAGAAAAAGGGAGCATGTGTGTACTTTTACATCACACTCATTTCTTGATGGTAACTGAATACCCTTCTTCCCCACTCCTACCATTGACGTCTTCCTAATAACAAAAGAGCATTTCCTTTAAAGAAGTTGTTAAGAAGTTAAAGGAAGCAGGTAGAAGGCACAGTGGAGAGAGTGCTGAGGCTGGAGGCAGGAGGAGCTGAGTTCAAATCTGCCCTCAGATTTTTACTAGTTGTGTGACCCTGTGTAACTCACTTAGCCTTTGTTTGCCTGTGTCCTCAACTGTAAAATGCGGATTAATGGTCCCTACCTCCCAAGGCTGTTGTGAGAATTAAATGAGATATTTGTTAAGGACTTAGCATAGTACCTGATACATAGTAGATTCTATATAAATACTTATTCCCTTCCTCCATGTCTTTCCCTTTCCTTCCCCATTCGATCTAACCTCAGATTAATCTTTCAAAAACATTCCTCTCTTCACGTGATTTTTTTTGCCCAGAAACCTCTAAGGGCTCTTCGAAAGCTATTTCTTAGAGGATAAAGTCCAGATTCTTTAGTGTTCAAGGCTTTCCACAGTCTGGCCCCAACCTAAAATGATGATCATAACAAAATAACTCATATTTATATAGCACTTGAAGGTTTTCAAAAGGATTTGCATAACTCATGTCACTTGAGTGTCATAATAACGGTGAACTAGGTGCTATTGTTATAATTCCCATTTTACAGATGAAGAAACTGAGGCTCAGGGAAGCTAAAGCGACTTGCTCGGCATCATGGAGATGTAGAGTATCTGAACCTGGATTCAAGCCCAGCTCTTCCCGACTCCAGGGCTCTTCGCTGCCACCGCACTTCTCTTTCTTGTCTCGTTTCTCGCTGTTTCCCTACACAAATTCTACAATGTATTCAGATCGATCTGATCTGGCCCATGGACCCGCCTTGTGCGTTTGGGTCTCTACATTTATTTACCCATACTGTTTCGCCGTGCTTAGAATGCAAGCATCTAGAAAGTTGGGTGGGGCTGCTGTGGGAGATTTCCGGGAAAACATAAGCAGCCTGTATTCTAACCAACTGAACTCCTAAGTATTCCCGAACTTGAAATTCCATTTCCCACCTTTTTCTTTCCACAGCTACCTCCTATGCCTGAATGGTCCTCCCTGCCTCCTTTCCTCCTCCCTTCCTTCCTGCCTTCCTTCCTCCCTTCCTTCCTTCCTCCCTCCCTCCCTTCCTTCCTTCCTGCCTTCCTTCCTTCCTCCCTCCCTCCCTTCCTTCCTTCCTTCCTTCCTTCCTTCCTTCCTTCCTTCCTTCCTTCCTTCCTTCCTTCCTTCCTTCCTCCCTCCCTTCTTCTCTTTTCCCTCCCTTCTTCCCTCCCTCTCTTCCTTCCTTCCTTCCTTCCTTCCTTCCTTCCTTCCTTCCTTCCTTCCTTCCTTCCTTCCTTCCTTCCTTCTTCCCTTCTTTCCTTC
>CM053624.1:267069793-267185367 GCA_028646595.1 Phalanger gymnotis | reverse complement strand
TTCCTTCCTTCCTTCCTTCCTTCCTTCCTTCCTTCCTTCCTTCCTTCCTTCCTTCCTTCCTTCCTTCCTTCCTTCCTTCCTTCCTTCCTTCCTTCCTTCCTTCTTCCCTTCTTTCCTTCCTTCCTTCCTTCCTTCTTTCCTTCCTCCCTTCCTTCTTCTTTTTTACATTTATTCTTTTATTCTAAATTTGAACATGTGATGATTAAAAAAGTTGGAGAAACAGTTTCTAGGTAATTTAATCATTTTATTAATAAGGCCAGCAGGTTATTAATAAAAGGATGATCATTTGGCTTTCTCTCTCAGACCAAAGACAATCACTTATACTGAGAGATCATCTTCTGTTACTGTGGGGAAAGAGCCTACAGCAGTGGAGTCACAGAAATTCTCAAGTTTCAAATATATAAACCAGGAAAAGGAAAGTCAGAGCAGTTAAGACATTTGCTCAGGATCATACAGCTATGTGTCAGAGCTAAGACTTGACTAAGAATAGATCCCATTTGTATTATATTTGATAGTTAGAAAGCATTTCATAGACATCTTATCTGGTTATCGGAATGATCTTGTGATACAAACATTGCAAATATCATTGTTTTTTCTAGATGAAGACACTGGTCCAGAGAGGAAGTGACTTCATTGGATCCTAAATTTCCAGCAGGAAGTGATTGTGGAACTCATCTAGTTGCTTTCCTTGATCTTTATAGATGAGAATTCTGAGGACTAGAGTAGTTAAGGAACTGGCCCAAGGTCATACAGATGGTAACGTCAGAGCAAGGACTAGAACCTTGGTCTTTTGATTCCCAGATCACTGCTTGTTCTACTATGCCACCCTATCTCAAAGGTAACATCTTTGTGATTTAGCATTTTGCCTGAAAATTATCTTTACAAAAATATATTTTCTTGCATGGAATGTTAAAACATTTAACAATTCTGATTTTTTATAAGTAGACTTGCTAAACCCACCCTGATTCTCTACATCATTGACACCCCCTTAACAAAAGTTGGCTGTGTCATCCTTTTGGTTTTTCTAGATTCTTGAGAGAAAAACCGAACATATTTCTGTTTTAATATGTAAATCTTTTTTAGCAGTATTTGCAACACAATGATTTTTCTGTAAAATTTGGTGACCTTGAATAACAGTGGGATTTTCCCACTTTGGTAGCTGTTGAAAGAAAGAATTCCTCACTGTAACACAATTTTCAGGAAGTTCAAGACCAGAGAATTTAAAAAGTAGATTAGTTTTGCATAGTGTCTGCATGACCTAGAATTGCCTGATTCAATTTGGGAAGCACTGATGGAGTGCCTGCATTAGGAACAGGGACTGCACCTGTGATTTCATTGGTATGGGGAACTCCAAGATAAAGAATTACCCTCTACCAATTCACTTTCACTGCATTCATTTATTGTCTTGGAGAGTTACCTAGAACACTGACTCATACCAGAACACTGACAGCTAGTGTGTATCATGGGCAGCAGGGCTTGAACTATGGTCTTCCTGGCCTGAGATCTTTGTACTATACCTCACTGCTGGGGATACAGAGACAAAATGAAAAACAGTTCCTGTCCTCAAGCAGCCTATGTTCTGTTGAAAAATTGGCAACCTGTTGGACTTATAGAGTGTCAGGATATGAAGGTATCCTATACATCAACTCTTTGGCCAATCTATAGATTTTTCTTACAACTTTCTGACATAGGGGCTTTCCACTTCTGCTTTCACCACTTTAGTGATGAGAACTCACATCTATTCCTTCCCCTTTCTACCTTTTCTCCCTCTCTTCCTCCTCCTCCTCTTTTTCCTCCTCCTCTTCCTCCTTCTCCTCTTTTTCCTCATCCTCCTTCTCTTCCTCTTCCTTTTGGTACAGAATTAACTGCATGGGCACATATATGTAACTCAACTCATTAGTAATCTTAGGGAGTTGTCTGGGACACTGAGTGGTCAAGTGACTTGCTTATGGTCATGCAGACCATATCTGTCAGAAGCAGGTCTGAAACCAGATTTCTAGACTCTAAGGCCAGCTTCTTCTCTGCTCTGCCATACCTAAGAAAGTACTATTATTAAGTAGAAATCTCCTTCCTTGTAACTTTGATCCTTTGGTTTTAGCCCTGCTACCTGGAGCTATACAATGTTTCATCTCTTTCCTACATAGCCATCCTATGGATATCATGGTTCCTGCCCCTCTCCCCAAGTCTTTGCTTTCCTACATGCAGTGTCTCCAGGTCCTGCAATAATTTACCCAGACGGCATAGATGCAAGCTCATTCTTCCTTCAGACTGCTTTCCTCGGGCTGGTGTTCTGTTCTGTCAATGTCTGTCCCTTATAAAATATGGTGCTTGGAACTGACCAGCTATAATCTGAATGACTGAGCAACAATCTCTTCATAGTCTCAACCACCAGTCTGTTACTGAGAGAGAGACTATGTCTTTAAATCTTAGTAATTATGCTTTCCTTACTCTGGACACGTGCTGTTTCTCAATGGATAGCATGTATTAGTGATTATTGACATTACTCTTATTTCACTTTAAAATTATACACTGAGGCTACAAAGCAGGGCCTTGCAAGGGTATAGATGGTGCAGCCATACCCCAGCCTGAGACAAGGCTGGCCTAAAATCTACAGGTTTATAAAATTGCAGGTAAAATATATTTTTTTGGTTTATATGAGGTAACCTTAAAATATTCTTGGTCCTGGGATTCAGAGGATTAAGCATCACGATGGAGGTTTAGTGCAGAGGTGGAGAGGGTGGGAATGGGCTAAATATCAAAATGGAAGAAATTTTTGGTAGAGACTATGAACGTTGTGAGCTACCATAGACACATGGCTTTGTCAAAGGTTTAAAAACCACATCAATGTCCTCTTAACTAAGTAAATCCCCATCAGAAATAATTTTGCTGTAGCTGTATGTAATAATAAAAACATAATAACGTATGTATATAGACATATATATGCCATTTTAGGGCTTTCAGAGTAGCTTACACATATTACGATTTGATTTTCATAACAACCATATCGGGTAGGTGCCATTTTTATGCCCATCTTACAAATGAGGAAACTCAGGCTGAGAGAGGTTGAACATCTTGTCCAGGGTCACACAGCTAGTAAGTTACACACACGTCTGAGAAAATGGTTGAACTCAGGTCTTCCTGAGTCCTCGAGGGCAAGGACTGTTCTGTTTCTGTCTTTGCATCCCTAGTGTTTGGCACATAGTTGTTCAGTCTTATCGTACTCTTCATGATTCTGTTTGTGGTTTTCGGCAAAGATGTTGGAGTGGTTTGCCATTTCTTTCTCATTTTACAGATGAAGAAACCGAGGCAAAGAAGGTTAAGTGACTTGCCCAGGGTCATATAGCTCATAAGTGTCTGAGACTGGATTTGAATTCAGGAAGATTAGACTTTCTGACTCCAGACCCAGTACTTTATCTACTGTGCCATCTAACTGCCCCATAGTAGGCACTTAATAAATTGATGGACTAGATTGGATTAGATGTGTTCTGAAAAAAGTTGTGAGGCATGGAATCTTTCTTGCCTTCATAAGGAATGGGGATGTGCACAAGAAAATGATGTACATGAGGCCCAGTGTTTAGGGTCATTCTGTACGGAATGGTGAGATTACAGGCTTCTGGAGAAAGGGAAATTACAATGAGTTAGTTTGCCAAGTTAGCAAAGAAGCAGATGCAAGGCCCCTGTATTGTGGGTAGCTGTAAACAGCCCAGCTTGATTAGAAGGCTGACCCTAGCTGAGATCCTTGACAGTCCTTCGGATGGATGTTGGATGGCAGGTGCTGAAGCATCACAAAGCCAAATTCTTTAATCCATTGCAGGCAAACCATATGCTTGTAGGGCTTTCCTTTTTGGATTCCTGTTTGTTCTCCTTTTGCAGAGTTCACAACAGTCCCAGTCTGGCTGCTAGCTATAGGGTTATCTTATCTTTGTGGCTGGTATCACTGATAAGTATAGAAATGGTCTTTTGTCCAAAGCCGGAAGAACGGGTCAATGCTGTCAAATGTGGTTGTGCTCGGGTTCCATGTGGGCTCTGGGGCAGAGGTATTTCACGTACACTTGGAGCGTTTCTGTTTCTGAAGTAAAACTGTAACTGTTATTATTGGTCAGTCATGTCTAACTTTTTGTGACCCCACTTGAGGTTTTCTTTTCTTAGCAAAGATACTGAAGTGAATTGCCATTTCCTTCTCCAGCTCATTTTACAGATGAGGAAATTGAGGCAAAGAAAGTTAAGTGACTTGCCCAGGGTCGCACAGATAGTAAGTGTCTGAGGCCAGATTTGAACTCAGGAAGACTTCAAGTCTAGCACTCTATCTACTGCACCACCTAGCTACCCAAAGTAGTACTGCACTTGAGTGCTGTTTGTAAGCACTGGCTTTCTCCCCCAAATTAAGTTGTCTTAGCTTGTATGTACTTTCATGTGTGTGTACGTATGTATGTACGTATGCATGTGCATGTATGTATATGTAGGTGTCTAGGCACACCTACATATATATGTTGTTTCTCCCTATCAAATGTGCTCTCCTTGAGGACAAGAATTTTCAAAAATTTTAGCCTTTGTATTCCCAACACCTAACATGAGTCTGGTAAATACATAGCTTTACCGGTGATTTAGAAATTGTACCAATGTCCTCTTCACCAAGTAAATCCTTACCATATATAATTTTGCTGTAGTTGATATAATAACAGTTTTATATATATTGTATATTATACAAATGCATAGTATAATATAATTTATATATTATAATGTATACTGTATCATAATTTATGTATATTATAATTTTTATATATTGTAACTTATATGTATAATTTTAGACTTTGCCAAGCCCTCCTCGTATTGAGCAGGCACTTAAATGGTGATTGATCGAACCTCCATTTATTTCTGCTGACCTAAGTTACACTGGCCTCATAGGTCAGAACATTTCCCCTTCTCTTCTCTGACCAATTTTTCATATGCATGTCATAAATGTTTCAGGATTTTATCTGATACTTTGGTCCTGACAATGTCCTAAACTCTTTCATTCTTCTCTCATTAATTAATCAACAGCAGCAAGATTCCGTTTGACCTATATCTTCTATGGAGGCCTATTTCTTCACTGGGCATGGGGGCAGGGTACAACAGCCCCACTAATGACACTGATGAGTTTCTCAGTGACCAGGGATTGGGGGTGGGGAGGATGGGTGGCGGTGGTTGGGGGATGACACAGTGCTGTCATTAATAATACTTGTGGTTATTGGTGCTTTAAAAAAAATCAATGTGCACCAACCAAGTGATATAGTCATGAAGATTATTTCAAGGGTGTTGTTTAAAACAAGCAATATTTTATGTGCTGCCTTCTCTTGGGGTTTGTGATAAGGAGTGTGCAGAAAAAAAAACAGACTTTCTTCGATGCACAAAATAGAGACTAGAGCAAGCAGCTGAATTTCAGAGGTGTGAATTTTCCTGTTAATTTTCCTTCCTTGGTGAGGCATTTCTTAAGGATCTCCTTTCACTTCTAAATAGATGTTTGTGCTTCTAAAATCTATCAGCTTTTCCTTCAAAAATTAAGAGAATCTTACCACTTCATGAATTTTGATTCCTGGCTGTAGGGGTAAGAGGGAGAGTTTACCCAGCATTATTAAGAGGCCTGGAGGGACGTTCTGTATCTGGGGAAAGGAGGGAGAAGGTGTGGTTATTATCATGGGGATGCCTGGGGATGAGGGGGAGGGTGTGTCAAGACCACAAGTTCCCTGCAGTCAACAAATCCAAAGGGCTAGGCAGGAATTGTGAGATGGAAGCTTAACCCAGGCCAAAGAGACTCTCCGTCTCACAAGCTTCTTTCAGACCACATTAAATCCAATTCAATCAAAAAGTATTTATTAGGTGCCTACTATGTGCTGAACACTGGGGATACAAAGACAGAAACAGAACAGTCCCTGCCATCAAGGATTCAGGGAGACCTGAGTTCAAATCTGTCCTCAGATACTTACTAGCTGTGTGACCCTGTGTAAGTCATTCAACCTCTCAGCCTCAGTTTCTTCATCTGTAAAATGGGTCTGATAATAGCACCTACCCAACATCATTGTTATGAGGCTCAAATGAGCTAATATATGTAGGCCAGTCTGCAATACCTAAAATGATATGTACATTATTATTATTGTTATTAGACGATGCAAGCTGGCAAAGAGGGTAAAGGACAGCAAGGAGACTGGTAACGGAAATATCAGGATGAATTATTGGTTAGATTATCAGTTTTGTATCTCCACTAGGATCTTCCAGAGGCACCCTAAACTTGATGTGTCCCAAACTGAGTTCATTATTTGCTCCTTCCCAAGTTCTCTATTTCTGTTCATGGTACCCCCATTTTTGCACTTTTCTGTGTTTGTAACCTTGGTGTCATCCTCAACTTTTTACTCTCCTCAGTCCCCGTATTCAATGAGTTGCCAAGTTTAGTAGCATCAGCCTCCACACAATTTCTTTCATCTACCCCCTTCTCTCCCAACACTCAGTCACTACCTGCCCTAGTTCAGTCCCTAACTGGCTATTGCTTGATTGATTACGAAACCAATTTGGTGTCCATGGCTCCCATTATCTTCTCTCTCCAATCACCCAAAGCATCCTGGGCCATAGCCAGTTGTCTTGACTCTTAGCTTCCCGCTGGACTCCAAGTTCCCTGGAGGAGAGAGTGAGGCTGATGACTTTTTATGCAATGTGTATATGCACACTGTATACATGTGTGTACATGTGTATGTGTGTATACACTCACACACACAAAGTAATCCTGGCCCATCTTGATTTATCTTGCCACTGGATTTCAATAACTCTGGAGGAGAGAATGAAGCAGACAGCTTTGCACAGCTCTGCCTCACTTAAATCCTATTCACTAACGAATCAAAACATCGCCCCATGATGTCATTGGTCCTCTTCGAGAACGAAGGAACAGCCACAACCCTGTCCTGCACAGGTGCCAAACTGACATTCCTGAAGCCCAAGATCCACCATGTCTCCCCCTATTCAAGAAGCTTCGGGGACTCCCTATTGCCTTTTGGAAAGTGTAAATCTCTGTTTGGCATTTAAAGCCCTTCACAATCTGATTCCTAACCAATCTTTCTAGAATCATTTCATTTACTTCCCCTCACACGTTTTATATTCTAGTCAAACTGGACTACTTTGCCGTTCCCTGTACAGGACACACTTCCTCTCCTTTCTGTGTTTTTGCGCTGACCGTCTGCCATCCCTGGAATGTTCTCCTTCCTCACCTCCACCTCTTAGAATGGTGACTATTCTCAAGTACCACCTTCTATTAGAGGATCTCGCTGATGCTAACTTGTCAACTCTTAGTGCTCGCTCTTTCCTAAATAACATTCTATTTGTTTTCATCCTTCCTTCTCAAAGAGGACCAATGATATCATGGAAGGGGATTTCATGGAGTGATATCTTGACTCGTTTGTGAATTGCATTTAAGTGAGACAGAGCTGTGCAAAGTCATTAGCTTCAGCCTGTCCTCTAGAGTCATTGAAGTCCAGTGGCAAGATGGGTTGAGATGGCCCAGGATTACTTTGTGTGTGTGAGCATACACACACGCACACACACCCGTACACATGTATACATGGGTATAGTGGGCATATACATATTGTATATCTGTGTGCACACATTCTCTCTCTCTCTCTCTCTATCTGTACAATTTCCATTTTATTTCCTGTGCTTCTGTTGTTTACCTCTAGAAGAATGTAAGCTTGTGGTCAGAAACTTTTTCATCTTTGTCTTTGTAACCTACCACAGTGCCTGGTAGATAAGAAAAACTTAATAAATGCTTGTTGAATTGGACTGAATTTGTGAATGACTCTTTCTCACAAAAAGTGTTCCCCCTAAGACAGCATTCTTTTGTGACCTATACTTCTACCTTACTCAGCTGCATCACACTACTCAAAGCCCTGGACCCTAATGCTTCCCCTTCTTGTCAAATTGTACCTGGAGTACAATTGTGGTACTTTGTACTGTCTAAGGAAAATCTCTACTCTCCAATTCCCTGCCTTTTTTCCCACTTTCAAAAAATCATCTATGCCTTTAAACCAAATCATGGGAAGCTACGTGGTACCACTGATAGAGTGCCAGGCCTGGAGCCAGGAAGACTCATCTTCTTGAGTTCAAATCTAGCTTCAGACACTTACTAGCTGTATGACCTTGGGCAAGTCATTTAACCCTGTTTGCCTCAGTTTCCTCATCTGTAAAATGAGCTGGAGAAGGAAATTGCAAACTACTCTAGTACCTTTGCCAAGAAAATCTCAAAATGGGTCATGAAGAGTTGTTCATCACGGAAGGACTGACCAACAAAAACAAAACCACAGTGGAGCTAAATGCTTTGGGATTAAATCAATAGAATCAAAGAATTTTAGTGGTAAAAAGGAATCCTAGAGCTATCTATTTTTTTTTCTTAGCCAGACTTTCATTGATATATGGAACTTTCAGTGAGGAAACTCCCCTTTCCAATATAGATTGGCACCTGTTCTGCAACAGCAGCTTGACAAAGTAGCCTAGAACGCTGACAGGCGAAGTGATAGCCACAAACCAAATGGCACAAAGCAAGCACAGTTAGTTCTGCTGTAATAATGTTTTGAAAACTCAAATTTGTTCCAATGTGATTGATTTATTAGGGAACAGTCTGAGCATAAGGAGAATGTTGAGTTTGCTTCTTTGAGACTTGAGGAACAACAAGAATGAAAAAAAATGGCACCACTTACAAGAACTCAGAAGTGCAACCCTTGTGCTCACTTCCAGACTGGTTTTTGTCAAGGAAAATCACATATTTATTCTATATCTTTTAGCACACTAGTAACTGTGGATGGAGGAGGGCTGGCCTTTACCACCTCATCCGCATCCCTTCCCCTTAAACCTCTTTCCCTATTTCACCCCTACCTTTTCCCACCAAGTCCCTTCCCCTTCCTCCCTAAAACCTTAGCCCCATATCACCCATCCACCCATTCTCCCGTTAAAGCCCTTCCCCCACTTTACCCCTACTCTTTCTTCCTACAAACCTCTTCTTCCATCCCTTTCCGCTAAAACCCTACCCCATCTCATTTCCCGCCACCAGCCTTTCCCCGTAAACTTCTTCTTTCACTCATCCCTCCTCCTCCACTTCCCTCCCTTCTCCCCCTTCCCTAAAGGCCCCCAGACCCAACTTGATCCTGGGAGGGGGGGTCAAGGAATGAGAGAAAGGAAAAAGGAGAGAAGGCTGAAAGGCTGAGCAGCAGCCTAAGGCTGATGACAGGGTCACCATTTATTGTAGTATTTATGTTAACCATTTAACATCTAAACATGTAAAACTGTGTTACCATTTTTATTAAGTCCTTACCTTTTTTAATGTGTCATTGATGAAGTTTTTGCTTGTGAGCCCCTAAACCCATTTCCGCCATAAGCCCTGTGATTTTTCTAGCTTGATTTTGTATAGCACTAGGCTTTTTTAATACAAATATGTTGAGTTATTGCACAACTGACTGTATGTGTCAAGGGAAGGATTTGAACCTGTGTTTTCTTGACTCTGAGGTCATGCCATATACTATGCCATGGTTCCTCTAGATTTTTAGCAAGCTTCTATTCAGTTTGTACTTTGTGCCAGGCACCATACTAAGCATTTTACAAGTATTATCTCCTTGCAACAACCATGGGAGGCAGGTGCTATTATCATGCCCATTTTACAGATGAGGAAACAGCAGCAAACAGTTTAGGTGACTTGCCCTGGGTCACACAGCTAGTAAGTGTCTGAGGCCAGATTTGAACCTTGGTTTTCCTGACTCCAAATTCAGGATTCTTGCCATTATGCCTCCTATGACATGGGGGTTCAAAGAGATTTTAGAGCTCATCTAGTCTGGCTCCTGCCTACAGCACAAACAACATCCTCAGTTGATTCCAACTCTCTAAGTTACAGAAACCTAGAGAGGATAAATGACTTGCCTACAGTTTCGATAAAGGTGAACGGCAGAGCTGTGCCTTTTGACTCCCAATCTAGTGTTCTTTTCCTTACGCTTTGTTGTCTCTATTTCATAGTAGGGCATATCATAACATATGTCTAATGGAGCAGCAGGAAGGATTTACGGTTCAATTATTAGTATATTTTTACCAAGACTTTCACAAATCTCATTTCCTTCCAGTAAAATACAGCCATTATCCCTCTTTTCCTAAGTGTATAAACTCTTGGAGTTCAAGCATACACACGCCATTTTTGTAGAATTCTCTTATACATTTGAAATTTCCTTTGCTTTTGTTTTCTTCCCTTTCTTCCATACCCAATGAGCTTTTGTTCCTATGGTACAATGAGTTCAATGCAATTCAACTCAACAATTGCTTATGAAGTACCTACTATGTGCAGAGTATTGTACTGGACATTGGATAAGCCCTGGTCCCTGCAGTGATAATAATAGTAGTTCACATTTTTATAGTACTTTAAAGTCTGGACTTTATTAATCCTTTTCCCCAGGATAACTGATTCATGCCTAGAATCTACCTCTTGGAATCCCTCATTTCCTTCAAAGATCAGCTCAAGCATCGCCTTCTACATTAAGCCTTTCCTGATGGACCCCTCCCCTACCGTTGCACCTCTCATATTTAGTTGCTTGTGCCCTTCCCTCAAAAAGATTTTGTATTTATTCATTCATTTATGTGGTTATACATTGATTGAGTTAGTATATACAAGCTTGTTCAACAGTTTTAGTGCAGTTTTAAATTATTAAAGTTATTAAAGCTTATTTAAGTTATTAAAGTTATTATACTATACATTCTGTATAGTATAACATACTATCTCCCTTTTGGACTTTGGGGATACCCTATATATAGTATATGCATACATACACACACACAGACACGCACACACACAGACACACACATATATGTATACTATATTTTTTGATAGAATATAAACCTCTTGAAGAACTTCTTTCCTTCCTTCCCTCCTTCCTTCCTTCCTTCCTCTTTCTTTTCTTTTCCTTCTTTCTTCTCTCTCTTTTTTCTTTCTTCCTTTCTCTGTCTCTTTTTCTTTCCTTCCTCTTTCTTTCCTTCTCTTTTTTCTTTCTTTTCCTTTCTCTCTCTTCCTTCCTTCCTTCTTTCCTTCCTCAGAGTCAAGCATAGTGCGTAGCATATAACAGGCATTCAATAACTTATTTGTTGATTAATTAATATGGGTAATACAAGAATTATTATTCCCATTTTAATAATAATAAAAATGGCTAGCATTTATACAGTAAGGTTTGCAAAACACTTTGCACATATTATATCATTTTATGATGAGAAAACTTTGGGTCAGAGAATTTAATTGATCTCATCTATGAAATGAGAGAGTTGGACCCAGTGACCTTTAAGGTCCTTTCCAATTCTAAATCTCTGATCCTATTATCCTATGATTTACCCACAGTCACACATTTAATTAAATAACAGAACCAGGATTCAAACCTCAGCCTCACTGGAGCTTATAATCTTGGAGCGTTTATGAGACATACAGAGATAACCATAATCCAAAGAATTACATGTTAAGTGCAAGCAAATAGCTGGGTTTCCCACCTCCTCTCTGGTGCAAACCACATCTGAAAATGGCTCTTTGCAGAAGCAGAAAAATCCAAAAAGATCTCTAATTGACTACAGACAGTCACTAAGAATATAGCTTTGAGAGTCATCATTGTAGCAGGAATCGAAAACATCTGTGACCCAAGACAAAATGTGACCAGCTTGTAGAACCGTTTCTGTTTCTATTTCGACACGTGGCCTGGCTGGTTGGGAAAAGTGTATGTGTTTGGTAAACTTCTCTTCTTGTTAAAAAATTTAAAAGGGAGCTGCTTGTAATGTCTTCAGCATTAACTTAAGTTGTGGTAGAGTCTGTGAAACAATCACAGAGATGCTATTAAAAATATATGAATAATAAAACAGCTGCTCTAAGAAAATCTTTAAAAGAGAACAGTGGCCTTGCATGACTACCCCTTTGCCTTAATGGGTCCTGCTGGGTGTAGTGGGTTGGTTGGATTCTGCTGGTATTAGGGATTCATGAAACAGAGGTGTTGTTTAGGGCTTAAAGAGCTGTTTTCTTTCTTCACCCTCACCCCTTAATTATTTTATTGGCCATAGAGACACTGGAGGATTTCTCTTTATGTGGTGAATGGTGGCAGGCAGTTTTTGTTTTGGTAATTTTCCTTGGAAATCCTCAAGGTCTACTTTGATTATATGGAGTGTCTAAGGCTGCCTCCAATTTCATAAGGTGATATTGTTGGTAAATGTCACAGCCTGGGAAAGCCCAGAGCACTTAGGGTAAGAGATCCCTTTGTCATTCCATTTCTCTCCCATAGAATTCCTTAGAGCTATGCTGGAGAAACCAGTGAGCTCAAGATAGAAGAAGGAGGGGGGGGGTTGGGGGGGGGTGGAGGGGAGAAGGAAGAGACTAGGTGACAAGATAGTCTCTAAACTACTGTACTTAGAAACGGTAAGTCCTGGGTTCGAATCCTTCCTTAGACATTTACCATGTATTAGACCATTTACCTTCCTTATGTCTAAAATGGAAATAGCCACAATACTTCCTTCACACTATCGTTGAGAAGATCGAATGAGGTAATTTATGTAAAATGTTTTGCAAATCTCAATATTATTATTGTTTCTATATCTGTTTTTTTATTGGTTGATTTTTAAGGTGATAATTACTATGTGTCCCTAAGGGATTTTGTGAAGATTAGGAGGGCATTGCCATCATCATCATCATCATCATCATCACTCAGGTTTATAAAGTGCTTTACAATTTGTATTACAAGGTATTTTCCCAGTAGGTTTGTAAAATAGATATCAGCATATTGTAGTCTCCATTTTAGAATCAATCAACCAAATAATTATTAAGTGCCCATTATATGCCTGTCCCTAGGGATATAAAGACAAAATGAAACAAAACATCCATTTATGCATAGAAAGGCATGCACAAATCCCAGTGTAGGGTGTCAAGTCCTGAAATAAATCAAAGCCATGAGTTGAGGAATAAAGTGTGTTGAATTGAGATAACAAGGTTGCAAACCTGCTACCCTGGGGGATATCCCATGAGTCCAGAGCACAATGGATTTCCCAACTCTAAGACCTATGCAAAACCTTCTTATACCTTTGTGGAGGAGAGGGAGAAGAGGCAGTATGAGGTAGCAAGACCTGGTCATGAGACCCCAGTGGCCCTTGGCAATCTGGACAGGGAAAACCACTTCATTCAGGCTATTTTGTCCCTTACACCATTAATCCCAATGGAAGGGGACAAGGACGTTAGAAGCTGAGATTTAGCTTTAGTTAGGTTCCTTCACAAGGGAAAATTCTCTGGGTCAGGGGGACTTAGGGTATGGTTTTGCTAAATCTAAAAAAGAGTAAATATCTGTAAGGACATTGCTGAAATTCTGACATTAGGACCATTCAAGTGGTGGCAAGTAACATTTGGTATTAACAGTTTTCTGTCATTATATTAACAATTTTCTGTCAAGGGCTATATGAAACTCCATTAAAATAGCAGAAACATAAAGTAACCTTGAAGAAGAAAAGACAAAGAAACTAAGACTCAAGGAGGTTGTGACTTATGCTGTTTTTTTAAAGCTCTCAAGCTGGTTCCTGATATAAAAACTCCTCTTTTTTGATGCAAATGTTCTCCTGGCAATGGTTGGTTGTGATGGTTGGTAATCTTGAATCTCAGAAGAATAAAAATTTCAAGTGACCCAAAAGGCATTGGAGAGACCCATGAAGAGATAAGTAGGTTGCCACATAATTCTAATGATGACTCTTATGAAAGAAGTGGCTTTAAAGGACATGGCAGAGGAAATGTGTGATTGGAAAGGGTGTGGATGGTTCATGTATTGAGATTAAAGGATAACAGATGGATAACTCAAGTCCTGAATTGTGTATTATGAAAGATAAAAAGTCCAGGAGGAAGGTTTCCAGAACATTGGGTGGATTCTCTTTGATGGATATGAGGGAGGCCATGGACAAAAATCACTGGAGATGAAAAAGCATGCATGGGTTGTGAGCTACACTGATAAATGGAGTATCTAGAATATTAGAGAGATCATAAAGCTCTTCATTTCAACTACCTCTCTGTTTTGGATTTCAAGGTCTTCATAATTTAGCCTCTCCCTATATTTTCAGTCTCAGAGAGGATTCTGGGAAGATGGCAGAGTAGATCAGAAAATTCCAAGCTCTTAAGATTTTCCCCCACAAAAGAGATAAAATAGCACCTTAGGGTGAACAAAGTGTGAGTAAAAATAAATAAGAATAGGGGCACAACAGGGGAACCTCTGCTGACAAGGAATGGCAGACCTGGCTGTGCTGCGAAGAGCAGCGGAGGTAGTAAGGAAGCAGCACACACCAGGTGTATAGAAGCATCAGAGAAGAAAGCCCCGTAAGGAAGCAGCACACACCAGGTGTATAGAAACATCAGAGAAGAAAGTCCCTGTCTGTGGGCACTTACAGGATGTTGGAGGTTTGGTTTTGGTTCCAGGCTAGAGGGGAGAACTGAAGATCTGGGGCAAGAGGCACCACCCCCCTCCCATGCCCCAGGGCTAGAGGTGATTACAAAAATTAAGCTATTACCACAAAAAATGCACAGGCAAAGGAGAAAGAATCCAACCATAGAATGCTATTATGGGAATAGAGAAGACCAGGGCTCATCTTCAGAGGAGGATATTGAAGTAAAGAAACCCCCCAAAGAGTAATGTCTAATATCACCTGCCCAAAAACAATTCATAGAAGATCTATTTTCAAAAAATCAATTTATTTTTAGTTTTTAACATTCATTTCCACAACGTTTTGAGTTCCAAATTTTCTGGCATGCATTCTGATTGCCCCTTCCCCCAGTCTGCTCACCCTTCTTTCACCACCCCCCTTATCCCCTTCTCCCTACTTTCTTGTAGGGCAAGATAAATTTATATACCCCATTACCTTGTATATCTTATTTCCCAGTTGCACGTAAAACAAATTTTAACATTTTTTTTAAACTTTGAGTCCCAAATTCTCTCCCTTCTTCCTTTCCCACTCACCCTCATTGAGAAGGTAAGCAATTCAATATAAGTTATACATGTGTAGTTATGCAAAACACTTCCATAATAGTCATGTTGTGAAAGACTAACTATATTTCCC
Source organism: Phalanger gymnotis (assembly GCA_028646595.1). Taxonomy (NCBI): domain Eukaryota; kingdom Metazoa; phylum Chordata; class Mammalia; order Diprotodontia; family Phalangeridae; genus Phalanger; species Phalanger gymnotis. The sequence goes on along the minus strand of CM053624.1, from coordinate 267,170,268 downwards.
TCCATCCTATCCTGCCCCCCATTTATTCTATTTTCTCCTTTGACCTGGTCCCTTTTCAGAAGTGTTTGCTTCTAACTACCCCTTCCCCCAATCTGCCCTCCCTTCTATCATCCCTTCCCCCATTACCCTCTTATCCCCTACTTTCCTGTAGAGTAAGATATCCAATTGAGTGTGTATATTATTCCTTTCTTAAGCCAAATCCAATGAGAGTTTCATTCATTCCCTCTCACCTTCCCTCTCTTGCCCTCCATTATAAAAGCTTTTTCTTGCCTCCTTTATGTGAGATGATTTACCCTATTCTATCTCTCCTTTTCTCCTTCTTCCAATATATTTCTCTCTCACCTCTTAATTTTATTTTCTAGAGATCATCCCTTCATATTCAACTCACCCTGTGCCCTCTGTCTATGTGTATGCGTGTATGTATACATACACACATACATACATAATACATGTATATATGTATATATATATATATATACATATATTCCCTCCAACTACCCTAATATTGAGAAAGGTCTCATGACTTACAAATATTATCTTTCCATGTAGGAGTGTAAGCAATTCAATTTTAATAAGTCTCTTATGATTTCTCTTTCTTGTTTACCTTTTGCTTCTTTTGATTTTTGTATTTGAAATTCAAATTTTCTATTCAGCTCTGGGCTTTTCATCAAGAATGCTTGAAAGTCCTCTATGTCATTGCATATCTATTTTTTTCCCCTGAAGGATTATACTCAATTTTTTCTGGGTAGTCGATTCTTGGTTTTAATCCTTGCTCCTTTGACCTCCAGAGTATCATATTCAATGCCCTCTGATCCCTTAATGTAGCAGCTGCTAGATCTTATGTGATCCTGATTGCGTTTCTACAATATTCGAATTGTTTCTTTCTGGCTGCTTGCAATATCTTCTCCTTTACCTGGGAACTCTGGAATTTGGCTACAATATTCCTAACAGTTTTCTTTTGGGGGTCTTTTTCAAGCAGTCATCAGGGTATTCTTTCAATTTCTGTTTTAATCTCTGGTTCTAGAATATCAGGGCAGTTTTCCTAGATATTTTCTTGAAAGGTGATGTCTAGGCTCTTTTTATGATTGTGGATTTCAGCTAGTCTAATAATTTTTAAATTATCTCTCCTGGATCTATTCTCCAGGTCAGTGATTTTCCCAGTGAGATATTTCACATCGTTGTCTATTTTTTCATTCTTCTAGTTTTGTTTTATTGCTTCTTGATTTCTCATAAAGTCATTAGCTTCCATTTGTTCCATCTTAATTTTTAAGGAATTATTTTCTTCAATGAGCTTTTCGACCTCTTTTTCCATTTGGCCAATTCTGCTTCTTACGGTGTTTTTCTCTTCTTTGCCTTTCTGGATCTCTTATGCCATTTAGGTTAGTGTATTTTTAAGGCATTATTTTCTTCAATATTTCTTTGAGTCTCCTTTTGCAAGCTGTTGACTCTTTTTCCATGATTTTCTTGCACCACTCCCATTTCTCTTCCCATTTTTTCCTCTACTTCTCTTACTTGATTTTCAAAATCCTTTTTGAGCTCTTCCATGGCCTGTGACCAATCATATTTTGATTGGAAGTTTTTTATGTAGGAGCTTTGACTTTGTTGTCCTCTTCCGGTCGTATGTTTTGATCTTCTTTGTCACCAAAGTAAGATTCTATAGTCTGAATATTTTTATGCTGTTTGCTCATTTTCCCAGCCAAATACTTGGCTTTCTAACTCTTTGTTAAGTCAGGACTCTGCTTCCAGTGTGTAGGGTGTCCTGCCCCAAACTTCAAAGGTTTTGTGCAGTTGTTTTCAGGGATGCTTCTAGGGACCTGTAAATTTTCAGTTCTTCCAAGGTGGTATGATCAAAGGAGAGCTGTTTCCTCCTTTCATGGCCTGTGCTCTGGTCTGTGATTAACCACAAGCACTCTTTTTCCTTGGAACTGTGAGGAGGATTCCCTCTCCACCACAACCACAAACTCTGCCACACCCTTGCTCCTCCTAACCCTAGGACCACCACCCAATACTGGGACCCAGATTCAAGCAGGGCAAAGCAAGAGAATCTTGCCTTAGCACCAGCTAAGAGAACCCTGCAATCCCCCTGTGATCAGCTGCTTGATCTCACTACCATCTGTGGGCTGGGAGCTCTGGAAGCAGCCCCCACTGCTGCTGCTGCTGCCACCACCAACACCTCTACCACCCCAGGCTGCAGCTAGAGCGTGCTCCTCTCTCACTCAGGTTCAACAGGCCTGAGTGAGACCTTCTATGTTGTCTTTGGCATTTGTGGGTTGAGAAATCTGGAAATTGCCACAGCTACTAGTGATTTAGTCCCCTGAGGCCTGCTCTGTTGAAGATCTTAAAAAAGACTTTAAAAATCAAATGACAGAGATGGAGGAAAATCTAAAAAAAATAAGAATAATCCAAGAAAAGCAAGAAGTACATGAAAGGAAGTTTAACCAATTAGAAAAGGAGACCCAGAATCTTAAGGAAGAAAATCATACCCTGAAAATTAGAATCGAGCAGGGTGAAGCCAGTGAAATTATAAGAGATCAAGAAATAATTAAACACAATATGAATAATAAAAAATACAAGAGAAAGTTAAATATCTTATAAGAAAAGCAACAGATTTGGAGAATAGATCAAGAAGAGAAAACAAAAAAAATCTTGATATAATAATACAAGAAATAATTAAAGAAAATTGTCCTGAAGCATTAGAACAAGGGGGGAAAAGTAGAAATAGAAAAAAAAAATCATCAATCACTACATAAAAGAGATCCTGTGAGGAAAACTCATAGGAATATCATAGTCAAGTTTCCAAACCCCCAGCTCAAGGATACAATATTAAAAGCAACGAGAATAAAGCAATTTACATATGATGGTGCCACAATTAGGATCACACAAGACCTAGCAGCAGAGACATTAAAGGACCTCACATCTTGGAATGCTACATATCAAAGAGCAAAAGAACTGGAGCTCCAGGTGAAAATATCATACCCAGCAAAGTTAAGCATAATTTTGAATGAAAAAAATGGGCATTTGATTAATTCTCAAATTTTCAAGACTTTGTTAAAAAAAACCTTGAACTTAGTAGATTTGACATACAAGAGTCAAGAGAAATGTAAGGTAGATATCAAAGACTGATTATGAGGGATTCAATAAGGTTAGACCATTTATTTTTTATATATGTAAGATATGAAACACATGTTTAAGATTCTTATTAATAATTGGGTAGCTCATAAGAAAGATTGGGGTAAACCTGAGTATGACATGAATTTAAAAAGTAAAACCATTAGGAACAGGCAAAAAGAGTGATTATTTTATACAAATGAGGTGTGAGAGGAAGAATTGATACAGAGGAATTAGATGGGGGAGGGGTGCTGGTAGTTTTGGTAACTTACTTTTATTGGTAATGCCACACCAAAATACACGCACACACACACACACACACACACACACACACACACACACACATTTAGAAGAATGTAAAAGTCTTCTAAATTCAGAAGAAATAAAATGGTAGGGGCATAGGGAGTGGGAGAGGACAAGGGAGGGATCTTTAGAGGGAATGGTAAGGGAATAGAAAAAAGGTGGGGTATAGAAAAGTGTTTAGATTTATCTAAAAGGGGAGGATTGGGGAGGGATTGGGCTAGGCAAGTAATAGAAGGGCAAGGTAGTGGGTAGAAGAAAAGTAAAGGAGACAGGAGGGATAGGAAATAAGAGATATGCACAAACAAAAACAAAAATCAGGTGTAGAATTTGTTTGGGAAAGTATATATCTGTATGTATGTATATATGTATATGGGGATGTATGTATCTATAGCTATAGAGAAACATATCCAATCTTAATTGTAGCCTTCTGGGGGGAGGGGGGGGGAAGGACAAAGTAAAAAAGTGCACAGCAGAGAACAAAAGAAAACTTAAAAAGAAGCAAAGAAAAGAGGGACAGTTCTCAACATGTATTATATGTATCATACAGGCTTTCTTGAAATGAAAATTTATTGTTATATATTTTGAATCCTCTCATGTTCTGTTATGCACATGACATGCTTTTTTTCTTTCTTTGTATTTAAGTTCCAATTTTTAAGTTTATGATATGTTTTTGTTTCTTTTCTCTATTTGGTATTTGTGTTCTGGTGTTTGAGTCTAAAATAAAAATTTTTTAAAAAGAAGCTGAGTTAATACTATTTTAAATCAGGAGATATCTAGCTTTGTGACTAAAAAATGGTGGGGGGAGAATGTTGTTATTTTCTTTTCAGCATATTTCACATTGACCTGATTGACATCTTGGGTTATCGATCAAAATTTTGCTCTTTGGAAAAAATATGTCCTCCTAATTCAGTTAATAGAAGCTGAATATTTGTTTGTATATTTTAATTTCTTTTCAATATAACAGTCAGCAAGGAATATAATCTGATTAGTAGCCAACAGAGATGCTTAAAATAATAGTATTATTACTGAAAAAAAAACTTTTAGAAATAAACTTAATGGACCTATATTTCCAGTCTCCCTCCATATACCCTGTGGTCCAGCCTATCTGGTCTGCTTGTTGTGCCTTCCACATGAGGGTCAATTTCCTATATTTGTGTCTTTGCACTGACTGTTGCCCATTACTCTAATGCACTCCTTCCTCATTGCTGCCTTTTAGAATTCCTGCTCAGAAACTCTGTTCTGCCTTTCCCATTTGCCCCAGATTGTAGTGCTTTCCCCATAAGGTTATTTGGTATCTAACTGATATCTCTTGTTTTGAGAGATATTTATTTACATGTTGTCTCCTTCGTTAGAATGTCCCTGAGGGCAAGGACTGATTTTGCTATTTCTTTGTATTTCCAGTAGCTAGTATAATTCCTGGCACATTGTATATGCTTAATAAATGCTGTTAATTGATTGATTTTCTTAATTTGAAATTTTTATTGATTTTATTGTTTTATGTCTTCATTTCTAAATATGTATACACACACACACACACATATACACACACACATTTAGAAGAATGTAAAAGTCTTCTAAATTCAGAAGAAATAAAATGGTAGGGGCATAGGGAGTGGGAGAGGACAAGGGAGGGATCTTTAGAGGGAATGGTAAGGGAATACACACACACACACCCTATCTCTACCCTCCCTAGAAAGCTATCCTTTGTAACAAAAAAGAAATAAAAGGGGGGAAAAAGCAGTTGGGCAAAACTAACCAATATATCATCCCTAGTCCTCAACCTTGGCAAAAAGGGGGGAGGGAGTTATATTTTCTCATCTCTTCTTTAGAACAAGCTTGGTCATTATAATTACGTGTTTAGTTTCTGTTTTGATTTTTGTTCTTTCCACAACCAACCACAAACACAACCACAACCACAACGCCTTTCCATGTACATTGTTTTAATTATTGTTTATTGTTTCCCTCATTTTGCTTATTTTGCTATGCATCAGTTCATGTAAGTCTTCTCAAAGTTTTCTGAATTCTTCACATTTATCAATTCTATTATCCCATTATATTTATGTATCATAATTTCTTTAGTCATTTTCCTGTTGATGGGCATCTTTTCTGTCCACAACCCAGTTCTCTGCTGCTACAAAAAATATTGCTGTGAATATTTTAGTGTGTATGGAAGATTACATCTTCCATCTATCATATGTTAAATTAAGGAACTTTGGTAGTAAACATTTTAGGAACTGGTAAAATTTTCCTAGACTAGTGTTGTGATGGATATAACAGTGGACTTGGAGTCAGGAAGACCTGAGATCAAATCCTGTCTTAGATACTTGCTAGCTGGATATTCTTGGGAAAATAATTTAATTTTTCAGCTTCAGGTTCCCTATTTGTAGAATGGAGATAAGAATTTCTACCTCACAGGGATATGAGGGCCAATTGAAATAATATATACAAAGTGCTTCGTAAACTTGATGTCATCATCATCATCATCATCATCATCATCATCACCATCATCATCATTTGACTTCAGTCAGTCTTAGTTTCCTTATCTGGAAAATGGAAATAATAAGATCCACCTCAAAAGAATCAAAGGAGATAGTGTGTGTAAAGAGCTTTGTAAACCTTCAAATGCTATCTAAATACTACTATTCCTGTTAATATTATTATTGCAAAAACATTTATCATGTCCTCATTCCCTTTCTGAACCAAAAAATTGGAAAAAAGCTCAGCTGGTATGATTCAAGTTGTGCTATATTGGTTCTGACTTCAACTTTATCATTACTTGCTGAATTGATATGAACTAAATTGAATTTCCATACAAATCCACATTGTGTGGGTGTACTGAAGGGAATTACCTTTGAACACCTCAAGGACAACCTGAGGGAGAGAGCACTGTCTCTGGAATGAAGAAGGTGTAGGTTTAGAACTTGCTTCCGATTCTTACTACTTGTATGGCATTGGCTGAGTCACCCAGTCTCCCTAAGCTGAGGCTGTAGCTGAGGGACAGAGGAGTTGAAGTAGGGCATTCAGTTAATCAATACACAGTAATTAAGTGTCTACTATGTTCCTGGCATTGTTTTAAATACCAGAAGCAGTGAAGAACTCAAGGAACCAGGGGAAGATAAGATCACTCATCTTTCTCTTCCTCTTCCTTTACTTCCTGGATATTCGGCAGATATATAGGCCTCTGCTCTCTCTTCCTCTACCTCTCTTCTCCTCTCTTTCTTCCCATTAAGTCAGTACATCCATACATGATTGGGGGAACACATTTGGAATGTAAAGGAAGTCAAGACTATAGTCATGAGCAATTTCCACTCACATTTTCCTTAATTCTGTCCTGTAGAACTAAGCAGAACAAATCCAATCTCTATTTCACGTGATAGCTACTAGAAGAGAATTTCACGTCTTCCCTTCTCTTCTCTTCTCTTCTCTTCTCTTCTCTTCTCTTCTCTTCTCTTCTCTTCTCTTCTCTTCTCTTCTCTTCTCTTCTCTTCTCTTCTCTTCTCTTCTCTTCTCTTCTCTCCTCTCCTCTCCTCTCCTCTCCTCTCCTCTCCTCTCCTCTCCTCTCCTCTCCTCTCCTCTCCTCTCCTCTCCTTTCCACTCTTCTCCTCTCTTCTCCTCTCCACATCCCCAGTTCTTTCAACTAATTTTCATTTGTCATGGTCTTCTTCTATTCCTATCTAGGTTGTCAGTATCCTTCCTAAAATGTGATGCCCAGAACTAAACATTGGATGTGGCTTAACCAGAGTAGGGTACAATGGTATTGTAATCTCTCTTGTTCTAGATGCCACAGCTCAGTGCGGCCTAAGATGCCACAACCATTATTTTGTCAGCCATATCACATTGTTGGGTCATGTTGAGCTTCCTTCCTTTGGGTTAAAGCAAATCCCTCTAGGATTAAAGAAACTAAAACAACCAAAAACAACCAACTATAAAACCTCTGTCATATTTCCCCTCACACACCTTTAAGATAAATGTCCCTAAGACAGATAGTGTCTTAGCTTTATATGTGTATAGACATTGCAAATATGACTTTTAACTGGTAGAGAAAATTTAAGACAGCTCCTTGATCCAAAACAGCAATAATTTTGTCATAATTATTGTTGATTTTATGCATGAATAGTGTGTTTGGAGGCATTCAAAACAATGCAGGGGACATTGCCAAGTACTGAATAGGATGTAAGAGGAGTGGTGGTGATGAGAGTTCTCTAGTCATTTTAATGAACTTATAGGTAATGAGCTTTTATCTGGCATTTTTGAAAGCTCTCCATCTGGCATTTTTGAAACTCTATAGAGTATGGACTAATCTATCATCTTCTCCAAAAAGAGTCCATTCTCCCAAGAGTCCTAGCTACTTAAATAATCTTGGGGGTAGCCCTAGTCACCAAATCCCATCTTGCCCCAAAAGGTAACTCCAAACTGTCTAATTGGTCAGCCTTTTTCTCTTAGACTTAATCCAAAGCTGTCTTTGTCCTCTTATTGAGGAGAAGGTCAGCATCAGTTTTCAAAACAAACACCTATTTTATGGATGTGGATTTCTTTTAGAAGGCATTAAGAATCTTTAATCACAAATAGAAGTAGTCATGGCCTGAAGAAGAGAACATACCATTTTCCCCATTGGGGAGTAATGTTTTGGCTGACCCAAGAGATCTGTAATATAAGCTCTTAAAAAACTGATCCCATCTTGACTTTTAAAGAGAGAAGAGAGTATGATACATAGAAAGGTAGAAGTAATATCTAGGAAATCTATGTCGATGGTAACTCCAAATGACCTCCTCAGAGAAAAAAGGATATTTGATCTCTGTAGAATTTTCCTAAGCATTTTTACAGCTGTAAAATTCAAATCCCAGTCTTAGCTAAGTAAGTAGAAACCACTAAGAACTCCTAAACAAAGAAATATAAATAATGTCAATAACTTCTTAAAATTAAACAATAGTGCGCAACTAAAATATCAAATTACAAGGCACTGGATCCAATGCTCAATTTGTATAGAGCTTTTACAATTACAATTCAGGTGAAATTAGAAACTGGAAACATTCTGAGATGTGATGTTCCCATTTCTTAGCGAAAGAGACAAGAAAGTCACAACTACTAAAGAGTTTTTTGGTTAATCAAAGAAAGAGGCCCTGGATGCTTTTTGCTGTTAGGAAAAAATAAAAATCCTGATACTACTAATAGAACTAACAGATGAAAACTTCAGATATTTTAGGGGGAAAATTGACATATATATGTATATATATATATACATACACACATATATTTTGGGGAAGGCAATCAGCATTAATTTTATGTATGGTTCAAGAGTCTTGTTTGGGAGAACTAATTGTTTGGGAGGAAATGCTCCATTGTAGTCTCTTTTATTAAATTCATTTGAATTGAAGAGAGTAGGATTTTGTGTGCTGGTGGAAAGACCATGAGATCTGGAGGTAGGGGACCTGGTTTGTGTTGAAGAATAATCTCAGAACTTTGCATTGGTCTGCTATGGCCAAGGCATTATTATTAATTATGGCATAAGGGTAGAACCAGACCAGGGATATACAAGCAGATCTCGTAGCAAAGTTCTTTAAACAAGCAGAATATGGATGACCAATTTATAGTCTTATCCCTGAGAGGGTAAGACAAAGGATAAATCAGGAGTGGTGCAAAGTAGAAGAACAAATGGGGTGGAAACTACATTTGGGAGAAGAAAATGCAAGCCTAGGAGACTGAGGAAGTAATGGTCTTCAGGATACAGTGGTTAAGTTGTGATTGGAACATTCTAGGAATAAGTATGGTGAGATGAGCTTGAGCGTTCCATTGTCCTGATTAGGAGCAATATTCTTTCCCATGGGAACACATTTCTCCTTAGTTTCTTCATACTAGCAATAGCTATCCTACCCGCAAGCCTTTGCAATATTTAGTCTACTCACTAGGCTGTGCCCTGTAGAAGCACAACAAAAATAAGGCAGGCCTGGGGTCCTCATTCCACAGTTTGAATCTTGATTCTGCTACTGTTTGACCTAGGGCAAATCATTCCCTAGGCCTCAGTTTGGATTAGATGATCTCTGAGGTTCTTTATTGTTCTGAATCTTCTTTATGATTAATTCTATCACTGTTTCTATGCTAAAAGTCCAGGTACACTAGGCTCATCTGAAGCTATATTTTACCAACTTAGAGGGCCTGCTTCTTACTGAGAAATTTACTACTTGCTGAGAAATATTTTTTTTTAAATTCTGAACTTAACAAATAAAACAAACTTTTCTATATAATTGGAGAACAGAAAAGAGGATTATACATGAAACTGCAGATATCAATTATGTTCAGCTTGCATATAAGCATATGATAAATTCAACATGTAACTTTTAATGCTTGTCTATAATTCCTTTTGTTGTTGTCGTTCAGTTATTTCAGTTGTCAGGCTCTCTATGACCCATTTGGAGTTTTCTTGGCAGAGATACTGGTGTGGTTTGCCATTTCCTTCTCCAGCTCATTTTACAGATAAGGAAACTGAGGCAAACAAGGTTAAGTGACTTGTCCAGAGTCACACAGCTAGTAAATGTCTGAGGCCAGATTTAAACTCAGGAACAGGAGTTTTCTTGACTCTAGGCCTGGCACTTTATCCATTGAGGTACCTAACTTCTTAGCTTCCTTCTATTTTCTTCTATGAGTCAAAACTAAACCAAATCTCTTTTCTTTTCCTTCCTTCCTTCCTTCCTCCCTCCCTTCCTTCCTTCCTTCCTTCCTTCCTTCCTTCCTTCCTTCCTTCTTTCCTTCCTTCTTTACTTTATTTCCATGGAGGGGAAATGAGGGGGGAATCCTTTCCCTAGCAGGTGTCAGGGTAAGAGTGCTAGATTCAGAGTCAGAGGACCTGGGTTCAGATTCTAGCTTTGCCAATTACATCCCACATGACCACAGACAAGTCACTTTACCTCTGTTGGTCTTGGTTGAAAATAAGGTGATATGGCCAGATGGGTTCCAAGGTCCCTTTCAGCTCCAAATCTAGAATTCTGTTTTGGGGTTCAGGGCCATAACTAGAGCAGGATGACTTTGGCTTTGCTCCAGGATACCGTGATTTTGAGGGCACAAAAGTATAACACATGCACTTCAATATTGTAGAAGCTGCTATAGTAACTGATTCTCCCTCCTGTCCAACTGGGTTGTCTTAATTACTTGTGTTATTTATACATCGTGAATTTTTTTTAAATGAGACAATGCCACAGCTGAACATCGAAGTGGAACAGATTCCTATCATTACTGAGTTAATCACTGTAAAGAATCTGGTAAAACTTCTATGTCACTCAGCTGCTAAAAAAGGAAATAGCTATAGATACTAGCTGTGTGTCTCTGGGCAAGTCATTTAACCTTTCTTTGCCTGACTTTTCTCATCTGTAAGATGGGAATAATGATAGTGCCCTTCTGACAAGATTGTTGTGAAGATCAAATTAAATAATGTAAAAGGTGTTTTACAAAACTTAAAAGTGCTAAACCTTAAGGGGTTCCAAAACACCTAAATGCCTTAAACTTGGAAAATTTAAAACTGACCACCTAAGTGAAATGGTTGAATATTTACCAAAATATAAATTGCCCAGATAAATAGAAGAGTAAATAGAATACATATAGAATAATCCCATCTTAGAAAAAGAAATTGAACAAACCTTCAATGAGCTCCCTAAGAAAATATCCCCTGGACCAAATGGATTCACTAGTGAATTCTACCAAATATGTAAAGAACAATTAATCCTAATACTATACAAACTATTTGAAAAAATAAACAAAGAAGAAGTCCTACCAACCTTCTTTTATGACATAAGTATGGCAGGAAGAGCAAAAACAGAGAAAGAAAACCATAGACTAATATCCCTAATGAATATTGATAAAAATCAAAAAAAAATACTAGCAAGGAGATTACCGCAATATGTCATAAAGGTCACACGCTATGACTAGGTAGGATTTATGCCAGGAATCCAGGGCTGGTTCCATGTTAGTAAAACTATGAACACAATTGGCCATATCTATAGAAAAAATTATAAAAGTCATATGATTGTTTCAATAGATGCAGAAAAAACTTTTTGATAAAATATAATGCTCATTCCTATTAAAAACTTTAGAAAGCATAGGAATAAATGGAACTTTCTTTAAAATGATAAGTAATACATATCTACAACCATCAGCAAGCATTATCTGTAGGGGGGATAAACTAGAAGCTTTCCAAATAAGATTGGGGTGAAGGAAGGATGCCCATCATTACCACTATTATTCAATATTATACTAGAAATGTTAACTATAACAGTAAGAGAAGAAAAACAAACTGAAAGAATTAGAATAGGCAATGAGGAAACAAAACTCTTTGCAGACAATATATTGGTGTACTTAGAAAATCCTAGAAAATCAAATAAAATATAGTTGAAACAAAAAATTTAGCAGTTTCAGGATATAAAATAAACCCACATAAATCATCAGCATTTCTATATGTTACCAATGAAGTCCATCATGAACACATAGAGAAATTCCACTTAAAATAACTGTAGACAATCCAAAACACTTGGGAGACTACCTGTCAAGACAAATCCAGGAATTATATGAACACAATTACAAAATACTTTTCACACAAATAAAGATAGATCTAAACAACTGGAGAAATATTAATTGCTTATGCCTAGGCCAAGCCAATATCATAAAAATGACAATTCTACCTGAATTAATTACATATTCTGTTCCATGCAAAACAAATTACCAAAAATTATTTTATGGAACTAGGAAAAATAATAATAATACTCATTCGATAGAACAAAAGGTCAAGAATATGAAGGGGAATCAATGGAAAAAATGTGAAGGAAGATGGCTAACAGTACCAGATCTCAAACTATATTATAAAGTAGTAACCATGAAAACAATCTGGTACTGGCTAAGAAATAGAATGGTGTATCAATAGAATAGTTTAGGTACATAATACACAGTCATACATGACTATAGTAGTCTAGTGTTTGATAAACCCAAAGATCCAAGCTTTTGGGACAAGAACTCACTATTTGACAAAAATTGCTGGGGAAACTGACAAATAATTTGGCAGGAACTAGGTAAAGACCAACATCTCACACAGTATTGGAAGATAAGGTCAAAATGAGCACATGATTTAGACATAAAGGGTGATAGCATAAGCAAATTAGGGGAGCATTAAAAATTTTACCTGTCATATGTATGGATAAAGGAAGAATTTATGACCAAACAAGTGATAGAGAGGACCACAAGAAGTAAAATGGATAATTTTGATTGCTTGAAATTAAAAAGGTCTTATACACCAATGTACCAAGAGGAGAAGAAAAGTAGGAAACTAGAAAAAATTTTACAGCAATTTTCTCTGATAAAGGCTTCATTTCTCAAATATAGAGAACTGAGTCAAATTTATGGAAGTACAAGTCATTCTCCAGTTGGTAAATGATCAAAGGATATGAAAAGGTGGTTTTCAGAAAAAGTCAAAACTATTGTTACATGAAAAAATGCTTTAAATCACTATTAATTAAAAAAATACAAGTTAAAATAACTCTGAGGTACCACCTCACACCTAATATAATAGAAAAAGGAAAATGACAAATGTTGGAGGGGATGTGGAAAAATTGGGACACTAATCGACTTGGTGGAGTTGTGGAATGATTCAACCATGCTAGAGGACAATTTGGAACTGTCCCCGAAGGACTACGAAACTGTGCATATTTTTTGACCTAGGAATACCACTATTAGGTCTGTATTAGAGATCAAAGAAAAGGAAAAGGACCCATTCATACAAAAATATTCATAGCAGCTCTTTTTGTGGTGGCAAAAATTGGGAATTTAGGTGGCAAAAATTGGAAATCTAGGGGATACCCATCAATTGGGGAATGGATGAAAAGTTGTGGTATATGATAGTAGTGGAATACTATTGGGCTATAAGAAATGATGAGCAGGATGCTTTCAGAAAAATCTGGGAAGACATGTATGAACTGATGCAAAGTGAAGTGAGCAGAACCAAGGTAATATTGTACACAGTAACAGCAATATTGTACGATGATCAACTGTGAATGACAACTACACAATGATCCAAGATAATTTTGAAAGACTTATGATGAAAAAATGCGTTCCAGTGCCAGAGAAAGAACCGATGGAGTCTGAATGAAGATTGAAGAATAATTGTTTTACTTTATTTTTCTTGTTTTTTTAAAAACATGATTAATATGGAAATGTTTTTCATGATTTCACATGTATAATTGATATCAAATCTGTCTTCTCAATGTGTGTGGAAAAGAGTGGGAGAATTCAGAACTCAAAATTTTAAAAAACTGATAAAAATAAATAAAAAATTCAAGAATAAAATAAAGTAACAAATAAAAGTGGAAAACAACAGTCTGCCTCAAGGAGCTTTAGCCTAGAGGAGAGATAAGGCATGTACATAAATAATGAGAAAAGGTTATGTTTGGAATAGATAATGAGAAGTAAACATTAAGAAATGAAAGATTCAGCAAGGGTTGGATAGCCTTTAAGAAGATTGAGAACTGTTTCATAGAAGAGGAAATACTAAATTAAGACCTTGAAGGAATGGACAGGTTTCAACTGGCAGAGATGGGGAGGAAGTCCAAGGCTGTCATGGAGAAAGGTCTTTGCAGATGAAAGGAAATAGGAGAGGACTGGATAGCACCAAAGAAGACTATTAGTCATATGGTTCAACTGGAATGTAGAGAATGTGATGTAAACTAACGTGAAAAAAGGCTGGGAAGATTGGGAGAAGGCAGGTTGTGGAGGTCATTAATTAGTCATTGATGCCAGACTAAGGAATTTATATTTTATCTTATAGGCATTTGGGAGCTACTTAGCATATACTTTTTTTTTCCAGTAAGAGAGTGATATGGTTCAATTTTTGGATTAGGAGGAATTCAAAAAAGTCTTTTAAATACCCTCTACTCCCCCAAAAAACCCCCACAACCCAGCTTAAAACTGAACTAAGACTTTTGGAATACCCTCCATAAATGATATATTCTTCTTCTTATCATAGCCAAATTAATAGTGAGGACTGAATTTTGCATTTCCTAGTCCAATACTAAAGATGAAGCTCTCTCTTTCCATATTAATTATCTGTCCTTTATACTCAGGCATTTGGAAGATTGTGTGTGTGTGTGTGTGTGCGCGCGTGCGTGCATGTGTATTCTGACAGTCTTCTGAGTGGGATGTAGTGAACAGCTTGCTACATGCTTATACAGGCATTCTTCAATTTATGATTATATTGTCTGAAAGTTCTTTTGTAAGTTAGTTATTTGAGAGTCAGAATTCATTTTCCAATGGAAATGGTATTGCATAGGTCCTTAGGCCAGCCTATGACGGCCTATTGAACCCACAGATGTGCTAGCTCCAATTTGTGTGACTTTTGGCCTCTCTGGGTCTCACTTTTCTCATACATAAAATGAGAGTTGGGCTAGATTGTACCTGAGGTCTCTTCCATATCTAAATCTTTGTTGTTGAATCTTTTCAGTCATTTCTGACTCTTTATGACCCCATTTGGGGTTTTCCTGGCAAAGATACTGAAGTGTTTTGCCATTTCTGTGCATACTCATCAGCTCATTTTCTTCAGCTCATTTTACATATGAGGAAACTGAGGCAAACAGGGTAAGTAACTTGGCCAGGGTCACACAGCTAGTAAGTGTCTGAGGCCAGAGTTGAACATAGGAAAATCAGTTTTCTTAACTTCAGGCCTGGTACTCTATCCACTGTGCTACATAGCTACTCTAAATCTACATTCCTACTGTGCTGATGGTTATAATCTGTAGAACCTAAACTCCATGGACAACAGTGGGATGGCATGGTACAAGGTTTGATAAAGTAGGGCAGGACCAAATGTGGCAGCTGTCTATTTTGTATAGTCAAGCAGTCAGTGAGCTAAGGACGGTTTTTATATTTTAAAATAGAATGAAACTTTATTTTTAAAATGTCTAAAAAACCAGAACAAAACGAAGCATTCTTAGCTTGAGACCATCAAGAAGAAAGGAGCAGACTTTAGTTTGCTGACCCTGATGTAGTCAAATGAGGTAATGATTGGATTTGGAGTAAGAAGATGGATTTCTAGTCCTTTCTTGCCATTTGATTGCTGGTGACCTTGGGCATAACATTTCCTCATCTGTAAATTGATATTGGACCAGAATTCCTTGGGCTACAGTCCCTTCCAACACTATAGTGATTCTGTAGTCTGCTTCTTTGCAAAAATCCATTTTAGGAATCCAATGTGGGATTCCAGGGAGATAACCTCTTCCCTATTGCTATTTCCACTCCTTGCCTTGCCAAAAGAAAGACTTTCTCCAGAAGGAAAGTAGGAGAAGGGAGTCCTCCAGCTTAGGAAAATGGTGCCAGTGACCATAGCCTGGGTCTGGGCTTTAGCGGGCACTAGAAAATGAGTCAGCAGAGCCTCAGTTGGCAGGTGCTTCACTCCACTTGGAGGGCTGGATTTTACCGAAGAGCTCAATAGCAGGGTTTGTAGCAGTAGTGTGAAGGTTTATGACAGGAGTTTATCACGCCTTCCCATTTTCTCTTGTCACTACCAGTCCTCTGGCTAACAAGGCTGACCCTGCAACAAGGTGAGAAGCTGGACTGCAGCAGCATCGTGGAATAGAGAGGAGAATCTGTGAACAGTAGCTGTTCTTAATTCAATTTAAAAAGAATTTATTCAATCCCTGGGATGTGTGACTCACTAGGGCTAGAGCCCGTGATTTCACTGATATGGAGAATTAATTGTCAGGTGAGGAAAATCTCTCCATTAATGCAGTTCAGCTTCAACTTCCAATTTTATGCAGGTGCTTGGGTCACTGAGAGAATAAGTGATTCCCTTATTCAGTGTCACCAAACCAGAATATTTCAGAGGTGGGCCTTGAACCTAGTTCTTCTTGGTTTTGAGGGTGTCTCTCTAGCTGGTACTACACACTGCCTATCTGGGTAATAGAGATGCTGTTAGACAGATAATGCACAAGAGGTACTGGAGATTTGGACTCCAGCCTCTAACAGGTTCACTCTTGATCTGGTCAGACAGGAAAGACAGCTTCAAAGGGGTTAATAATAAGCTTTATTCTAGTCTAGTTTTCTCTAACACAGTATTGCTGATAATGGAAGCCCTACAAACTCCTATAGAATTTTCTAATTACCCTTTTTGTGTTCCGGCGAGAAGTGGGGGGCAACTACCCCTATGTCTCAATAGGGCCAATTGAGACATGCACAACTTGGGCATACCCTAAATCCCCTCAAGTCTCAATGGCGGCTGGTTGAGGCAAACACAGATTCCCCCCTCCCAAGCCTTGATGGGGGCCAAGCAAGGCATAGACCGCATCCCAGCTTGTGCATTCAACCATAAAAATTCCCCTACTCACTGACCAATGCCCGCCTGTTTTTATAGGGCATCAGACAAAGAAGGCATATTGCCATCCCTATATCTCACTACGTAGTCGCAGTGGACGTTTACAATTTAAGCACACATGTTTATATTATTTATCATCATATAATGCTGCGCAAGCATGGTGGAGATGTTTTGAACAATGAACCTGGAAACTCGTATCTAATACCTGGGAAACAGAGATTGTTGTGGCCATGGATCCTGGGAAACTGAGGTTGTTATGGCCACAGATCTTCAGAAACTGAGGTTGTTGGCCATAGATCCTGGGAAACTGAACTTTAAGAAATAGTAACAAAAATCCACTTTGCGCACACTAAAATCTGCCATACTTACACTAAAATTCACCTTACTGACAGATGCAAAGATAGAAACGAGACATTTCCTTTTGTTAGGGGACAGCCTGCCTTTGGACAGTCCTCTGGTAGTTAGATTTCTGTTGTTGTTTAATCATTTTTCATTTGTGTCTGACTCTTTATGACCCCGTTTAGGGTGTTCTTGGCAAACCATTTCCTTTTCCAGCTCATTTTACAGATAAGGAAACGGAGGCAAACAAGGTTAAGTGACTTGCCCTGGGTCACACAGCTAGTAAGTGTCTGAGGCTGGATTTGAACTCAGTAAGATGAGTCCCTTTGTCAGGGTAATGAGGGGACAGGAGCACTATATGATGAGCATATAACACTCAGTTCTTGGTTGGCAATAACTTTTTCTCCTCTGCTGCTGCTGCCGCTGCCACCCAGATGGAGAGGCTGGAAGATTCCCTGAATAAACACATAGTGAGTTTTGTAGGACAAAATGTTAAGATGCTTTCAAAGTATTATGCCAAATTTGTCCTCACACCCTTAGAGTTATTTAATATGTTTTAATCCCTGGCCCCTATGGGAGTAAAAGTCATTTTAAAATTAAAACAAAGCCTGGCTTTCATAGTTGTCAGAGTGAGATAATGTTATTTTCTCATTAAAGAAACTGACACAAAACAACACATGCTAGATGGGCAAAAGGAGGGAAGGAATAAGTACTTGTATTTGAGTCAGCTGTTAGGAACTTTGAATACTTTCATTAAGGGAACAATTGGCTAAACAAGCAATTTGGGTGGGAATAAGCTGAGCTTCTCTTTGGAGAATCTTGAGAATGCTAAATTGGAACTTGACGTTTTCCAACTAGGAAATGCTGTGTTGTTTTATGACGGTAAAGAGAAATTGGAGATTTCAAGGTAGTTCCAGAGAAGTATGTGCACAGTCCAGGAGGTATAATCATAGTTAATAAATTCCTGACCTTGGCATTGGGAAAACCTGATTTTGAACCTGGGCTCTGATGCTAGCTGAGAGCCCAGCAAGTCACTTAATATCTGTTACCATCTGTAAAATGGGGGTAAGATCTATAGTCCCTGTCTTAAGTTCGCTGTGATGTTTATATGAGACAGTATGTAAAGCACTTCACATACTTAAAAGTGCTGTGTAAACATAAGCTCTTAATGTTATTACTAGGCATGACCCAGATATGTCATTTGACACCAGGGGGAAATAAACAACAACCAACAATGCCCGGCATTGTGTTAGGTGTCAGGGATAAAAGTACAGAGGAGGAAACAATCCTCATTCTCAAGGAACAGAGAGGACAAGCACATGCACGCTTATGCAGAATAAATGAGAGTATAGTAAATACAAATAAAATAGAAGGTTCTTAAATACAAGGGAGGGCATAAGAAGTGGGGATCAGAAAAGGTTCAACGTAGAAGATGCTGCTTGAGTTGCAGCTTGAAGAGAGAGACATTCTATAAAGCAGAAGAGGAGGCATGGGGGACAGCCAATTCAAAGGCAAAGAAACAGGAGATGGGAAAATGGACTTGGCCTATTTTTTTTTAAAAAACAACAAAAACAGCTATGGCTTGATCTCAAATATTAAATCTATGTTTCTCAGAAGAGTGAATTCCTTTTCCTAGAAGCTCTGAGCAAAAGAACTTTCATTAAAAACAAACAGCATCATGGTACTTGGGAGAAGAGGTCAGCAGCGCGTAATTGACAAGCCCAAGTCGACACTATTGGTATTTCATGACTGAAAGCATTCGATGCTCCAAAGGGCAAACAAACATGGTGTGCTTCAGACTGGCAGTGATGGGCATTTTGGCATTTTGGCTTGAGTCTGGGAAGCATGGGAATTCTTGTCCTACCAGTGTGGGAGTCCAGGAATAAGCAATTTTTTCCTCGCCCCCAACCCCCCAGTAAGATGTATTTAAGCCTGACCTATCAATATGTAAAAATTTGCATATGCAATGTACACGTAAGGATACTGGGTTGGTGTTGGCTAAGATTCAAACTGGTGATTTTGAGCCTTTAAGTCAGCAGTGTCCTACTGGCTGCCAAGCAGGAGGTAGCCACCAAGCCAACCAGGAAATACCATGTAGGGATAGCTTTACGGGTAGACAAAATGAGTGGTTGCCTTCATTACACGATTTGAAGGAATGTATTTAATAAAACTATTTATTAAGTGATCAATGTGTTAAGTGTTAGAGATACAAATAGAAAAGTTGGTCTCTGCTCTCAAACAGCTCTGCTTCTAATGGGGGAGACAGAACATGTAGAAGATTTTAGCAGTAAGTCAGATGGAAAGGTCCCATTGTCCTTTGGGTGCAGCAACAAAGCGGATGATAGTACTTCCTGTTTAGTGCCATTTCCACTGATAAAATCATTGTTGTTGGTGAAAACTTTCTTTTCTGGGTCTTCAGCACCTTCAGAAGCACTTTCTAGGCTGAATCACCAGTATCTCCAATACCTCTTGAAATTATCGTCAGTAACCTCAGGATGTAGGTCTTTGTAAGAAGGCAGTTACAAGAAGGATAATTCATTTAAGCCTTTATTCCCCATTCACAACTTTTTGTTGTTGCTGTTGGGTCATTTCAGGTGTGTCTGACTCTTCATGACTTCTTTTTGGGATTTTCTTGGCGAAGATACTGAAGTGGTTTGCCGTTTCTTTCTCTATCTCATTTTACAGATGGGGAAATTGAGGCAAATAGGATTAAGTGACTTGGCCAGGGTCACACAGCTAGTAAGTGTCTGAGGCTGGGTTTGAACTCATGAAGATGAGTCTTCCTGATTCCAAGTCCAGTGCTCAATCCACTGTGCCATCTAGATGCTATTAGCAACTTGGTAGGAATTGATATAAAAGGTTAGTCAGATCAAGACCCTGAAGACTGTGGGATACAAAGAAGTTTTGAAGGTGTAGGCAGTGATGAAGGAAGATCAGGAAAGGTCTGAAACATGGAACAAGGATGAGTGGTGGTGGTGTTACTTTAGCGACTGTTATGAACAATTAGCGACTTAAACAATTAGCTACTGTTATGAAAGTCATCGCAGGGGCCAATCTGACTCCTCTGCTCTTCAGCTTTTTTCCTCTAGCCTTGGTTTTATGGGCAGGACTGATCCAATACACAGGGTGGAGGAGTGTTGATGATTTGACAAATGGAACATGCATTTATAAAATCCCTACTATGTATAAAAACTACCATACAGGACTGGAAAAGATACAAGGATATGTAAGACTGGGGCCTTTCCTTGAAGTAGCTCAAAATGTAGTAGGGGAGATGAGTCATGGACCGATATCACTAGAATTCAAAACAAACATGCTGAGAACATTAGTGAACTAGAAACTAAGTCCTATATGAGGTCCGAGGAAGGAAAGAGAATTTTTAATGGGGAACATCACAGTGGAGGTGACATCTGAGTTGAGTTTTAAAGTGAAGGATAAGCAGATTCGGAGAAGAGAGCGAGAGCAGGGAGGACATTCTTTGTGTAGTGGGCAGCATCAACAAAAGCACAAAGGGAAGAAGCCTTAGCAGATGTTCACGAAATAGCAAGTGGCCTAGTTTGTCTGGAGGAAAGGGCATTTGAAAGGGAGGAGCAGGGAATAAAGTTGCAGGAGTAGGTTGGAGCCAGAGGAGGGGAGGGACTTGAATGACAGATAGAGCAGTTTGTGCTTTCTCTAGTAGCCAATATGTAGCCATAGAAGGATTTTGAACGGTGGAGTAAAATGGTCTGATCTGTCAATAAAAAAGACTATATGCTAACAATAAAGCATTCTGATGCCCTGTTTCTGACCAGAGCCATCATCCCCCAGGTAGCACAGGGCCCAGGAAAATCAGTTACAGCAGGTATTCCCCATCTCCTAGTCTGAAGTACCTTGAAGTGACCATCAACCATGGCCTTGATTAACGGAATAGAGAGTTAAAATTTTAAGAACAACAGCGTGTACAATTGTTGTAGGGCAAAGCAATTTAAGGGGTGTGTGGAAGAGGGGAAGTGGGCATGGTTGCCAAGCAGCCAGCCCCAATCTTGCATCTGTTGCCTTGGTGACTCTTGAAAAAAAACAAACAAATTTGATTTTTATTATGAACTTCAATGTAGCAACAACAACGATGATGAAAACCAATATGAACCAATGGCGTAAATATTTATAATAAAATATTCTTTAGCAAACCAATAGCAAGTTATCTACTCTGTCTCTTTTGACCTTTTCCATTGACATATATTTCACACAAAGTGTGTTTTTTAACGTAGCATACGGTATACGATATAACATAATATACTATATATGTATACTATATAATATAGCATACTATGCAGTAGGATACTATATCATGCTTACTCTTGTAGTTGTAATGTCGGGGAGAGGGAAAGATTTTAACTGCTGTTGATATGTAAACACTTCAAAGTCTTTCCCTCGGTGGTTCTCTGAGTTGTTCCTACACAATGCCAGCCTCCTGGTTTCATTACTGGTTCCCTTCCTTGTCCAAAGACAAGATTCTGGAGTGATAGTCTGAATTTTGGATCTCTCCTAGAGCCTACCGCAGGGTTGTTCACAGAGTAGGTACTCAATAAATGTGGATCTGTATTGTTTTGTATTTTGTTGTGTTGTCTTATGTTGTATTTCATTGTATCACATTGTATTGTATCAGTGACTTTATAAACACCTACTACAGGGTGTTCCTGAAGTCTGGACACAAAGGCAAAAACACATATTTTCAAGAAATGAAACGAATGAAATTTTCAACATTTTATTTAATTGGAATATTAACAAATAACACCTTCAATTCATTTGTGATGCTAAGGTTGATGCGCTTAGCAAGATTCACATGAACTTGATGCAACAACTCCACACTGCCGTCAATTTTAGCACATTCACCCTTTATGCGTTTAATAGAGTGTGTTGCATCTATGGTTTTCATTGAGCACACCCCGGAAAAAGAAGTCGTTGAACAACACAGAGTCTTCGGTGAAACGGTTAATGAAATGTTAATGAGATTTCCTATGTGTCCAGACTTTAGGGACACCCTGTATATACCAGGCACTGTTCTAGGCATTGGGAATGCAAAGAAAAAAAATGCAATTATTCTTGTCCTCACGGAACTTACATTCGATTGGGAGAGGCATCATGAATACAGAGAATTTTGTATAAAATGTAAGCATTTCTTTTTTTTATTTTGAGGGAGGAGGCAGGCACTAGAATTTGGGGAGATCATGAACGAGCACAGGAGGTGGCATTTGCATTGAAGATTGAAGAAAACTACAGATCCTAATTGGCAGAAGTGAGGATGTAGTGCATTCCAGGCTCGCAGGGCATCTGGGGAAAGGTACAGATGGGAGAGATGCTGTTGGTGGGAAACACCAAGAAGGCTGTTGGGCTCGACCATAGAGTACATGAAAGGAATTAATGTGAAATAAGGTTCAAAAGGTAGGTTATAGCCAGGTTGCTAAGGACTTTAAAATCTTTGTATTCCTAACTTCTGCCCTTATAGCTCTGTATACCTCCCAGTGACCCTTGCCCTGGGAAGTATAGAATCTGTAATTTTTGGGGGGGACACATGTCTTTTTTTCTGAAGGGGGAAGGCAGGGCAGTTGGGGTTGCCCAAGGTCACACAGCTAGTGTGTCAAGTGTCTGAGGCTGGACTTGAGTCCTCCTGACTCCAGGGCTGGCGCTCTACTCACTGTACCACCTAGTTGGTCCGGGGAAAGGTATGTCTTTCACAAGGTTTTTGGGGCAGAAAATTGCTCTCCTTAGGGTGCTGAATAACACTCTGGGGGAACTGTGTATAGGGTATACAGTGTAAGGATGTCTGTTGGGGAAGAACATTATTCTTTAAAAATAAGAATACTCTTGATGGCTAACGCAGAGCGCTTTAAAGTTTGCAAACAATTTTACATGTATTATCTCATTTGAACCTCAGAACAATCTTGGGAGGAAGTGCTATTGAATTCCCACTCTATAGATGAGGAAACAGAGGCTGAAAGAGTTTAAGTGGCTTGCCCAGGGTCACAGAGCTAGTAAGTGTCTGAGGTCACATTTGAACTCACATCTTCCTGACTTCAGGTCCAGCATTCTACCTGCTGTACCACTTAGGCAACTCCAAAAAAGCCCACGGGGAGAAGTGAGAAAACCATGGATATTTGGGAAGACTATGGGTGGCAGAAGCAGCAGTGCTGTTGGGGCGGCAAGACATAGGATTCAGGCCCCTAGCCAGGAGGCTTTCTCTTCAGATCATTGTTTTTTAAAATTCTGAAGTTATTGCCCTCCCCCAAGAGCATTTATATACACATAGCAGAACACGAAGAGAAATTCTCTTTATGAGGGTATGAAACTGTGAATCTCTCATGCTTCCTGATTTTTTAAACAGCATATAATAAATTTTACATGTTACTTTAAAAATTGTCATTTTGTTTGTATTTCCTTCTGAATGTTCAATTCTCTGTACATTTTAAAAGTTTTATGATGGCTTTTTTTTGGTATTACTATTGCTTAACCCCTCCTGCCTCCCATTAAGACTGAAAGAATTAAAAAAAAAACCCTTGTAAGAAATAAGCATAGTTGAGCAAAATGAATCCATACAAGTGAAAAAATATATGTCTTTTTTTGGGCTTTGTATCTATCATCTCTTTGTCAGGAGGTAGGTAACACATATCATTATAGGTTCTCTGGAGGAATGGTTTGTCGTTGTATTGATCAGGATTCTTAAGTCTTTCAAATATGTTTTCTTTCTAATGTTGCCTTGCTTGTACAGATTGCTTTCTTGGCTTTACTCATTTTACTCTGCATTCCCTGAAATAGTCTCTTTTATCATTTCTTATGGCAAAATAATATTCCATTACATTTATATTCCACGATTTGTTTGGCCATTCAGCCATAATTGTTTCAGAAGCAATCTAAGGCACTGCATTAGGGCCTAGTTCTTTTCTTTTCCTGCCCCCCACCCCCAATCTCCTTTTCAGGATCAGGAAGTTGGTTTTGAAATTATTCTCTCCCCCAGTATCAACCTCCCTCTTCCCTGCAGCCCACTCCAGTACCGTTTGTTTCCCTGTTGAGTTTATTGTATTTCTCCACCAAACTTCGGACAGGCATGTTCAACCCTCCTTCACCTTTTTCAGATGAGAGGTCCATTTGATGGCTCACTCCTTCCACCCCTTCCTCCATGTTTGTATTCTCTTCTCTCTTATCCCAATTAGGAGAAATAGTTCCATTCTTCTTCCTTTCTACAGTAGTGTATTCCTCCTTTTGCCCTTCCTTCTCTTTCCTTTAAACACTGAAAAACAATACCAGTCCACCCTCAGGATCTCTGCTTTTCAAAGAATTTTTCAAAAAATTTTCAAATTAACCCCTTCAATACGTCTTGAAAATATTTAGGTTCTCAAGGGATACTTTTTTTCTTTTCTCCATCAGAATGTGAGCACTGTATCATCATTCAGCTCAAATAAATTTACCTTTCTAGGTTTCTCTGGACTCTTGTGTTTGTATTTCAAAGTTCCTACTCGGCTCTGGTCTTTTTATCGGAAATCGTTAGATGTCCTCTACTCCGTTAAAGGTCTATCCCTCTTCTCCCCATAGGATTAGACTCAGTTTTGCAAGGTAAATTATTCTTGGTTATAAGCCCACCTCTTTTACCTTTTGTAATACTGTATTTCCTAGGTGGCACAGTGGATAGAGTGCCAGCTCTGGAATAAGGAAGATTCATCTTCCTCAGCTCAAATCTGGCCTCAGACACTTACTAGCTGTTTGACCCTGGGCAAGTCACTTATCCCTGTTTGCCTCAGTTTCCTCATCTATAAAATGAACTGGAGAAGGAAATGGCAAATTATTCTAGTATCTTTGCCACAAAAACCTTCCATGGGGTCATGAGGAGTCTGACATGACTGAAACGACTAAACAGAAACAAAAACAACAACAAACATGGTATTTCAGGATTTCCTCTTGTTTATAATAGGGGCTTCCTGATCTTGTGTGATAGACTTTAGTTCCTGGATTCCTGAATTGTTTTCTTATGGATGCTTGCGGTAATTTTTTCTTTGATGTGGGAGCTTTGGCTTTTGACTGTGACATTCCTGGAACGTTTCTTTTTTGGTTTCTTTCCAGGAGATAATTTGTGGATTCTCTCTTTCTTTACTTTGACCTTTAATTCTAATAGATCTGGGCAGTTTTCATTTATAATTAAATATATATATATGTATATATGTATATATATATGTATATATATATCAAGCTTTTATTGTTTAATCATGATTTTCAGGTATCCCAATGATTATTATGTTCTTTCTTCTTTACCTGTTTTCCAGATTAGTTGTTTTGGATACCAGATAGCTTATTTTTTCATCTATTTTTCACTTTTTAAAACTTATTCTAGTATGTCTTACTGCTTCATGGAGTTGTTGATTTCTGTTTGGTCTATTTTAGTTTTTGTAGCTTCCATATTTAGGGTAAAGTTTCTCTTCCAGGCTAGTTATTCTCCTTCCAGAAGAGCTTTTCTCCAGAATATATAATTTTTTATCTCCTGCTTCATTTTTTCTACATATTCATGTAGTTCTTGCAGAAGTATATTTTTTCCTTTGAGTCCATGCCTGTGTTTGATATGGAATTACTCTATTTTTCTGGGGTCTATAGATTTGTAAAATTTTGGGAACTGGTTAATATTTTCTTTGATTTACTGAATTGGGGCTTTGTGACAGGTTCAGTCTCCACCCCCTCCTGCACCAATGGGTGTCCTCTTCACTTGGTTTGGTCTTACCCTGGGTTTCTTGGATTCTAAAGTTGAACTCCATCTTCCAGGGTTTGGCCCTCCTGCCTCTATGGGATTCAGAATGAGTGCTGCATTTTCATGGCTCTGGCTCCATCTAAGTTCAGAATGTGAGGGACTTCAGATTCCCTGGAATCTGAAGCATTGTCTGAGCACTGTCTGTCTGCGTTGACACACCACTTCCAACG
This sequence comes from Phalanger gymnotis, assembly GCA_028646595.1. Classification (NCBI taxonomy): domain Eukaryota; kingdom Metazoa; phylum Chordata; class Mammalia; order Diprotodontia; family Phalangeridae; genus Phalanger; species Phalanger gymnotis. The sequence goes on along the minus strand of CM053624.1, from coordinate 267,144,245 downwards.
TTCCCCACTCCTGTGGCTTTTGGGCCACACCCTGCAGCTACATCTAGCCCCTGGTCAAACATCAGCAGAGGTTTCCCCTTTCAGAAGGCTTTCTCCCTTGGCTGTGGCTTCTATCCAGGCAAGCCAACTTGCTGGTTACAAGGTTTTACAGACTGATGATGGTCAAGCAATCAGTCAGTCAGTAAACATTTATTGAGAGCCTACTGTGCAATAGGCAATGTACTTTATAAACCTTCAAAAAATAAAACAATCTCTTATCTCAAAGAGCTTTCATTTCAGTGGTGGAGGTGACAAGTACACATACATACATGCACATACAAACACAAAATAATATATATTATTATATGTAATATATACAATTTATAAATATATTTAATATCTAACACACCACTATATTTATTATTATACACATGTAATAAATATGAAGAGAACAAATATGGAAGGGACAGGATACAAGGGAAAATTTAGGTGATGTAAAAATAAAAGACAGTAATAAGCTTTAAAAAGAGAAAATTTTTAGTGGTAATTGAAAACATTTTTATTTTCTTGATTAGTTATGCTTCCAGTCAATTGGCTGTTAAAAATTACAGCAAAATCATAAATATAAGCCTTCTGGCGCACAACTTAGCCTTCTTTTCTTTATACTTTGCTGCCTCTTACTCTCTAGTTATATTCACTTTAAGACAGCATTTACCCAAAAAGCATATAAGAATCAAGAACATGAGTCTTAAACCCTTATTATGCATTAGACAAAAACGGTATGGCATATCAAGGAGGGAGGAACGCCTATACCAAAAGGGATTCTTCTCATCCTTCCTCCTTCAGTCGAAGGAAAGAGAGCCACCCTTAACAAAAAAATCTATTTTCTACAATTCCCACATTTCTCTCCAGGTTGGAGGAAGAAAAGACAGGCAAAATTCTTGTAATAACAATTCATAGACAAGTAAAACAAATTCCCACATTGGCCACATCCAAAATATGAGGAAAGCTGAGTGCCACAGAATGTATATTTTTGAATTGTGTTGCTGCACAATACTTTTGAGAGGCCCATGTCAAGCAAAGGGGTTGAATCTATCAACACTTAAAGAAATTAATTCATGTTATTCACTGGAACATCAAATATAAAAGTCAATCACATAAATGTCAGAAGTTGGGTAGAACACTTCATCTGTGATGATCAGAGTTTTTAAATCTTTCAAAGTTGTTTGTCTTTACAATATTGTCGCTGGATAAATTTTCTCCTGCTCATCACTTCTTTCTGCAGTGATGCATACAAGTCTTCCTCGGGTTCTATGAAAAAGATCCTTGTGTGGTTTCTCACATTACAATGTTTTTCTGCCACCTTTATATACCATAATATGTTCTGCCATTCCACAAATGACTGGAATCTTCACAGTTTCCAATTCTTTGCCACCACAAAAAGAGCTGCCATCAATGTTTTTGTACATGTGGGTCCTTTCCTCTTTCTTTGATCCCTTTGCACCTAGTATTACTATTGCTGGGCCAAAGGGTATGTGCGCAGTTTAGTGATTTTCTCAGCATTATTCCAAATTGCTTTCAAGAAGGGTTGGTCCAAGTTAAAGCTCGATCAACAGCAGCGGCTATCTCCAGTCTTCCCAATCTCTGTCTTGCTATTGGACTCAAATGGTTCCTTTTTGGGGCCTGGCTGTCAGCACAGGAGGCGTTCCCCACCTACTGGGGCAGGGCAGAGGCACAGAAGGCAGAGCCCTGCAGCGGGCCTCCGCCTGGGCCTGGCCCCACTCTTGGCTGCCCTGTGCCCTGTCACACTTGAGTTCAGGACTGAGGAGGGGAAGCCATCCTCAGCAAACACGGAAGAGCTAAAAAATAAAAAAGAAAATTAATGAATTACAACAACAACAACAAAGAATAAATACAAATAAATACAATGTTGTTACAAGGGTACTAGCATTTTGAGGAATCTGGAAAGTCATGCCTTTCATGGTTGGAGGGCATATCTTTTGGTTGGCCAGTCTTGACATATAAGGAACTTGTAAAGAATAGAAACTACTTAAGTTTACTTGTCTTTCAAAATTTCTCCTAAATGTTGGGAAAAGATAAGTCTCCTTGGTAGCGCTGGCAGCTGTTTTACATAGGTTACTTTCTGATGGGCCAAACAACCTTCCTTTATCAGGCCAGGGATATAAAAACAATTTTTCTCCCTTCTTAAAGTGATTCTCCATTGTTGCCTTCCAGTATCAGAGTGCCACTTGATGATCTCCAAACACTAGCTCTCCCATGGTGTTGCCTTCATTTTCACCTGAGTTGAGCTGAACTACTGATTTCCTCTGCAGTCTCAGTCAGGCAAGTGTGACTCTACCTTGCTGAATCTGCAGACTTTAGAGTTTACAGTGAATTAATGAAAGCTGAAAGGGCTTCCCCGAGGTACATCCAAACCTAATGTACCCTGGTCCAAGTGAGATGTAATCACAAATTGCACGTATCTGTTAATTGGTTAAACCCACCTCGGCAAGGTAATAGAACTTTATTTGCTGTTTTTATGTGCACTCTAGGAAGCCAAATCACCACAGGTATAGGTTGTAAAATACACCATTGTAAGGACCATTGGAATTTTCAGAGGCTCAGGTGATTTGCAGCAGAATCTAGGACCTTTCAACTGCTTGGGCAGCTTACTTTAGCCTCTACTTCAAACTACTGCCAAGGGGTATTGGTTTGTTGGCCAGGGTGAAATGCATGAACACTCTCAAACCATTCAGAAGAAATGGTCATCACCAAGGGCCTCTGTTCTATAATCGTTATTCCATGGACAAAGTACTCCTGCTGAACATTGTTCAGGTCATATGAGATGTGCTAAGCATGCAGCACTGTGTGCTACATTCATTTAATTACAGAAACGTTACTCTAGCACAAGCCTTCAGCTAGGTAGTGCAATGGATAGAGGACCTGGAGTCAGAAAGACCTGAGTTCAAATGCAGCCTCAGATACTCACTGGTTGTATGACTCTGGGTAAGTCACTTAACCTTTGTCTGTCTTAGTTTCCTCAACTCTAAAATGTAGATAATAAAATCACCTACCTTCCAGGGTTGTCATGAGGATCAAAAGTGATAACATTTGTAAAGCTCTTAGCCACAGTACCTGGCACATAGTAGGCAGTGTTGACTTAACATAACAAATGCTTGTTCCCCTCTTTCCTTCTTTCCTTCCTTCCTTCCTTTCTTCCTTCCTTCCTTCCTTCCTTCCTTCCTTCCTTCCTTCCTTCCTTCCTTCCTTCCTTCCTTCCTTCCTCCTCCCTTCCTTCCTTCCTTCCTTCCTCCTCCCTTCCTTCCTTCCTTCCTTCCTTCCTTCCTTCCTTCCTTCCTTCCTTCCTTCCTTCCTCTCTCCCTCTCTTTCTTTCCTTTTCTTCCTTCCTTCCTTCTTTCCTTCTTTTCCTTCTTTCCTTCTTTCCTTCCTTCCTTCCTTCCTTCCTTCTCCCCTTTCATCTGGGTTATTGCAATGGCCTTTTGATTACAATATACTGCAAGCCTCTCCCCACTTCAATCCATCTTCCACACAGCTGCCAAAGTGATTTAAGGTTAACCATGTCACTTCCCTGCTTGATAAGTTCCAGTGAATTTCTATTACCTCCAGGAACAAACATAAATTCCTCTATTAGTATCATCTCTTCACAACTCAGCCCCTTTCCAGCTTTTCTGAATTCTCACCCTTTAGTCTCCTCTACATATTCTATGGTCCAGTGATACTGATACATTTACTGTTCCTTGTACATCTATTCCATCCTTTGTCTCCATGTTCTTGTACTGGCTTCTTCTTACAACTGGAATGCTCTCCTTCCTCACCCTGCCTCTTGGTATCCTTGGCTTCTTTCCAGATTCATTTAAAATGACATCTTATCCTGGGGGTCCTTCCCAATCTCCTCATCTACTTTTGCTTCTCCCTCTAAGAAAACTTTCCATCTACTCTGTATGTATCTTCAATGTTGTTGTTTAATCATTTCAATTGTGTCTGACTCTTCATGACCTCTTAGGGGTTTTTTGGTGAAGATACTAGAGTTGCTCACTCTAGCTCATACTACAGACGAGGAAACTGAGGCAAACAGGGTTAAATGACTTGCCCAAGGTCAGAAAAGCTATGGCAAATCTGGACAACATGCTAAAAAGCAGAGACGTCACTTTGCCAACAAAGGTCCATATAGTTAAAGTTATGGGTTTTCCAGTAGGGATGTAAGGTTGTCAAAATTGGACTATAAGGAAAGCCGAGAGCCACAGAGTTGACATTTTCAGATTGTGGTGCTGGAGAAGACTTTTGAAAGTTCCTCGGACAGCAAGGAGGTCAAATGAGTCAATACTTAAATCAATTCAGACTACACACTGGAAGGTCAAATACTGAAGCTGAAGCTTAAACACTTTGGCTACATAATGAGAAGACAAGACTCATTGGAAAAGATTGTTTGGGATGTTGGGAAAGATTGAAGGCAAAAGGAAAAGGGGCCGGCAGAGGATGAGATGGATAGATAATGTAGTGGAAGCAACAAACATCAACTTGGATACACTTTGGGCAATAGTGGAGGACAGAAGGTCCTAGTGTGCTATGGTCCATGGGGTCACAAAAAGGAGGACATGACTGAGTGACTGAGCAACAGCAAGAATTGTGTATGTGCCTATTTCTTTAGACGTTACCTCCCCCTAAGTACTTAAGGACCGACAGGCCAAGAACTAATTTTTTTGTGTGTTTTTGCCTTTCTCTGGTATCCCCCTACCCTTAGAACTGTCTTTAGCATGTGGTAAGCACTTACAAAATGTTTATGGGTTGATTGATTGCCAGGCACTGTTCTTAGCCACAGGGAGATGAAGATTAAAACAGCAAAAAGTCCCCTGCCTTCAAGGAGTCTACATTCTACTGTTTCTACAGAGACATTTTTCCTGTGAGGAGCTCCCGATACTTTAAGAACATAAGTTCAGCCATCTCCCCCTTCTTTTATTTCAGAAATTGCATTTTTTCCTTCCTAGGAATGAAGAAAGGAAGGAGGCATATATCCCTATTAGTTCTTTACTTCTTAAGTGTCTGTGTAAATAGAAATATAACAGAAGTCTCTTAAATTGCAGATAACTCCCACCTTATTAATGCCCCATAAAGTTGATAGTTCCATAGGCAGCTTCAATGAATGGGTCCAAAGTTCTCAAACTTGAACATCGAAGGATTCCTAGAAGCTGCACATCTGGTGTGGGTACACAGCCATAGCTAGGAATTCTGGTGCCTGGAGCAAGTGCCTCGAACAATGGGAAGTGGCATGAAACCTGTCTTCATTTGAGGGGAGGCAGCTGCAGAATACCATTCAGCAGGAGGGAGATAAAGATATGGGAATCGGAAGGGACTCACTCCAGGCTTCCATTTAGTAGCATTCTATTTTGAATTCTTGCTGTATAGGGGCTAAACCTTCTTACTAGAGAAGGACATCAGGTGCTATCTAAATTCACTATCCTCTAAATTTGAGAACCATGAGGAATAGCCCTGTTTGCCTAGCTATGGCTCATATAAGAGTGCTATTCACTGACTGCAGAGGAGGCAAGCATGCCTTAAGTAAAGAGAAAAGTTTCATTTCCAATGTTGTCAGTACATTCTTTTTCATGAGGCTTAAGCCCTCTTAAAATGACGTTTCACAATGGAAACAAACTAACTTTTGCCAAATCTACACTTGTAATGATGCTTACCAGTGTGTGTTTAGTTTATTTTTAAACAAGCTCAGAATGATGATTGGTTATGGAAAAATACATTACATTAGCTGAGCCACTAGGGACTCTATTGAGAATGTTTTAATAATGGCCTCTTGAAATATCCCAGGGACTCTTTTTTGAGAAGATAAAATCTCAAGGACTTGCCTTTCTCTTTTCTCAAACTATCTTTTTATTGATTTTTTAATGAGGATCAAAATATGCATAAACAATGGGTCCCTTTATATATGAGTGCTAATGCAATTGCCAGGAAGCATATAGTGAGGGAGGAGGGGGCATTATCACTAGAGCATAGATTCAACAGGCGTTTGTTTTCTGTAACAAATGAAGGAGTATGTTTAGGACTGGTGAAAGTGCTGACCAGTGCATTAATGTTGACTCTACCATTTGACCCAACTCCGAAGAGGAAATGGACAGTCTTTTCCCTAATGGAGGCATTGCCTTTTCTTTTTTGGTCCATATAATTTATATGGTCTCTTCATATACAGTATCCAGGAGATAAAATGAAATGCAAAAACCTTCCACCAACTGTGTAATGAGGCCACCCGTGTACTTTCTGCAGCTTCCAGGCCACGGGTCACGTTCTCATCATTTTGTAACCCATTCCATCCTATCCCACCCCCACCATGGAAAGATTTTAAGTCACTTAACTTGAGCACGCTGATCTGTGTAATAGAGGAGTCTCACATGTGAGAGTTGGCATATATGGCCCTATTACATATTTGAAAAACATTATAATTGCAGCCTTCCTTCAAATGCTCCTGGGTATTTCTCAAAATAAAAACAGCAATTAAATGGAATGAAATCCAATGTTTGAAAACTTAAGTTTCCAATCCAAAGGAAAGACAGTATTGAAAGATGCCTGAGTGAAAAATGCCAAGCACAAAGATGTTTTCCTCTAGTTAAGAAACTTGGGCTCAATCAGAGAGAGTGGAATTAATCCCCAGGACAATATCTAGAGTAAAAGTGCCTTTCTTCAGGCTTCCTAAATTCTTGCCTAGGTTCTGGGAGAAGAAAGGCACCTGATTTTCACATTTATTTGAAGTCATGAATGCCACGAAGGAACTTGGATCTAGGAATCACTTCACAGCTTCGAAGAGACTAAATGGGTATTCATGTGTGTGTGTGTGTGTGTGTGTGTGTGTGTGTGTGGTGTGTGTGTGTGTGTTCATGTGTATGCAGTAAGAGGGGGAAGTAGGTTCAGTGTTGCTGTGGTTTGCCATGAGCTTTGTAGAGTTGCCATTTTTCTAATTCTCTGGCCCTTTTCAGTCTTTCTCATTCTCTCTCCTTTGGAGAGCTCATCTGTTCTTGTGGTTTCAGTTATTGCCCCTGAGCTGATGATGACCAATTCTGCACCTTTAACCTTGTTGTCTCAACTAAGAAAGGAAGGAAACAACCATTTATTAAGTGCCTACTGTGTACTGAGCACTATGCTAAGTGCTTTACCAATTTTATCTCATTTGATCCTCACAACTTGTGGAAATAGGCGCTATTATTATCCCCATTTTCTAGGTGAGAAAATTGAGGCAGACAGAAGTTAAATGACTTGTCCAGAGTCACACAATTAATAAGTGACTGAGGCCAGATTTGAACTCAGGTCATTCTGATTCCAGGCTCAGCATTCTACACATTTCACCATCTAGTTGCTTTTGAATCTATGTTCTTTCTAATTATCTCTCTCTACTGGCCTCTGTGCATTATGAATTGAAGGTAGGCTAATCATAGGATAACAGATGAATAGACCAAGGGCTACACAGGTGGCCATGGGATATTAAAAGGCTAAGAAAGGCTTCCAAAATGCTATGCTGATTGTGGAGAATTTGCAGAAGGAAATGGACAAGAACAGGACAGAATGGGAGAGGTTTAGAAGGGCCGTGACCTATATAGATAGATAGAATACTCCAATTCTTTGAATTGTTGTAGTATTGATGTATCCTGTTCTTACTTCATTCACTATATCAAAAAGCACATCCATCCTCTTTCTTCTCAAACCACCTTCCCTTTTGAGCTGTCCTATCTTTGTCATTGGCACTAACATTATCTTATTTACCTTTGCTCAAAATTTTGTCACTTTTGTTGACTCATTTCTTTTCTTCATTTCCAATATCCTGTCCTAAGTTCTCTCAATTATGATTTTGTCCTTTTCCCGTTCTCCTTGTTGCTTCTTTCTTTAGATTAAAAAATTCAAATAACAAGTATTTTAAAAAATTCATCTGTCTCTACTATTATTTCCCACCCCCACCCCCTCATTAAACAAATTAAAAAAAATCCTTCAATACATATTTATGTAGTCTGGGAAAACAAATTCTCATACTAGCCTTATTTATAAATAAATGTCTTTTTCTGCATTTTAACTTTATTGCCTCTCTGTCAGGAGGGGAGTGGCATTAATTATCATTTTGAAATGCTTCCTTTCTCATTATTATCACTTTTGTTCATGCCTTCATTGGCTTATGCCAGGGATATTGCAATAGTTTTCTAAGTGGTCTTATTGATATCAGGCTTTCTCTCTCCAATTTTTCTTGGATACTGCTGTAAGATCTGTGTCCCTTAAATACTACTTTCGTCACATCATTCTCGTCCTCCGAAACATTAAATGGATCCCTATTTCCTGCAATGTCATGGACTTTCATCTGAATTCTAGTCCTTATTCTTAACCCGTACATCTGATTTTCAAAGTTCTCTACAATATGGACCCAATTTTCCTGACCAGCTTTATTTCTAACCATGCCCTAGTATGTACTTTTCATTTAAGTCAAACTAATCTCCTCATGGTCCTATGCCCTCAATGTGATTTCCCATCATCTGGAATTAACTCTCTTCTCTTCTATCCATCCAAATTCTTCCTTCAAAATGAGCTCAGTCACTGACTTCGCGATGAAGCTTTAACATCCTTGCTCCAATCTTCCTTATTCTTCCTCCCTCTTTTACGAACTATAGCATTTACAACCTGAACCATAAAACCAGGCAGGTACTTGTGTCCTATCAAATATTGTTCATTGTCTTTCGGTTTGTGCCAATCTCTTTCCAGCTGTAATTGAAGTTTTTTGAATCAGAGACCATGTCTTGTGCTTCATTTCCCATTGTACCAAGTTCATGCTGAGCTTGTAGTAAGTACTCAAAACAGGTATGTAGAATGTAAGCTTCTTGAGGGCAGGGACTCTCTCTCTCTCTCTCTCTCTCTCTCTCTCTCTCTCTGTGTGTGTGTGTGTGTGCACGCACGTGTATTTATTTTTGTGTCCCAGGGACTAATGGCACTTTGCACAGAGCAGGACTTTAAATAAATGCTAAATTGCTTTTCAAAAATCAGAGGCAACACAAGGTGGTGGGTCCTTTGTGGAAATCCAGAAATATATTTAGCATGAGGCCTTTTCAGCCAGAAAGAAAAGAAGGAAAAGGAAAAGGAGGGAGTGAGAAAAAAGAGAAAGAAAAAGTAAGAAAGGAAAAAGGAAAGAAAGGAAGAAAAGGTAATCATCATCATTATCTTTTCTTTTTGCGGGGGGAAGGCAGGGCAATTGGGGCTAAGTGACTTGCCCAAGGTCACACAGCTAGTAAGTGTGTCAAGTGTCTGAGGTCAGATTTGAACTCAGGTCCTCCTGACTCCACGGCTGGTGCTCTACTCACTGCGCCACCTAGTTACCCCTAATCATCATCATTATCATTATAACTGGTGTTTGTGTGGCACTTTAAAGTTTGCAAATACCTTATAAATATTATCTCATTTCATTCTTACAACAACCTTGGGAGGTGGGTGTCATCTCCGTTTTATAGATGAGGAAACTGAGACAAAGATTAAATGGGCAAGTGTCCAGAGAATCACCCAGCTTGTAAGTGTCTGAGGTCAGATTGAAGGAAACATAGATAAGATAGAAGGAAAGACAGAAGGAAAAAGAGAAAAAGAAAAGGGCAATACTGAAGATTTCTACTAACAATGGCTCTGGTACTACTTGGTGGGCCTTGTCTTATTTGTACCCTGTTTCAGAGTAAGGAATGACTACTGGCTTCACATTCTCTAGCACCACTGAGGTGCTGTCCCCAAAACACTGGTACTGAAGTGAAAAGGTGGTTCCGTAGCACATCTCTGCTATCCCTGAGCACCTTCCCTCATGGCAGGAAAGGGATCCGCTTTCCCTGTCCTAAGTCTAGGATGTTGGAGTTTCTTGAGGGCTTTGCAGTTTTGTCTTCTATTTTCCTTTAAAAGAATAGCTCCCTCATCTTTGACCAGTGTCTACAGCAAAGAGATTACTTGTCATATGCAATTAAGAGTCCAGTAACCCAAAGGCCAATCGATTCCATTTCTCACAAAGTGACCTCATGGACTACATATTTTTAAAGAAAGCAGCATCATTGGTTCCTTACAACATGTGAAAGTACTCCTGCCATATTTATGTTCTCTCCCTGCAAGCAGCTTCAAACAAGGGAGTATGAAAGTGAACCGTTGGACAATAGCAGGGGTAGACAAATCAGCCGGCAGAACAGTACCTGGGAGGGAGACCGAGGTGGGTTTTCTGCGGCTGAGGCCACACAGCAGACCAAATGTCTAAGAGATACACAGAGAGTCTGAAACAGGCAAATATCCCTTAAGTGGTGCCTGAGGTTGAACACCAAAGGACAATCATTTCATTGGCAAAGTAGGGAAAGAATGTTAATTGAACATTCATTCGACAAACTTATTTTTAAGAAGCACCTATATTTTAGTTATTATATAAATATCGAGTTTGTTATTTTTTATTTCTAACCCCATTGGAGGGATTTTCTTGACAAAGATACTGTAGTAGTTTGCCATTTCCTTCTCCAGATCTTTTTATAGATGAGGAAACTGATGCAAACAGGGTTAAGTGACTTGCCCAGGGTAACACAGCTAGTAGGCATCTGAGGACAGATTTGAACTCAACAAGACAAGTCTTTCTGACTTCAGGCCTGGTGCTCTATCCACTCTGCCTCCTAGCTACCTGTATATTTATTGTACTGCATCCATATACAGGATGTTTCTAAAGTCTGGACACATAGGCAAATATGCATATTTTCAAGAAATGAAATGAATGAAATTTTCAACCACATTTTATTTAATTGGAATATTAACAAATAACATCTTCAGTACGATTTCCATCATTTGTGATGCAAAGGTTGATGCACTTTGCAAGATTCACGTGAACTCAATGCAATAACTCCACATTGCCATCAATGTCTTATGTATCCAGACTTTAGGGACCCCTTGTATATCCCACATCCTCTCTAACAGATTGCAAGTTCTGTGAGGAAAAGGATTATATCTTAGTTAACTTTACATTTTCCCCAATGCCTAGCACAATGTTATAGAATAAATTTTTAATAAATAGTGGTTGAGTAAATAAATGAATGAATGAATCCACACCCATATGTTGATCATTGTCACTGTAATCATCAAAACCAAAGGATACGAATATAATAATTCCAGCATATTATAAGATGCCCTTTATTTAAATCTTTCTGTTACTTTTACAGTACCCAGAATCAAAGGAAGAGTTTGTCCATAAACAGCAAATGCAACGAAACAAAGCTTCCCTCATTCTTTGTAAAGGATGAATATATAAAATCTGTAATCTATTGATGTATAATATGACATATTCGAAAGTCATCTCCTACCTCCTTTTCCTCACTCCAATGTCTGCTTAAAAGAGTGTTTTTGAATTTAACTAAAAAAGCATTAGTGCCAAGTAAAGGTTTTGTTCATTTTTGGTTTCTAAAGGCAAGCTTTGGCAGAATATAGGCATGGCCCGAGAGAAAGCACCTAGCAGCTAGAAAAAGCTACTCCATTAAAATAGGCTCCAACATTGTCTGGTTTTTGAACTTTTGGCCTCTTTGGTGTAAAGGGAACTAAAGCGATGTCCCTACAGTGTTCTATTGTTTAGAGGGAGCCTTGTCTAATGGCTAAAACACAGGCGTAGAGACTGACCCTCATAAATCCCATGCCCTTCTCAGCCACTGACTCATTATGGGATTTAAAGCAAATGAATTATTGTCTCTGTGACTCAGCTCCACCATCCTGATTCCTAATGTTTTTTTTTTCAAAAAGAGGTCTGTCCACATCTATCCAATGAGGCACAAGCAAGATGGAATTTACTTGTTTAAAATGCTTTGAGATTCTTGCATGGACATTTCTCTTGATGTATGAAGCTTTTTATTGCAATTATCACAAAGCAAAAGGACCCCAAAAGTACCTCAGTATACTTGTGGCGGTAGAAGGGTTTGAGTCTGGTGAGATACACCTTCTGTAGGGGATGCCATTAATAACCTGACAAATGCAGGTAGTATGTACAATCAATTCTTGTTTATTTATCCATGAAATCTTTTTATCTTTGTTGGAGGAAAGATCGGGGAGGGAGGGATGCCTTCTAATGTCACTTAATTAGCAGGACTATCCATGGTCATGAGATAGGTCTTCCTTGAGATTTTTGTTGACTTTCTGCTATAGAATTATTCAATGTGCTAGTCTAATGGTCTCAACATTTGGATCCTAGCACTGATTTTTTCACTTACTACCCACATGTCTTTGGGAAAATGACTTCTTTGAGTCTTAATTATTTCATCTGTAAAATGATAATATTAATAATACCTTCCTTACATACCTAAGGGCAGCTAGGTGGAGCAATGGATAGAATGCAAGGCCTGGAGTCAGGAAGATCTCTTCCACATGCTACTCGTGGGACTTTGGTGGCATAGTAGAAAGAGTGCTGGGTCTAGAGAACGAAAGACTTGGGTTCAAATCCAGCCTCAGACGCTTCCTATCTATATAACCTTGGGCAGATTTTAAATTTCTACCTCAGTTTCTTTAACTGAAAAATGGGAATAATGATGGCATCTACCTCACAGGGCTGTAGTGAGGATCAAATGAGATAATATTTGTGAAGCACTTAGTACAGGGCTTAGTAAATCATTGATGCTTAAAAAATGGTTGAATGCTCCCTCTTCCCCTTGCCCTGTGGGCCGCAGTTTCTTCACCTATAAAATGAGAGATTTGGACTAAATAATTTCTAAGGTCTTGAGGATTTTCTAGATAATTTCTTAAGGTTTAGCTCTAAATCTCTAACTCTGTGACTCCACTGATGCTAAAAAAAGTGATTGACCAGAAACAGGTATCAAAGGAGGCTGAGGAAAAAGCTTGAATTCACAGAGTTCTTTCCTGGACTCTTCTTGAAGACTGCTTTCTAGCTCCCTTGTTTTTTCTCATCACTTGATCTCTGTCTCTGGGACTCATATATTATAATAATGCCTACATGTCGCATACTTTGAGTTTTTCAAAGTGCCACCCTCGCAACCATCTCATAAGGAAAGTGTTTTTAATAACTTTATTCTTTTTACATTTCACAGAGGAGAATGATGAGGTTTAGACAGGATAAGTCACTTGCCTGAGGTCATACAGCAAGTTAGCAGAAAAGGCAAACCAGGATTAGAACCTAGGTTACACATCTAATAAGTGTTTTAGTTCAGATTCAAACCCAGATCCCTCCTTACTCTAAGATCTTGGGACTTTCCATCACACCATAGTGTATTAAGGAAAGCTTCAGACAGATTTTCTGCTAGATCCACTCTTTTCATTTATTTGTTCTAAAATAAATGCCTTTTTTGGGGGTGGGTGGATGGGTGACTTCTTCTCTTTTCCCTCCCCTGGCTTTCCAGTTCCCTTTTATGTATTGTCTTCCCCCATTAGAATATGAACTCATTGATAGGGAATGTACTGTTCGCTTGTATATATTTGTATTCCTGGTGTTTAATGTGGTGCCTGGAACATGGATGTACTTAATAAATACCGTATGCATCTATCTATCTACCTACTTACCCATCTATCCATCCATCCATCTATCTATCTATCTATCTATCTATCTATCTATCTATCTATCTATCTATCTATCTATCTATCTATCTATCTATCTATATCTATCATTTATCTATCCATCTATCTTTCTATCATCTATCTATCCATCAGCCAAGATAACTGAGTCAGCTAGAAACAGCACTCATTCAAGGCAGAAACTAATAGACCATGCCAAGGAAAACCACAAACTTGGACCAGTACAGCTTTCCAGAAACTTAATCATACTGTATAGCTCCCTAGAACAAATGCATTTGTATATTTTATTTTTCATAAAAAACATGTCAACCTACCTATATTAGGTATAACTGTTTTGCCTTCCCCTAAAACTATACGGAGGTAGCAATATTAAGTAGACTAAATATTCCTGGATTCTGTTTTATCTCACAGCATAGAATATATAAAATCAGAACTAACTTCAGTCATCTTCCTTAGTTTTAAGAATTCCATGGGGTACTGGTGATTCATGGGTGTGGCTACATTTAGTCCTCCAAGTTGAAGCTGACTCCAGTCTGTATTATAGTTCATTTGGGTGACTGGGTGGTCCAACTTACATTTAATCAGGGCTACTGATGGGAAGGGGAATTCAATACTCTGGGAAATGTCCATACCAGTAGAGCCAAGAGATCCTAGGGAAGTAGGTAGTCAGCTTTCCTCACTGTATTTTTTCATTATTAAATTTCATTTTTAATTTACAGAATAAAATGAGAATTTCCATAATATAGTACAATAAAAAAGATTGCACATGAAACTGCAAATCTGCTATGAGCAACTTGCTCTTGCTTTCAAATATTCAACAAAAGTGTCATGTAAATTTCTTTCTTTTCTTTTCTCCCCCCTGCCCCGTTTGAATCCTTAACCATACTGCTAGTTCCGCTGTTGCTTCTAAAATGCTTATGAATTGAATCATATGCTTTAGCAAATCCACTCAGTTCACCCTTATCCGTTTTGATCACTTACATTTTTATCATGTTTTGGGTTTTGGATCTTCCAGCCACTTCTTGAGGATTCTGAAATTGGCGTTAGGTTGCATCATGGGCTATTAATATCTCTGGCCGCTCTTCTTAAATCAGTAATTAGGTTTCTCTCCAACTTGCTATCTCCTTTTTTGGCTTTGTAAGTTGTGATGTGCTGGTTTATTTTCCTTCTGTGTACACGGTTAATGTAGAAGGACCTTTAGTGCTCATTAAAATGGAGACTTTTATTTGAAGGTTTGGTATCTACTTTGGGCTGATGGGACCTCATACATTATATTGCTCAACACACAACCATCTATAATTCAGTACACGGTTACTAGGTACATAATGTTTCAACGTTTGTAGTGCCTATGAGTAATTGACAATACACAATAGCAATAATAAATCACAGCTGGGCAGACTTAGTCCCTCATGGTCTGTTTCAATGTCTGTGAAAGAGTGAGCATAAAAGACTGAAAAATGAGCGCTTGTGCTTGCCATTAGCTCTGGAAGCTTTTGAGAGGATAAAGTCATAGAAAACATATTTCTTTATTACTAATGCACTTTCAGTGAGTGACCATTCTAGATATAGGCCATTAATAGTGGTAATTTATGGGGAAAAGCTATAGAAAGTTCATGTGATAATAAGAACTCAATTAAACAAATATTTATTAAAAAACTACTATGTGAGCTGTTAAGGAGCATGAAGCACCTGATATTTGCTAAGGGACAAAGGCTTTTGGGGTCTTCTTTGGCAATTGACAATAGAACACATGATTAGGTGAGCTACCAATAAGTAAAAAAAATTGGCTTGAGAATGAGAAAGGAATTTAATGGGAATTACTGGGGGAATTCTGAGTTTAATACAAACATGCAAGTCTACTCAAAAGAATATAAGCATTTTTAAAGCAAGGACAACTTTTATTTGGGCTTTTGTATTTCCAGTGCCTAGCACAAAGCCCAACTTGTAGTTGGCACTTAATAAATGCTTACCAAATGCATGGAATCAAAATCAGCTTTCACAAAGTGAACAACAACTGACTTTCGTATAGCACCTTGAAATTTTTTTTAAGTCCTTTACATATATTTTCCCATTTGGACCTCACTACAGTCCTGTGAGGTTCGTTGCTGTCCTTTGTGCTCAAAGAGGACCAAGATGACATCACTATGTTAGGATCAAGGTACGGGGTATCTGATTGTGACTGATAAGACCAATACGAGCTTAGGAGCTCACAAGCACAGCCCTGTGAAGTAGATAATTTATGTCTTCACCCCATCATATGGATGAGAAGACTGAGGTTCAAGTAGGTTATGCAATAGACGATAAGAGTTAGTTGGTTCTACCAAGCTGCAAACATTTGGAGCGCTGCAGCTGACTTCTGTATCTGTTGTGAGTTTTGTTGTTTTTTTAGTTATTTCTCAGTTGTGTTTGACTCTTTGTGACCCCTTTTGGGGTTTTCTTGACAAAGACATCAGAGTGGTTTGCCATTTCCTTCTCCAGCTCATTTTACAGATGAGGGAACTGAAGCAAACAGGATTAAGTGACTTGCCCAAGGTCACATAGTAAGTGGCTGAGGCCAGATTTGAACTTACAAAGAGGAGTCTTCCCGACTCCAGGTTCCACTTCGAGAGGATCAGTTAGATTCAGAGACACTTACCACCAGAGAGTCAACAATTAGGTGATAAACTTTGTCTTAAACACCGTCTGTTCTCAGGACGATTTCAAGGGAATGAATCCTACATTTGGAGTCGAAGGTCCAGGGTTGAAATCCTGGCTGTCTTGTTTGCCTGTGTGACCTTAAGTAAGCCATTTTACCTTTGTGGGCCTCGATTCTCTCATCTGTAAAATAAGGAGGTTAGAGTGGATGATATCTAAGACCATTGCCAGCTCTAAATCTATGATCCTATAACATATTAGGGGAGTGGGAGGGGGTGTGGTGCTGGTTGTGATTGACACTGGCATGAGATCATAGATTTACAACCAGCAGGGACCTCAGAAGCCACCTACATAAACCCCTTCATTTTACAGATGAGGAAACTAAGACCCAGGGAAGTTAAGGGACTTGCTGAAGGCCACACATGTAATAGGTGTTAGAGGTGGGATGTGTCCACATCAATGAAATCATGGGATTCTTAAAATACTAAAATATTATTATATATTTACTCCGATACAAGGTAAAATAAAGAATAAAGCACACGGGGATGACGAAGGCCTATCAGAATGTGTGTTTCATGAGAATAACAATTGCCTTACTTTTCTTTTTGTATCCCTAGCAATTAGCTCAGTGTTTTGAACATAAGAAGTACTTAATAAATGCTTTTTATTTCATTTATTCAACCAGTCAATAAGTACTTATTAAGTGCCTTCTCTCAGACACTCTGCTAAGTGCTAGGGATATAAAGACAGGCAAACAATAGTCTCTGAATTCATGGAGCTCACAGTCTAATAGGGGAGACAACATGAAAACAACTATGTACAAAAAAAGATATACAAGGAATAAGTTAGAAATAATCAAGAAAGGGCAGGCATCTAGTTGCTCATTCCTTCTCATCCATCTATTTATCTAAAATTTGAGGTTTCATTGATGTAGGTTCTCTGTCCATGACTTTACCCCTCCCTTTTGCCCTTCTCTCCCTCTCTCCCTGTACTTGGTTTTCCCCTGACACTGGCTTCCTTGCTATTTTCTGAACAAGATACTGCATCTGACTTGGGCATTTTCACTGGCCGTTCCCCTGTCTTCCTGGAACCCTCA
The DNA here is from genome assembly GCA_028646595.1 of Phalanger gymnotis. Lineage (NCBI taxonomy): Eukaryota > Metazoa > Chordata > Mammalia > Diprotodontia > Phalangeridae > Phalanger > Phalanger gymnotis. The sequence continues at coordinate 267,126,976 of CM053624.1, read as the reverse complement.
TATCTGTTTCTTCCCCTCCCTGGCTTCCTTTAAGTCCCAACTAAAATTTTGCTGTCTAGAAGAATCCATCTTAATGCTAGTGCCTTATCTCTAAGATTAGCTCTAATTTATCCTGCATATATGATTGTTTGCATGTTGTCTCCCCTTTTAAACTGAGCTCTTCAAGAGCAGGGACTGTTCTTTGTCTTTCTTTGCATCCCCAGCACTTAGCCAGCGCCTGGTACATATATACTTGATAACTCACTGACATAGGCTGAAACCCTGCTACAACTTAATATGTCTTTGAGGGTTGCTGTGTCTGAAAAATTAATTGCCCTGTGTCCAACCTAGCTTTTTACCTAAAATGATAGAGCAATGCTTGATTCCTCCATTCCAGGTTGAACAACAAGAAAATGCATGTTGTCCTTCTTGATCCAGGTTTCAACTGCTTTGCCTGTCAGTGGGAAGATTGTGGGGAAGGTGGCCTAGATGTCCCTGATGATGCAATCAGGGGATTTATAGCCAAAAACTGAGGAAATGTAACATAAATGTAAAAGGAAATGTAACATAAAAAAGGATTTAAGGGAGTTCTGCTGAGTTCTATGAGCAGGGAGGGGAAAAAAAGCCAGGGCTATTCTGTGAGCAAATCACATTATAGAGAAACCAGAGGGAAAAAAAAGCCAATATAAGAGAGGCAATTGTGGGTACTAATGAAAAGCTGTGAGAAAGGAAAATCAATAATCCCTTGTACATCACTGAACACCTTCCTCTGGGTTCAGAGATGTGGTGGCTTCATAGATCTCAGCTCTGTGTAGGGGGAGGGGAATGGGGAATTAGGGAGATGAGGGAAGGGCTGGGCATGGAGTAGCTGGTTCCGTGCAAAATGGTGTGTGTTCTAGAAGTGACTTAGAAGAATGGTAGCAGGAATGTAGGTAGCAGCTGTTCTTCCAGGGTGAAGGAGTTGAAGGACAGGAGAACATTACTCGAAGTCAGTGTTTGTTAGGGAGGGTTAATGTCGTCATAGTGAGAATTTCACTCACTTTACTGTGTAGGGAGATAAGGGAAAATAAAGAATTGTTTAGGAAAATGGATAATGGATAATGAGAAAAATCAGGAGTCATGAATGGTCAAAAGAAGGAGGGTCACAGACAATATTAATTTTTTTAATTAATGCTTTTTGTCACAGGCATTTCTTTTTTAAAATTAATTAATTAATCTCTACTTTTCAACATTAACTTCCACAAGATTTTGAGTTCCAAATTTTTCCCCATCTCTCCCAGGACAGCATGCATTCTGACTACCCCTTCTCCCAATCTGCCTGCCCTCCCTTCTATCATTCCCCACCCTCCCTGATCCCCTTCCCCTTCTATTTTCCTGTAGGGCGAGATAGATTTCTATACCCCGTTGACAGGCATTTCTTGATACTGCATAATGTCATGCCCCATTGAACTCTCCCTTATAAGAAAACAATTAAGGAAACCAACAGACAAAACGATCACATTTAATGGCACATGCACCGTTACATAATCATGGCGCCCCACCTCTCTACTTAGATAAGGAAGGTGTATTTTGTCACTTCTTTTCCTGAGCCGTGATTGATCATGGTAATTAATCAGAGCTTGGCTCCTTTCAGTGTTGTTTTCATTTACCTGATTGTTTTCATTGTATGTATCATTCTGCTTTTTCTTACTTTATTCATAAGTCTTCCCATACTTCTCTAAATTTCATTATTCCTTAATGATATCTCACTGCACTAACACAACTCATTTTGTTTGGCTATTCCCTAACAGATTGGCATCCATGTTATGTCTTTTTTTTTTTTTACTATCACGAAAGGTGCTGCTATGAATATTTTGGCATTTACAGGATTCTCTCTTTCTGCCTTTGACCCCCATGGGTTCTACGTCCAGTAGTAGGATTGCTATGTCAAATGGCATGCACGGTTTAGTGACTTTTCTTATGCACTTCCAAATTGTTTTACAGAATGGTTGGACCAGTTCTCAACTCCATCAACATTGTATTATTGTTCTGCTCTTCTGTAGCCCTTTCAACATTGACTATCTCTGTCTTTTGTTGTTTTGGTTACTTTGAGCTTGTAACACAGCATACTAACAGTGGTGTGGATCTAGTATGACCAGGCACTAGAATTATGTTTTGAGGAAAGAAGAGCTGATTAATTCTTTGGTATTTCCTGTTCAAGGGGACTAGGGGTAAAAATAAGGCAGCTGGGATTTTTTGGGGGGTGGTGGTAGAATATAAAATTGAAGCCTAATACTTTGTATAATGTAAATCAATGTTTAAAAATCAAAATATTCAGCAGTGCCAATCTTTTGGAATTCCTTTACTGGTTTAAAGTAGTGGTCTGAGACAATTGCTTTGCTGATCTAAGACAATGCCACCAACCTTTAATGCACACTTTTATGTACTAAAAGAACTTACTTAAGCTGGAAAAATGACATATTATGGGCTTCACATGTATGGAAGTTAGGATAAAAATTTCCAATACTTTGTAATCTTTTCCAGTTTGCCAGCATATTGTGCCTTTTAGCAAAGGGCACATCAACAAAGACAGACTAAAGAGAGAAGCAAAGTACATGGGGATGATAAAGGCCAACAGAGTCAATAGACTGATACTGTTTATCACCAATCATTCATCCTGATGACAGCAATGGCGGAGAGGGGAAATGGTCTGTTCACCCATGTAACCATACCAATTATTATAATCAGGTAGCTGGCCATAAACTACAAACAAAATCAATCCAAGAGAGGCATAAATAGATACATACACAATAGCGCATCTTCCTTACTATTGGTCCTTATCCTTTTGGCATTCAACCACATCTAAGCAGCCTCAATAAGTGTCAAGCTTGTGATATAAGGCCCAACTGAAATAGCCGATCCTTTTATTTCCATTTAAAAAATTTCTTCCACTGTAATTTTCATATGACTATCTTTCTCATTAATGCAGAACAGAATTCTAGTTGTCAGGAATATTTGTCCACAGGAAACTCTGAAATATAACAAATTGGTTGTCTGTAAGAAAAAGAACATTGTCTGATTGGTCATTAACCAAATTTATGTAACCAAAAAAAGTAAGTAGTAATAGAACACATTGGGAAGAAAGACATTAAACTTTATAGTACTAACAAAGTAAGACAGAAGTGACTTTCATCTCTTTAAATAACATCTCTTATCCTGAATCTAATAAATCTGAATGGTCAACTGCAGCCCTGATGGAGTAATTAAGTGGTCCCTAGTTGAAACTAAGACTCTATTTAAATTTTATGCCTTTATTTTCAGGTGTTGCCCTCTAGGGATCAATGTCTCACAGAGTCCTGGTATTTGCCATGAGTAATTGGATTGATACTTTCAATTCAACTGAGAAAGCATTTAAGTCCTTACTGTATGAGAGGCACTGTGCTAAGCACCAAGGATATAAAGACCCAAAGAAAAGCAGTTGTTGCTGTAAGGGGGCTTGGTGCCGACATGCTCCAACTTTCAAATATGGGGCCAGGCAGATAACTAGGTAGTGATTCTAAAATTAATTAAGATGGCTATGCATTTTATTATGATTGACTCAGTGAAATGAGAGTACTCCTGATGTAGTGGAAAGGCTACTAGAATTGGAATCATAGAACCAGGGTTTAAATGCTGGCTCTGCCACTTAATATACGTGTGACTTTGAGCAAACCATTCAATCTGTTTCAATTGTTTTTTAGTTCTGACTCTTCATGACCCCGTTTGGGGTATTCTTGGCAAAGATACTGGAGTGGTTTGCCATTTATTTCTCCAGCTCATTTTATAGATGAGGAAACTGAGGCGAACAGAGTTAAGGGACTTGCACAGGGTCATGCAGCTGGTAAGTATCTGAGGTTGGATTTCAACTAACGAAGATGAGTCTTCTTGACTCCAGGACTGGCAGTCTTTCCACTATACCACCTAGCTGCCCATATTTAAAACAAGGAACTTTGATGGTCCCTAAAGCTCATTAAAGCTCTACGTCTGTGATTCATATCAAATAGACAAAATACAGAATTTAACTACATATCAAATTTAGAATTTTAGAAGGAATCTTTAAGATCATATAATCCAACTCTCTATAAAGATTGAGGCTTAGAGAGGTTAGATGATTTACATTGGGTCATATAGGTGGCTCCATGAGTTCAGGTGACTGTCATTCCATACCATCTATATAGGTTTTTCTCCTATCTTTGGGTACTACTGCTATAGTGGCCACTGTGCCCAGCTCTAATGTATTCTTTTACTCTAATGTATTCTTTTACTGACTCTGTCACCAGAGGAAACTCTGAGGGGATCTTAGAGTCTCGTGAATTTACCAGGTTGACAAGGTACTTCTATCTCAGAATACCCATTCATCTAAGAGCAGGAAAAAACAACTCTTTTAAAAAAAAGATGCAATGTTTTCATAGTTCCATGGCAGCCAGGTGAAACATAATGTGACAGCCTCTCTTCCAACCACCGGGCAACTCACATCAGTCCTTGCCTCATTCACCATCAGGAAAGAAAAGATGAGAGACTGGAAGGTCATCACTTTTATAAGGAAACTTGGTTCCTTCTTACACTGCTAACCCCTCAGTCATGAATGACTGGAAACAGGTTCCCAAAGTTGCATATGTTGGATTGGAGCCAAAGCGGGAATATTTTTACTTCCTTTATATAACTCACCAGAAAGGGAAAATCTAGGAATCTAAAAAAATCTCTAAGGACTAGGTGCTCATTGGTAAGTCTCACCATTACAATGTATGAAAGTGGGGAGGGTGGACAGGGTGAGACTCTGAAAGTAAATAATATCTTAAACTTATAAAATATGTAGGTCATGACTTCAAGCTTTTACTCTGTGTGTTATTTGGCTGATTTAGTGATATGTTGCTTGTTTCTTGAAATCTGCTTACATCAAATAAGAAAGCAGTCTGCTTAAAAGCATAAAGATCTTTTAACGGAGGACAAGTCTACTGATGGCAGCGAACTCATCATAAAACATTTTTCCAAATAAACTTTAGTATATAGCCTGCAGAGGCAAAGGTCACATGGGAGCTTTTTCTAGTTTAGTCAGTTATCATTTCATATTGTTAATAGGGTCGCCCAGCATGGTTATCATTCATAGGTTCACACAATCAATCAGAATATATCCGGGATTACAAGACTCCCATTAGAAGCTGATCATCAAAATTTATGTGATGAAAAGAATGGATATAACCTCAAAAGAATCCCAGCTGTGCTATCTTAGGCAGCTACATGGTGCATTGGCTAGAACATTGGGCCTGGAGTCATGAAGGCCTAAGCTCAAATCCAGCCTTAGAACCCTCCTACACAGGGGACTCTTGGCAAGTCACTTAACCTCTGTTTGCCTCAATTTTCTCATTTGTAAAATGGGTATTACGGCAGTACCCGCCTCTCAGGGTTGTTGTAGGGATTAAATGAGATAATATTTATAAAGTGACTAGAATATAGTAGGTGCTTTATAAATGTTTATTACCTTCCTTCGAGTCATTTAAACCTTTCTAGGCCACAGATTATTCTTTCATAAAAGGCGAGTTAAATCAGATGACTGAAGTTGCTTGTAGCTCTCGATCTGTGATATGGTTTTATCTTGTGGTTATTTTGTCCTTACATAATTTCAGAGCTGATGATTTATGACTGCACACTTATATTTCAATATTGCATTAAAATTATTTCTTCGTGTCTTATTTTTCTCATACTCGACCATAACTCCTTGAGATCAAAGACTGGCATGTCCATTTTTCGTATTGTTGTATTCAATTTATAGCTCTAAAGACTTGTATAGAGGAACCTGATAATTTTTACTGAATTGGATTTGCTGAACCAAACTTCTTGGCAGTTTATTTTTGTTTGTGACATAGTAACTTCTGAATATTGGAGAAAGAAATGGCAAACCTCTCCAGTATCTTTGTTGAGAAAACTCCATACATGGGGAAGCTTGGTGGCACAGTGAGTAGAGCACCGGCTCTGGAGTCAGGAGGAACTGAGTTCAAATCCGGCCTCAGACACTTGACACACTTACTAGCTGTGTGACCTTAGGCAAGTCACTTAACCCCAATTGCCCTGCCTTACCCCCTCAAAAAAAAAAGAAAACCCCATAAAGGGACATGAAGAGTTGGACATGACTGAACAACAACAACAAATTTTTTGAATAGATTTACTAATGTTGATCAAATCTCATGTGTTACTGGAATTTATCAAGATATATTAGAGCTAGAATTGAAACTGGAAAACTAGATCTTTTTTTAAAATTTATAAGGCCTTGAATTTAGAGAGGTCATAGCAAAGGACAAACTCGTCTAGCAGGCATGAGTGGGGTAACTATGGTTCCTCTCATGGTAAAGTGTCTGTGGGAGCAGTAGAGTCCCCAACATTAGCTCTTTGTAGGACCTGTTCATAACCTCTCTTCATACCCGACGTTGTTGCATCCAGCTCCTCTGGTGAACAAGATTCGCTAACTGAAAGGCTGGTCTTACCATGGGCTGCCACTTCCCCTCTACTAGGATCTGGAGAAATTGGAGCTAGGATAATCTCCTTTTACCTTGACCCCACTGTCCCAGGTGACTCCCATGTGAACCAGTATTAGGAGGGAGCTTGGAGAAGAGGACTCTGAAGGGACCTCTGAATTGTTAAAGCTTCAAAGCATGCTGCACGCTTAGGAGAAAGAGCTGGGCAGGACACCAAGGGACTGATTCAAATGCTTAGAAAAGGGATTCTTAACCTGGGGTTTGTGAACTCAGATGGGGAAAAATTACAGATTTATTTTCATTTACCTTTGGTTTCCTTGGTAATCTTCTGTATTTTGTTTTATGTGTTTAATAACATTGTTTTGGGAAGGGGTCCCAAGGCTTTACCATACTGCCCAAGGGGTCCAGGACACAAAAAAGGTTAAGACCCTCTGGCTTAGACAGCATTTCTTTTTGCCATGTGAATACTGAGACTCTGACCCCTCCTGCCACTGCCTCTATTTGAGCACTAGAACTTGCAGAAAGAAAACATCAATAAGGACGGATGCCCTTTCCTACTAGTATAAGCATGAACTAAGACACCCACCCCAATTTTCATGTCTTTTTTTTGGCTGACATGGTCTTCTCCCAAGTCCTTCTCATCCACTAGCCTTCTCGAGAAAGTTTGACCCCAGTGATTTTCAACTTCTTTTCTGGGAGCACTTGTCAGCCAGAATGCGATACTATCTCCATGCTGGGGAATTCTGTAGTCTTCCGAGAAATGTGTTCCCAAAGAGAATAGCGCTCAAATTGCTAGGAAGTTTTTCCTGATATTAGGCTTGAATTAGCCTCTTTGTACCTTTAATCCATTTCTTCTGAAAGTGAATACCCATGAACAAAAACAAAATTCAAATTAAAAAAATGAAAAATTATTGCCAAAAGAAATATAAGCTCTAAAGCATTCAACATTTCTCAAAAAAAAATGCATTTTAAGGATGAAGCTTCCCTTAGTAATATGCCCAATTAATAAATGGCCAAGGGATATGAACAGGCAGTTTTTTGATGATGATATATAATCATATGAAAAAATGCTCTAAATAATACTTGTTTAGAGAAATACAAATTAAAACAACATTGAGATATCATCTTATACCTAATCAGATTGGCCAAAACGATGGATGCTCTTCAGTTGAGAACTGGCTAAACAAGCTGTGGTATAGGATTGTGATGGAATACTACTTTGGTATAAGAAATGATGAGCTGGGTGATTTAGAAAAACGTGGAAAGACTTGGACTTCTGGAGGACGATGCAATCCACCTCCAGAGAAAGAACTGACAAATAGAAATATGCATAGTATTATCTTAAATATATGCATATGTTTATGTGTATGTATATATATACATACACACACACACACACACACACACACACACATATATATATATATATATATATTTGTGTTTAATTGTAGTCTTCTCTAGGGCAGAGAAGGGGGAGGAGAAAAAAAATCAAATAAAAAATGCACAGCAGAGAACAAAAGAAAACCTAGAAGGAAGCACAGAAAAGCTGGGTAGCTTTGAAAACACTGTGTAGTATTTATTAGATCAGTTTTCTTGAAATGGAAATCTGTTGTTTTATATTGAACTCTCTCTTATGTTCTGCTGTGTACGTGGAAATACTCTTTTTTTTCTTTTCTCATTTTGTATATAAGTTTAAAGTGAACAGCAACAACAACAACAAAGAGAGATGAGGCTTCCCTAAAGGGTAGTGGAGAGGCATACAGTGGGCATGAATAGATAGCAACATATTATCTATCAACCAAAATCTGTGCAAATGCCCTTTAGAATGTCATTAGAGAAATGTAAAGTTGAGAAAGAAGGTGGGTTGATCAGTAATGAGAGCGAGGAATGGACAAACTGCACGCTCCCTTGGTGTCCATACAACATCAAAAAGCCTAGAGGAAAACTTTCAGCATACTAGATGGAACCCCTGTGGAATATAGGTAATTAGGTGGTGCAGTGGATAAAGCATCATGCATGGAGTCAAGAAGATCTGAGTTCATTTTTAGTCTGTGTGACCCTGGACAAGTCACTTAACTTCTGTTTGCCTCAGTTTCCTTAACTGATGTTTTTCCTTATTGACGTTTTCCTTCTGTAAGTTCTAGTGCTCAAGTAGAGGCAGCGGCAGGAGGAGTCAGAGTCTCAGTATTCATGTGGTAAAATAGGGGTAATAAAAGCAGCTACTGCCCAAGGTGGTTGTAAGGAACAAATGAGATATTTGCACAGTGCCTGGCACATAGGAGACTCTTACAAGGGCTTCCTTCCTTCCTTCCTTCCTAGTACTGATTGAAACTTGGTATTTACATGTAGAATTTTATTTACTTTCTGGTTTAGGGCTTATATAATTTTAAACTGGAAATATGGTTGTTAGGTTGAATTGGGAAGAATGATAAGGCAGCTGATACAACCTCAGTTCCATGTTTATGCTTCCTGTCAGGGTCAGAGGTGTTTTGACAGACCAAAAGTCATATACAACTAAGAGAAAGGGAGAGAGACTTCAGCCTAGTGTCAAACAAAGAAGCTTAGATTTATAATTAGATTGTTCTTCAGTCATTTTTTATTCTTTGTGACCTTATTTGGGATTTTCTTGGCAAAGATGCTGGAGTGGGTTGCCATTTCCTTCTCCAGTTCATTTTATAGATGAGAAAACTGAGGCAGACAGGATTAAGTGACTTGCCCAGGATCACACAGGCTACATTTGAAGACCAGATTTGAACTCAGTAAGATAAGTCTGACTCTAGGCCCAGCACTTTATCTACTGTGCTTCCTACCTACTGGTATATTAATTGTGTTGCATCACACACACACACACACACACACACCCACCCACACCCACACACACACCACATTTTCTCCGATAGATTGAAGGTTCTGTGCTAAATCTTCCTGGTTCCCAGTACAGTGCTCTATCCGCTATGCCACTTAGATTATCTGGGTTCAAATCCTGGCTCTTCTTCTTACTACCTGTGTGACCCTGGATAAGTCACCTCAAATCTCAATTTCCTCATATAGAAAGAGAGGATTGGACTAAATGATTTCTAAATTCCTTCCAGCTCTAAATCCAGTGATCCCATAAGGAAGTGAAAGGGTAGAATGAATATTAATCAACTGCCCTGAGGGCCTCATCCAGTTAGTGGTAAACAACCCAGCTTTTGGGGCTTTAATTTAATGAACCTTTTGACTCACTCAGACAAAGTGAGTAGAAGTTTAATAAATATTCATGGAATCTTCAAGTTATGAATTGGAACTATGTAGATGGCCAGCCCACCTACTTCAGGGTAGTGCTTTTATTTGGGGGGTGGGGAGGGAGGGAAGCTCCATGGGGGCAGTGGTGACTATTTTGGCTTTTATCTTAGTGTCCCCAGTGTTTGTCACAGTGCTGGCCATGTTGCAGGTGCTTAATTAATGCTTGTGAAATGAACAGGGTAGGAGTGGGGTGTGGGATGAAAGGAAAGGGGGAAAGACCAGAATCTCAATCATCTAGGTATTTGCTATTCTCCCATAATTATTTAAAATCCACAAGGTAGTTCCTACAGTGAGAAACCCCAGTCAAATAATTCTAACAAATTTTTTCTCGTAATGCAGTAGATATCGCAAAAGTCTGAGATAGGCTGAGGACACTGGAGCAAAATACATATAAATACTTCTGTCAGTTTAAGAAGCTCAAGATTATATTTGCTGTTTGGAATTAATCTTCCCAGAATTGTTTTTATAAAATGGTAATTAAGTAAATACTAGTAAAATCAATGAAATTTTGTTTCTGCTTCACCAATCCTCTAAATATGAGCCTTCCTAAGACCAGGTCAAAGGAAACTTTTGCATACTTCTGCTCAGAAAAGGGAAAAGGGAAGGGGGAAAAACCCATTGATATAGTGCTTATTACATAGTTAACTGGTTCGCAAGACACTTTACAAATATTATCTCATTTAGTCCTCAACAAGAATCTTGAGTGGTAAGTTCTGTTACTATGCTCATTTTATAGTTGAGGAAACCAAAGCATACAAAGGTTAAGTGACTCGACCAGGGTCATGTAGATGGTAAATGTCTGAGTTTAGATCTGAGCGTAGATCTTCCTCACTCCAGCCCCAGTGCCCTCTCCACAGTCCCTACCTATCTGCCTGTAAACCACATAATGAATTTTTAATCAGTCTTCAAGATCACCAGAATTAGGTCCACAATTGCATAACACCTAAATTCTTTTAAAATTTTTTTATTACTTATTTTTAAGATTTCTTTTAAAAAATTTGAGTTAGAAATTCTCTCCCTCTCTCTTGCCCCTCCCCCACCCATTGAGAGGGTGGGAAATATGGTATCAATTATATAAAACACCCAAATTCTTTCTCACTATTTTCCTGAATGTATTGAATAGAAACCAGGTGCTTTGTGAAGTTAAACCAATATAGCACCTGAGATGCCCTTACTCACAATTCAGATCCCAGAGAAGCTATCCCAGTTTCATGGCATTCTCAGTGGCAGCATCCACTGAAAACCATAGCTTGTAGGTCACCATGGCTGTTCACTTTTACCAGCCAATCAGTCAGCAAACAAATTACTTGAAAAGAAAAGACATTTGATTAAGAGGCATAGCAAATAAATTGACAAGATCCCCTAGGTATGCATGGGGCACATTTTGCTATAAGTTACCGTATTACTGGTGAGCATTCAGAAAAAAACGTGTGATCAGGGATCACACATGGAGGACACATAGAATCACAGAATTTGAGAGTTGGAAGGAGCCTCGGTGACCATCTAGTCTAATCCATATAAGAAAGGAGTCCACACTGTAATATATCCAACAAGTGGTCAACCAGCCTCTGCTCTACCTGAGAAGAGGAAATCCATTGTTTCTCAAGAAACATTTCCACTTTTGGACAGCTCAAAGTGTTAGGAAGTTTTTCCTTGATATCAGGCTTAAATTGGCCTCTTTGTACCCTTTATCTGTTTCTTCTGGTTCTGCTCTCTGAAGCCAAATACGACCTTTCTCTTATACCTCATACTCCAAATACTTGAAGATAGCTCTTATATTTCCTGAGTCTTCTCTAGGATGAAAAGGACCAATTCCTTCAGCCAACCCTTACATGTCAGATCTTTCACTATACTAGTTGCCCTTCCCTCAAAATTCTACAGCTTATCAATGCTTTTCTTCAACCATGGTGCCCAGAACTGAAGACAGTACTCTTTATTCATCACCCAACTTCTTGGGACTTCTATGTCATGCATACAGATCCTGTAAGATCTCCTCAGCCATCTCATCAATGCTGTCTGCCTCTCTGATTGGAGAGTGGTGTGATAAGTGCCTCTTAAAACCTCCATTTAAGGAGGGTGCCCGGGCTGGTTGTCTCTTCATTTCTTACCTGATTACACCTCATGAAACTTCTCTAGTCCTTGTCTGGGTCCCTCCTCCCCACCATTTTCAGTTTACTTTTGTGTGTTGTCATCCTCCATTAGATTGTGAGCTCCTTGAGGGCAGAGAGTATCTTTCTTATCTGTATCTGTGCCCTCAGTGTTTAGCAGAGTGACTGTATAAAGTAGGCACTTAATAAATGTTTGTTTTCTGACAACATTCCAGAAGAGGTCTGACAAGTTCAAAGTACAGTAACACTATCAACTCTCTATCTTTAGAAACTATGCTTCTTATAATGCAGCCAATATTATACATATTGGGAGCATGCGTATACAGTAAGCATATGTGAAGTAGTGTCAAGATACCAGGAACCTGTGTGGCTGGGGAACACTTATAGAAGTCATATATTTGCAGGATATATACTTAGGGGACCTGGGCAGGGAAATTTATACCTCTGGTGCTATAGGACTGCTGTTATCCTTTGGTGATATGATCATATTTCTTCCTGCTTGGTGTCTATCCGCTAGTCTTGTGATCACTACCTCTTTCTGCGGCTAGTTTCTGGGGTTCATCTCTTTAGGGCCATCTTCTGGTCAGCAAGGCTTTTATCTACTGTGGTACACTGACTGGAAAGCCTCTCCCTGACAAAGACAGACTGATAGCTCTTTTAATGCTTAGCTGCCGTGACACACCACAGGCAATCAAAGATAATCTAGTCAGCTAGTGTATTCTAAGCTAAGACTAAATTCTTTCCTTCGACTGACTGTATCTGGGACTGATTCAAAGTCTGTCAGAGTCAGAAAATTCTTTGTAACTCCTGTTAACTGCCTAAGTGAGTCCTGTCCCCATCTCAATATATTTCAGAGATTATGCAAAAACAGCAGCAGCAAAGCTGTGTGCAGGTTGTCGCAATGAAGGCTAGTTTCTTCTCAATATCCTTGTTTGTTGGCATGAAATTGAAGTTTATAATGATAATAGCTATCATTTACATAGTACTTTAAGGTTTGCAAATATTAACTAATTTAATCCTCACAGCAGCTTTGGGAGGTAGGTGCTATTATTGTCCCCATTTTATAGATAAGGAAACTGAGGCAGAGAGAGATTAAGTGATTAAGCTATTACAGAGTTGATAAGAGTCTGAGGCTGGACTTGAATTCAGGTCTTCTTGGCTCCATATCCAGGACTGTATCCACTATGCCACCTAGCTGTTCTTTGAAGAAAAAAAAAAGCTAAGCAAAGAGGGACAAGCATTTAACATGGTGCCTGCACATAGTAGGTGTTTAGTAAATATTTATTGAATTTTTGAATTCAGACCATTGTCCTTCACCCTCCTAGCTCATATTCCTGACTTCAATGAGTAGATATATTTGCCAGTCATAATAATAATAAAAAAAAAAACATTAGATTTTGTGCTGTATATTAGGCAGCTAGGTGGCCCAGTAGACAGAGCACTGGCTCCAGAATCAGAAAGGCTTGAGTTCAAATCCCTCTTTAGACATTTACTCACTATGTAATCCTGGGCAGGAGGCCAAGCTTGACTTTTTCTGCCTCAGTTTCCTCACCTGTAAAATGTAGATATTGATAATACTTCTCTACCTAATATGAGCCCTTACTCCCAGGATTGTTGTGAGTATAAAATGAGATAATATTTTAAAAGTTCTTTACAAACTTTAAAGCACTATATAAATGTTAGCAATTATTATTAAGATCGTTAACCCAGAAAGGCTTGATGTCTCTCTATCCACATTTAGAAGAATGGTCAGTATGCCTCAGTGGCTCAATCTGGAGCTACCTCTTTCTGGAAGTAGTGGTAGTCAGAATCCCAGAGTCAAAAGAAGGGGATTTTATTTCATGCCCTGTCACTAAGTACAAATGTGATTTTGGTTAATTTAGTCTCTCTAAGCCAAATTTCCTTAAAAATATAATGGGAATTAGACCTTTCCAACCTTAATATTCTATCATCTATGATCTATGATGTAACAGAAGAAAGGGAAATGAAAATAAGGCTAGGTTGAAATGGAGGGTGGGGTGGGGTGGGGTCCCTTTGCGTGATCCTTGTGATCCTCATCTAGAACCTACCTTTGTCCCTCCCTTCAAACACAGAAACAATACCCTTCATCTTTGTCTTGCAGAGCAGTTTAACAGTGATCTATGTGTAGCAAACATCCAACTCCAGGGAGTGTCAGAGATAAATTTGGCAATTATTCAGTCCAGCCATTTAAAAATACCTTTGACGATAACCTGAGCAAAGCCCCAGAGGTTACTTTTATGTAATTCTCTTCCCAAGTCTGGGGGCCTCCCGAAGGTCACTGAAGAAAGCATTATTAGTCTTCCTGGCACATTAAGATATGTGATGCCTCAAAGTCATATGTTGCATGTCAGTTCCTTTTCCCCACAACAAGAAGCTCTTATATCTTTGGATAATGTCCAATTGGAGAGGGGTAGGGGGAAGAGGAGGTGGATAATGAATCTAAAAGGTTGGAGAGCCTTTGACTTCCAACATATTATTCAGGAAATCTATCCTTTACTGCATTTTCTCAACATCATATTTTCTTTTTTCACAGCCTCTTGACTGGACTTCCAAGTGAAATCACTTCTCTTGATTCATACGTCTTACTTTGTTGTTGGTGGGTCAGTGCTGAGGTAGCTTGGTTAGTGATACTAAGATAAGTAGCCGGCTCCCAGCACTTCTACCGCAACCCCCTCTGAGAGAAGAGTACAACAGACCCATAATTCACTTAGAGTTGAAATGTATTATGTGTTGGGTGCTTTCCATGTTACTAAAAACTTACTTCAATACTTACAGGATTTGTGAGGTCCCTGTGTGGATTATAGCCCCTCTATAACTTACTTATTAGACAGTTTTGGAGAGTTGCTGTGGTTGGAAAATGAATCTCCCTGTGGTTGGCCTTTCAATGAGTCTGAACTTAACTAGGCCAGTTTCTGGGCAATAGATGGGTAGGCCATCACTTAGCCCATTTAGAATCTGCCAGAGATTAAAGAGTAGACAGAGTGCTATGCTTGGAGTCAGTAAGATTAGATTTAACTCTTACTTCAGAAACTTTGGTACTATGGGACTATATAGGCAAGTTCCTTAAGTGATCTCGAAAATGACCATTTCCTTATCTGTAAAACTGTTGTTCATTCATTTATCAATGAAAAATCTTTGCTTTAAGACTTCTATTGAGGGGATACCCACTCTGTCACAAGGCAGCTTAGGACACTTTCTCTTGTTGTTGAGTCATTTCTGATTCTTTGTGACCCCATTCAAAGTTTTCTTGGCAAAGATACTGGAGTGGTTTGCCACTTCCTTCTCCAGCTCATTTTACAGATGAGTAAACTGAGGCAAACTGGATTAAGCGACTTGCCCAGGGTCACACAGCCAGTAAGCGTCTGATTCTAGATTTGAACTCATAAAGAAGATGAGTGTTCCTGACTCCAGGCCCAGTTCTCTATACTCCTCATGTAGAAGAGACTAGCTCTGCTAAATGTGGCCCCAACATGTAGACATAAGACTAAAGGGAAGCAGAGGTGACCTGGAGCCAGCACAAACTGGACTCCTTGTTAAATTTTCAGTGTGAGCGTTTACACCTCAGAAATTGGCAAATGCTACGTATCATGGCTCTCTTTGTTGTTTTGATCATCTAGACTTAAGAAATAATGGGGAAAGTGTTAATAATGTAGGCTAAATTTAAAAGTATGGTGTGTGTACATTTTTCCCCCTAGACAGTTGTTAGACGTTTACCAGCACATTCCTGGATAAAAGTCACAATAAATCTGATTGAATGTTAATGTAAGGATATAGGGGCAGCTAGGTGGTGCAGTGGATAGAGTGCAGGGCCTGGAGTCAGGAAGACTAGTTCACTAGCTGTATGACCCTGGCCAAGTCACTTACCCCTGCTTGCCTCAGTTTCCTCATCTATAAAAGGAACTAGAGAAGGAAATGACAAACCTCTCCAGCATCTTTGCCAAAAAAAAACCTAAATGAGGCATGAAGAGTCAGACACAACTGAAAATGACTGAACAACAAAATTAAGGGCAGAACTTGGAACCAGAGGTAGAAATGTAGTGAATAAGCATTTATTAAGCACCAATTATGGGGTAGGCTGGATGCCAAGCCCTGGATATACAACATAAGGCAACAAAACCAAACCAACCAGTCCTTGTTCTCAAGGATGAAGACAAGAAGAGTCTGACACGACTGAAAACAAGTGAACAACAGTGATGAAGCAGCTTCTAGTGGAATTGAACAAAAGCTGCCTTGAGAGTAGTGAGTTCTCTGTTACCACGGGTCTTCGGGAAAAGACTGGTTAAGGTTTTGCACCCTATATCCTCATTCAGGTATCAGCTATTCTAGATGGCCTCTGAGGTTCCTTCCAATTCTATGATCAGCATGGCATAGTAGAAAGAGTGTTGGATTTTGGAGAACCTAAGTTAGAATCCTGGCTCAGGCACTATATTTGTCTTCCTAAGATGCCCTGGGCTGGAAAAATGACTCACAGTGACTTTTTCTTGGCTTTCCTACTCAGAATTCTATCTGGCAAGCTTTCTATGTTGTTGTGAAGGAGGCTATAGAGAAGCAACGGCAAAAATGCTACCTTCCACTCCACCATCTTGATTCTGCTCTCCTTTTATTCTTCCACTTTCAAATAGTTCTAATTATTAAGAAGTTTGAATTTACTTCTTTTAGACTTTTACCTGTTGTTCCTATTTTTACCCTTTAAGGTCAATAAGATCAACTAATCTTTCTTCCAAATGACACACCCTTCAGATACTTGAAGACAGTTATCATGCCTCCTTTAAGTCTTGTTCTTCAAGTTAAATGTCTCCAGTTCCTTCAGCCAATCCTCGTATGCCATGGAGTCAAGGTCTTTCATCATCCTAGTTATGCTCAAGTCGTGTCAGCAAGCAATTGTCAAATGCCAGGCACTGTTCTAAGCCCCTGAGATAAAAATACAAAAAAAAATGTACAAAAAAATACAAAAAGAAATATGCCCCAAAGTACAAAAAGTCCCTGCCTTCAAGAAGTTTCCATTCTAATAGGGGAATATTACACATAAAAGGGAACTGAAAAGTAGGGATGGGGGTGGTGAGGAGGCACCTGTGCTAAATAATGTCATAGTCTAGAAAATAAAGGCTGTCTAGTCTAGGTCCTTTCTCCAAATGGAGATCCTCAGAACCCACCAATTGGAGAAGGGGCCATCTGGCTTTTAGATGGTGTCGTCCTTTGGATGCTTTCCAGTTTATCAATGTCCCTCCTAAACTGTGGCAGCCAGAATGCCTTGAAATACTCTAGGTGTGGTCTGTCTAGGGCAGAATATATATTACTTTAATCTGTCTCTAAAGGTAGACCAAGATCATGTTAGCTTTTATCACATTGTTGACTCATATCGAGCTCATAGTAAACTAAAACTAAAAATATTTTTATTTATTTTTAATTTATGGAATAAACCAAGCAATTCTGTAACATAACATTATAAAAAAGATGATTGCACATGAAACTGCAAATCTATGATGTACACAAAAAGAAATTTACATGATAATTCTATTTCACATATGTACATATATGAAATAGAATTATCATGTAAATTTCTTTTTTTTCTCCTTTGTTTTTCTTTCCTTTACCCCCATACCTGCCTTAGAGCTGGCTACCATTAGGCACAAATAGGTATATAGGTAAAATAATTCTATACATACTTCTATTAATCAGTTCTTTCTCTGGATGCAGATAGTGTCTTTCTTCATATGTACTTTACAGTTAATTTGGGTATTTATAATAGTCAAAATGACTTAGTTGCTCAAAGTCATTCTTAAAACAATATTGCTGTTATTGTACACAGTGTTCTCTTGGTTCTGCTCATTTCACTCTTCATTATTTCATGCAAGTCTTCCCATGTTTTTCTAAGATCATCGAGCCCATCATTTCTTATAGCACAGTAGTGTTCCATCACAATCATATGCCACAACTTGTTCAACTATTCCCCAATTGATAGGATAAACTGCTATCTAACCATGCATCCCCCAACTTGTAAGTGAGCCCATCAACAAGGAAAGGTGGAGAAGGGACTGGGGGAGTGTGGTATTTGTTTAGTAGGTCTCTTTGTATCTGGTATCTGGGAAGAGAGGGGGAGGCAGGTTGAAATTTCTTTTTATAATAAATTTATTTTTTATTTTTAGTTTACAACATTCGGTTCCACAAGTTTTTGAGTTCCAAATTTTCTCTCCCTCCCTCTCCTCCCCCCTCCCCCTGAAGACAGCATGTAATCCAATGTAATTTCTACATATACCTTCACATTGAACTTATTTACATACTAGTCCAGTTGTAAAGAAGAATTATAACCAATGGAATGAATCATGAGAGAGAAGAAATGGAACCAAAAAAAGAGAGCAAATAGTTTGCCTCAATCTCCATTCAGACTCTATAATTCTTTCTCTGGATGTGCATAGTTTTTTCCATCATGAGTTTTTGGAGCTGAATTTGAACCTTGTATTGATGAGAGGAGTCAAGTCTATCAAAGTTATACCTTATAGATACTGTGTGTCTGTAATCGTGTATAATGATCTCCTGGTTCTGCTCCCCTCACTCAGCATCAGTTCATATAAGTCTTTCCAGGTTGTAATGAAGTCTGCCTGTTCCTCATTTCTTATAGAACAATAGTATTCCATTACATTCATATACCACAATTTGTTTTGCCATTCCCCAATTGATGGGCATTCCTTTGATTTCCAGTTCTTTGCCACCACAAAAAGAGCTGCTATAAATATTTTTGAACATACGGGTCCTTTTCCCACTTGTGTGATCTCTTTGGGATATAGCTCTAGGGGTAGTATTGCTGGGTCAAAGGGTATGCACATTTTTGTAGCCCTTTGGGCATAGTTCCAAATTGTTCTGCAGAATGGCTGGATCAGTTCACAACTCCACCAACAATGTACCAGTGTTCCAATTTTCCCACATCCTCTCCAGCATTTATCATTTTCCTATTTTGTCATGTTAGCCAGTCTGATAGGAAAGATGTGGTATCTGGGTGAAATTTCAAAGTTTGTTTTGGCTTTAACAGGATAACATCTCCTTTTGAGGCTCTCTCCTATCATTTGGTAGCTTGATATCCTCTGAGTGTCTATCTTCCTGCTCTTTGGAGTCCCACATTGTGGCATTCCACTCATCTTTGTCCTTTTCCAAAGTGTCCTAGCATACAAAACTTCTTCTTACTAGCTAATAATAGCTAGCTTTTATATAGGACTTTCAGGTTTGCAAAGCACTTTACAAATGTTAACTCATTTTATCTCCACAACAACTTTGGGAGGTAGGTGCTATTATCATATCATTTTATAGATGAGGAACCTGAGGCATACAGGGGTTAAGTGACTTGCCCAGAGTCTCACAGCTAGCGTCTGAGGATGGATTTGTATTCAGATCTTCCTGACTCTTAAGTCCAGCTTCATCTGCTTTGTACCACTTAAAATCAAAATTCTTACCCTGTCAGTACTACTCGTCTCAGGTATCAGGAGGAAAGTGAACTACTTTAAGTAATTTGCACTAAGTTATGAATGATTGATAGCCCCACTTTATACTTCCAAGGGTATTTTAATTTTGAAAGATGTGTGAATCTAAATAAAGAACCACTTTGCATTTGTAGGGCAACATTGTGACAGTAATTTCTAGCAATAGTTTTTCCTCCTTTCCCATCAGTTGACATCCCTTTTCTTCTCTATAAAGTTGAGAATGGAAAAGAGGGAGAAAAAAGAAGAGAAAAAAGAGCCACATTGACCCCTAGTTCCCTCTCCAGACAGATTGTTGCTGTTCGTCCTTCATTCTTGAAAAGGACCAATTACATCAGGAGGGTGATGTTTTGACTTGCAAGTGACTTGGATTTAAATGAGGCATCCACATGTAGGAGTACGACTCCCCATGTGGACAGAGGGAGAGGAGGAAGAGGAGGAGGAAGAAGAAGAGGATGAGGAGAAAATAGAGGAAGCAACTTCTTTTCTCCTTTTTGTACCCTTCCCAGGCATTTCCTAATTAGAGCCTGAGGGCTAAGCTGATCTTTGCTCATCGGTGAAGGGGAAAGGCTATATCTCAGCAACTTCTTTCCCTACTTAGTTCTTTTTCTTCTGTCTCATCTCCATCTTGTAGTTAGAAATGTAATAACAAAAACTAAATATTCTCCCCTCTAAACAATGAGCTCATTTCCCCACAAATAAACATATGCAATGAAACTGATGTAGGAATGTATGAGAGATCCACACACAGAGAACACACATGGCATGGACAACAACAGGAAGAACTGTGCATTCAAAGATCATGTGTGTTCAGAACACACGCATGGAGAAGCAGCTCAAGCCTCTGATGCTGTGAAATTGCTGATGCCCCTACTTATGTCCCTGTGCCTCTCCCTGCTGTACCTATGCCCCAGAAGGCAATATTCTCTGCTGCTCCCTGAAAGTGTCTCATATCTCAGCTGCTTCTTGGTTGGCATGACATCTCTGGTCTAGCTGGTCTTTGTTTCAACCACCTTCACCATCCATTGGAGAGTCCTGTGGATGACAAGGTTTTCCCTTTTAGGGAGGAAGGTGGTAACTCTTTCAGTTTGCTGAATGTAGAGCTTAGAATTCTTTGAGCTTGGCCTTTCAGTTTCTTACTGTCCCTCAACTGTGATCTTCAGCTGAGATGTTGTCGTCAGAGCTACTTGCAATTCAATTCTCTGCCTGCTGGAGGTGCTATGATTCAAAGAGCTTCTCCTTGTCCGGGAAGGCTACAGCTCTCTTTAGCCAGTATTCAGTCAATAGCTACGAAGTCTTCTTCAGTTCTGCTCAGCCATTGGCTAAGAAACTCCTCTCTTCATTCAGGTTGTCAAAAAGTAGAGAACTGGGGATGAAGCCAAGATGGCAGAGTAAAGCAGAGCCTCACCTGAGCTCTCTTCCAAAACCCTCCAAAAGACTAAACAAATTCTAGAGCAGCAGAACCCATAAAAAGACAGAGTGAAACAAGCAACCTGGAAGGTCGGCAGGAAAGATCTGTTGTATCAGGCTGAGAGAAGAGTGCAGTCCAGCATAGGCCACACCAGTGCAGACTAGGCCCCAGTGTGCCTGGGATAGGCCTCGGGGTGACCAAATTGCTGGCAGCAGCAGCGGTTTCTGGACCTCTTGGTCCACATAAACCAGGGACAACTTAGGTCAGCAGGAAGGGTCTGTCATGCCAGGGTGGGAATGAAGCCCTGTCCAGCACAGGCCTTTTCAACAGAACCTGGCCCTAGCAGGACAGGAATAGGCCTTGGGAGTGGCTGAATCAGTAGTGGCAGTGGCAGTGGCTGCTTCTGGGGCTCTCAGTTCACAGAAGATAAGGGGGTCAAACAACTGATCAGAAGGAGATTATAGGGGTCTCTTTGCTAGGACTGAGGCAGGACTCTGTGGCTTTGCCCATACAGAGGTCCAGGTCCCAGTCCTGGGTGGCAGTCCTAGGGCAAGGAGGAGCACTAGTATAGCAGAGTTTGCAGCAGCAGTGGAGGGGAGGCCCACCTAACAGTTCCAGGGCAGAAAAGAGTGCTTGTGGTCACTCACAAGCCAGAGCGCAGGCCAGGAGAGTAGAAAACACCTCTTCTTACACCACACCACCTCGGAAGAACTGAAAATGTATAGGTCCCTAGAAGTATATCTGAAAATAGCTGCACAGAACCCCTGAATCTTGGGACAGTGCAGCCTCCACCCTGGAAGCAGAACCCAACTTTAACAAACAGTTAAAAGTCAAGTTGGGAAAATGAGCAAACAATGGAAAAAAAAAACTCTTATTATGGTGACAAGAAGATCAAAACACACACTCAGAAGAAGACAGCAAAGTCAAAGCTATTCTTGCAATACAACCATCCAAGACAACTCTGAAGGACTTATGATGAAAAGTGCTATCCATCCCCAGAGAAAGAACTGATGATGTCTGAATACAGATGGAAGCACACTATTTTTTTTTGCTTTCTTTATTTTTCTTGAGTTTTTTTGTCTATGTTTTCTTTCACAACATGACTATTATGGATATGCTTTGTATGACTACACACGTATAGCCTATTTCAAATTGCTTGCATTCTCAATGAAGGGTGTGAGGGAGGGAAGAAGGGAGAGAATTTGGAACTCAAAGTTTTAAAAACAAATGTTAAAAATTGTTTTTACATGTAAGTGGTGGAAAATTAGTTACTAAATAATTACCAAAAAAGTAGAGAACTATGCTGATATCCGGTTTGTCCTTTTAATTCATTTTAGAACTCTTCTGTTTGTCCTCCTCTTTCTTCTGAAAGTCTTTTCTCCTAAAAGTCTCTCAATTGAAGGGTCATCTGGCTTATCAGAAATCCATTTTAGTTTTTAGGTTTTGTCATGGTCCCTGGTTGAGGATTAGGGATCAATTTTCTCAAACAGAAAAGGAACTGAGTGATCCAGGTAAGGAAACTTTTAAACTCCCCTCTATCAATCTTCTCTTTTATGCAAATAGCTACCAGCAAGCTAAGTCCTGGAGTCAGTTGGTCTTTGTCCCATTTCCCCAAAGTAACACTCAATCCATGTTTATTAATCACTAACTATGTGCCAGGCACATAAACAACACATCATAACTGGTTTTCTTCCAGGTCTTCTTACACTTATATCCCCAACACCTTGCACAGTACCATGAACACACTAGGCATTAGTAAATATTTGTTTGATTGGATTGAATGTAAATGCATTATAGTTATTTCATATGGCCAAACTAAGTTCTTAAGAGTTTTTTTTTCAGGGTTAGTTCTCTAATATCTAGAAATAATAACTTAAATTTACATAAAATTATATGGTTTGCAAAATACTTTCATCACAACAAGGTATTGCAAGTAGTATTTTTATCCTCATTTTATAAATGAGGAAACTAATGCCCAGAGAGGAGTGTGACCTAAGGTCAAACAACTGGCAAGTGTCAGCAGTTGAATTCAAACACAGGATTTTCCTGACTCCAAGTCAGAGCACCAGTCCACTATACCAGGATTTCCCTTTTTTCCCCCAAATAAACGATCCACAGATGAATGAATGAATGAACCAAACCCCCCCAAAACCCATTTATCAGAGCTTCCTATGCATAACGCACTGTGCTAACTGCTGGAGATACACCTAGAAAAGTGAGACAGTCTCTGCTCTCAAGCAGAACAATAGAAATAGGAGGGGGAAGCTTCAGGATAGATGAAAAGGCCCAAGGTTCTTTAGAGTGCCTTGCTAAGGCAGATGGTAATTCACCTATTTCCCTGTCCTTTCAGTGATAAAGCAGAATCCATTTCTGAGTCATTTGACAATTTCGGCGACTTAGATGACAAGAACTTTCTTTTCTGTATCTTCAGCAGCTGTGGCTTTTGAAGAGGCAGGAGCTGAAGATGCTGCAGTTGCAGTTGTTAAGTCTCCAAGAGGGTCATTTCCCTGAACAAAACTTTAGGGAACCAGCTGGAAGCAGAGCCAGTGGTCTGGAGAATGCTGATATTAGTCCTCATTACACACAGACAACAACCTTCACTTGTGCTTCTTAAAACAAAGAGTGTACATCTAACTCCCTAACAATTCTATTATCCCAAATATCCTCTTCCTCTTAACTAGGACTAGTACTTACTAAAAAACTGATTAGGCTTGTGCTTATTGAAAAACAAGCATTATATATATATATTATAATACTCCAACAATTTCTTGATCCCAATTATCTTCTTCCCATGGACCAGGGCCAAAGCTCCACGTGCTTCCCTCAATGCTTTCAAAGTGTCTTTGGGCATCTGTTGCACCCTCCTTTGCTCCCTGTTTCCATTTCCAGAAGGACCATCTTCTCAGTGTTTTTAATGCAGAAAGGTTTAAGGAGCATGAGGCTGTAGCCAGGAGGAGAAAGTGTGATTATTGCACTATGGGGAGGAGGTGGTGGGAGGTGGTCTCTTGTTTCTAGCATGTGAGAGATTTGGGGTAGAGGAAAGTCAAGTGGGGTAGGAGACCCAGTGGAACCGTTGGGCAGGAGAATCTGTGCTCAGGCAGAATGGCTTTGGCTGAGATTAGAAGGTCATCACATGGACAGCTGGATGGTGCAATGGACAGAGTGCTGGGCCTAGAGTCAAGAAGAATTCAAACCCAGCCTCAGACACGATCTACGTGACTCTGAGTAAGTCTCTTAACCTGTTTGTCTTGTTTTCCTCATCTATAAAATGAGCTGGAGTAGGAAATGGCAAGCCACTCCAGTATCTCTGCCAAGAAAAACCTAAATGAGGTCATGAAGAGTCAGATACAACTGAATTGACTGAGTAACAACAAAAAGTTCATTATAGTTGGTTACACACACACATGCACACCCACACCCACACACCCACCCACCCACCCACACCCACACACACCCACACACCCCCACACACACATACACACACACACACCCCTTAATTCCTAGCATCTCTTTAGAATAAACCTCTGATAACCTCAGCCCAGTTAACTCTAGCTCTGAAATGTATTCAAATGCAGGGTGATCAAAAACAAACTCAATCTTCCTCCTCCCCCCTAAACTGCAAAACAAAACAAAAAGACCACAGAACAAACATGATAAGGAATATCTGTGTTCCATGATGAAATACTGGGCAACCTAATCAAATGGCTAACTGTTAACCCTAACTTGGGCAGAGGAGAGGAGAGGCCTGATAATCCAAAATTAACACAAGTCTTCTATGCTCTATTAAAAATTTTTATTGAGTCCTTTTGTTCTATTACAGAAGTTTCTGATATTTAAATCCCCACTCCAACCCCTCCATGCCCCACAACCTTCCCTTATGACAAAGAAAAATAGTTAAGCAAAACAAACTGTCACAGTCATAGTATCTGACATTGTATGTCTTATTGCCTCTATAGTTCCCCATCTCTCCACTGAGAGAAGGGAAGTGTTTTGTCATCTGTCCTCTGGAATCACCATTTATTGGTCATTGCTTTTAATCTGAAGTCTTTTAATTTTATTTTCATTTATACTGTTAAAGCCTTCATATATATTCCCCTAGCTTTGCCTTCTTTAATTATCTTGAGTTCTTATATCTGTCCATGTTTTTCTGAATTCCTTATATTTATTGTTTCATGTGGCACAGCAATGTTTTCTCATGTTCACATACCTCAGTTTATTCCATCATTCCCCAACTGATGCTCATCAATTCTCTTCCCTACCTCCATTCCACGGCCCCATTTTTTGACAGCATAATTTCTTTTGGTACTTCACTCTAATCACACCATATTCCCATGTTCTTTCTTTTAAAATCAATTCCTTCAATTAATAAGCATTTATCTCCCACCATCTTTCTCCCCACATGGAGGAGAAAAAAAGGAAACCAAAACAATTTGTAACAAATATGCATAGGTAAGCAAAACAAATTCTCACACTGACAACGTACAAAAAAATGAGTGTGCCATTTTGCATCTTGAGTCATCACCTCTCTGTCAGTAGGTGAATAGCGTTCTTCATCGTTGGTCCTCTGGAATCATGGTTGGTCATTAAGTTAATTAGAGTTCTTAAGTCTTTTAGAGTTGTTCATTTTGCCAATGTTGTCATTGTATAAATTGTCCTCCTGGTTCTGCAGTGATTCCTATAAATCTTCCCAGATTTCTCGGAAATCATCTATTTCCTCATTTCTTACAACACAATACAATTCCGTTACATTCACGGAACATAATTTGTTTGGCCATTCCCCAGTTGATGGGTACCTCTTTAGTTTTTAGTTCTTTGCCATCACAAAAAAGAACTGCAATAAATATTTTTGTACCTTTGGACCCTTTTCTCCTTTCTTTAGTGTCTTTGAAGTATAGGCCTAATAATGGAATCTCTGGGTCAAAGGGGAAAGCAACTTGGATATCACTCATTTTTCTATTGCCGTGTTGCTTATGCCATACACATCCATGGTTTTCACAGTCTCCTACTCT
Organism: Phalanger gymnotis; assembly: GCA_028646595.1. Lineage (NCBI taxonomy): Eukaryota > Metazoa > Chordata > Mammalia > Diprotodontia > Phalangeridae > Phalanger > Phalanger gymnotis. Next base: position 267,101,206 of record CM053624.1, on the reverse strand, counting down.
ATCCTAGAGGTTGGGTCTACAGAATGAATCCAGAAATGGATGGATGAATGGGAATGGAGATTGTTGGTGAAAGAAGATAACTCAAATGAAAAAGACCTGAAAAATAAAAGAAACATTTTCTGCTCTTCTCTATCAGAAGCCATGTACACATGTACAAATATACACACAAATGCATTGTCTCTAACATGAGAAATCTTTTCTGTGGTCCACACATTCTACCTTCATCATCCTTCTCTGTGAATCAAAGATGAAGAAAGCTTCAGTGACTTTTTTTAGAGATATAAGCCAGTACGAGCTACCTTTCCTTCATTTTGGGGGAAAAGGGCCTCTACTAAAAAGGAGGAAAAAGTAGAAAAAAGTCAAGGCTGGAGATAGGGAAACAATGTTAAATATAATTTTACCTTTAATTCAATTCTGTTTGCCTTCAATGGTATGTGGGAAAATAAATAAAAAGTATCCGTAGAGGATTTTGAGATAATCTGAAGCCAGATACCCTACATAGCTTACAGGGAATACTATGACCAAGGCCTGGGTGATCTTGGCTTTCCTAGAGTGAAGCCTGGTATCTCCCTTAGGTCTAGAGATCTGGGTTGGGATGAGAGGAATTGGACTGTTGGTATAATTGAGCTCTCTCCAAAGCACTAAATAGATTCTATTCATCTATGTTTATTCAATCTTCCAAGTTTGATGCTTATGAACATGTTAGATGTGTAGATAATCATCTTATATGTGCTATGAGCACAGGATAGGTTGGCTACCTTCATATGTGAAGGGCTATTAATGTGGAGTGATCAATATTATTTTTCTTGCCCTTCAAAGGAAGCCGGGGGGAAGCTAGCTGGCACAGTGGATAGAGCACTGGACATGGAGTCATGAAGACACCTCTTCCTAAAGTTCAAATCTGGCTTTGGACCCTTACTAGCTGTGTGACCCTGGGCAAGTCACTTAACCCTGCTGGATTTAGTTTACTCATCTGTACAATGAGCTGGAGAAGGAAACGACAAACCCCTCCAGCATCTTTGCCAAGAAAAGCCCAAATGGGGTCACAAAGAGTCAGATATGGCTGAAATGACTAAATAATAAAATCAAGGGCAGAACTAAGAGTGGGGGATGGAAGTCAAGTCAAACAAGCATTTATTTAGCACCTATTATGTAGCAGACACTGTGCCAAGCCCTGTGTATACAAAGAAAGGTAACAAAGCAAAACCAATCAGTCTCTTCTCTCAAGGAGCTCAAAGTCTTAATGGGGAAAACAACATGCAAACTGCTCTATTCAAACAAGATTCATATATACATACATATATACACACAGAAACACACTATATATACATATGTACATACATACACACATTTATATGTATAAATGTGTATGTGTATATATATATATATATATATATGATAAATTAGAAGTAGTTTTAGAGGGAAGGCATTGGCATTACATTTTTGTATGTGATGATAGCCATCTCTAGAGAGAAGGGCTGGGAGAGAAGAAAAAAAAGAAGAAAGTTACACGATAACTTTGATATATATTTAAAAGGAATAGCAAATTGTACATAAAACAGTTTCATATCCAATCACCTTTTTTTCTATTCTATTATGTTGTGGAAATGTTTGCTTTATGTCTTAAGTTCAGAGTAAAATAAATAAATAAAACAAAAACTAAACCAAAACAAAAAACAACAAAGAATGGGGAAAGGCTTCTTGCAGAAGGTGGAGACTTTAGCTGAGATCAAGGAAGCCAGGGAAGCCAGGAGGCAGGGATGAAGAGGAAGAGCAGCCCAGGTATGAATGAAAGTGCCCAGATTTCAGAGATGGAATTCTTATGTAAGGAACGGCAAGGAGACCAGAGTCACTGCAACACAAAAGTATGTGGAAGATAGCAGTGACGTGGAGAGTGGCCAGTAAATGGCAGGGCTTGATCTCAGGGCTTTCAGATTCTCAAGTCAATTTTCTATTCACTACACCATACTTTGAGGAAAGAAAGGAGTAGCAATGAGGAAACAGAGAGTCCAGGAATGGGAGGGTGGAAGAGGTAGATTTAGGTTTCCTTCAAGGAAGAAACGTCTTAATAGCGCTGTCTAAAGTAGAAAGGGCCGTTTCTGGAAATACTGATTTCCCCTTCACAAGCAAAGGCTAATTAAGTAGTTACCTGATGACTTATTGAACAATGCTGTCAAACTCAACTAGAAATGAATTCCTGCTGACTGCATATAGACTTAGAAAACCACAGATCAACATTGTTTCTGTTGTGTTGTATTTTTATTTATTTTGTTAAACATTTCCCAATTATATTGGGAGTTTTGCAGGCTGTTCCTCGATTTTGACACCTGTTATAGAGGGCATTCATGTTCATTGGACCGATAGGCTTCTGAGGTCCCCTCCAACTTTGAGATACCATGCATTTAAATAAACTATAAGGAGTTGTGACAGGTGATAGAAAACTGGATTAGGCGTATGAAAAGACCTGGGTTTTAATCTTCCCTCTGACACCTATTTTTCAGTTGCTTTTTAGTCACATCTGACTCTTTGTGACCCCATTTGGGGTTTTCTTGGCAAAGATACTGGAGTGATTTGCCATTTCCTTCTCCAGCTCAGTTTACAGATAAGGAACCGAGGCAAAGTGTTAAGCGACTTGACCAGGGTCACACGGGTAGTGTCTGAGACCAGATGAGTCTTTCTGATTCCAAGCCCAGTGCTCTATCCACCTAGCTGTCCAATGGGCAAGTTATTTAACCTTCCTGAGCCTTAGTTTCCCCATCTGTAAAATGGGCTTAATAACGCATATTGTGCTGACCTCACAGGATTGCCATGTAGCTCGACTGAGCACCTGTATATGTGCTCCTGTATACTTACTAAAGTACTTGGAGAATTTAAAAATGTCTACAAATGTCAATGGTTATTCTTTTGTAGGAATTCATGTCAACAACAAAGCCTACCATTTTTAGCATTGGCAGTTAAATTTAGTTGGTGATAACAGCAGTTAGTTCAGAGGCTCTCAAGTCTCAGTGATAAACCGAGCAAGGGGCCTTAAGCTCCTCCATTTAGCCTTAGCCCAAACCATAGCTCTCAAATTTCCAAGGAGGAAAATGACCCCAAGTCTAAAATATAGACCTACCCTAGGCCTTGCTGTTCCTTCTCTTCCTTTGCTGCCCTTTGGGGTATTTCTGAAGACAGTCACAGAAAAAGCTAGGTATCTGAGGCTTACATAGCCATAGCTTTGGTCAGGGAGAAAGCTGGCATTCAAAACTCATAAAGTATCTGTAGGATTTTTGCTACCCAGTTTACTGGTCTCACTTATTGTAATTGCTAATTAGAAATTGCTTGAAATACAGTACCATTGGATGTTGCATGAGAGTGAAGAATGTCTTTTCATCTCTCTCCATTAGAATAAGCACTATACACTGTAGCTGCTCAAAAAATATTGACTGGTTGAAGGAATGCTTGAAGGAATACATATGGTGGAATTCATCGTTTGAGAGCATTACTCGTTTTTATTTCTCAAAACTGTTCCTGGATATGATTTCTTCAATAGTCCCCATTACCCTCCTCTAATCTTCTAAAAAGAGTGGTATTTCTAGTTGGGAAACTAAAGCACAAGGAGTCAGTGAGGTTTGAGTCTCCTCCAGGTCTGTTGACGCAAAAGGAAAATGGTTATTGAAGAAAGGTTATTGAATACAAGGAGACTTTGGCTGTAAGACAGGAAGAAACCTCAGTTCGTGACACGTACTCTTTTTCTTTTATTTATTATAGACTTAATAACCATCAACAAAACAACCATTCAAATACACAATTTAAAAAAAGATTGTACTTGAAAGCTTAAACTTCAGTTATTTACAGTTTGTTTTTGGAAATGTGTATATTAACTTTAACAAGAGTCACAAAATCAGCCTGTTTCCATTTATTTACCATTTGGTATTTTTCTTGTTTTTGTTGCTACTATGATTATTTATGTAATTGCAAGACTTCTATAGCTATTAAAAAGAGTTTGGTCTGAACATCCAGACCAGAAAGATGAACACGATGAAGAAGATTTATTTCCTCGGTGTAGATGGAGGATGGGTAACCTATGGAGATTATCCGATAGTATAGATCTGGGACAGCACAAATGGAAAAATGGATTGGATCTGGAATTGAACAGGAGGAGAGCTTAGATTGCCTTCAGGAAATTCCAAAGCTTATTTAACAGCCCCAAGTTTCTCCTGGAAACAAAGGCCCATCTTTTTAATACTCACCTCCCCCTGGCATTGTAGTTGTGAGAAACGAAAACAGCAGTCTCCAAAGAATTGAAAATGAAGAGCCCATAGAAGGTGATAGAGAAACGCATGGTGGGTGTGAGAAAGCTGAACTATATCAACCATGGGGAGATCTGAAGGAGAGTGAGAGTAAAAGAGCAGGGAAATGAATGATATGAAGAAAAGATGGGCCGGTCAGATGTGGAAGGTGAGGGATAACAGCTGGAGAGCCTCAAGGATCCCTCATGATTATTAGTTTGTTTTTTTCTTCGTATTCTCATTTGACATTTCTTATATTCATAGCTATAGCTAGCATTGATATAGTGCTTTACAAATTTGATCCTCATAATATCCCTGGGCAGTGGTGCTATTATTATCCCTGTTTTACAGATGAGGAAACTGAGGAAAACAGAGGTTAAGCTACTTGTCCAGGGCCACACAGCTAGACAGTATCTGAGGCTGGAATGAAACTCATGTCTTCCTGACTCTGGGTCTAGTGCTCTATCTACCATGTTCCAGCTATTATATTCAAATAACACACTTCCTTGAGCCTTTTTCCACTGGACATATGGGTTGCTATTCAGAACAATTCGAATGCCAAACATACATTTGCTAAAAGGCTAATTTACAGAGAACTCACAGAAAGCAAGTGCTCACATGGAGGTCAGAAGAAGTGACACAAGGACACTCTCAAGGTCTCTCTGAAGAACTTTGGAATCGATCCATTGACATGGGAGACAGTGGCAAAGGACCTCGCGACATGGTGTGCCCACATCAAAGAAAGCACTGTGCTCTAGGAGCGAAGGAGAATTGCAGTAGTTCAGTAAAAACATGAGATGTGCCAGTTGAGAGACATCTCCACTCCCAATGTCCACGTGAACTATTTGTGCCTGACCTGTGGTACAGCCTCCCGAGCTCGTCCTGGTCTGATCAGTCACAGTCGGACACGCTCTACGTACCTTGATTCCAGCATAGCGATGTCATTTTGGTCCTCTTTGAAAACCAAGGACAACAACCATTCAGATCAATTTGCTATGAGTATTTTTGCACAGTTAGTCATTTTGTCCCTGTCCTTAAGGCCTGTAGAAGTAGGATCACCATATCCAGAGGTATGAGTAGTCTTATAGGAGTCGTTGTGGGATTTTGTTATTTAGTTGATTAGTGCTATCTGATTCTTTGTGATCTCATTTGGGATTTTCTTGGCAAAAACACTAGAGTGATTCCAGCATATTTTGGGGAAACCGAGGCGAACAGGGTTTAGTGACTTTGCCCACAACTAGTAAGTGTGAAGCTGGATTTGAATTCAGGTCCTCCTGACCTTAGAGCCATCGCTCTAACCACTGTGTCGTCTACCTGCCCCATTGTGTAATAGCAGAAAGAATGTACCAGTTTACAGTTCTACCAACATCATAGTAACTTGACACATTTTATTCTAATCTAAAACTTTTTTCCTACTGGATTTCAGTTAAAGATTTAGGGATGGGAGGAATATAAGCAGTTAGCTAGTCCAAACTTCTAATTTTACAGGTGAAGAAAAGTAGGTCCAGAGAGATTGCCACTTAAGCAGTGTCCCACAGGAAAGATGAGGCAAAGCTAGGATTTGAACCCAGGACCTTTGACTCCAAGCCCACTTCTCTTTCCACTGTACTATGTTACCTCTCATCGAATTAAATTACATTTAAATTTCACAACAAGCTTCTTTTCCAGTCTTGTACCATGGTGTTTTCGTGTTTAATTATTGAAAACCATCATTACATAGCCAGGTCTCTATGTTCCCTTTCATTCTCCAAAAGTAATTGCCAGCTATTCATTACTTCTTGGATAATTTCCATCTAGTCTGTACTTCTCATTCATCTTCTACTCCAGACCCTGATCTTTTTTTCCCCATGTAGATTTTGCATGTTATTGTCATAAAGATCAGAAAATATCAGAGCTGGAAGGGACCTTAGAGATCTGCTATCCCAGTAACATCATTCAACCAAGGAGGAAACAGGCCCATATGGATAAAGGATATTTCCAAAATGAAATGACTTCTTAGTGGTAGACTAAAGACATCCTTAAGGGCAGCTAGATGATGCAGCAGATAGAACACTGGGCCAGAGTCAAGAAGAGTATCACCTGGGTGCAGGGATACCAGGCTATTGAGGGGCAGCTAGGTGACACAGAGGACCTGAGTTCAAATCTGACCTCAGACACTTATTAGCTGTGTGACCCTGGGCAAGTCCCTTAACCCCAATTGCTCCCAAAAATAAAAAAGATTTATGCTTCAGGAATTTAGATCTAGAGTTGGAAGGAAGCTTAGAATCCATTTAGTCCCACCCTCTCTTTTTACAAATGAGGACATTAAGACCTGGAGAGGTTACATGACTTACCCAGTGTCACATAGGCAATGAGTATACAAGGTGGGATTTGAACTCAGGTCCTTTGACACCAGATCCAGAGCTGTGTCCTTCTAGGCCACACTGTGTCCTTAGGCACTCAGGAAGCATAGTACAATGAAATGAGCATTGTACCATGGCACTGGAATCTAAGGGCCTGGATTCAAATGCTGCCTTTGCTACTTGTTACTTGTGTGACCTGGAGAAAATCATCTCACTTTTCTGGGCCTTAGTTTTCTCTACTAGAAAGTGTAGAGGTTGGCCTCTACCTCCCAGCTGGAGGCAGCTCGGATAGGATTTAGAGTCAGGAAAACCGGAGTTCAAAGATAGGCCATATGGGCCTGTTTCCTCCTTTGTTAAATGATATTACTGGACCAGTAGATCTCTAAGGCCTCTTCCAGCTCTGATATTTTTTGATTTTTATGATGCACTAGCTGTTCGACCCTTGGGCGAGCTAAATGAAGGTAAGAACCATCTACCTCCCAGGATTGTTGAGAAGATAAAGTGAGAAAATATTTGTAAAGCATTAGTACAGTGAGGGGCACAAAGCATGTGCTTAATAAATGCCGTTTCCTTCCTTCTGAGGGGAACTTTAAGTTTTTTTGACTAACTTTGGTATAACCCAGCACAATTTCAGACACATCCACTGCCTCATAAAGGCAGCAGAAAATAAGTCTCTTTTCTCCTGAGTAGCTGTGTTATTTGACGCTGCTTTTATTCTTTCTTGAACTATGACCCTCCCTTGGGTAAGGTATAGAGCCAGTTAATGGATGATTTTACCTCACATTTTTTCATAAGAGCAAAACTTTAGCATTTTCAATATGGCATCCCCTTTCTTACGATTTCAGGGCTGAGTTTCTTTTAGGCCCACCTTCCCTGTGTGGGTATAAAGGTGATAGGAGGCTCCTCTAGCCCAATCTGGGCTATATCACAGATCTAAAGTGATCAGGCCCTGGGAGAAATGGCAAAGCAGGCAATATTGCTCTTTATTAGTCTTTCCTGCCCCCACATCACTCTCTTCCTTCTCTGACCTCTGCCCTTTTCCGCAGAGGCTCCCAGGACTCCTCTCCTTTGACACTCAAAATCAAACCCTTCTCTCAGCTGCTTCATCAACATTAAGGTATAAACAACCGATAATAGACAAAAAAGTTATTCTCCCTGTGGTTTAGAAAGGAAGTCAGGTCAACTTAACAAGAGTATCGTAAGCTCTTATCAGAGGTGGCTAGGTGAGCACTGGACCTAGAGAAATAAGACTTGGATTCCAAGCTAGCCTCGGATACTTAATAGCTGTGTGATCCTAAGCAAATCCTTTAACTTCTGTCTGTATCACTCCCCTCAACTGTAAAATGGGAATACTACTAGGACCTCCCAGGGTTGTTACAATGATCAACTGGAATAACATTTGTAAAGCATTCACCATAGTTGGTGTATAAATTCAATTCGATAAACATTTATTAAGTACCTACTATGTGCTAGGCTCTGTACTAACTTTGGGGGATACAAATAAAAAAAGAGAACCCCTGCCTTCAAAGGGTTTACAATCTGATAGGAGAAGATAACACACAAAAGGAAGCTGGAAAGGGGAGAGGCACCTGGGGGAAGGCATTTGTTCTGTGGAGTTGAAACTAGGCAAAGCTGCAGATAGGAAATGGAGTGAGCTGGAAGTTCAACATCTGCCCTCTATAAAAGAAAGCTTTGGGAGAAGTTTAGTAGGGGACCCTCCAGCTCTCTAATTCAAAGGGAGAGGAGGCTGAAGGAGGTGGTCTCTAAGGCAGTGATCATCGTTCTATCCTGGGAGGGGGTTCTTGTTCTTTGAAGATAAAACAGCAGAGCAGCAGATGGGTGGCACAGCCTGTTCCTCTTCCTTGCCATATGCCAGGCACTGTGCTAAGCACCAATGATACAAAGTGCAGCAAAAGACAGTCCCTGCTCTCAAGTAGCTCATGGTCTAATAAACAATTATGTACAAAGAAGGTACATATAGGACAAATTGAAGATAATCTCAGAGGAAACATCCTATGATTAAGGAGGACTGGGAAAAGCTTCTTGCAGCTTCTTGATATTTAAAGGAAGCCAGGGAAGCTGGGAGGTGGAGATGAGGAGGGGGAGTATTCCAGGCATGGGGAAGAGCCTGAGAGGATTCCCAGAGTTGGGAGGTGGAGTGTCCGGTTCCAGGAACACTAAGGAGGCCAGTGTCATTGCAATGTAGACTATACGGGAAGGAGTGAGTGTGAAAGAACTGGAAAAATAGGATGGAGTCAGGTGATGAAAGGCTTTAAAAGCCGAACAGATGATATTATCCTGGAGGTAATAGGATGAAACTTATTGAAAAGGCGTGTGTGCATGTGTGTGTGTGTATGTGTGTGTGTGTGTGTGTGTGTGTGTGTGTAGAGAGAGAGAGAGAGACAGAGAGACAGAGAGAGAAAGAGAGACAGAGAGACAGAGACAGAGAGACAGACAGACAGAGAGAGACAGAGAGACAGAGACAGACAGAGACAGACAGAGACAGAAACAGAGAGAGAGAGACAGACAGAAAGAGAGAGAGAGACAGAGAGAGAGAGAGAGAGAGAGAGAGAGAGAGAGAGAGAGAGAGAGAAAGAGAGAGAGAGAGAGAGGGAAAGAGGGAGAGAGAGAGATGATTAATTAAGAGGATAAATTGTAATGGAACATTTCATACATTAGCCAATGGAGAAGGGTTATTTTTTTGGTCACGGCTTACCTGGAATTTTTAAATGACATCAGTCAAGAAGCATTTTTTAATTGCTTACTATGTACCAGACATTTCTCTAGGCATACACAGAAAAAGCAATCATACAACATCAAGTGGATATATACTCTACCCACATGTAAGAGGTAACTGTATTAGAGTGAAAAAAAGCGCTGAGTTTAAAGTTGGAATATCTGGGTTTCAACGCCATCCCTGCTCACTACTAGCTGTGGCAAATTATTTTTACTGTCTCAGTTTCCTCACCTGTAAAATAGTCATAAAATCTGTACTATCTATCTCACAGGGTCATTGTTAGGATTAAGTAAGATAAAATATACAAAGCACTACAGAAACATATATTTTGTATTCAAGTTTTTGTGTGTGTGTGTGTGTGTTTATAGGGGGTAGCAGACATATGGAAGAAGGGTTAGTCTTATTCTATTTGGCTCCATGAGTCAGAATGTGGAGCAATAGGTATAAAGGGGCAAATTTAGGCTTAAAGTCAGGAAAAATTTCCTAATGATTGTTGTGTTTGACTCTTCATGACCCCATTTGGAGTTTTCTTGTCAAAGATATTGGAGTGGTTTGCCATTTCCTTCTCCAGTTCATTTTACAGATGAAGAAACCGAGGCAGCAAACAGCAAACAGGGCAGCAAACATGACTTACCCAGGATCACACAGCTAATAAGTGTCTGAGGCTGGATTTAAACTCACAGATATGAGTCTTACTGACTCCAGGCCCTGTACTTTATCCACTGCACCACCTAGCTGCCCCTTCCTAATGATTAGAGTTGTTAAAAAGTGGAATGGATTGCCTTGAGAAACCATGGGTTTCTCCTCCTTGGAGGTCTTCAAACAGAGGCTGGATGACCGTTTATCAGGTATGTTACAGTGGGATTCCCTTTCATGTATGGGGTAAATCAAGTAGTCATTGAGGCCCCTGCTAACTTTCAAATTCTGTAATTCACTCAGATTAGTAGAAAGACCAGCCCTGATACCATGTGTTCTGATGCACCCTGACTTGGTCCCAAAGCTGATTATTAAGGTATGGTAGTACTGAAAATGATAAAGACTTCAGATGGCGCACTCTTTTCTCTAAAGATGTTCAGTAGGATGCAATATTATGTAAAACAGAGCTGTCCAGCCTTAGGTTTTTATTGAAACAATAGACAACATATTTTGATTTGCCATTTTAGTTACAGCACTGTGGTAGCTCAGCTTCCTTTACTAAAGTATTCATGTAAATTTCTATGCTTGTAGGCGAGCAGCATAAATCCCACTGCAGCCACATGTGTTTGGACAGCCCTGATGTAAAACAGGAGGAGACCTGATCTCCACTTTGGGGAATGTGGTTTCTGATTCATAAAGTTGTTCTGTATTTGTTGGAATGAGTAGTCCCAAGCCAGAGGCTATTCTGTTACACTGGATCCCAAATAGATTTCCTAGCTATTCGTTTATGAGCAGCAGATATTGTTTATGCCAACTGCATTGTCTTTGGATTTTAGCACGTAGGAGGTACCCAATAAATGTTATTTGGATTGAGTTGAAGAAGCCAGACCTCTTGGTTTAACCATGGTAGCATGGGACTTGGATGGCTTTCATATCGATTCCAAAGCAAAATTGATGGGAACATGGAATTCATGTCCAGGTCCATATATGTAACTCAGAACGTAACCAGAGATACATTTCTGCTCCAGGCCATCATTGTCTTTCCAGTAAGCTTTAATACTTGAGATAGTTTGAGTAGGTTTCTTGGGGGCGGGGGTAAAGGGCACCCCCTCCTGGGAGATCCCATAACTGGCAAAGGTCTATACTTGCTCTGCAACCACTTTTACTTTTGTAAAGTTCCCTGGGGTGACTAAAAGGGTAAGTGGCTTATTTTAGGGCAAATAGGCAGGAAAAGGCAAAGGTGGGACTTCCTGATTCTAAGGTCAGTTTTATACTTGCTACAACATGCTGCCTTGCCAACAGTGTCATTCTATCACTGCATTAGGGCTAGGCAAGGATATATTCCCACTTTGGAAAGCTGACTAATTAGCATCGTGAGAGAAGAGTCACTTCCTTGAATTCTTTGGAGTCTGGCATGGCTTTGTCATAACCCCCCAGTGGAAATCAAGGTTCAAAAAGCAATGTGGTCTAGTGGGAAAATGCACAGACCTCAGTGTCAAAGGGCCCAAATTTGTTACTTCTGAGTGAATTAACCTTGGGCTAGTTGTCGCAACAATCTGCTGGCGGCTGCCGAAGGGGTGTAAGACCCACCAACAACCAGCACACAGAAAGCTGCCAACACAGGTTCTTTTGATCTGCTTTACTAAGGAAAGCAACATTATGGGGTTAACAATCATACTTTAGTCCAACATGCAAATGTCATTCACTCAGCTCAGGGGGAAAAGCAAGCACCCTGAGCTTCCAAGCAAATGCAAACAGAGTAAATAAACACGAATCAACAAACAGATTTCCATCTGACAAAATCACAATATACAGTTACCAGAGAAGCATCAACATCTGAGTTTTCTCCAAAGCCAGGGAGTTCATAACAACGGCTGGCCCAGAGTCACACACCACTCCTGTTGTGGCTCAGAGCTTCAAAAGAGAAAGCCGACCTCTGGGTCTATACATCCTGTTCAGGGTCAAAGGTGAGCCACACATGCGACTCACCCATGCGACCCAAAAGCGCCACAAAACATGACTTAAACCCACGTGGTCTAAAAGCCTCTGATGTCACAAACATGTCACTCAAACCCATGCAAAGTAGGCCTTCCCCTGAGGCAAGGAGGTCACCAAAGACTCCCAATTCAATCAAGGAAACAAAGGCCAAACTCCTCAAGGGCACTTGGCTGAATAAGTGCTAAGAGCCCATCTTGGCTGCCAATGTACAACATAAAGCACAGAACCCTGAACCTTAAGTCAGAAAGACCCAAGTTCAAATCTGCATCATGTATTTACTAGCTACTTAACTGCTATCTGCCTCAGTTTTCTCATCTGTAAACTGGGGATTTTGTTGTTTTTCAGTCATTTCAGCCACATCCTACTCTTCATGACCCCATTTGGGGTTTTCTTGGTGAAGATACTGGAGCGGTTTGCCATTTTTTTCTCCATCTCATTTTACAGATGAGGAAATTGAGGCAAACGGGGTTAAGCGACTTGCCCAATTAGTATGTGTCTAAGGCCAGATTTGAACTCAGAAAGAGGAGTCTTCCTGATTCCAGGCCCAGTGTTTTATCCACTGCACTGCCTAGCTGCCTTAAACTGGGAATAATAAGTGAATATTTGTAAAGCTTTTTGCAAACTTTAAAGTGCTTTATAAATGCTAGCTATTATTATGTATCTATAAAATGAGGCAGTTGTATTAGGTGATCACTAAGGTCCTTTCTTGATTTAAATCCTATAATATCCATGATCACACCAGACTTGGCATTGTCTGATATGTCTGGCGACTAACTCTTTGGTGAGAAAGAATTAAGTTTAGCAGCATGAGAGTAAAAATAGCTTATATTTGAATAGCACATTGTGGTTTACTAAATTATCGATACCCATTATTTCATTTGAACTTCAAGCAACCCTGTGATGAAGGTAGTGCCACCTTTATTATCCTGATTTTATAGAATGGGAAATTGAAGATGAGTGAAATGGATCATTACGAAGCTAAATAAACAGCAGGGCCAAGACTTAAATCCAACTTGTGGTTGTCGGTTTTTAAACTATAAATCCATGATACAAGATGCTGTATTATCCTTTTAAAAATAAAATTTTATTTTTTTTCAATCACATGTAAAACAATTTTTTACATTTCTTTTTTAAAATTTTGAGTTTTAAATTCACCCCTTCCTTCCCTTCCCTCTCCTCTCCCTAATTTGATATAGGTTGTATATGTGGCACTATGCTATCCTTCTAATATGAAGAAGTTACTAGTGACCAGAATGGATTTGATGGGGGTGATCTTCACGGTTCTTTCTGCCTCACATATTCTGTGGTTCTATGACTTGCCATCAGGAGTGTATGCTTTGAGTTTTGTCTCTTAATTCTGTCCCTCTTGGGATGAATGGCAAGATGCCTCAGTCTGTGGCCATGGAATAGAATAAAATTAAATGGTTACCATGGAAATTGAATTCATGATCTTGGTCTTATTCATATCTATCACTAACCAGTCAACCTACTTTAAGTTTACCCAGCATTTTGTTGTTTTTCAGTCATGTCTGTTTCCACAATCCAGCTAGCAGCTTCTGTGGGGGTGAAAGATCCACCCACAGCCAGCACCCAGAAAGCTGCCAACCGCACAGGTTCTTTTGATCTGCTTAACTAAGGAAAGCAAGGTGAAGAGGTTTGACAAGCTTACTTTAATTCAGCATACAAATATCATTCACTTAGTTCAGGGAAAAAAGCCAGCACCCTGAAGTTCAGAGCAAATTACAAACAAAGTACAAACACCAACAGACAGACCTTGTCTGATTCAAATCCCAATACATAGTTACCAGAGTTCAACAAAGTCTCAGCATCCACGTTACAAGCTGGAGTGCCCTTAGCTACAGCTGCCTGGAGTCTCCACATCAACACCATCTCGAGAGAGAGCCCTGCACAAATGGCTCTGTCCTTCCTTCTTATAGGGCTTCAGACGTCATCAAATGTCATCTGAATGACCAGAGCTTAGGCTCTGGTAATTGGTTCTTGAGTTGCCCCATCCCCTTAGGACCCTGGGAGGTTCACATCCACATAGATTAGGTTAACACCTAATGCGGGTTAGCGCCTGGGGCTTAGCACTTAGTAAGGCATGGCTCTGGAGTTAGTACCTCCCCTTAGCCAGCCCCACCTTGGGCCCCATCCCAGTCAGGAATCCACACCCATATAGGTTCCACACCTAGTAGTGGTTTGGGCCTGGGGCTTAGCACCTAGTAAGGCTCAATGAAATACACTGAATTACTCAAAGCAAACAAAAGCCAAACTCTTCAAGGGCACTAAGTGCTAAGGAGCCCATTTTGCTTACCAACACAATGTCTGACTCTTCATGACCAGATTTTCTTGGCAAAGATACTGGAGTGATTTGCCATTTCCTTTTCCAGCTCATTTGACAGATGAAGAAACTGAGTGACTTGCCCAAGGTCACACAGCTAGTAAGTGTCTGGGGCCAGATTCAAACTCAGAAGGATGAATCTTCCTGAGTACAGGCCTAGCTCTCTATCTACTGTGCCACCTAGCTGCCCTTAACCCACCAAGATAACCCTTAACCTCAATATAAAAGGCAATTGAATCTGACTCTTATTATAGCTGTTTGCAGCCTCTTGACTTTTCTTCTGTGGTTATTTCCTATAGAGTATCTCAGTGCATTGGCTTTGAAGAATTCTGGTTTCATATGGTAAACCTGGTACCTAAATTGCTACTTTCTGGTGTCCCTAATTTCTGATTTCTGGGCGCTGGTTTGGACTGTTTAATAATCATCTGGCTATACCCAGAGGAAGATGACAGGTCCAACACCACCTGCAGGTTTCCCTGAGTGTTCTGGTCTGTAACATGAGTCCCACTTCTTTCCTCTGTTTTCTGTGGTGGGGTTGAGAAAAATTGGGCTTGATGTTTTCCCTGTCATGTTGTCCCCCAGTTCCAGGGTTTTCTGCATTCATCTCTCACACAATTAACATAAGGTCAGACTATAATAGCAGCAGCAACAACAGTAATTCAATTTGCATAGTGCTTTAAGGTTTGCATGGTGTTTTTCATGCCATATCTCATTTGACTTTGACAATCGCCTCATGAAGTAAACACTATTATAATGCCCATTTTATAGGTGATAAAACCAAGGCTCAGAGAGATACTTACCCAGCTGGCACACAGCTGACAAGTATCTTAGGTAGGATTCGACCCTAGCATTCCTGACTCTATCTTGCAGATGTTATTGCCAATAAAATGTTGGCAATTCGTAATAATAGCTAGCATTTACATCATGATTTACAGTTTGCAAAAAGTTCTATACCATTATTTCATTTGATCCTCAAAACAACCTTGAGAGGTAGAGCTATAATACCCATTTTGCAGGTGAGAAAACCAAGACTCAGAGAGATACTTGTCCAGGATCACACTGTTGGTAACTCTCCTAGGTAGGATTCCACCCAGGTCTTCCTGGCTACTATTACTCCAGCATTCTCTCTATTATGCCAAACCATCTCACAGCTGTTATTAACCATAAAAGTGTTAGGAATTGGTAGACATATTAATAGGCCCTTTGCAGACAATTTGTCTTTCATGGCCTGTTTGTCTTCAGGAAGATGAAGCTGCAAAAACACACCAAAATGGGCTTGTCTTTTGGATACAACTCATCATAAGCCAGCCAGCCGCATTCTCAACCGGACATGAAACCTTGGTTTCTTTTGGACTCACAGATGAGGTACTGATGAAAGGTACATGCCAACTGGCCATCAGCGAACTAGTGAGACAGTAGAGAACAGAAACACAGAATTTCTTAATTTCATTGTGGGAAGGGACCTAAATAAATAGAAGTTTATTTCAACTTCTCTACAACATCTCTAATATATGGTCATCCAATTGTACCATGGAGGATGATAGCGAGAGGAGCATGATGAGAGACATTTAAAAAATATTATCTTGAATAAATGGGCCTGTTTGAATGGCAAGAAATTCTACTTTTTCTGGCACATATATATTTATGTTGAAATAAATAAAATCAGAGGGTCAATGTGGCATAGTGGAAGGACCACTAAATTTGAACTCAGAGAGCCTGGGTTCAAATTACGCCACTGACTTTTTGTATGACCTCTGGCAGTTTGACTGCTCTCTGTTGCCTTAGTTTACTCATCCAAAAAAGGAGGGGGTTGGACTCAATGATCCTTGAGGTCTCTTCCAGTTTCAAATCTATGCTCCTATGAAGTCATGTCCATTATAGTGAAAGCTTTAAAACCTCTGCTGGACAATTAGATAGAAGGAGTACTCCAAATGTGGTTGCCCAATTTTCAAACCTTGTCCAGGACACGTAAGTGCCTTATTGCCTGGTTCTGCTCTGGGCCTACGTTTCATAAAAAATGGCAATAATAGAACTGTTCAATAAATAATGTTATGGAGTCTATCATGGCATTCGATGCAAAGTTCTATATATTTTTAATGACAATGAAGACTGTTATAGCTAATTGCCTCCTTATGATTATTTGGCCTAGAAACGAAATGAAGGAAAACATGTTTTGGGGGGACAAGCCAGGAAACAGGAAGTCGTTTGGTGCATTCCAGGGAGTTCCTTAAGGCAACCCTCAGCAACATCAAGGAGATTATTGGTCCAGCATCCGCTTCTTCAAAGGAAGAAAAATATTGTTATAGGGTAGGGTTAGTCGGGGGTGGGGGGTGGGGAGAGATTTCATAGAGATAGTGAGTCTCAATCTGAGTTTTGAAGGAGTTGCAGAATTTGAATTTTGGTAGAGAAGAGGGTGAATGGAGAACATACAGCATAATCATGTTTGGGTTTTGTTGTTGTTGTTGTTGAGTTGTTTCAGTTGTATCTGACTCTTTGTGACTCCATGTGGGGTTTTTTGGCAAAGATGCTGGGCTAGTTTGCCATTTCCTTCTCCAGCTCATTTTACAGATGAGGAAACTGAGGCAATGACTTGCCTGGGGTCACACAGCTAGTAAGTATGAGGTTGGATTTATACTCATATCTTCCTGACTTCAGGGCTGCACTGGATCCACTGAGCCACCCAGTTGCCCAATGACCAAGGTTATTGTGTCAGAAATTAGTGAAGTGTAGTGGGAAGAGCCTTAGAGAGAAAGATCCAGGTTTGTGTCCTGTTGCCTTAGTTTACTCAGCTGAAAAAAAATTGTGTCTCTGTTGCCCTAGTTGCTGGCTACTTTTAGGATCTTAGAATATACATTTTGAGCTTGAGGGAACTTTCAGAATCATTTAGTCCAACCCTTTTATATCTCAGAGCAGGAAATTGAGGTTCAAAGAAGTCTTTGCTTGAGGTGACTCAGGTAGTAAGCAGTGCAGTAACCCCAGATCCTTTGACTCCAAAGCCAAGACTTTTTACTGAACCTCTTATTTTCTGTGTCACCTTGAGCAGTCACTTTGCTTCTCCGACCCTCAATTTCTTTCTCTGAAAAATGAGATTAGATTAGAAGATTTATCATGTCACTTTTAGCTCCAACATTCTGTGATTCAGTGATGGTAGGACTAAAAGGTGGAAGGACATAAAGGTTCTGAGGATTATGGATTTGGCAGGCCCTGAAATAAGAGAGTAGATGAAAACAGTATTTTGGAGAAAACTGGTCTGCTATTGTTCTATAGGAGAAATGGGAGCAGGAAAAGCAGGGGATAGGAAAAGTAGGTAGGACTTGAGAGGTGATGGGAATTCGACTAGGGTGATAGGTGTAGAAATAGAGAAGGTTTGGTTCTGAAAGACACTAGTGAGGAGGTGTGATATATAAAAAGTTTGAGAGACATAATTTTTGGGCAATAAAAGGATGGTCATTTGACTATCTTTAAACCAAAGACCCCTCCTCAAGGCCTCTTGATGCTTATGCACCCTTGGAAATGTGTTCCCAACAGGTGGCAATAAACTCTGATTAACAATTAATGAGACAATGAATATTATAATGAGAGGTAGACCTATTCTAATGAGGGGGTGGGGGACTGACTGATCACCTAGATTTAGACAAAGGGAATTATCTCTACCTAAATGGAGGGGGGGGGCAGTCCACCTCCACTCAGGTCTGTCTGACTAGAACACAATGGGCTGGAATTCATTCACCTAGACTAGACTTTCTTTACCTTTTGATCAGGTCTAAGTTTTCCAATTGAGTAAGTCTGACCCAAAATTTCATCTCATCATCAGTGCTGCCCTTCAGAGAACTAAGCTTTGACCTAATCTCCAAATGAGGAAAAAGGAAGGGAGAGATCTTGGATCTCCCCAATGTTAACAATTGAGTTCAAATCAGGCCTCAGAAACTTGACACAGTCGGTAGCTGTGTGACCTTGGGCAAGTCACTTAACCCCAATTGCCCTGCCTTCCCCCCTCCAAAAAAATTTAAAAAAACCTAGTTTAAATAAATAAGAATGCAGTTTAAAAAAAAGGGGCAGCTCGTGGCACAGTGAGTAGAGCACCAGCCCTGAAGTCAGGAGGACCTGAGTTAAAATCTGGCCTCAGACACTTGACATACTGGCTGTGTGACCTTGGGCAAGTCGCTTAACCCCAACTGCCTTGCCCTCTCCTCTGCAAAAAAATAAAAAGGTAAAATAAAAATAATATTTAAAATTTTGGTTATTTAAAAAGCATTTCTCCTAGGAGTAATTTGTAGTGTGGCAGCATTACAATTTGTGTGAGAGTTAGGTTCTCAAGTCAGAGCATAGGGAGAATTATGCTTGAAAATCCATTCAACCACTCACAGAGTGCAGTATAATATATTTTAATAGCAATAGCTGGAAAAAGAGTAACATCTCTTTAAAAAAAGACTGTAGCAGAGAGTTGATGGAACTAAGACGGTTGCTGTGGAAACAATTGAATGCCAATTTTATTTTTTGCTCCACCCAGGTAAACTATGGGTCAATAAAGCTGTGGGAAACTGAATTTCTACTCAAGTAGAAGGAAACAAACATAAGTAAAGATTTAATTGGCAGGAAAACTGGTGATTAGGAAAAAAATACTCCTAAAAGGGCTTCATACATAAGTGTGATTTTATTAGATATTATGTACACTATCAAGCATCTTCTATATGCTAAGCACTGGAGATATGAAAAGAGACAAAGACAGCCCCTGCCCTCAAGAAGCTTACAATCTAACGGAGGAGACAACATACAAACAAAATATACAAAGCAAGCTATATAAAATATGTAATCAATAAGGATCAATAAGAAGTCATTAGTAGGAAAGGCCCTAGGATGAACAGGGGTTGAGGAAGGCTTCCAGTAAAAGAAGAGATTTAAATTGGGACTTAGAAGTGTTTCTTCTTCCTGTTGCACCAGGAGGTCAAAGAAAATTCCAGTAAGTCAAAGGGAACACCATATGGTCTATCGGATTAGTAATTCAAGGATAGTCAAATAAGGCTGTCTCTCTTATTAGATAGACCAGTCTTAGTAGAATGAAAAGATTGTGGGTACAGTAAAGAGGAGATAATAAAGCTGAATGTCCACACTATGAGAGGTTGGGGAAATGGACTGGAGTAACACCAGATTAATGTCTTCCATCTCAGACTTGGTTTGGCTCATTCCAAAGCATATGGTCATTGAGTGGAATGACATTACCCATATGATTTAAATTGTTATTTCTCTCCCTGTTTTCTGCCATGTGTTTATAGTTGAGTATGTCTATAGCTGAATTTATCTAAATTAAATTCACGGATGATCTGACCCTATTGTGCTCGGTGATTGATTACATAAATGTTTGGAGGGAGGAGTGTGGGCAAATGAGAAGCAGGTTGACTCCTAGATATAAATAACAATGATCTTTGTCAGTCAGTTTTCAGCTACTTAAAAAAAATACTGGCTTACCTCCTGAAATCTACAAATGTGAATTTCTTTTTGAATTGGGACTTAAAGAATGTGTCTTATAAACAGATTACTCATAATATTATGGAAAAATAAGTACAGAATTCAAAGCCAACTACATTGATTTTATGCAAGGAAAAAATATTTTCTAGTGGCAATTTTAGCTCCATATTTCAGATGGGAATAAATCCTGCCTAGAAGTTTAGCATTTTTTCTTTGATCATTATCACAACGATTTTTGGGTGTTTTATTAAATTTTAATAGAGGCATAAAACTATTGCATCTATCCATATTAAGACTGACACAGTGTATCAGTTTGATATGTCACTGACCTAAGTTCTGTATTTCTCCCTGGCAGCGTAGACTTGTTAGCTATCCAGTGGCTACTGCAAGGATAATTATTTTTAATTATAGTTTCATAATTTAACCAATCTGAGGTTATCTGAATATGGCATCTGAAGCTATTATGTGGCTAATGGTCTAGGCATTTACATAGCTCTGTCTTTTAAGTGATAAATCTATAATGTCTTTAACTCTTTCACCAACATTAACTTCTAACATTTAAAATGTTAGATTAAACAATTAAATGTTCTTGACAGTGTTGTAGATTTTACTTAATAGGCAGTGTCTAAATCTGGACCCAATTCGCCTTATTTTAGTTAATGTAACATTTCCCACAAGGAGTGTTAAATGTAAATCTGTCAGACATTTGTGGATCTATGTGACCACATAACAGTCCCTTTGGAGGCTGACTTAGAATCATTCATATACCTATTATCATCCAGATGGTTAGGCTAAGATGAACAGACACAAATTGAAGCCAATTTATAGTTGATAGGTGCATAGATCTTGAGTGGGAAGGGACTTTGGTGAACATCTGGTCCAGTCATCTCATTTTACAGATGAGAAAATTGAGGTTAAGTGACTTGCCCAAGGTCACACAAATAACACAAGAAGTAAGATTTGAACCTAGGGTATCTGACTCCAGAGATATTACTCATTTCACAACACCCACACTTCTATCCTATACTTCTAGCTAGACTTCAGGTAATAATCGTATTCCTCTTTTAGGTGTCACTATGGATCATGAGGGGGTCACTACTTTGCCCATTTTTACCTCCCAACCAGAAAGTGGTAGAGTTGAAATCCCCACAGAGTATACCTACTGGAACTTTCTACTCTAGTCTATCCTAGCTCACCCCCTCCCTTCTGGCAAAAGGGGTAGAATTTAGGCTCTAGAACCTATGTACATACCTTTGGTGGCCCCAAGGTTTCAACTGGCTCACTCTTCCAGGGGAAATCTAAGTGAGCCCTAAGATCACAGGTCTTGTGATTTTAACCCTTAGTGAGAAGTTCATGGAGGTCTAGCACTGCTGGTATGAGGGTTTTCCAAACCATTTTCAGGGCTGCTTATCTACCTTTGGAGTTCACCTGCCACACTACTCTCACCTATGGCTCTAAGAAGCTGTAGCATGCCTGGTGGCCACACCTTGGTAAAACTGTCTTGGCAGATAGCCTAAACCAGGTTGAGGGTGACAAAAAAGCCTCATGCCCATCACTGAGTTAGGGAGATGTCTACTTCAAGCATGTGAAAACTTCTTTGGTGAAACGGGTAGATGAGAACAATTTGTTTCAATAGCCATGAAGGCGGGTGAAGCAGGCACTGTGGAGCACTTAGAGCTTGGTCAGACCTCAAAGATGCCAAGATCATTCACTGCATCCCAGGCCATCACCAGTCCTCTTGACTTTTGTCTTGCCACTGGACTTTGATGACTCTGGAAAAGAGAACGAGGCTGATGACTTTGTGCAACTCAGTCTCACCCAAATCTGATTCATGCACACATCAAGATGTTACCTCATGATGTCACTGGTCCTCTTTGAAAACAAAGGATGAACATCAATGGATTAGGAAACTGATTTTGATTGAAATCAGTTGCATTGAAACAGTTGGTCAATGAACATATGGATCATACAGGGATAAAATATCAGAGTCAAGATTCAAATCTAGGTCCTCAAACTACAAATGCAGTCCTTATTCCACTATTTAGATAGGTCTTTGTCTTAAAAGTTAGGTCAGAATGGTAAGCCTTTCGTTAGATCCATGGCCACAGAAGACACATATAGAGGCAAAGGCAAACTCTAATTACTCTGGTAAGAAATAACACTCAGGGAGTCTGGCCTTCATGCATCAAAGGTGAACTAATGGTAAGCCATTAAATCTTGTATCAATAAGAAATGTGAGACCATTATTCTCTTTTGGGTAATTTCAGAGAGCAGAAAGGCATTCCCTCTGCTGCTACTCACCCCCGTTGTGGGTTCAGCTGTATTGGTTATACCAGTTAAATTTTGGAGTCCCCTCAGTCCCCTACACTTATCTCTTCCCTTGGCAATCTTTATCTTTCTTCAAGGCACAACTCAGATGCCTAGATGAAGCCTTTCCTGATCTTTCCACTCACCTCCCACCTCCAAGTTGGTAAAGTTTATCCTGCCCTACTTTGTATACTTATCTGTGTATATGTTGAACTCTCCCCACCTCCTCCCCAATATAAACTCTTTGGGGGCAGAATTTCTTCTTCTTCTTCTTCTTCTTCTTCTTCTTCTTCTTCTTCTTCTTCTTCTTCTTCTTCTTCTTCTTCTCTTTCTCCTCCTCCTCCTCCTCTTCCTCCTCATCCCCTTTTTTCTTCTTCTCATCCAACACCTAGTAAAGTGTCTTGAAAAGAGCAGACACTTAATAAATATTTTTGACTTAAATTGAAGCTAAGCTGGATTATATTCGGTAAACTGTACAATGCTTCAAGGGATCCCACACAGTGCCATCTTTTCTAACACATATATTCTCCTTGTAATGTTGCAAGATTGTGAATCTTGGAAAACCACAATCATGAGAGAATCAAAGTTGAGAGTGACCCAAATGACACTGAAGTGATGTGTTGTGGGGCTACACATAAGAAATATTTAAAGTGGTATAGAGGAAATATAAGATCAGAAAAGTACACAAGCTAGTCATGTAGCATCACACAAATAGTTAAAATGTATAAAAAGACGCAGAAGAAGACCTCCACAAATAGAGGATGATATGTTGGCTACATTGCCTACCAAGGGTCATTGGGAGAATATTTGTTATTTTTCAGTCATGTCTGACTCTTTGTGACCCCATTTTTTGGGGGGGGGGCGGAGTTTGGACAAAGATTTGCCATTTTTTTCTCCACCTCATTTTACAGATGAGGAAACTGAGGCAAAAAGGGTCAAGTGACTTAACTCGGAACACACAGCTTGTAAGCATCTGAGGCCAGATTTGAACTCAAGAAGATGGGTCTTCTCCATTCCAGGCTCAGCACCCTATGCACTGTGTCACCTAGCTGCCCTGGGAGAATATACATAAGAAGAATTACATAGCATGGGAAGATGGGGATAGATTGTGATCTGTATGTATGGAAGGGATGCTTGGGTCAATAAGATCAGAGTTCTATTGAAGCAGTCGGCCAAGAATCATTTATTTATAACTATGTCCCACAGACTTGACCTCCTATTATCTCTTCTAGGTCTAATTTTCTCAACCACAGTGGCAGCAGGATATACCTACAATCCTTTCATAGGAAAATGGGCATCTCCACTTGAAAGCCCACACCAATCAGTGCTGATTAGGGCAGGTTAGGCTTACAGAGGAGATCAATTCTGACTTGGAGCTAGTTCAGGATGCTGCTTATCCACATGATAGATGCATTAGTTTCACTGGCAAGTGTTAACCACACTCATCTGGTTTAGTAACATGGTTAGAGAAGTACACCCTGGAGCCCCTCAGTACATAAGCTTGCCAGCTGGACACACTGACTCTATTTAGATGGAATCAGTTGACTTAATCCATTTCTCGAGGGCTTTTTGAGGATAGAGGGCTAGTCCCTAGCTCAAAGATGAATGATTTGCAAAAATAAACCATTTTCATGGTTTCATTTTGTTGGAAAGTTCCATTGAATTTCCGTAAATGAGATAATTTTTAAATGCACTAAGGAAGGGTGCTTTTTCATTTAGGGATCAAAACTATTCATTATTTTATTATAAATTAATTCTTTTCCAATTAGCAAAAATTTATTTTTTCTCCCTCTGCATTCCATACTATTAGAAAAGAACAGGGAAAAACAAAACACCTGTAATAAATATGTATGGTCAACCAAAACAAATTCCTTCATTGTCCATGTCAGAAAAACTTTCTCATTTTGTACCTTGACTCTATCATTTCTTTTTCAGGAGGTAGGTACCATGCTTCACATATGGGGGTGTTCAGGGAGGATTAGCACCTCTGGTGTGAGGGCTTGCAGAGCTCTTTTCAGGCCTGCTCATTCATCTTTAATTTCCACTTGTCACTCAACTCACCTGTGGCTCCAAGAACCTGTAGAATGCCCAGAGGACACACTCCAATAAAACCATCTTGGCAGATGGGCTAAACCACATTGAGGGTAACCAACAGGCCTCAAACCCATCAGTGATTTAGGGGAGTGTCCTCCCCAAGCATACGAAGACTTCCAGTGGAATGGGCAGATGAGAACAATTGGTTCCAATGGTCATGAAGGCAGCTGAAGTAGGAGCTGTGGCGCACCTAAAGCTTGGTCAAACATCAAAGATGCCAAGATTATTCATGGCATCCGAAGTCATTGCCAGTCATCCTGACTTTTGTCTTGCCATGGTACTTTGATGACTCTGGAAGAAAGAGTGAGGCTGACAACTTTGTGCAACACCGTCTCACTTAAATCCAATTCACGAGCAAGTCAAGACATCACCCCATGATGTCATTAGTCCTCTTCAAAAATGAAACACAAATGACAGCAACAGCAACAACAGCATGCTTCATCATGGTCTTCTGGAATTATGGTGAATCATTGCGTTAATCAGAGTTTTTATGTTTTTCAATGTTCATTATTTTTATAATGTCATTGTATAAATTATTTTTTTAACTGATTTCACTGAATTAACTCATAGAAGTCTTCCTAGGTTTCACTGAAGCCATTTCCTTCATCATTTTTATAGCACAATAGTATTCTATTATATTCATAAGCCATAATTTGTTTGGTCATTCCCTGATTGATGGGCACCCCATTAATTTCTAGTTCTTTACTCCTAAGAAAAGAGCAGCTACAGATATTTTTATACATATGGGTCCTTTTCTTCTTTATTTTATCTCCTTGGCATATACCTAGTAGTGGTATTGGAGGATCAAAGGATGTATAAGATTTAGTAACTTTTGGGGCATAATTCCAAATTGCTTTTCAGAAAGGCTGGGCCAATCACAGTTCCATCAACAATGCATTAATGTGACTGTTTTTCCAGAGCCCCTCTAATATTTTTCGTTTTACCACAATGACTTTTCTAAAACTCTTACTCCTCAAACTTCCTATTCGTCCCTCCTTATGCCCCCACCTTTTTAATGGAGATCCTTATCTCAAATTTCATGGAAAAAATCACATTCACCAAGAGCTTCCTCTTCTCTTTGTCATCTCACATGACTTTCACTACTATCTCCTCCTTTGCTCCTATAAACATGGAGATATTGCCTTTTTTCTTGCCAAGGCAAACCCTTCCTCAAGCACAAATGGAACATCTCATTCCTTCCTGTCTTCTCCAAGATTCCCCCCCACCTTTGTTATCTCTACTTTTACACTTATCTTCAGTCTCTCCATGTCTACCAACTGCTTCCCCTGTCTCTACAAACATGCCCATGTCTCTCTCATCTACAAAAAATGATTCCTCCATCCTTGCTAACTATCATCCTATATTTCCTTCTTTTCATAACTAAATTCCTTGAGAAGATTATCTACAATTAGTGTCTCTTCTTCCCTTTCTCTTTCCTTAGCAATAACAACTGGAACTGTTCTTTCCTAAATTACCAATCATTTCTTGCCATAGCTAATGTTTTTTTTTCTCAATGCTCATCCTTCTTGAACTTTCCACAGCTTTTGACATCGTTGATCACCCTCCTCTCCTTGATATTTTCTCCTAAGTTTTCAGGAAATTGTTCTTTCCTGGCTCTCCTCCCACTTCTCCAACTACTTCCTTCCCAGTCTTCTTTGCTAGAGCTTCATCCAGGTCATGGCCTACTAACCATAGTGTATCTTCCAAAGTTCTATCTTTGGCCTTCTTCTTTTTCTTCCTCTATACTGTTTCACTTGCTGATCTCATCAGCTCCCATAGATTCAGTTATCATCTCTATACAGTTGATTCTCAGGTCTATTTGTCCAGCCCTTACCTTATTCCTGACCTCCAAACTCACATCTCCAACTGCCTATTGGACATGTTGAACTATCATGCAGACAGCTTAATCTCAAAGTGTCCAAAACTGAACTCATTATCTTCTCACCCCTCCCCTCAACGATCCCCTCTTCCTAACTTTGTTATAACTTCTCAGGGTACAACCATCTTCCGGTCATCCAGGCTCCCAATATAATTGTCATTCTTGACTCCTCACTCTCTCTCACTCCGCGTATCCAAATCAATTGTCAAGTCCTTTCATTTCTACCTTTGCAACAGTTCTTGAGTCTGCCACTTCCTCCTCTGAGACATTGAAATCACTGGTGTAGGCCCTCACCATCTCATTTTGTGACGGTTGCAATCTCATGCTGGTTGGTCTCCCTGAATCAATTCTTTCCCATTCCAATCCGTCTTCTATTCATCTAAAAAGTTGATTTTTCTAAAGAGCAAGTCTGACCACGTCATCTCTCTAATCAATAAACTCCTGTGTCTTCCCATTTCTTCCAGGATCAAATATAAAATCTTCTGTTTGACTTTTAAAGCCCTTCATAACTTGACCCATCCTTACTTTTGACATCTTCTTTTATCTATTGCCCTCTATATACCCTATGATTCAATAACATTGATCTTCTTGCTATTCCTTGCACGATTCCATCTCCCAACTTGGTGCTTTTTCACTGGCTGTCCCCATGTCTAAAGTTCTCTTCCTCTCTATCTCTACCTTCTTATTTCCCTAGTTCCTGTCAACTCAGCCAAAAGCCCACCTTCTGCAAGAAAGCTTTCCCACTCCTCCTGTATCTTAGGTTCTTTTGTTTATTATCTCCAATTTGTCCTGCATATATCTTGTTTGTATAGAATTGTTTACATGTTGTCTCTTCTGTTAGACTGTGAACTCCTTGAGAGTAAGGATTTTTTAACCTTTCTTTGTGCTTAGCATAGTGCCTGGCATATAAGATGAGCTTAGTAAAAGCATGTTGCCTTGACTTTTTGGTCAATCTTTATTAATCTAATGGGTGGAGGTAGAACCTTAGAGTTGCTTAAATTTTCATTTCTCTCTTTATTAGTGATTGAAAGCATTTTTCCCACCACATGCTCATTGATAGCTTGGTTTCTTTTTAGAAGACGGAATCTGTTAGAAAACTGCCTTATCAAAACTGCTTTATCAATTGGAGACTGATAAATCTCAATTTACTTTTATTCTTATAAATTTGAATCATTGACTGATTCAATATATTGTGGAAATGAGTCCTTTATCAGGGACACCTGCTGCAAAGATCCTCTCTAGTTACCTGCTTCCCTTCTAATTTAAATTGCATTGGTTTTGTTTGCACAAAAAGTTTAAAATTCTATGTAATAAAAATTGTCTATTTTATCTTTGGTCATCCTCTCTATGTCTTATTTAGTCATGAACTCTTCCCCTTCCCATAGATCAGAAAAATATATCTTTTCCTTTTTCATCTTTTTTTGGGGTCACCTTTTATGTCTAAGACATGTATCCATTTGGAGCTCATCTTGGAGCTCATGAGATGTTGGTCTAAATCTAATTGCTGTCTGCCTACTGTCCAGTTTTCCCAGCAGGTTGTGTTGAATAATGAGTTACCCCAGTAAGTTGGTTCTTTGGGTTTATCAAACACTAGATTACTTTGTTCATTTGTTTCTATATATTATCCACCTGCTACATCTACTGATTATTCATACTTAATCAGTATCAAATTGTTTTGATGATTGTTGCTTTATATATAGTATACAGTGTGAGGTCTGCTACTGCTAGGTCCCTATAATCCTCCCCCTTTTCATTACTTTCCTTGATATCTTGAGATTTTGTTTCTTCAAATGAATTCTGTTATTGTTTTTCTGGCTTTATAAAGTAATCTGTTGATAATTTGATTAATACGATGCTAAATATTATCTTTATCATTATTATTATTATATTGGCTCAGACTACAATGAATAGTTCTCTATTTAGATGTGTCTTTATTTCAGTAAAGAGCATTTTGTCGTTATAATCATAGAGTTTCTGAATATATCTTGATAAATAGAATCCCGAATATTTTATACATTCTATAGCTATTTTAAACAAGAATTTCTATTTCTCTCTTCCTACCTGGTTTTGCTGGTAACATACAGAAATACCAATGTTTTGTGTTGATTAATTTTATATCCTGAAACTCTGCTAAGTCATTAACTATCTAAATTATTTTTTTAGTTGTTTCTCTAGGTGCACCACCAAATAATCTGCAAAATGGATAATTTTGTTTCTTCTTTGCTTACATTTGTTGCCTCAATGTCTTATTTCTATAGCACTATGTAAAATAAAAGTGGCAATAATAAACGTTGTTGCTTAACCACTTATTGTATAGGAAACTAAGGGAGATTTCTAACTAAAGGAATCCTACAGTGAATCCTTCTGTAAAGCAAAATGTCATTTTGTAATGAATGCTCACCTCAAATGACCAATTTTAGAATTCTGTATTTTCATTTGTTTTTATCAGAGCACACATATCTAATTACATTTTTATGTTTTTAAGTTGTAAAGTATTAGAATATCTGTATTTTTCTTTCCCTTTCCTGTTCCTTCCTATCCCTTATTGCTCCTATACATCATTTCCTTCATCTGCCCAACTTTTGATAGGTTTTATGAGAACATTTTTGGAGCTTATGAAAGGCATTGGGATGCAGAATATAATAAGGGGAAGTCTGTTTCAGGGATAAGGAGAGGAAGTTAAATTCATACTGTTACACTTCGATTTGGTTGAAAGGTAGATGAAGGAGAGGTTTAGGGATTATCTCTGGACTTCCCTATGTATATTTCTCTGGCTCCAATGAGCTCATAGAATCCTAGAAATATGGGAAATCCTTAGAAATTATTTAGTTCAACCTTTTCATTTAATGCATGAGGAAACTGAGGGGAACCTAGGAGGGTTAACAAATTTGTCCAGAGTAACATAGGCTATTTGTTAGTAGCATAGTCAAGATTAGAATACAGGTCTTTTGATTTCTAATGCCGTATGCTACTCTCCAAACTAATGTCAATTGTAGAGTGGGGAAAAAAATCAGTGGAATAAAGAGCAATTTGTATTATTCAATGTCAATTTGAATATAATTAGTTCAGTCAAATGAAGTAAGTGTCGATAACAAAGCAGAATAAATATTTTCAGTTGTCATTGCTAAAAAGTCTAATTAGCAAGCTTATGCAATGGATGCCCAGTCTGTTCTTCTGATATTTTAAGCAGTGGCAATATGATTTTCATTGCAATTTTCCTCTCAAGTCCATCGGTCTATTAAAATTATCTAGACAATGGAAAGACTGAATTAGTAGGAATGCCAATTCATCATCTTGGTTATCTGTTGATGAAAGCTTTTTTATTGGTAATGTCAAATTACCCAAAGGCTAAGAAACCCCCTAGTGTAACAGAAATGCTTGTATGTAGCATGCATATATGTATGGATATATAGGTAAATCAGGGATTTTTCACCTTTTTGTGTACTAGACCCCTTTGTCAGTCTATGAAGCCATCGGACCCTTTTTCAGAATAACCTTTAAAAATGCATACAATAAAATACGTTAAAGTACAAAGGAAACCAATTATATTGAAATAAAAACCATAAATTTTTCAGACCCCAGATTAAGAATCCTTAGGTTAGTCGGATGGAAAATTGGACTGAAATCCATAAAAGGAGATGTTAATTGCCACAACGACAATGTTGTATAATTTCTCCATTGCGTCTCCCTTCTTGACATTGTCTACTCTCTTAAATCCACATGATGTCAATTTAAAGAAAATATAATTATGTATGTATTTAAGGAACCAAGAAAGCAAATGATTCCTATCTTTTATCATTAACGATCTGAATGGAATCTGGTAAATGGTTTAGAAAATAAAGGTTGTATGCTACACTGTTAACTTTTAACTAGACCTTGAAGACTGTATCATTGACTTCTTATTTCCATTTTCCCAGCTTGGCTGCTAAAATCTTTGGACATAAAACCTGAGATAAGGGCTACTGGAGAGGAGCTATTCAGTGTAACTCCCCAGAGATAGGCTCTATTCTGCAGTCTTTAAGTGTATCTTGACCTGGTTCCAGAATCCTGTGGGCTGAAAATAGCACTAGGCAACTCAGCAGTGAGGCTATGCCTAAAGACAAAAGAGCTAAGTCAAAATGATTGCTAAATCCTTCCAGGGCTACTCCCTGGTTTTTAGGCAGAGCTGCTGTTTCCCAACTCCCATTAATTTCAACTGGACCAGAATTGTTGCAGAGAAACTTAAATAATGGGCCTCTACCTGTCTGAGCCTCCAGGGATAATTGAAAATATGAGTTCATGAAAGGAACTCAAGTGGCAAATTTATGGCTGAAAAGTTAGCATTTGTTCTGTTCCCAAATTCCAGGAATTTTGAATTGAGCATCTCAGAGATGGGTTCTGTTCAGGCTTTGATTTGAATATGGATGGTCTCTCTGAGCTTATATAACTTGAATAGTCAAACTGTAAAAAAAGTATTTCAATATTATAGACAGTTCACTTATATATTCTTCTCTATTTGACTGATGTTAGTTGTGGAAAGAACCTTGGTCTTGAAGTTCAAGTCCCAGGTCTGACACTCATTGGCTATGTAACCCTGATCAAATCACTTAACCTTTCTAAGCTCTATCTGGAAGAATGAATGTAATACCAATTGTATTACTCCCACCTCCTGGGGTTGTTGTTAGGAAAAGACTTTGTGAGCCACAAGTTACTATATGAATGTGAACTATTCTTGTTAAGTCTAGAATGCTGGGAAATGGTTAGCTTGGAGAAAAGAAACCTTCATTTGAAGGGCTGATATGTATAAGAGTGATTAGACTTGATTTGCTTGTCCCCAGAAGGAAAAGCTAGAGCATTGTGTGGAAGATGTAGAGAGGCCATTTCAGGATGAATGTAAGGAAAAAATTCTTAACAATTACAAATATTCAGAAGAAGAATGGGCTGCCATGGAGAAATGGCTTTTTCCTCATTGGAGTTCTTCAAGAAGACAAAGAGTATTCAGACGTGAGTTGGGCCAGATGGCATCTGTGGTCCTTTCCAACTCTTTGATTCTGTGATAATGTGTTAGCAAGAGTCTGCACATGATAAGAAAAATTCTTGGTTTCGATATCCCAACATAGGAAGAACAATTGTTGGAAAAAAATAGAATCATAAACTAGAACGGACCTTAGAGATCATCTATTTCAACCTATTCATTTTTATAGAAGACAAAAATGAGATGCCTTTAACCCTTAACTTTTTTCTTTCTTTTTTTTCTTTTTTTATTATTTAATATATTTAGTTTTCAGCATTGATTTTCACAACAGTTTGAATTACAAATTTTCTCCCCATTTCTACCCTCCCCCCCACTCCAAGAAGGCATA
>CM053624.1:267044368-267069293 GCA_028646595.1 Phalanger gymnotis | reverse complement strand
TTCTTTGTCACCAAAGAAAGATTCCAGAGTCTGAGACTGGATCTGGGTGCATTTTCGCTGCCTGGCCATGTTCCCAGACAATTTACTTGACCCCTGAGTTTTTCAGTGGGGTAGGACTGCTTGTAGAATACAGAGTTCTATGTTCCAAGCTTGGGGGGATGCACCAGCTCTGCCACACCAGCACTCCTCCTTCCCCCAGAACCCCCAACCAGGATTGTACTTAGATCTTCAGCAGCCTCTGCACTCCTGCTCTGATCCACCACTTAATTCCTCCTACCAGGTGGGCCTGGGGCCAGAAGCAACTGCAGCTGTAGTTCTGAAGCTGCCCCCGGGGTGGTGGCTGAACCGCAACTCCCTGTCCCCAGCAGCTTTTCCCACTAACCTTCTCTGTTGTCCTTGGTGTTTGTGGGTTGAGAAGTCTGATAACTGCCACAGCTCACTGATTCAGGGCGCTAGGGCACGCTCTGCCCAGCTTCTGGTCTGGTTGGTCCGTGCCACCCACGCTGGGTTCTGCTCTGCTCTGCTCCACTCCCAGCTCCATGTGGGATAGACCTTACCCAGAGACCATCCAGGCTGTCCTGGGCTGGAGCCCTGCTTCCCTTTGCTGTTTTGTGGGTTCTGCAGTTCTAGAATTGGTTCAGAGCCATTTTTTACAGGTTTTTGGAGGGACTGGGCGGGGAGCTCATGCTAGTCCCTGCTTTCCAGCTGCCATCTTGGCTCCGCCCGAACCCTTAACTTTTAACCTAAAGGTTAAAGAATTTGCCCAGGACCTTATAGATATTAGCGATAGTTAGAACTAGAGAAAATAATTTAAAATCAAGCTTTGATGGAAATTAATCAAGAAATGATATCATTTTCTCTTTAGGCATACATTCTATTTGTGACAACCTTTTAAATGCCACATCTTACTTTCCATTTTAGTCTTTGAGATTTAGCAAGCCTTCTAAATCTGTTTATCTTTTTTGAACATTCAAATTATCTCTTATAATTTACTTAGAAATGTTCTATTAATGTACATGTCTCTGGAGCCTATGAATAGATACTCATAATCAAGTGGAGGAAACAGAACCACAAAAGCAAAAATAATGACCAATGCCTTGACCTTGGGAGGTATGATTTTTTAGGATTCCATGATACGGGAATACTGAACCTAAGAATGAAAACTGAGTAGTAAATGAGTGATATGAATGGAGGACTTCAATTATTCAGAAATGTACTTGACATTTCATCTTGCTAGTATCAAAATTATCTGACAACTTTTTGCTGTGTCTTACTGACAATTTCATCTCCTATAAATGAGAAGAATCTATGAGAAGAACTGATACTCTGGTCTAAATTTTGACCAACAAGGATGAAATGATTATTGAAAGTGAAAATGACCATGTCATCTTAGAGTTCATAAGAATCAAAAGAGGAGACCTGGAAATTGACATTAAACTTTGGGAATGATAATTCAATTATCATTTATTAAGTACCTACTATGTACCAGACACTTTCAGGCAGTGAGGATTCAGAGGCAAAAAAAAAACCAGTAAGAAGATTGATCCAAAAGTGAAAGGAGATCCAGAGGCTATCAAATTCAATCTTCTCATTTTACAGATGAGGAAACTGAGTTCCAAGGAGATTAAATCACTTGGCCAAGGTCACAGAGGTGGTAATGGTCAATTGTGAACTTAAGTCCTCTGATTCTACTAGGAATGGTGCCAACATTGATTCTTTTGTGCCATGTTGCCTCTTACTAATTAAAAAAAAATTGACAAGAAATTTGAATATGATACCATTGCCAAAGACTCTAAAAGAGAGGACAATTCAATACAAGTAGGAATATCTACAAGTAAAAGTCTTATTTGCTTTAAAAATACATTTTAATGATGCCTTTTTTTACATCAGCTGCTCAGCCGTTTCTGGATATCTTCCCACTTTACCCCGCTGTCCATCTCTAACAACGATATCTCCAATAAGTAAGAAAAACGAGGCAGAGCCAATGGAACAGAGTGACTGTATTGGATAGTCTGCAATGCTTTATACCCATATGGAAAGGAGGGAAGTAGATTTGCTCATCTCTTCACTGGGGTCATTACAGTGATTCACTATTAAAGAAATAGCTAGTAGGCCAGTGTTGCAGAACCATAGAATTCATGGAGGGGAGTAAAATGTAAGAAGACTAGAAAAATAAGAAAGGGCAGCTTGTGAAGAGCTTTAAATGTTAAACATAGGAGTTTATATTTTATCTTAGAAATTACAGAGCCAGTGGAATTAATTGAATAGGGTGGAGTAGGTCAGGCTCTCAAGAAAAATCACTTTGGCAGCTGCATGGAGGATGGATTGCAGTGGAGAGAGACTGGAGGCAGGGATATTAATTAGAAGGCTATTGAAATTGCTCAGGCCTGAACTATGATGGTGGCTATGTGAGTGGAAAGAAGGAGAGGAAATACGAATTGCTCAATTGAGAATATGAGAGACCTGATGAAGGTAGAAAGGATAAGATTCGGCAATGGATTGGATATGTGGGTTGCTTGAGAATTAGGTTTCAAGGATGACCTCAAGGTCGTAAGCGTGCATGACTGGGAGGAATGATAGTTCTCTTAACAGTAAAGGGGAAATTTAGAAGGGGGTTGTTTGTGGTGAAAGAGTTCTGTTTTGGACATACTGGGTTTGAGACACTTATGGTGTATCCATTTCAAGAGGTCCAAAAGGCAATTGGTTATAAGGGATGGGATCTCATAGAGAATGACTAATGCTGGACCTATAGACCAAGGAATCATCTACATAGTGATGATAATTTAATCCAGAGGGCTTATGAGATCACCAAGTGACAGAATGGTAGAGAAGGAAAGAAAGGGGGGCCCAGAAGAGTGTTTTGAGGGTGGTGGGGGGTTAGTAGGCTTGACCTGGATGAAGATCTAGAAGAAAAGACTCAGGAGGAGAGGTAAGAGAGGGAGGAGGAGAAGCAAGAGGGAGAAATGTCCTAAAAACCTAGAAAGGAAGATAAAATGCCAAAGTCAAATGTTGCAGAGAGGTCATAAGGATTGAGAAAAGCCACAGATTCGACAATGAAGACATTGGAGAGGACAGTTTCCATTTAATGAGTTCAGAAGCAAGATGGCAGAAGGTTAAGAAGACAGTAAAAGGAGAAGTAGAGGCAGTGAGTAAATAAGACCTTCTGGAGCTAAGAATGGGAGATGGGATACAGGATGATTGATAATGAGGATAGTCAGATCAAGTGAAAGTTTCTTAAGGTTGGGAAGACATGGGTATGTTTGTCAGTGTCAGGGAAGGAGCCAGTAGATAGGGAGAGATCAAAGATTATAGAAAGGGTGAGGATTATATATGAGACAATCTTCTGGAGGACAAAAGGAGAGATGGCATCGGGTTGTTGTTTGTGCCACGATGCATGTAAAGAGGTTTGCCTTGTCAACAAGAAGGATCATTTCTTCATGAGAGAAAAAAATAGAGGACATAGTAATGTGATATGAAAAGGAGGGAACAAGAAGGAACTCTCATTAAATGGTCTGAATTTTTTCAGTAAAGTATGAAGCAAGGTCCTGAGCTGAGAGGATGAGAGGAGAGAGGAGCATAGTTTTATGATTTTCTCTAGCTTTGATAAGCAGTGTGTGGCTTGGAATGAAGGAGGCTGATGGTGGGAATAATCCAGGGTTGGGGTTTGGCAAGATTTAAGTAGTGATAGGGCAAGTGGGAAAGAGATTGAGTTGAGGGGAGAGTATAGAATTGAACTAGTTCACTGAAAGAGTCAAAATAGGGAAGGAAGGAGAATGTAGTTAGAGCAAGTTTGATGGTCTAGGAAAGAACCGAAAGGTCAAGAGGTGAAGAACTAAGTTGAGTCATAAAGCATAGGGAAGGATGGAAAGATAAAAGATAAAGGAATTTCAGAGTGGCTAAGCATGAAACTTGAACAATTAAAGGTGATGACAAGAGTGAGAAAATGACCAGTTCTATGTGTAGCTGGGATGGAGTTGGAGGAGTAACTCGGTCACTGGAACTGAGTAAGTTGAGAAACTGTAAAGTTAGAGGATTTGAGGGAGCATCAATGTGTACGTTGAAGCTTCTTAGCATTAGGGCAGGCATGGGGTGGAGAGAGACAGACTATGAGTTAGGCACTAAAAGCAGTACCACTTAATTTCCATTTTGTTTACTTCTCTATCAAAGGGGGTATGTATTAAAATGTAAAGGGTAGAACGAAACATGGTTAAGAGAGAATTGGGATCCAAGAGAGGTGATGAGGCAATAAGAAAGTATCTGGCTGCTTTAAAGTTCAATTGTCCAGTCCCAGGCTAACAATATCCCAGGATGCCTGGGGTATTCAGGGAGGACTAGCACCTCTGGTATGAAGGCTTGCTGAGCCCTTTTCAAGGCTGTTCATCCACCTTTGGTATCTACCTGGCATTCAACTCTCACTTGTGGCTCCAAGAAGCTGTAGCATGTGCAGCCACACCCCATTAAAGCCATCTTGGCAGACAGGCTAAACCAGATTGAGGGTGACCACCAGGCCTTAAATCCATATGAGTTAGGGAGGTGTTTACTTTCAGCATGTGAAGATTTCCCCCACTTCCCCCACAATTTGTTCCAACAGCCATGAAGGCAGCTGAAGTAGGCATTGTGGAGCACTTAGAGCTTGGTCAGACATCAAAGATGCCAAGGTCATCCACTGCATCCTGGGCCATGGCCAGTCATCTTGACTTTTGTTCTGCCACTAGAATTTGATGCAGTGAGGCTGATGACTTTGTGTAACTCTGCCTCACCTAAATCCAATTCATGGAGAGTCAAGACATCACCCTTTTGATGTTATTGGTCCTCTTCTAAAAACAAAGGACAAGGAATGATTATATCTCAAAGTCCTCAAAGGACTTGAGGCATGCTTTCATTAGGAGCAAAACGAAGCAACCTCAGCCTGTTGTTAGATTAGTTCATAGATCTAGGTTACTAGGTCAGGGGAATACTAAAGACATAAGGTATCTTGATTTCAACAAGCATTTGATAGTCTTTCCCAACAGCAGTAGAGTTATGGCCTTGATGGAAGTGAGTTAGGTGATGTTGTAGCTATTGACAAACCATGTCTAATCGATGCAAAATTGATCAGTGGATTCTGTGCTTTTCTGTGCCATGTTCTTGGTGCTATATTCAAGGGGGACTATTATAGGAATGGGCTAGTAAATGTTTAATAACCAGCCTCGAAGCTGCAGGTTCCCCACCCAGCTACTTGCTTTCGATATCTGAGGATACAGAACTTTGGAAACTGCTCAGCATCCTTTAATGAAGTGGTTTAACCCTGGCTGCTTCATTAACCTCACAAGGCTTCAGTTTGCTCATCGGTATAATTGAGGGGAGGGGGGGTGGACTAGATGTTATCTAAGATTCCTTCTAACTCGAAGTCCTATGATCCTTGCCATGGTGTCCAAGCTAACATCTCCACATCTAAGTAGGGCTAATGAGGCTATCTTGAATAGGTGAATCAGGCTGGAAGATGCCACAGCTGAGCTTCTGTTCCGGATGTGGGCAGAGACACGGGGAATGGAAGCCCCAGACCTGCCCAGGACCGTGCTCCAACCCAGGGTCTCCTGAGGCTCTCAGGGCCGAGTGGGTCAAGTTCTGACTCCAACTGAGTATAAATTTGGACTCTGAGACTCAAGGGCATTTGTGGCAGTCAATGGAAGCTGTTTTCAGCTTTCACCTTCAAGCTTTCTGGGCTGGGCATCTTCAAGAGGAGGAGTGAACACAGCGTTCGGGAATTGGTTTTTCCGGCTGTTGATGCTGCTGGAATATCTCCATGTGCGGAGGTGTCAGGGGAGCGGATCTCACACAGCTCAGTCGGGCTGGTGGCTGTGATGGGCTGTCCCACCTTGGAGAGCCCCTAGGGCTGCTTCGCCCCCCCTGCTTCTCCTGCAGTACCCTATGGGCAAGCTCGGAGCAGAGTGAGTGCCGCGGATGCGGGCAGCCGCACTGGGATAGCCCTCGGAGTCCAGAAGGAGCGGCGGTGGCGCCTCTCCCGGGCTCAATGCTCCCAATGGAGAAGCAGCCCCGGCTCCTGCTCCAGCCGGCTGCAGATACTGGCAAAGTGGCGCGGGAGCTGACGCAGAGCGGGGTCCAAAACTCCAGATAATCAGCCTGAAATAAAACTGTATCTCCCCTTCCCCTCCCCGCGGTCCCGTCTCGCCTGCCCGGAGCAGCAATACACACCTGCACCCCAGCACTCCGTCCGTCACTGGCGCACTTGAGACAAAAGCCAGAAATGAAGAGGGGCACGCGAGGTGGGGAGGCTGGTGTGGCAGGAATAGCCAAAGTTTTCCTGCCCGCTTTGTCCTAGAATATTTTGGACGCTCATACGTGGAGACTCGCATACCACATTAATGTGTGCTCCTCAGTAACACAATCCCTTCTTCATGTTCCGACTCTATCTCAAACTACCGAACTTTCTGTGCACTCTCCTTTCTTTATCCTTTGTATACATTTCTAATATTCCCGAAGCGTCACTCTATTAATTGCACGATCTTTCCATGGATGAACCTGAACTAGGAGGAGGCAAATTGGATGCCAGCGAAAATCATAGCAAAAGGGGGCAGGGAGGGGGCGGCACATCAGCTAGGGTTATTTTTTGATAATTCTTTTTGCGAACCTCTTTTTAAAGAAAAAAAAATTATGGATACTTTTCCGAGGAGCAACCAAGTTAATTACAGAGAAGGACGTCACCACCTGGTCATGACTTTTTTTTGGCCATGTCAACCTAAGAAACAAGAAAAAAATCATCTTCAATTCTGTATAACTCTTCTGCATTTGCGGTGATGGTGACAAAGTGATGGGAAAGGGGTCAGAGAGTGATTAGAATTAAAACTTTTAGGTAGGTGCCAACACATTTTGACTTTTGGTACTTTACACGTGAGAGCCTTGTCCAATGAAGAAGGAAGGATCGTATTGCTGGAGGAGCTGAATTATATCAATCTTGGCAATCTCGCTCTAATGAAAAGCAGCAGCAAGAAGCAAATTTGTACCTTAATGGAAGAATGGCTCACAGATGCTCCTTGGCGAGAGACAAAATGGAGGTAGTGGTATCGACTTTATCCTATGGGAGAGGTTATAAGAAGCATTATTTTAGGATATATTTGTTCATCACCTAATGTAGTACTAGTGACATTTGTATTAGCAAAAAAAGCATTACCATGAAAATAATTACAACTTATACAGGAACACAGGCTGCTGAAGATCAAGGCATCTAGGAGTTGCAATGGATACAGCACTACACCTGGAGACAGGAAGACCGACCTGAGTTAAAATCTTACTAGCTGGATGACCCTGGGCAAGTTACTTTAAAAAAAAACTCTGCCTGCCTTAGTTTCCACATCTGTAAAAACAAAGATTTTAATAGATCTACCTCCTTGGGACATTTTAAGGATAAAACGAGACAGTACTTGTAAAACTTGTTTTTAAGTGTTGTATAAAGACTATCATCATCATTACAATGATTGTAATTATGTCATTTTATTATGTAGCATAAAATATAATAACATCATAGAATAACAATTCTTGTTATTGAGTGGTAAAGACATTCTACGAAAAATTTTAAAATCAGATTAAAACTTTCAAATCAAATCAATATCTACTGTAATACATGGTGCCTCTAATGCAAAGGTGGGAAGAGAAAAGGATGGGGAGTAATATATTGGAAAGTGTCATCCAGGAAAAAGAAATGAAAGAGCCCAAACATTGCAAATTATACAGAAGCCTCATGCCTCCATATTGCTAACACTTTTCTTCAAAAAACAAATTTGTAGGCACTGGTCATGGTGCTCCAAAAAATGTAAAAAAGAATGAGGTTGACTTTGTTGTTCGGTCATTTCCAACTCTTGGTGACCCTATGGGTTTGTCCACAAAGTTTTTTTTTTTTTGGCAAAGATACTGGAGTGGTTTGTCATTTCTTTCTCCAATATGTCCTCATATTACAAACAAGGAACTGAGGCAAGTAAGGATTAAGTGACTTGCCCAGGGTCACACAGCTATCTGACACCAGATTTGAATTCAGATATTCCCAGCTCCAGGGATAATCATCAGAATAAGTTATGCTATACAATAAAAAGATTTAAACCTGAATTATTTAAACAAGTTATTGAAAATAGGACATGAACAATAGATAACAGAAAACAACATTGACAATGGCTATAATGCCATAATCCAGAAGGTAAGCCAATGTAAATTAAATGCCACAACAAGGAAACCAAAAGAAGCTAGAAAGTGCCTCAGTCAGCAAACATCCGACTTGGCAAATGGAGAGAAATAACCACCAAGATTTTGTCATCTGTAAAATCTTATGAAGATGGACAATTTCGAATAGTAATATTTCATAAGGCATAGAGAAACAGTGGAGAGTACAACGGTTTTAAGAGAGCATGGCTACATACCCAACTAGGCAAAATCACCCCATAGAAATTCAAGGATGGAAATGGAAGGAGGGCTTAAAACAGAAGAAAAATGGAACTGATTTGCAAAAAACTTTTTCAACAAACTGCTTTCTTCATCAAGGACAGTGGAACCACCACAGTTGGACCATAGGTCATCCTGGTCCATAGGACCCTGTTATATTTCCTGAATTGCTTAGAGAGGAGGTTGAAATGACACTGAATAGAATAAAGATGGAAAAAATATTTGGATTGGACCAAACACGTATGGAGTAGATCCTGGCTGTTGGTGATGTGATTGTGCAGGCACCGAGGGACCAATATACAAGGTATCTGAAAGAAGAGAAGATATCAGAGATGTGAAAAAAAATAAACTTTGATCTCATTAAAACTGTCCGAAAGTGACCAAGAAAATCAATAACTTCTGGTCTCCCATCTATACAAAATCATCATGAGAGTCATCTATACATAGATTGAAGGCATCCTCAGATGAAAGCATTAGTAGGGAACAAGGTTTTCACAAGCAGCCTTCACCAATGAACCATATCTTCACTATTTCACAATTAACTGAAATATGTAGAGAATATAAAATCCCATTGTGCTCAATGCTTATGAAAATACATTTGATTCAGTCAAATAAAACACCACCTTATAGATTTTTTCTAACAAGTTGTCTCCCATTCATACATTTTTCAGTATTCCTTGGAACACATAATACACAATCCTGTTCAATGACCCTCTGATGATAAACATAATAACAAATAAAGGTCTTTATTACCTTTGGTGAGCACACTCTTCCCTATTTTATCACTTTGATGGCAGCGATTCACCTCACAGTCCAGGCTTAAAAGGGATTCCCTATGGATTCAATTCAATTCAATTCAATAAACATTTATTAAGTATGCCGGCTAGGTGACACAGTGAATAGAGTGCCAGATCTGAAGTAAGGAAGACTCCTCTTGCTGATTTCAAATCTGGCCTCAAACACAAACTGTGTGACCTTGGGCTAGTCACTTAACCCTGTTTGCCTCAGTTTCCTCATCTGTAAAATGACATGGAGAAGGAAATGACAAACCACTCCAGTATCTTTGCCAAGAAAACTCCCAAGAAGAGTTGGACACTATTGAAATGATTGGATAATAACAAGTGCCTACTCTGTGATGCCTGGCACTGTGCTAAACACTGGAATGATGAGGTCATCTAGATGCTCCTATTTGTAGATGACTTTGTACTGATTGCATCAAGTC
Source organism: Phalanger gymnotis (assembly GCA_028646595.1). NCBI lineage: Eukaryota > Metazoa > Chordata > Mammalia > Diprotodontia > Phalangeridae > Phalanger > Phalanger gymnotis. Next base: position 267,059,641 of record CM053624.1, on the reverse strand, counting down.
CTAAGACATAGCAGAACTTCCTAGAAGACATCTATTATCACTTGAGAGACTTTGGCATCCATGCATAGAGGAAAGACCAAGCGGATGAAAAATATCGATTGCCTTGAATCCCACATGCATTTGGATGGATACCCTGTTGTTGTTGTTGGTCTTTTGTCTTCAAAGAGGACCAATGATGTCATAATCCTGGGGTAAAATTGTGGATGATGGGTAATGTCTTGACTTGCTTATGAATTGGACTTAAGACAGAGTTGCATGAAGTCATTAGCCTCACTCTTCCAGAGTCATCAAAGTCCACTGGCAAGACAAAAGTCAAGACAACTGGTGTTGTCCTGGGATGCAGTAAATGACCTTGATGTCTTCCACGTGTGGCCATGCTCTAAGCACTCCATAGGATCTGTTTCAGCTGCCTTCATGGCCACTGGAACAAATTGTTCTCATCTGCCCATTCTGCCAGGGGAAGTCTTCACATGTTTGGGGTAGATATACCCCTAACTCACCAATAGGTTTGAGGCCTCCTGGTTACCTTCAAACTGGTTTAGCCTATCTGCCCAGTTTTACCAGGGTGTGGCCACTGGGCATGCTACAGCTTTTTGGAGCCAGAGATGAGAGATGAGTGACAGGTAAACACCAAAGATGGATGAGTGGGCCTGAAAAGGACTCTACAAGCTCTCACACCCAGAGATACTAGTCCTCCCTAAATGCCGCATATACCCTATATGTCCTGTAGGGATTGTCCAGTGGTATACCTATCTGGGACAGACAGTACAAATGGACAATGAGCTGGGCCCTGAGTTGAAAAAGGAGAGTAGGTTGAATTGCTTTTGGGAAACTGTGAAGCTCTTTTACTGACTTCCAATTCCCATGAAGGCAAAGGCCCATCTTTTCAGTATTCATGCACTATTGTTGCTACATGGCACTGAGATGTACAACACCGCTACCTCCAAAGAATTAAAGATGAGCATCACTCAGGGGGCCGTGGTGAGCTGGATGGTGAATGTGAACAGGCTGCAACATAGAACCAATGATGAATTCTGAATAATAATAATTAATAGTAATAACAATGATGATGATGATGGTGACAATGATATTTATATAGCACTTTAATGTTTGAAAAATGTTTTTAAATAGTATTTTAAGTAAAATTTTATTTTATCCTCGTGACCCCGGATAGTGATTATTATTTATATTTTACAGATGAGGAAACAGGCTGAGGGAGGTTAAGTGATTTGCCATCCCCTGCTGTTGAATTCTGGTCTGTTCTTTAAAGCACAAGTCAGATACCTCTTCTTCCATGAAACTTTTCATGACCACTCTTCACCCTCTTCACACCTCATGTGGTACTTTTTTTTGTAATTATTACTCATGAAATAGACTTTTTAAAATGTACTTATCATGTAAGAGAGTATATTATAGGTCAAAGAATCATAGATTTCAATCTCCGTGTTGCTGTCCCTTCACCGGATGCCAGGTCCACAAGGGCAGAATTTTGTCTTAACTATATTATCTCCTCCGGCACCTACGATGGTGCTCTTTACATGGCAGCCATTTAGTAAATGTTATGCCTAGACTATACACATTTGTTGCCTATATCTTTATTGTCAAAGAGGCACCGTGTCGTAGCAAGTAGAAGGCCTTCCCTAGAGTTGGGAAGACTTGGTTTCAGGTCTTGCCTCGGACACACATCTTGGCTGTGTGACTATGGGCAAATTTCTTAACATCTCAACAATCCAGACAATTTTCTCAGTCTCTAGGTTATGGAAGAGTTGCGGATCTGTATTGATAGAAGACATTTTCACATTTGAGTTTTCCCATATAGATGAAATCACAGGTATTTATTGACATATTTTTAAGTGGTCAAAAAGGCGGTGAGAATTGTTAATATTTCAAAAAATTTTAAACTATGGGCTTGTGGGTTATAAAGCATAATCCAGTTTGGAGTCTGGTTTTAGAGAACCAGCTTTGATATTGACCCTGTATTTGCCATGAATTCTAGAATTTGTGTGTCTGGAAACACTTTATTTCTCTAAGTGCTCTGGGTAATGAAGTCACTGTTGGCTGCCTGCAAAAAGGATTCCAAGACTGCCTAGAATTTGCCTACAGGGAAAGGGAAGAGGATATGGGAGTGTTTTTGCAGAGAATTCCATCTATGCAGACAGCTGATCTGGATGGTTTAGGTCAGGTCAGCCCCCTAAGAAGCATCCCTTCTAATAACAGATATTTCCCCCCTGGAGTTATCTGCCTGGTTTCCTTAAGTTGGTGCTGTTGTTTGTATCAGCTGGAAAATGTTCTGAATTTATACTTATAACCCCAAACAATCTTAGACCTATTCTTCTTTTTCACTTGATTCAGCATTAGGGAAATGGGACTGACTTCTAAAGGAGTCTGAGAAACTTCTAAATGTGGCTTGATTTTTGCTTTACTTTATTATGTGAAGGCAGCTGCTTGTGTACTAAAGCCGCATGCTTTATGACTCATCACTCTGTACTTAACTAATATAGTCTTTTTTTTTGGTGCATAGTCCATATTGAGTTATTTTTTAAAAGTTCTGTCTCTGCACTTTTGCAATTTCCATCCTGTGGAAATGACTTGTTGGGTGTATGGCTAGGTTTATGTGTTCATATGTAATATTCAATCAGTGTATTCTTTTCATCAAACACATTTTCTGATGTATACATAAGAAAGAAACTAATGGGAGATCTCCCTTTATGGGCAGCTAGGTGGTAGAGCAGATAGAGTAATGGGCCTAGAGTAAGGAAGATTCATCTTCCTGACTTCAAATCTGGCCTTAGATATTTCATAGCTATATGACCCTGGACAAGTCTCTTAATCCTGTTTGCTTCAGTTTCCTCATCTGTAAAATGAAGGAAATGGCAAACCATTTCAGTATCTTTGTCAAGAATAAGCCCAAATGGAATCACAAAGAACCAGACATGACTGAAATGACCTAACAACCACAACAAAAGGCCTCATGCATTTGCCTAAAGCACAGTGCCACAGCTGGAAGAAACCCTGATAATTGCTTTTACTTTTACTTTATAGGCATTTTCTGCTATTAGGAAGATAAGAGTCAAGACCTTTAGCTTCAGAAAATATAACTTGATCCCCTGACCTAATTTAATACAAATTATTTCTGAACTAGTACCAGATAAATGTCATCTGCAAACTTTGCCAAAGATTGTTGGTGCACATCCCTAAGACGAAGGGGTAGAAGATTCCTGCCCCCTTCCTCCCCTTTTGCTCCTTTTGGAAGGACATCAATGGTGATGACAGAGGCTCATTTTTAGCAAAAAAGAGTATTTGGTTTTGAGTCCAACTTAAGTAAATGATGCAAGTTTGGGCCAGTGTTTGTTTGGCCAAACTATTTTGTCACTATCTGTGAGCTTTTTTCTTTTGAAAGAAGAAATTTTTTATGATGTACTTAATAATTTTAATAAATAGAAAGAAATAAAATAAGGAAAGAGGAATAGTCAAATAAACTGTAGCACCTCCTCATTTGCTGATCCCCAGAAAATCAACTGCAAGTTTGAGGAAATCTCTGGGCTAGCACACTTATAAAACCAGAGCTCATAAATATACAGTGATGTATTTACTTTTGCCAGCTACCTAGAAGACACATTTGCTCAAAATGCAGAAATCGAACTGCCTCATAAGAGAGAAGAAAAAAATCTTTCTATGCACAAATGGCGTACATTCTCTCACAGGTCACCATACCACCAGTAGGTTAAGGACACACATTTGGAGAATATGTGTGAGCTGGGGTCATACAGAGTAGATACACATGTTGGGAATATATATGGCTAAGAAACATGTATGAAGAGGCATATGCTAGAAATGCTCACATGGAGAGCACTTGTCAAGATCCTATGTAGCTAAGGTACACATGGAGGACTCACATACTTGAGGACATGTGTGGCCAGGGCCCACTTGTGACTGAGGCAACTTAAACTTCTAGAATTGAGAATGACCTCTGGCAATATCATCATGTTCTTCTCTTCTGAGTGTTAGGTCTTTGTTCTCCACTAAGTGTCATCTCTTCTAGGTATTGTGTTGTTTCTTCTTTTCTGTTTCATGTGGTCACTGTTGTTTATGTTTATTAGTTTTATGGTTAGGAAGCTGTTCTCCACTACTATCTATTGTGCTTCAATTCTTCAGGTCTCCATGCTAGTTTCTGTTAATAGACTGCAATGCCTTGGAAGCCACAACCTGATAAAGATAGGATGACAATTTTTTTTTTTAGCACTAAGCTGTATATGCTATTACTCTACAATCAAGCAGCAGTCAACAAAAGCTAGAAAAATGTTTGAGCCTAAGATTCTGGGAGTCAGAGTGGTACAGTAGAAAAAAAACCACTGGAAACTTTAAAGTAGTACGTCACTGTTAGCTGTTGTTGTTACTACGACACTACAGAAATGTCAATTATTAGAGACATGAAAATTGTGAATTTTTAAAAAAATTAGACAAAACCACAGTTAGGCATAGGTGTGGTACCTACAATTATTGAACTGATAGCTACAACGAATCTGATAAAACTTCCAGGTCACTCAACTATTGAATGTATCGACCATTTAGTGTGGTGCCTGGCATGTTTGCTGACTGACTGTTGAAAAAGAAAACAGCTACAGCAAAAATTAACTGATATCAAGGGCTAAGTTTTTATATTTCCTAACCAGATCTTAGAGATGAGGCTCCTCTTTCTACATGAATTCTCTGTCATTTATACTTAGGCATTTGGGATATTTACTTGGACAGTCTGTCCTCCACTCTGTGTGGAATGTGGGTGAAAAGCCTGCTTATATAGTGTTTATACAGGCAACCCTCAATTTATGATTGCACTGTTGTTAAAAGTTCATTTGTAAGTTAGCTATTTTGAAAACAGGATTTACTTTTTCATATAAATAGTGTTATAGAGTAGCAGATAGAGTGGATAGACAGGAAAACCTGACTTCAAATCCTGCCTCAGATACTTATTAGCTATGTGACCCATGTGTGTCGATAAGACAAAATGGGCTCCTTAGCATTTGAGGAGTTTGGCTTTTGTTTACTTTGTTTACTTTGAGTGAAAGTACTTTCAGCTGTTAAGTGCTAAACCCCAGGCCCAAAGTCCTATCAGGTGTGAAACCTGTGTGGGTGTAGATTAATGACTTAAGAGGGGCCAAGTCGGGAACCAATGGTCTCTGGTCTCTGGTCGTTGAGGCGGGGCTTGAGAACGCTGAGGCTCAGAGGAGAGAGGAGCTAAGAGACAAACTACAGCTGAAGCTGAAAAAAGCCGAAGCAGGAGACCTGTGTGAACCCAGGAGTGCGAGCAAGGACTTGAGGCCAGTAAATATGATTTGGCTAAATACCAACTTGTTTTTATGTGGCCTCCTGGTTACTCTTGTGAGGCTGGGCCTGGGGTTTTTTGGTTAAGATGTCAGAACGGGGAGGCTGGTTAGCTAATTTGTTGCTGTGGGGCCTAAATAAATGTTCTGTTGCTTTCTACTTAGAGAATCTCTCATACCTTGCGGTTTCGAACCATTCAAACGTGTGTATATATATATATACATATATATATATAATTATATTTGAGATTATAAATTCGGCCTTCCTACTACACCATGGCAAGTCACTAAGTCACTGTCTGCCTTAGTTTCCTTCTTTGTAATGTGGGAATAATTATTGCACCTACTTCAGTGGGTTTTTTTGTGAGATTCAAAAGACGTATCATTTGTAAAGCAATTGTCAAGCCTTCTGCCATATATTAGAATATAAAGATATATTTAATTCACAGCTCTGTGACCTTGAGCTTGAGCAAATCACCTTGAGCAAATCACTTAATCTCTCTGGATCTGTTAGCTTGTCTATAAAATAAAGGGGTTGGATTCAATGTCCTTGAAAGTTTTTTTCTAGCACTAAGTCTATGATTCTATGATCTCATCTTACAGATGAGTACTTCCCAACTGCCAGTCTCTATGACTTCCATTGTCTGAATTGAGGTCCATGGTCCTAGACAATAGTCTGAGTCAATAAGAAAATACTATGTAGATAAGTAATATTTATCTAAAACCACCAGCGAGCATTATCTATAATGGGAATGTTAGAAGCCTTCCCAATAATATCAGAGGTAAAGCAAAGATGCTCATTGTCACCTCTATTGCTCAATATTATATTAGAAATGGTACCTATAACAATGACAAGAAAAAGAAATTAAAAGAATTGGAAAAGGCAATGAAGAAACAAAAATAACACTCTTTGCAAATGATATGATAATATACTTGGAGAATCCCAGAGAATCAAATTTAAAAATAGTTGAAATAATTAGCAAGTTAAGAGAAGTTGTAGAATACAAAATCATCAGCATTACTATATATTACTGACAAAGTCTAGAAGTAAGAGATAGAAAGAGAAATCCCATTGAAAATAACTGTAAGCAACATAAAATACTTGGGCGTCTACCTGCCAAGACAAGTTCAGGAATTATATTAACACAATTACAAAGCACTTTTCATGCTAAGAAAGCTAGATCTGGACAATTGGAAAAATATTAATTGCTCATAAGTAGGCTGAGCCAGTATAAGAAAAATAACTATTTAACCTAAATTAACTTACTTATTCAATGCCATACCAAACAAACTAGCAAAACATTATTTTATAGAGCTAGAAAAAAATAACAAAATTCATCTAGAAGAACAAAAGGTTAAAAATATCAAGGCAATTAATGAAAAAAAAAGTGAAGTAAGGCAGTCTAGCTATATCATATCTCAAACTGTATTATAAAGCAGTTATCATCAAAACAATCTGGTACTGGCTATGAGATAGAGCGGTGGATCAGTGGAATAGATTAGGTACATAGTACACAGTAGTAAATGACCGCAGTAGTTTAGTGTTTAAAGATCCCACCTTTTAGCACAAGAACTCACTAGTTGACAAAAATTGCTGGGAAAACTGGAAAGCAGTTTGGCAGAAACTAGGTATAGGATGACATCTCACACCATATACCGAGAAAAGGTTTTGACGTACATGATTTATACATAAAGGGTGATGCCATAAGTAAATTAGGGGAGCATGGAATAGTTACTTGTCTGATCTATGGATAAGTGAAGAATTTGTGATCAAATAAGAAATTGAGAAAATTATGGGAGTAAAATAAGTGTGATAACATTAAATGGAAAGATTTTTTTGCACAAACAAATTCAATGCAGTGAAGATAAAAAGGAAAGCAGAAAACTGGGGGAAATTTTTATAGAAACCTTTTCTAATAAAGGCCTTTTTTCTCAAACATATAGATAACTGAATCAAATTTATAAAAATATTCATCATTCTCCAGTTGATAAATGTATGAAGGATATGAACAAGCAGTTTTCAGATGAAGAAATCAAAGCTATCTATAGTTATATAAAAATGCTCTAAATCACTATTGATTAGAGAAATACAAATTAAAATAACTTTGAGGTATCACATCTTACCTATTAGATTGGCTAATATGACAGAAAAGGAAAATTACAAATGTTGGAGGGATGTGGGAATATTGGGACACTAATGCACTGTTGGTGGAATTGTGAACTGATCCAACTATTCTGGAGAGCAATTTGGAACTCTGCTTAAAGAGGTATATAACTGTGCATACCATTTGATCCAACAATACCACTGCTAGGTCTATATCCCAAAGAATTTTTTTTTAAAGGAAAAGGACCTATATGTACAAAAATATTTATAGCAGCTCTTTTTGTAATGGCAAAGAATTGGAAATTGAGGGGATACCCATTAATTGGGCAATGGCAGAATGAGTTATTAGATATGATTGTTATGGAATGTCATTGTGCTATAAGAAATGATGAGCAAAGATGCTTTCAGAAAAACCTGGAAAGACTCACATGAACTGATGCAGAGTGAAGTGAGTATATTGAGAATGTTGTTACACAGTAACAACAATATTTTGTGATGATCAATTGTGAATAATTTAGCTATTTTCAACAGTACAAAGATCCAAGACGGTTTCAAAGGACTTATGATGAAAAATGCTATCTACTGGCAGAAAAAGAAATAATGGAGTTTGAAAGCAGATTGAAGCATACTATTTTTTACTTTCTTTTTTCCCATGTTTTTTTTCTGTCTTTGTTTTCTTTCACAACATGACTAATATGGAAATATGTTTTACATGACTGTATATGCATAACCTATATCAAATTGCTTGCTGTCTTAGGTAGGGAAGGAGAGAATTTGAACTCAAAATTTTATGAAATGAACGTTAAAAATTATTTTTTACATGTAATCGGAAAAATAAAATATTAGAGAGTAAAATAAAGAAAATACATTGTAACTATCAATTAATCCTTGATTATGAGCCTATGATTCTAAAATCTATTTCAAGGACTCTGTCTTCCTAAACCCACAGGAGCTCTATGGAGAGGCTAGGGTTTTAAGTTGAACCTTCATCCCAAGATCTTTTTAAATTTGTATGCAAATTGATGTAGGAATTGCCAAAAAACACCAACCCCCGCTAAACTCCCCAAAACAAAATAAAACCAATAAATCTAAAAAACAAAACTTAGTGAAGGAAGGAAGGCCATCAACTTTTAACTTTCCCTTCTGCATATCTACTTATATTAAGACATGTTGACTGGCCATAAAAACTTGCTGGGCTTCTTACAATGGTATAATATGAATGTCAATATTTCAGGGCCTATGATTCCATTGGTGTAGACAATCCTTTCACCAATTGAGATTATAGCCCCTCTATGCCTTAGTGGATTGCCTTCATGAATTGCTCTGGACAAACTTAATTAGGCTGGTCAACAAATTACAAACAAAGTCCATTGCTAGGTCTATACTTGAAGCTATGACCTACTGGAGTTGATACTTCAATAACATAGCCTTTGAGAACTCAGGGTCCCCCCCCAAACCATTGTGGGGCATCAGAGAAGCAGCACTTAAGGAGAAAATGATCAGAGATACTTACATTTAAGAAGTTTAACAAAATAATAACCATCACTGCTATGCAGCCCCTTCCCATCTCTCTTCTCTTCTGCACACATATAACATTTTGTTTCCATGAGCTTTTCGCTGTGTTTTCAAATTCACCCACACATTTCCAATAATAGAAGTGGAGAATGAGGACACTTGTGAACCTTGGCTTTTCTTTTTGTGGGAAACCGTGGCTGAAAATTGTTACTGAAAGAAATCTCAAGTCCATTAGCTCCACATTATGATCAGCTTCCAAATCCATAGGAAATCAGACCCTCACTCCAAGCTCACTGTAGTGGAAATAACTTATTTCAATTTCAAATAGAACAGCACTAGGAAAAATCATATCCTATGTATTTGACAAGCCAGCATCAAGCTTCTGTTGGAGACAGAGTGCAATGAAGTGGTCAGAAAGTAAGGCATGGACAGATCTATATGAAAGTAATAGAAGGTCTGGTTTCTCCCTTAAATGAGCATCTATATGGATTCAGAGACAAATCATATACATTTGAAACAATAAAGCATTTACATGTCACCAAATGAACAAGTGCCTACGACTAAAGACCATATTGTCAACACAAGTTACAGAGGGAGTGTAAAGTAGTGATCAGAACGGGGGATGTGTGTGTGTAGCAGGATCAAAGCCTTGGAGAGATCACTATTCCTGAACATCTGGAATGGACCACACTGAATAATGTCTTTATGCTTCCATGGGCTATTTTTATAACTTCAAGAGCTTGTTACTTAAGGTGGAGAAACTCTTTTCATTTCTACCAAATGTATACCACTGAAATAGTTACTGCAGTACTAAATTAAGTCCTTAGAATTGACATTCTCCTCAATTACACTTCCTTGCTACCCCTTCCTCCAATTTCCCTTTGGAAGAGGAGGGTGCACTGTTAGTAAACTGAATGGGATTAAAGCTCTTTCTTACCTGCCAGCATTAATTGTTATTTGCCCAGGGCAGGTAAGCAAAGAAGTAGCTATTTTCAAGACTGATTTGTGTGTTAAAGGTAACCGATACTATAGTTAGCTATATAAACCATGCTCTTGGGGAATATCACCGAACAGAACTCAACCAATTTACTGAGCTAAGAGTATCCATTAAAAGAAAAAGGGTCAACGCTCTCTCTCTCTCCGTCCCTCCCTCTCTCCCTCTCTCTCTCTCTCTCTCTCTCTCTCTCTCTCTCTCTCTCCCTCCCTCCCTCCCTCCCTCCTCCCCCTCTCTTAATGCTGAGTGAGTGTCCACTAAAAGAAAAAGGTTCAGCGCGCTCTCTCTCTCTTTGTCTGTCTGTCTGTCTATCTGTCTGTCTCTGTCCCTTTCCCACTGAATAAATACTGCTGCATGCTGCACAGGAGTAGTGGGGAAAAGGAACAGTTTCGAGTAGGTTACTAGTGGTAAAGAGACCCATCTGGTCCGGGGAAGAGAACCACAACACGATTCATTTATGTAGTGTGGATAGCAGAGCTTTTAACAGCTGTGTCCAGGACTGGAATGTCTTCCCTCAGCTGGAATGGGAGAATTTTCGAAATGCCAGCTCATCTAGGACTGAAAGAACACTGTTGTCCCCTTTCCCCTAAGAGGAAGAGAGCAGAAAGTGTTGGGTGACCACACAGGCTACTGGAAAGTTGCCTGGTTGCCCCATGGGATAGCTTGAGTAGGGCTGGATGTAATTAGAAGAAATACATTTTTGGGTGGTTCAGCTTAGGCTGCCTCCCTTCTTCAAATTCAAGCTGGATACCGTTAGTGTCGCTGAGACACAGGGAGGGGTACTGTGAAAATGACTGCTGAACTTAAGAGTTAGGAGACCAGAATGCAAATCCTGGCTCCTGAACTTACTGTCAGACCAGAGAGCAGACTCTTACCACTCTGAACCTCAGTTTCCTTCTCTGTATGATGGGGATACTGACCTTTCTATTAGCCAACTCACAGAGTTATAGCAAGGAAAGTGCTTTCTAAGCCTCAAAGTCCTTTGTAAATGTTGATTTTTCTTAAATAGTCACTGAAATAGAGGCATTTTCCTACTAATTAGTTTGTGTTTTTACATAGTGCCTATTGTGCAGGGCTCTATAGAATAAATGTTGACTTAGCTTCCAGAGAGTTCCAAATTAATTTCTTCATTTTTTCTTTTTCTAAAAAAAGGAAATGTACTAAACTTGTTTGTAGGATTATTTTCCTTCCGTCTCCGCCTCAGCAAGCTCTAACAAGTGCCAGTGGAAGGGCAGGAAGTTCTTCTCAAATTGAATCCCTGGACTAATTTTCTTTTTTCCTTTTGTAAATCATGATTACAAATGAAGTGAATTGTTCTTGCCTCCACAGGAGCCGAGCCTTTGAATTAAAAGAGAATTCCAAAAGATTAAGTAATTGTTCACTTTAAAAAGAGAGAAAAATCCCTTTTCCTGGTGAGATACCAGAGTTGGGAAGGGACTTAAATGAGTAAATGCCTTGTTAAATCACTGAATGGAATGAATTATAGTTCAAGGGAAGATGCTTGTTGCACAACTGCAAAATGAATGACCTTGGGAAAGTCACTAGATTTTATTTGCTTTTCAGTTTCCTCATCCGTCAAATAATAGCTGAATAATACTCTAGCAACTTACCTCAAAGGGTTATTGTAGGGGAAGGACTTTGTTAATCTTAGAGAGATACAGAAATGTGAGTTTTTATGGTAGGGAAATGTGATGTCCCTCTGTCCCTAGTGATTACTGATTATTAAAATTTTTAAAAAATTATTTTCACATTCTTTTCTTTTAAAATTGAGTTCTAAATTCTCCAAATTGTCCCTTCCCCCTCTCTTATTCACTAAGAAAGCAAGGAAAATTATATTAATTATTCATGTGAAATCATACAAAATATATTTCCATATTAGTGATATTTTTGCCAAAAAGAAAGAAAGGAAGAAAAGAAGAAAGAGAGAAAGAAAGCAAGGAAGGAAGAAGGAAGGAAGAAAGGAAGGAAGGAAGGAAGGAAGGAAGGAAGGAAGGAAGGAAGGAAGGAAGGAAGGAAGGAAGGAAGGAAGGAAGGAAGGATGGAAGAAAGGAAGGAAGGAAGGAAGGATGGAAGGAAGGAAGAAAGGAAGGAAGGAAGAAAGAAAAAAGAAATAATACTTTAATTTGTATTCAGAGTTCATCAGTTCTCTCTCTGGAGGTGGATAGCATTTTTTTCATCATAAGTCCTTTGGAATTGTCTTGTATCATTGTATCATTGGAGTAGCCAAATCTTTCTCAGTTGATCTGGTCATTACAACATTTTTGTTACTGTGCACAATTATCTCCCAGTTCTTCTCACTCTACTTGGCATCAGTTCATATAGGTCTTGTCATATTTTTTCTGAAATTATCCCTTTGTCATATCTTATAGCACAATAGTATTCTATCGCCATCATATGCCACAACTTGTTCAGCTATTCCCCAACATATGAGCATCTCCTCAATTCTCTGTTACCACAAAAAGAGCTGCTAAAAATATTTTTGTACATATAGTTCCTTTCCCTTTTTCTTTGATGTCTGGGATACAGTATTAGTAGTGGCATTGCTGGGTCAAAGAGTATGCACAGTTTTACAGCCTTTTGTGTATATTTCCAAATTCTTTTTTAGAATGGTTGGAAGACTTCACACAACTCCACCAATAATGCATTATTTTCCTTCATTCTTCCTAGCATTTGTCATTTCTGATAGGTGTAAGATTGTACCTTAGAGTTGTTTTATTTTACATTTTTCTAATCAATTGTGATTTAGAGTGTTTTTTTTACCTGGCTGTAGATACCTGATTTCTTCTTGTGAAAACTGCCTGTTTTATGTCTTTTGACCATTATTCAATTGGGAAGTGGCTTTTTTTTTTTACAAGTTTAACCCTTTATACATTTGAGAAACAAGGCCCTTGTCAGAGAAACTTGCTATTAAATTTTTTGGATGTTACTTCATTGTATATGGTACTTTTTAGCAAATATAGTTTCCCTATCTCTTTTAATTCAGTCTAGTTTTTTTTGCTTTGTGTGAGATCATGGTTGCTACACCTGCCTTTTTTACTTCAGTTAAAGCATAATAGATTCTGCTCCAGCCCTTTAACTCTGTGTGCTTCTTTCTGTTTCATGTATGTCTCTTGTACACAACATATTGTTGGAATCAGGTTTTTAATTCATTCCGCTATCTGCTTCCATTTTATGGGTGAGTTTGTTCCACTCACTTCACAGTTATTATTAACTGTGCATTTACCTCCATCTTGCTTTCTTCTCTTTATCCTTCTCTCTCTTTTTTATCCTGCTTCTCTTTAAAAGTCTGTTTTGCTTCTGAACACTGCCTTCCTTAATCTACCCTCCCTTTCATAATTCCCCAATCCCTCCATATTTTTTATCTCCTTCCCTTTTATTTCACTATTGGGTAAGATAGATTTCTATACCCAATTTTCTTCCCTCTGTGCATCAATTCCAGTGAGAATGAAGTTCAAACACAGTCCACTCCCCTCCACCAATCTTTCCCTCCACTATTAAATCTCTTCCTCACAAGCCTTTTATGCGAGAAAATTTTCCCCATTCTACCTCTCTCTTCCCCATTCTCCCAGTGCATTTCTCTTTCTCACCCCTTCATTTTTTTTGAGATTATCCCAACGTAATCAAACTCACAACCACGACCTCTGCCTATGTAACCTCTTTCTGACTGTCCTAATAATGATAAGGTTATTAGGAATTATGCCCCGTCCAGCAGGGCCAGTTAACGTGGAGTCCGAGGAGGACCCAGCCTGAAAGGGAATGGGTGAAAAAGGAGGAGCGGGAGGCTGCAAAGTGTGGCTGGCAAAAAAAGGCTTTATTCAGCTCTCGGCAGTGCTTATATAGAGCTAGCAAGGAGAAAGGGCGGATGTAGGCGTGAGGAGCTTTCTGCTGGGCGGAGCTTGACTCCGGGGATTTCCGCTGGGCGGAGCGTACTGTTGCAAGCCTGTCCCTTGGAAACAGGTGTTCAGGGTGTGCTTATCTGAGGGGCCTGGGGCTCAGCATAAAATGCTGGCTTCCAACAGAATTACATGTATCTTCTTCCTATAAAGGAATGCAAACAGTTTAACTTTATTGAATCTCTTATGTTTAAACTCTTTCATGTTTCCCTTTTTATGCTTATAGTCTCATGTTTGAATGGCAAATTTTCTACTCAGCTCTGGTCTTTTCATCAGGAAAGTGTCAAGATTTCATTAAATGTCAACCCCCCCCCACCCCAAAAGAGCATACAGAATTTTGCTGAGTAGACTATTCTTAATTAATTTATTTATTAATCCTAACTCCTTTGCTTTCTGTCATATATATTCTAAGCCTTCTGCTCCTTTAATGTGGAAGTTGGTAAATCTTGTGTGACCTTGACTGTGGCTTCATGATATTTGAATGGTTTCATTCTGGCTGCTTGCAATATTTCCTCCTTTACCTGGGAGCTCTGGAGTTTGGCTATAATATTCCTGGGAGTTTTTACTTTGAGAGCTCTTTGTAGAGGTGATTGGCAGATTCTTTCAATTTCTATTTTACCCTCTGGTTCTAAGGTATCAGGGCAGTTTTCCTTTATTTTCTTGAAATATATGTCTAAACTTTTTCTTTGATCATGGCCTTCAAGTAGTCCAATAATTCTTAAATTATGTCTCCTTGATCCAAGTCAATGTCAATTATTTTTAAAATAAGTTATTTCACATTTTCTTCTATTTTTTTTCATTCTTTTGACTTAGTTTCATTGTTTCTTGATGTCCAATGGAATCATTAGTTACTACTTTCTTAGTTCTAATTTTTAAGGAAGTACTTTTTTCAGTATCCCCTTTAACCAATTGGCCAATTCTGTTTTTTTTTAAGGTATTATATGTGCCTCTGTTACCAAGCTGTTAATTCTCTTTTCATGATTTTCTTGCATTGCTCTCATTTCTTTCCCCAATATTTCCTCTATTACTCTTTCTGTACCTCTTCCAGGAATTCTCATTGGGCTTGGGTCCAATTAGCATTTTTCTTTGAGGCTTTGCTTGTAGCTATTTTTTGTATTGTCTTTTGTGTTTATGTCTTTGTCTTCTCTGCCCATGATAGTAGTTTTTATGGTCAAATTCTGTGTTTTGCTTTTTTTTTTTGCTCATTATTTCAGCCTATTTCTTGGCTTCAAACTTTATGCTAATGTTGGGCTCTATTTACCTGGGGATGGGGAGGCACTGTCCCAAGCTTCAGGATTTTTTTTAATATTTTTAGTTTTCGGCATTGATTTTCACAAGAGTTTGAATTACAAATTTTCTCCCCATTTCTACCCTCCCCCCTACTCCAAGATGGCATATATTCTGGTTGCCCTGTTCCCCAGTTGGCCCTCCCTTCTGTCACCCCAC
>CM053624.1:266935773-267043868 GCA_028646595.1 Phalanger gymnotis | reverse complement strand
TTTTTTGGGTCTCCTTTAGCAAGTCATTGACTTGTTTTTCATGGTTTTCTCTCATCCTCATTTCTCTTCCCAATTTTTCCTCTACTTCTCTAACTTGCTTTTCCAAATGCTTTTTGAGCTCTTCCATGACCTGAGACCAGTTCATGTTTTTCTTGGAGGTTTTTGTTATAGGCTCTTTGACTTTGTTGACTTCTTCTGGCTGTATGTTTTGGTCTTCTCTGTCACCAAAGAAAGATTCCAAAGTCTGAGACTGAATTTGGGTGCTTTTTCACTGCCTGGCCATGTTCTCAGCCAACTTACTTGACCCTTGAGTTTTTCAGTGGGGTATGACTGCTTGTAGAGAGTAATGTTCCAAGCTTGGGGGGATGCACCAGCTCTGCCACAACAGCAACTCCTCCTTCCCCAGGATCCCCCAACCCAGACTGGACTTAAATCTTCAGCAGGCTCTGCATTCTTGCTCTGATCAGCCACTTAATTCCTCCCACCAGGTGGGCCTGGAGACAGAAGCAACTGAAGCTGTAGTTCTGTAGCTGCCCCACCTCTACTGCCCCTGGGGTGGTGGCTGAACTGCGAACTCCTTCTTTCACTCTGTCCCCAGCAGCTTTTCCCACTAACCTTCTCTGTTGCCTTTGGTGTTTATGGGTTGAGAAGTCTAGTAACTGCTGCAGGTCACTGATTCAGGGCGCTAGGGCCCGCTCGACCCGGCTCCTGCTCTGGTTGGTCCACGTGGCCCACGCTGGGCTCTGCTCTGCTCCTAGCTCCATGCATGAAAGACCTCAGCCAGCAACCATCTAGGCTGTCCTGGGCTGGAGCCCTGCTTCCCTCTGCTATTTTGTGGGTTCTGCAGTTCTAGAATTGGTTCAGAGCCATTTTTTGTAGGTTTTTGGAGGGTCTTGGCAGGGAGCTCACGCTAGTCCCTGCTTTCCAGCTGCCATCTTGGCTCTCAGCTCTTCAGGCTTTTTACGATGATATTTTCAGAGCTGGTCCTAGGGGTCCACAGATTTCTGGTACTTCCAATGTGGAGCAATCCAGGGAGAAGTGTGGTCACTGCTCTCTTAGTTTGCACTCTGGTCTTTACCCAGGATGAGCCCCTGCTTCCCTGCAACCACAAGTATTAGTGCTCCTCTTGGCCTTGGAACTGTGAGCAGGTTCCCCCCTCTCTTGCAGTCACTCTGCCTTGAAACTGCAGTCAGGGCCCCTGCTCCCTTTTGATGGACCAGAAGTGTTCTCTTCACCTTGGAACTGTGATCCAGAACTGCTTATGGCAATAGAGTTGCCAGTTAGCAACTGCTATACCTAGGACCATCAAAGAGTCCCCATTAGTCTCTTTCTGACCAATTGTCCAACCCCCTTGCTGTCTCTCGACAGAGAGTTCCTGAAATTCCTATGTCATGGCTACCTCCAAGTCTTACTGCTTGTGCCTCTGTGACTTGTTCTGCAGCCATGTCCTTGGCTGGCCCCCTCTTCAGTGTTACAGAGCTCTCCTGCTAACCTCCTAAATTGTGTTTGGCTGGAAATATGTCTTAATCTGACCTTTTGTTGCCTCTGGGGCTCCAAATTTTGATTTGAGAAGTTTTAAAAAAGTTATTTGGAGGAGAATATTGGGAGAATTCAGTTGTTTTGCTATACTGTACTCTGCCATCTTGGCTCTGCCTGTTCCTAATTCCTTTTCAGGAGTACTCTCTCTGTGTAAAAGAGAATTTAAGTCAGCAGTTTCCAAGGTGGTTTCTTAAAAAAAAACTAGCCTAGTTTATAGCAAAACCAAGAATCAGTTAAATGAAGCTAAGCTATCAGATACTTCTAGTATGTCAGGCAAATATGAAATTTTAATTTTAGATTAAATTTAAATTCCTTCATGCTGGGCTCCCTAAATGTGGAAAGGAGTAATGCATGCTTAAAGAGATCTTTTACAATGGAATTAGAGTTGAAAAACATTTAAATGACATGAAAGGGATGCAGGGCTTGGTTTAGTTTAACCTGAAGGAAGAGAGAATGAATTAGAACACTTTTCAAGAATCTTACTTTGATTCTATGAAAATGCATAGAAAAGCCTCTTCAAATAAAAGTTTAATGATAAGAAGAAAGTTTAAGAAAATTACATTTCAGAAAAAAAGTGACAGAATTTCCTCCCCCACCTCAAACTCTCTTGTCAAAGGTATCAGGAAAAAAAATATCTGTGTGAGAGATTCTGAAAAAAAAATTTCTGTATACAATCGAATTCTTTGCACTGTCTCTTGGGAGACCAAGAATTGTTTTGAGAATCTGAACAAATAAAAACTCAGAATTAGTTGCTGAAATAAGCTATTCCTACCTGATCTGCCTTTGCCTATAGGCTAATAAGAAATATTTTTTGTCCATTCATTTATTTGTTTTCTGAGAAAATCAGGAGAAAAGGAAATCTCACTATCCTAGGAGGCGTTTTCTGTTAAATATTGTCCATGTGTCTTTTCAATTAAATAAAGAATTTATGAATTTCCTGTTATGGAGTGAGGCACGTGCTAAGTGCTATAGATACAAAGAAAAAGCAAATGGTTCTTGCCCTCAAGGATTTTACCTTTTACTTTGGAGCAGAAGCATGTGTATCACATTATATGTATACAGAAATATAAATACAAAATATTACAGAGCAAGTTCAAGGGGCAAAAGACCTTAAGTACTGTCAGGGGAGGGATTGAGAAAGGCCTTGTCTAGGAATAAACACCCAAGTTATGTCTGGAAGGTAATTAGGGATTCCAGGAGGTAGAAATGAGGAAGGAGGGAATCCATCACAGACATGGATCATGGGTGCAGAGGTGAAGGAGGACAGAATGTTGAATGTGAGCAGCAGCCAGCAGCTTAGCTCGAATGAAAAGTACATGGAGGGGAGTACTGGGACATAAGACTAGAAAGGTAAATGGGAGGTAAATTGTGAGGGGCCATTGACGCCAGGCTGAGGATTTCATAGTTTATACTAGAGGCATAAAGAGGCAAGTGTAGGTGTTTTTGTATGTATTAACTGTAGAGCAATTTCTTCTTCATAAGAAGGAAAAGGTGATTTTTTTCAAACATAGCAAAAGACTTAATTTTAATATTAAAATGTTAATATTCTAGTCTTCTGCTAATGACCTACTCCCTATAATCCCTCCTTGTGATCTAAAGAGTATAATGGGGTCTTAAAGTCTCTGTTAATGGAACACAAGCTTGGGCAGATCCTACCAAGATGTAAAGGCTTCAGGCACAGGCCTGGTGATAGACTATCGTTTAGAGGACAAATTATGAAAGTCTCATCAACAGAAAATTGACCACCAGGTAATGGATGATTTTGGCGTTTTCGCCTCATGCCTGAAGTGTGATGGGTGAGCATCTGAATTGGTGAAGACAGTACCGATACCTACCAAGTCATGATTTTTGAAGAACAGTATTATAGATAAGAGCTAATGAGTTCTCTTTCAAGTTCAAATTTATTTTCAGAACTAGGTTCTAGTTAATTGGTGCCAATTAAGTAGGAAAAAAAAGAGAATGTTTTGTTTATAAATTCAGTATACAATCTCACTTCAATTCATTGCTTACCTAGTTGTTAACAACCTACATGCTATGTATAATTGATGTTCCTGCCATGAATTCCAACCTATAAAATCAAGCATGTCGAAGTGGTTTAATGGAGAGGACAACTTCAGAAATAAGCTGAGCTGGTCAGAGGAAAAGTTGTGTTTTCATACTTGGAGCCTAGAACATATCATATTCAAACTAGAATTGTAATGGTCAAATGGGCAATACCTTTTCAGGAGCTCCTGAGAGAAGATTGATAATGAGACCTTTTCATTGCGTCAGGGTAGGGTATGTGGACCCTGGTTCTGACATTTATGGCAAAGAATTAGTCTTTGTGCTTTTTCTTTTATAGCAGAAATAGATATTAGATTATGATTCCAAAGCTATTTTAAGGAGAATAATTGGTCAGAACTTGTTAGGTCTTAAAACTTCTGTTCTCTTGATGGGTTTAGGAATCAGCTGAAGTTTTGGCTCTGTAATATTTATATTTTCTCTCGAACACACCACTTTACTAAACTTTTCTCTTACTCTCTTAGACAACCACTGTTATTCTAGTCACTCAGATTGGCAGCCATGGTGTCATCCTCATCTGCCCTCACTCATTGTACACATCCAGTCAGTTGTCAAATTGTGTCCTTTCTAAGTAGTTTCTCTTGCATACTTGCCCGCCTCCCTACCTCCACAGTGCCACCGTGAGACCTCATCACCTCTCCCTTGAAACTTCACAATATCCTCTTATTTGACCTCCCTAACCTAAGTGTCTACACACCACAAGCCATCCTCTACATAGCCACCAGAGTTATTTTTCTAAAGTACAGATGTGACAATGTTATACCTCTACTCAATAAACTTCAATGACCCCTTGTTATCTCCAGGGTCAAATAAGAACTCTATTCACCACTTAAAACCCTTCACAACTCAGCCCCATCCTCTTTCCAGTCTTCTTTGGCATTATTCTTTCCATGGACTCGATGATCCAGCCATAATGCCCTACTTGCTGCTCTGTGCACCCACCTCTCCATATCTTGTCTCTGCTTTTGTTCTGGATAAGTCCCCTGTGTTTGAATGTGCTTCTTCTTCACCTCCACCTCTCAGAATTTCTGGCTTTCTTCAAGACTCCCCTTGAGTGCCACATGGAGTCTTTTGTGATTCCCACAGATACTAGTTTACTCCCACCAAAAAGTATCTGGCATTCTTTTTTTTTTTTTAATATTCTCTCTCTCTCTCTCTTTTTTTTCTCTGTCTCTGTCTCTTTCTCTCTCTGTCTTTCTGTTTATCTCTGTCTTTGTCTCTATTTCTGTTTCTCTGTCTCTTTGTCTCTCTCTCTGTGTCTGTCTCTGTCTGTCTCTCTCTCTTTCTGTCTCTCTCTCTCTCTGTATCTCTTTCTCTGTCTCTCTGTCTTTCTGTCTCTCTCAGTCTTTCTGTCTCTGTCTTTGTCTCTCTGTTTCTGTTTCCCTGTCTCTCTGTCTCTCTCTGTCCGTCCATCCATCCGTCTGTCTGTCTCTCTCCCTCCCTCTCTCTCTCTGTTGTTTTACCCCATAAATGTAAGCTCCTTGAAAGCAGGGACAGTCTTACCTTTTCCTTTGTATCTTCAGCATTTAGCACAGTACCTAGCACATAGTAGGCACTTAATAAATATTTGTTGATTCATTTTATTCCATTTTCATTCTAGGCAGTTATGTGGCACAGTAGATAGAGCACTGGACAGGGGAATCAAGAAGACCTAAGTTCCAATCCAGCCTTATGCATTTATTAGCTGTGTGACGCTGGGCAAGTCAACTTAACCTCTATTTGCATCAGTTTCCTCATCTGTAAAATGGGGGATAACAGTAACCCCTACCTCCCAGGGCTGTTGTAAGGATAAAATGAGATAATATTTGCAAATCACTTTGCAAAAGTACTACACCAATATTAGCTATTATTATACTTCAGCTTTCAGCACCAAATTATTGGGTTTATTTGGACCCAGACGGCCGTCTTTCCCGGGATATTGCCTCCTGGACTATCAAGTATCACAGCAGCTGTTTCTGAAGTCAGTCACACTCTCTAATCATTTCACATGCTCACTTTTTCTGATGAGCTGTCAGCTCAGGTTGTCATTATTATTTTTTTAAGAGGACAGCTCACAGCCAACACTGTAGAAACACACCAACGAGAGACATTTTAACTAGGACGGGCAGACTAGGTAGTGACAAATCTGGAGCAAAGTAATTGAGAGTTAGTATCCTATCTTGACATTTGTCAAATGACTTTGGAGAGGATTTAAGGGTGTTCAACAATGATCCTAGGTCAAACTGCCAAGCTTAGGAAGTAGAATTTTTACTTGCCTGTTTATTTAATCATAGAATGATGATAACATCAACAGTCAATACCATATACATACATACACACATACACACATATATACATGTACATATATATATATATAGTTATGTACCATGAAGAGTTAAGAAAAACTTATACAAAAATTGAAATTACCAAGCAAAAAAAAACCTCAAACTCTTAAACATATTTTTGGATTTGAAAAAATTGAGAAACAGAAGGAAAACAAATCTAAAGATAATTTATCATTCTGTTAGACTCAGAGTCTCTTGTAAAAGCGGTTAAAGTTAAATAGGCCCTTAGAAATAGATATGTTGACATAGGTGGGACTAATTTTCTGTTTCTTAATAAGCTTTATTTTTGGTGTCTATCTGTGTATCTTTGGGCTAGTTGAGTAGGGAACTCTCAGTGAAGAAGTTCTCTTCACTTATGCAGGTCACCAACTATCCTGTTGATTATGGTCTTAGAGAGTTGCCTAGGGCACTAAAAGCTTAAGTCACTTGACTAGGATCATGTGGTCAATATATATAAGATGGGACTTGAACTCAGGTCATCCTGACTTTTTAACTCACTGTCTCTCCATTATCAACACACTAACAAGCAAAGCAGAGACATCACCTTGCCAACAATGGTCCATATAGTCAAAGCTATGATTTTTCCAGTAGCAATGAATGGCTGTGAGAGTTGGGCTATAAGGAAAGCTGAGCCCCACAGAATTAATGCTTTCAAGTTGTGCTGCTGGAGAAGACTTTTTAGAGTCCTTTGGACTGCAAGGAGGTCAAATCAGTCAATACTTAAGTAAATTAATTCAGGCTATTCACTGGAAAGGCAAATACTGAAGCTGAAACTTAAATACTTTGGCTACATAATAAGGTAGGACTCATTGGAAAAGATCTTTATGTTGGAAAAGATTGAAGGCCAAAGGAAAAGGGGAAGTCAGAAGATATAGGTAGATAGTGTCATGGAAACAATGAACATAAGCTTGAACAGGCTTAAAGAAATAGTGTAGGATAGAAGGGCCTGGCATGCCATAGTTCATGGGGTCACAAAGAGTCAGACAAGACAGAGCAAATCTCCATTATGTCATTATTAAGTTGTTATAGGTTAATTAATGGATGGTTATTAGATGGTGGAGGCATTTTAACTGGGACATTTCAGTGAGTACCTAACTGTCCTTGGTAAGTTCAAGCCATTTTTCTCAGATGAATTTTATCTTCAGATACTTAAACAGCTGGAAGATGTGTTTGCCAAGCCACTGCTATTAATTTTTGGGAGACTGTGGAGAATTGAAGAGATCTCAAGAAAGGTCTCAATTTTCTAAAAATGGAAGATAATGGAGGCTAAAAACTGTAGGCAACTGAGCTCTACTTCATTTCTTGACAAAATTTTAGAAAGTGTTATCAAAGGGATAGCTAGTGAACACCTAGAAAAGAAAGCAGAGCTAACTGTGATTTTTTCCATCAAGAACAGGTTTTGCTAGACTAATCTCATTTCCCCTTTTCACAGGGTTATTGTATTTAAATCAGGGGAGTGCTGCAGGCACACTATGCCTAATTCCCACAAAGCATTTGACTCAATCTCTCCTGATAACCCTGTGGACTGTATAATAGGAAAGTTAGGTAGATTAAGAGCTTGTTGAATGACTGAACCCAAAGAGTATTCACTAATGAACTGAGTCAACCTCAAGGGAGGTCTTTAGAAGGTTCTATCCCTTTTGAGAGATATATCTAATTCGCTTCCATTTGACATTTGTATTGATGTCTTGAACCAAGGCATGGATGATATGCTTATCTGATTGACAGCTGCCTCAAAGCTAGGGGAAAAAAAGTTAACATGTTGGATTATAGAACCAAGATCCAAAAAAAAGTCTAAATGGATATGACTACAAATCTGAAATTAATAGATGTATTTGGCTAGTTTTACAAATGAGTTCAAAAGTCAATTTCATTAGTATGAAATGAGTGAAATCTGGCTTGGTAGAAGGTCCTTTGAAAAAGATCTGGGAATTTTAGTGGTTTTCAAGCTCAGTATGAGTTAACAGGGTGAATAGGTTCACATTATCAATACACATGATATGGGACTTGAACTCAGGTCATCCTACTCTCTGGCTCACCCTCTCTCCATTATGGCTTTATCTAGTTGTTATAGATTTGTTTATAGATGGATATTAGATGTATAATTTGATCCTAGACCTTATTAAAAAAGGAATAGATTCTAGAATGACAGAGTACTGTACTCTGCCCTGGGCCTCCTACATCTGGAGGTTAGTTCTGGGTGCTAGACATTAATGAACCAGAGACTCTTGATAGGAAGCCATCTGGGATGGTGAAGGGCTTCCAGATGGCACCAAATGAGGAACAGTTGAAAGAACTAAGGATGTTTAGCCTGTAGAAGAGAAGACTTGGGAGGGACATGATAGAACACAGTACTCAAGAGTTTGAAGGACTGTCATGTTCCACTCGGTACCATAAGGCAGCAACTAGGAGTAATAGGTAAAAATGGCAGAGGGTCAGATTTCAGCTCAGTGTAAGGAGAAACTTGTGAGAATTAGAGCTATCCGAAAGTAGAATGGACTGACTTGGATGGAAACAGGTAGTACTTCCCTTCTCACTAGAGGTTTCCAGGCAAAGACTGGATGACTTTGAAGGGTTTGATCAAGACAATTCTTTTTTCAGGTTCAGATAGGTCTTGTTCTCTTCCTGCACTGACATCCTACGACTTTCTGATTCCAAAACCACACAAAGATATTAGATATGTTAATCCAAGAGGCAAAGTGAATGAGGGGCACTGCAACCATTTTTAGCAGAAATTGGCTAGCCGTACACGACTTGAAAAAAATATCTAAGCACAAGCCATAAACAAAATATATTTTAAAGTGTAAGTGACAATACCCAAAGGTTCAGGGTCAGAGGTTTCACCTAAGTAGCCTCCTGAAATATTCTGGGAAAGTATTTCCACATCAATATAAGCGGGCAGTGGTGTATGTAAAAGAAAGCAGCTGTCTGAACAGTCCTTCTCTGTACACAAGTGAGTACATGTTGACATCACCGTGGGCAGGCTTTGTGGTGTGATCTGTTCTGTGTGTGTGTATGTGTTGTATTTATTTTTTAAAGAATATTTGGCTCTTTGTATAGATTCACTTCTTTGTCACTCCCCACCACAAAGATCTTTGTCTCACCATTTCACAGGTGTGTCTCATGAAAGACAAAGGACTCTGAGTAAGTGATGAACGAAACCTGGTCCCTTAGACCCAGATGAGAGCTGGGAGCTATTGGACCTATTCCTTTGTTCCCTTTAGAACTTCATTGTAATCCTAATTGATCTTGTAAGTAGAGAAACATCAATACATTTTTACTTCTCACCATATAGGCAGGCACTTAAAGAAAGACGTGACCAAAACCCAAGTGTTCAGGGCTGGGGGAGGAGGATTGGGAAGCTCTTACAGTTTCTCCTCCATGGGAATCATGACAGTTTGAGAACAAATAAGGCTTACATGGAGGTAAGTGAAAGCCGACTCGAAACAAGAGAGAAGGTGTTCACTGGCTACAAAGAGATATGATAAGATATAAAGAAAAACCACACACATATGGGTTAGATCAATCCAGTAGCATAAACCGAGAGACCGATAAATGCTTTGATCTCTATAAGCCATCTCTTTCAGATGTTTTGTGAAGGGTCAATTTAAAAAAACGCATTTATGTGGCAGAAAGAATGCAGCATTTTAGAGTTAGACAACTGGATTTGAGTCCTGGCTCTGCTACTTAAACTATGAGCAAACTTCTACAAGTTATTTACTTTCTTATAGGTGCATAAATTTAGAGCTGGAAGAGACCTTTGAGTGAAGGCAAGTCAAGTCCAGATGCACTCATTCACCACTTTGTGAGTTCTAGGCAGTGTTCTAGTGCTGGGGTGACCAGTCCAATTCCCTCATTTTACAAATGAGGAGAGTGGAGGGCCTGGAAAGGAGAAGTGACTTGGCTAAGATGCTATAGGGAGTAAGTGGCAGGGCCAGGATTCGCTCTCAGATCTTGGGCCTCCCAGTTCAATGATCTTTCCATTGAGTTCTGCTGCATGATCATCTGCACTTCTGACTTTAGTCTTTTAAAAGACCCATGATTTTTATCAGTGTGAGTGCTTCTGCTGCTGGATCTTTGATACACATTACAATCCCTCCATGCTCAAATATTAATGATTTTATGAATTTCTCTGGTTGAAAAATTCATCCCCTAGTGTGCAGCCTTCTTGGGATGGGAGTCTCTGCTTCCCCAATGATCTACGGTTGGCCCCTGGGCCTATACCTACCCCTGGCCCCTTCTGGCTCTGGAGGACCTGCTCATGTTCCACTGACACAACCTTAAGCCAGGGTCACTTCCAAACTGTGAGGTCAGGATCATGGAATGTCCAGGTTGGAAGGGACTTGGGAAGGTATCCAGTCCAGCCATTTCACTCTATAGATGGGGAAATCAAAGCTTGGGGAGAAATGTAGACTTACTATGTAAGGTCACCGTACTGTCATTGTTGTTTATCTTTTGTTCTCGAAGAGGGCCAGTGGTATCACATGGGTGATGTCTTGACTTATGAGTGGATTGGATTTAAATGAGACAGCGCTGTGCAAGGTCTTCAGCCTCACTCTCTCCTCTGGAGTCATCGAAGGCCAATGGCAAGACGAAAGTCAAGACAGGTGGTAATGGCCCTGGATGCAGTGGGTGACCTTGGCCTTTTTAAATCAAAGGTTTTTCTGGATCTCAGTTTGTCTGAGACAACGCCCATTCAAAGACTAAGGACTCATAAGTGGCAGAGCTAGGGTGCAAACTCAGGCCTCTTGAATCCAAGTCCAGTGTTTTATCTACTAAAGTCAATGTACCACACTTAGTTTTCAAATTAAAGGTTTCTCATCTGTAAAATGGGGATAGTAAGGATTTGTACTATCCACCTTACCTGATTAAGGAACCAAACAAAATGATAGAGTATACTGTAAAAATGTTTTGTAACCAAAATATGCTTTATAAACATAAAATTATATATTACATTAATTATATTATGTCAGCATGTTATATTACATTATAAATTATAATAATGATGTGCTTAATAAGTATAAATTTATATTATATTATGTTATTGACCTTGTATTTTATTACAATTTTATTTTGAATTTTTTGATATTTTGATATTTTGAATATACTTATATATAGACACAATATTTCCCTTGATAAACTCCTTGAGGTCTGGGAGTACCTCAAGTCACCAAGTCAACAAGCATTGATTAAGCACTTACTGTGTGCCAGGCACTGTGGTAAGCACTGAAGATACAAAGAAAGGCAAAACCACATCAGTGAGCTTCGGCTCAGCACATCTAGAACACGCCATCTCAGCAAGGAGTGGCTTTCAACTCTGGAGCTAAGCAAAGAGTTCTTCAGGTGGTTGAAATGCAGAAATATCCAATGGAGCCTCCAAGATTCCAAATTAATGAGTTTGCCTGTCTCTGCTCTCAAAGACCTCACTGTCCATGTAAACGACTATATACAAATATGACACACATAAGATAAACTAGAGACACTAGCCTTAAGGAAACTGAGGAAAGGATTCTTAAAGAAAGGTTTTTAGCTGATAGCTGAAGGAAGCCAGGGAAGCCAGGAAGTGAAGCTGAGGGGGGAGAATATTCTAGGCATGGTGGACAGCCAATGAAAATGCACAATTAATTTTGCTTTATTTTTTATCCTTAGTACTTATTACAGTACCTGGCCCATAGTAGGTGCTTAAAAATGCTCATTCATTGATGTATAATGTTGGAAGGACATGTGTTTTTCCACAATGGATTATGTTGAAATAGCACACTCTTCTCTTATGCCTTGTCACCAACTGGCATGTATTTGTGTGATATAGAATGTTTTTTCTCTTTTGTTTGGTGCATACAAAAATGAAATCCATGCCTTTGGTTTTGTTAACACTACGTTATTGAGCTAAATGGCCCTCACCATTAATGAAAATAGAGAGTAGAGAACATTTCTACAGAGTTCCACAGGAATGAAGGCGTGGTGGGATAGACTAAGGGCTGTATCTAGAATCAAAATTCCAATTCTGGCTTTTCCATTTACGTGCTAAGTGACCTTTGATAAATCTCTTAATATTTCTGGACCTTAGCTTCATCACCTGTAAAATGAGGATGGACCATTTTTGTTGTTGTTCAGTCATTTCAGTTATGTCCAACTCTTCGTGACCTCATTTGGGGTTTTCTTGGCAGAGATACTGGAGCGGTTTGCCATTTCTTTCTTCAGATCATTTTACAGATGAAGAAACTGAGGCAAACAGGGTTAAGTGACTTGCCCAGGGCCACAGCTAATAAGTATCTATGCTACAGTTGGACTATTTTCTCCCCTAGATCTCTTCCCTGTAGTTCTAAATCTATGATCCTCTAGTCAACACATTCTATATCACACAAAAGTTCTTTGAAAATACCTTAAAGCATCATTAAATGCTCTCTGTCATCATCATTACCACCACCACCAGCATCATCTTTATCATCATCTAATTTGGTGGTACATATAGAACCCAACACTGAAAAAACTTCTGCTAAGGAAATGAGACACAAAGTCGTCAGACATGGGAATTGTCATCAGATGTGACATTGCACCCGTAAAAATGGGAAATTTCTGATGCAGTGAACTGAGTGTGCAGTGAGTGACTTCTTTACTTTCAGATAGAATTTCTGGAAATTTTTCCCAGTAACATGGTGTGGTATCTACTCTCAAAGTCAGGAAGATCTTATGCCAAGACTAAATATCCTGTGTTCATTTCATTTTATTCTGTTTTCCCTGCACGTAGAAAGTAGACGGTCTCCGTCCTACATATCTTCAATCTCATATTCTAGAAGGCAGTTTAATTTCCTTTTAGCCTTCTCTTCTTTTTTTTCTCATATTTTGTTTTTGGAGACCTACAATACTCAAATACCAAAATCATCATGAGAAGGTCAATTAAGACCATATATTTTTTTGTTTCCCTTCCCCATCCTTCTTTTCCCTTTCAAAACAAAGAGGGTCAATGGAAACACAGTGTCCTTCTTCTTAAGCAGATGTTTAAAATATGACATTGTTCATTAATTCCAACCTTTTCAAAATTCAGCTTGCAGGATTGTCTATATTGATCCCCACTTACTATGCCATGCAGAAGTGGTTCTGAGGTAGTAGCTGCTGCCGCCTGCCCCTTGAGTTGTTTTCAAACAAGTTTCAGCCCTTTATCATGTCATCCCATGAGCTTGAAGTAATCCCAGTATTTTAATGGATGACAGTACTAAGAGCCAATACTATGGAATATTAAAAGAGACATAAGAGAGGTTTTGAATTTTACATATGTATGACTTCCATAAAATAAGAAATCAATACCTCAGCATTATCTGTTAGATACAATTTCAAGCCTGAGTTAGTCTAAGGGTAAAGTGGATTTAGCCCTAATTAAATATGTAGCATTACATCTGGCTCCTGTGTTATTTAGGAAGATAGATAGATCTAAAGGGTCCTCAGGGGACATCTAGTCCAAATAAGTCTAGCCATTTTATAGTTCACGAAACTGAGGCCTGGGAAAGTAAGTGAATTGCCCAATGTTACCCAGATGGAATGTAGCTGAGGTGGGATGTAACTGAGGCTTCTAACTCCAAAGCCAGTGTTCTTTCCACTGTGGGATCTTAGATATCGTCTATGCCAGCCTCCTCATTGTACAGAGGAGGAAGCTAAGGTTTTATTTTGAAGTAGTGCATAAGAACAGTGTCCTATGGGCCAAAGAAAATCCAGTAAATGTGAGAAGGTTTCAGATCCGGCCACATGTTTGTTTTCTACGGGTTCCACTGATTCAAGATCTACAGTAGATCCAAGGGCTGGAGGACACTAGAATCATGGAGCTATGAAACTTGTCATGGAGCATGCTCTCTGTGCAGGGTACTTAGTCCCCTTGTTGGGAATCTTATTTTGGAATGGAGCTCCCTTTTCTTTTTCACATGGGAGCTCACTACAAACTAGAGAAAGCCAGTTGCGTAAGGTGTGGTTTTCTGGAGATTTTGTGGCCTTACTTCTGTTATCTATCTTTCCATTGTGCATTGTTTCTCATTCATTTGGGGTTTGGTTACTTTTTCCTTCTCCACCTGGTACGCATTTGCCTTTAGAGGATGCTATGAAGATAACCGGTTTTGCATTTTCTGGATTCTGCGCCTTATTCATATCCCATGATCCCTTATCTTAGGCAACAGCTTTCATCTCACAGCTGCAGTCGTGGTGCTGCCAAATGTATTTGTGGCAGTTGTGATGGAAAACAAAACAACCCATAGATTTAGAGATGGAAAGGACCTCAGAGAAGAACTGGCCCAATTCCCTCCTCTTAGAGATGAGGAAACTGAGGGCGAGTGGTTCAGGGGTTTGCTGAAGGCCACACAGGTAAGAATGAGATGAACCAGGATTTTATTGTGATTTCTTTATCTCCTAGCCTACTGTTGCCTCATAAATGTTGCTCCTTTGGTATCCTTTTGATTGTGAGGATTTCAGAATATTTCTTTGATGTGAAATGAACTCTCCTCATGATGCCTTGTATCATTTAATCAAGTGATAACAGTTCAGAGGATGCAGAGTTCAGTGACTTGTGATTCATACTGCCAGTAAGAACTCAAGAAATATAACTGTCCAGTTTCCATACCCTGCTGCTGTTCTAAACCACGAAGGCAATACTTTCCCCTACTGTACTTTGGTTTTGAACTGCAAGTGTTTGGGAACTGTTAAACCTTTTGCCACCTCTGTCCTCCACCCTCTCCCACCTCCACCTATTCAAGCCACCAAATGTATGGGTGGATGTTGTTTACTATCTTTAATACCCTACTGACTCCCTCCTTCCCCTTCTTTAACAGGTCTCCATGGCAACTGCCTTAGGGTGTTTTTCTGCCTATGTTGCAATGGCCCAGCATGCTTTGTGTTAGAAATTTTTTCCTTCAAGAGCAAAGGTAAACCAAACATCCAGTGGCAAGATTGTTCAGTGTAGAGCATCTACACACAGATTGCCACCCTGCATTTCATGGAAACAAAGATATCAAAAATATCATGGAACTACTAATGTTCAGCTAATCTCATAGAAAGAAACCCCGAAGTTAGAGTGCGAGGAACTGAAGTGGTCATCAAGTCTAATTGATAACCAAAAGGAGTGCCTACCATAACATCCTTAATAAGTGATCATCTAACCAATCAGAGGAGCTCCCTGTAACGTTTGAGAAGGAGGCACAAGTGTGCATGCCTACATCTGTGGGGATGGGGGAAATGCCCCTTTGATCCCTCCAGACAAAGATCTTTGTAATGTCCTCAAGTTGATTGGAGGAAATAATTACATTGATCAAGGAATGGCCCAATTAACCTCTCTTTCATATATGTTGGCGTCTTACCCCTCTCCTATTCTGAAAGGGGCTTGAAGAAAATGTCTTATCCAATGTTTGTATTTTCCTCAGATTGTAGTATAGTGCTTTGTACCCACTAGGCATGTAATAAATGTTTGTCATTTGGTTAAATCAAACATTTCATCATTGGCCCTATGTAGATAAAGCCTAAATTCAGGATTTGAGGTTTTGTTGGATATGAGGGGTTACAAAAAGGCTGACACAAAGTTGTTAGCTATATAGACAGTAAACATAACCATGTCTAGAAACATGTAGACTATCAGACTCAAAAGTAAGGAAGAGATTAGTTTACACTTAATAGAAGGTAATGTGGGATTCAGAAACTTACCACCCAATGAATAGTCTTAATATGGTCTTGGAAAAAGAGTTAAAGCAGCAAAAATATCATTCTGAAATATCACCATAACATTCCCAGGCCACAAATCCCATGGAGAGCAAGGAAGATCAAGACATCACAGCATCTGGGCTGTGGGGTGTTTATGAGATGATGACTGGGACACACAAAAGAGATTTTATCCTGGACTCCCACAAAAAACAGGGAAATTATGGGCAGATGGGTTAATACTCCAAAAATGGGATATTAAAGTTATAAATCAGAAATAAAAGAGCCATAGTCTGAAGTTCAGTTTGAATAGCTAAGCAGAACAAAGGAATTTAACTCCAAATATTTTAGAAACCAAATTCCCCTTCCACTGAAAAAAATATCTCCTGGCTCACTGGTCTTTTTGAATGTTTTGAATTTCTAATAGTATTGTATTTTGATTTCAAAATTTGTCCTGGTGCTCCTTAGTACATTTATTTGGTTCCCACCATCAACCTTAAAATGTGACTCTAATTTTTGCTTTTAAGAAATAATTAATTTGAGGAGAATTTGTTCTAGCATTTGTTATCTTGTCAGCTGTAATCTCCTGATCTGCTTTTTTTTTGTGCCAGCTGATATCCTAGAAGGGGATCTTTAGTTCTCATGGAAGTGGTAGCTCTTTGCTAAAATGCCAACTCCTTCCTTCGGCATTGTCTATACTACAGCTATTGAGCTAGCTCCAAATCACCGTATAACATACACAGATTTCTTTTTTCAGTATTTGCAACATCCCTGATTGCTGATAGCTAACACCATAACTAACAAAATTCTCAGCTGACGAACAGCTCCAAATGGAAAGGATTTCTGAACAGATAAATGCATGAGCTTTAATTTCCCCTCTGACAATTGCATGGGAACTTGCCTGCAGAAAATAGTTTATCAGATTCTGTTACTAGTGAAGTCAATATATGTCCATGTTCACATACATATCCATGAAGAAATTAAGAGCAAGTGGTGAAAAAAACAAAGTCAATCTTTTTCTTTGTCTCTTTTATCTTTTATGGTCACTTCTATCCCTACTTTATGGAACCGCTTTCCTTCTAGCCATAGATGTAAAAAGCACCCCTTCTCTTCTTTGTTTTCAAATCATATGGGAATTTAAATATTTATTTTATATTTATTATGTTACATTTAGGACATTTATTTGGAGCTTATTTGTGTGTATATGGTGTAAGGTGCTGGTGTAGATCTGATTTCTGACAAACCGCTTTGCAAGTTTTCCCAGCTATTCTTATTGAATAGGGGATCCTTCACTAGGAATTTGTGTTCATTTTAAAAATGGACTTGATTGCTTTTAGGTCTTTCTTATCTAGTCGATTAAACTAGAGAACTTTTCCCAAGAAGTTTAGCAACAAAGGGCAGCATAGAGATAGATGGAATAAACAGATCAAGGGAAATATTTTTCCCCATAGGCTTGTAAGGACATGAAAAGGAGCCTGAGAAGTGGGAAAGAATGAATGAATGAGAGAAAAGCAGAGAGAGAGAGAGAGAGAGAGAGAGAGAGAGAGAGAGAGAGAGAGAGAGAGAGAGAGGACTGTTGAAGCAAGGTCCTGGAAGAGGTAGGGGATCCCTTGTAGAGTAGGATTAACCTTAGTGAAGAGTAGGAATCCTCTTTTTCTGTGATTAGAGGGAAAGCGATGAAACAGATGTCATGAAGAATGGAGATTATCAGATGACAGAGCTTACATCAATGGTCTTTTGAGGGGACCATCAACATGCTGACAAGAAAAAAAACAATCTCAAGTGCAAGAAAATCTTTACAAAGCTATTCCTTCCTTCTGCAAACAATTGCTTTGGTGGGTTTGCTTTAGGTATTAACCAATTTTTCCTTTTAGCCAATTACAGTAAGTAGGCTAAAGCCTAGACTAATTATTAATCCACACCCAGCAAAATACACATACAACATAGCAAACTAAACAAAAATTGGTCAAACTAGTTTGATTATTTCAATGTTGGGGTGTCTCAGCAATTAACAAAAGACAAATTTTGCCTTTTTCTACTTTCAAATGTGATACTATTGAATAGACATTTGTAAGTCATAGACACAGATGTAACAGGATGTATAGGCCATTATTGAGCAGGAATTCCCTCTACAACATCCCCCCCTAAACTGGCTACCCAGCCTTTGCTGGACAGATCCCTGAGGTCCTCTCCTACATACCTCTATCCAGGTCAATATCACTTCATTAAGGATTATTCTTTGGGTCTAGTCATTAAATCAGGTATAAATACACCCAGCTATTGTCATTTAGCTCACTTCCCTCCCTCTTACCTATAAAGACAACTTGAGAGATTTTGTCATATTTTAACATTTCTCCATTTTGCTGGTCTAACAACCTTGTCTAAAAAGGAATGAGGTTAGTATGGAATTTCATGTTCTTGATGAAGGCATGTTGACACTTAGTGATCAATGCCTCCTTTTCTAAGTGTTCCCAAACAATTCCTTTAAAAATACCTTCTAGAATTTTGCCCAAAATAAAGGTCAAGTTAACCAGCCTAGAGCTAGACCCTCTTTTCTGTTTTGGAAATTGGTATAACATTTTCACTTTACCAGTTCTTCATAATCCTTCAAGGATCACTCATAACCATTCAGTAATTATTTTTGTTGTTGAGTCATTTCAGTCATGTGTGACTCTCCGTGACTCCATCTGGGGTTTTCTTGGCAAAAAATATTGGAGTGGTTTGCCATTTTCTTTCTTCAGCTTATTTTACCAATGAGGAAACTGAGACAAACAGAATTAAGTGACTTGCCCAGGGTCACACAGCTAGTAAGTGTCTGAGACTGGATTTGAACTCAGGTCCTCCTGACTCCAGGGCTGGTGCTCCATCCACTTTGCCACCTAGCTGCCTGGTAATTCCAACTTCCATTAAATCCCAGTATGGTGATGTGAATTCATAGAAACCTGCTAGATGCTCTCCTACCATCATCCCTTCCTATCTTTGATGTCAATATGCTATTAGCTGTTTTGTCTTATACTGACCTGTCTGAAAATCATAGTGGGAACTAGGTCTGTATCCCAAAGAGATAAAAAAGAAAATGGAAAAGGACCTATGTGTACAAAAATATTTATAGCACTTCTTTTAGTGGTAGCAAAGAATTGGAAATTGAGGGGATGTCCATGAACTGGGGAATGGCTGAACAAGTTGTTGTATGTGATTGTGATGGAATTCTATTGTGTTTTAAGAAATGATGAGCAGGATGGTTTCAGAAAAACATGGAAAGACCTTCATGACCCGATGCAAAGCGAAAGGAGGAAAACCAGGTAACAGCAATATTGTATGATGATCTACTGTGAATGACTTAGCTATTCTCAGCAATACAACGATCCAAGACAATTGTCTAGGATGTATGATGAAAGGCAGGGTCCAGAAAGAACTGGTAAAGCCTGAATGCAGATCAAAGATACTTTTTCTTTACTTTCTTTATTTTTCTTGTGTTTTTTTTGTCTGTGTTTTCTTTCACAGAATGACTTGCTTGGAAATATGTTTGGTATGATTACATACATATAACCTATATCAAATTGCTGCTTTCTCAGTGGGGCACGGGAAGAGGGAGAGAATGTGGAACTCAAAATTAGAAAAAAAGAATGCTAAAATTATTTTTATGTGTAATTGTGAAAAATGAAATATTAAATAAGATTTAAAAAGAAAATCAGAATGGGAAAAACAAAATCAAAACAAGAGTTAAATAAATCTGTCTTTTCTCCATCTTAGTTCAACATCATCCCATTCAATCTGATGTACAGTCCATTCTCTTCTTTCACTTTCTTCTTTCCCCCATCTCCCTTTCAAAGCTCAAAAGCTTCTTTTGTTGTTCTCAAAATGCATCGCTACCTCTAATCTCTATTTTATCAGTTACATTAATTTTGAATAAAACATACTCTTCTATGTTTATATCCTAGACATGAGCCCTATTTTAGTCTTTTGAGATAATGCCAGTATCTCTTAATTGAACATGTATTTACATACGATAGAAAACACCACTTAGGTGCCACTGAATAACTTCTCTTATTAGACAAAATTAGGAAATCCTAAGTTTTATTCAGCTATCTGCTTCATGGTGTACCAATTTGGAGAAAACAAACATGAGAGCAGATGGATAATTATGGGTAAATCAATATATAACCAAAGCAAATAATTTTAGTCTTAATTTTAACTTTCTCCCTCAGCGATCTAGTAGAGCCACTAACAAGGAGCAGGGTGATATTAAATTTCAACTTCTTTTCTCCTTTTTACCCTCTGGTAAAGGGCTAATGCATAGTGAAATTCCCAGGAGAAAGTCAATAGGAGGAAGAAACGGAAGGAAATACTTTGAGAAGTCACGGATTGGCAATGAATACTACTTACTTGTAGACTCTGCCCCCCCAGTCTGGAGGCTAAATCTGATTTCAGATGCTTGGTCACTGGGTGATCGTGGGCACAGTTGCTTAACCTCTGCCTATCTCAGTTTCCTTATCTGTAAAATGCAAATAAAAGAGCATATACCTCCCAGGCTTGCTGTAAGGATGATATTTCTAAAGCACTTTGCTGGTTTTTATTGTTACAATCATCATTGTTGTATTTTCTCTCTGAATTGGTGGGCGCAGGAGAAACGAGACAATTCTCTGATGGCCTTCGGACTGCCACTTCTGCTGTTGACGATGCTTGGGGTGGTGGGGGTGGAAAGGTTCCATAAAGGTGGAAAGAGCATGAGCATCAGAGATGTAGGCTCCATTTGGAATTTTGCTACTTACTAGCAATATCATTTTAGGCAAGATTCTCTAGGTCTCCATTTCTTCATGTGAAAAACGAGAAGATTATAGAGGTTCTCCATCTGGGGTCAGTAACTTTGTTTTAAAAATTATTTTCGATAACTGTTTTTGAGCATATTTGGTTTCCTTTGTGATCCTATATATTTTATTTTATGTATTTAGAAACATTCTAAGAAGAGGTCCCTAAGAAAGAAGGAAACAAGCATTTATTAAGCTCCTACTGTGTGCCAGGCACTACACTAAGTGCTTTACAAATAGTATTTCATTTGATCTTCACAACAATGTGGAAGCTAGGTGCTATTTTTATCCTCATTGTACATATGAGGAAACTGAGGCAGACAGAGGTTAAAGGTCTTGCCCAGGGTCACACAGCTAGTAGGCATCCGGTGGTGAATTTTACCCCATGCCTTCCTGATTCCAGGCCCAGCGTTCCGTCCATTGTGCCACTTATCTGCCCTAGGCTTCAGTAGGACACAAAAAGCATGGTTAATAACCCTTGGATTAGATGATCTTTAAGGTCCTTTCCAGGCTGTGACTCAGTCATTCCTTTCTCTTCTTGTTTCACTTTCTAACCTTAGGCTGTGGCAATCCTTAGCTCCAGCCTGCCTGTATACCTTCATTGACCTTTCTTGCCAGCTCATGTCTCCCTGCCACCCACTCAAGACCAAGATTCTAGCCCCGAAGACTCTAGCCCCTCTCCCGGGTCCCTCAGTGGCAGGGGGCAATATTCCAAGAGAAGAAATATCGGAATAGACAAATTATCTGTCCTCTGTTCATGGTCTCTCCAGGTGGGGGTGGCCCCAGGGGCTTCCCACTCATCCCCCAACACCAAAAAAACAATAAAATAAATAAACCACACCTCCTACTGTGGGCCAACAAGTTGCCACTGGTAAGTCTTTGACTGGTAAGGTGTGTCGGGGAGTGGCTATAGGAAAAAACAACTCTTTCTTCTCCTCTTGTCAGTAAGTTAGTTCTGAGGGCATTTGTGAAAGGCACAAAATGAGTAACAATGTAAATGTTACAGGTGAAGTCCAAACTGACTGACGTCAGCATCAATTTCATCTTAATCTTAAACCGAATGTTTTCATTACTATTAGATCTTTCCAAGAGCAATCGGTTTGCTCATTAACAGGTGCTCTCCCTATCAGTTCATAGCTAAGAATGTTTGGTTCTCAGGGATACTAATGATAATCCAATTTTCTATTTATTCTTCTAAGTTTTAATATGGGAGCAGAGCACATTAGTTATTTTAAGCATGTGAAGGACTATCACATGGGAGAGGAATTATTAGACTCTGGGGTTGGCCCCAGAGAACAGAACTATGAAAGAAAGGTGAAAGACTCAGAAAGATGTAGTTAAGATTGATGCCAGGAAACACTTTCTAACAATTATAACATAACATACATAACACACATATAATATAAAACATACCACACACCTAACATATGTGTAACATATACAACATACAGAAATAGCATTTCTAACAGTGCCAAAACATAGAATGAGCTGCCTTAGGAGATAGTGGGCCTCCTGCCCTTTCTGGAAGGCTTGAGATAGAGGCTGTCAAGGATGCCATGGGTAAGATTTCTGTTTAGATGCCAATTAGGCTAGAGGATCTCTAAGGGTTCTTCTAATTCTGAGATTTTTTTTGTTACTCTCTGCAGTGAACTTGAAGAAGTAATATTAAGATTAACCATCTTTGTGTTGATATCAGCAAAGGCTTTGCCTATGACTATAATGTTAATATTTTAATTATGTAATCTTCATGAAGACAAATAATAAAAGGAGAGTACATGGTACTGAGACAAGCTGAAAAATCAGGAGCTACAATTTCCTGGGTTTGATATACATCTCCTTGAATTGTCACCCATGTGATTTTTCCTCTTATTCTTTCTTTTATTTAATAGTATTTTTTCCAATTACATGTAAGACAAACTTTAACATACATTTTAAAAAACTCAGATTCAGATAATATCTATGTTTTATTGTATTTTTACTTATTTTATCAAATATTTCCCAATTATACTTTAATCTGGTTCAGGCTCAGGTTCTCTCACCTCTCCCCTCCCTAAGGTGGTAAGCAATTTGACATAGGATATATATGTGCAATCATGTAAAACATATTTCCATAATAGTCATGTGAAAGAAGAAACAGACCAAAAGAAAAAAACCATGAAAAAGAATAAAGTGAAAAAAATAGTATGCTTCCCTCTGTTTTCAGACCCCCTCCATTCTTTCTTTGGAGGTGAATAGTGTTTTCCATCATGAATCCTTTGGAATTGTCTTGGATCTTTGTGTTGCTGAGAATAATTAAGTCATGCCCAGTTGATCATTGTGCCATGTTGCTGTGTACAACATTCTCCTGGTTCTGCTCACCTCATTTCTCTTACTCTTTGAGAATTCTGTAAATCAGTTGTTTCACGCTCAAATAGAAATAAGGGCCACTAATCTGGGTTATAAAGATCCCCATGGATCACATATTGACTTAGTTTTAAAATATAATATCTGTATTTTATTGTATTATAATTTATTTTGTTAAGTATTTTCCAGTTATACTTTAATCTGGTTCAAGCTCTATTTGGAGCCCATGGGCCACATATTTAATATCAGTTTTTGAGGACTAGCATGTATAATCTAAGAGGCAATGTTTTATCACGTTCAATTCAGTAATCATTAATTAATCAAGCAATTAATTATGTGCAAAGCATTATATTAGGCACCAGGAATACAATGATAAATTGAAATACTTCTGACCTTGAGGGGCTTGCATCCTCCTTGGGCAATACTAAATGTATGAATGCCCATATGTCAGCAGATCAAGAAAGAACCACACTTAATTTTCCATTTATTCTATCTTGCTGCAAATGACAATAAAGCCTACAGAGAAATGTCATTTAGAGGCAGCCAGGTGGTACGAGGGCTGGACCACAAGTTAGGAAGGGCCTGAGTGAAAATCTGGCCTCAAACACTTACTAGCTGTGTTTGATCTTGGGAAAATAACGTAACCTTTCTCTTCTTCAGTTTCCTTATCTGTAAAATGGGGATAATAACAGCATGTGCCTCTTGGGGTTGTTGTGAGGATAAGATGGGATAATATTTTTAAGAGTTATATAAGTGCTAGCTATTATTATATTTATATAATATTAATATTATAGTTATACCTTCCACATCCCATGAGTTAGGGGCACAGCGCCCTCCAGGATCTGGAAAATTTGATAAAATTTTTTGGCCTTCTCTTTTTACCAGAAAAAAGAATCTGAGTTATTATGGTATTAAAAGATAAAATATGTTGATGTCACACAAGACTATGCATATATTTTATGCATTTCTGAGCGTCTGAATTTTTTCTATGTCATCTGTTGGCCTTTGCCTGATGTCTGCAGTTTCCACAAAACTCCCCCAGAATTCTCATTTAATTTCTTATGCTGACTTATGGTATACTGAAACCATGAAGAGGAAAGATAACTGCATCACCATCACCGTCACCATCACCATTATTTAAATATAGATTTAGGGATTCGTTTGATAGCGCCATAATACTGTTTCAAGTTCACTTATGTTTTCAGACTTGAAGTTTGGGTTTTTAAAACCAAATCCAGTAGTGTAAAAGCAGTATTATAATCGACTCAGGGCTGTATTTAGGGCAGGACAGTGAGGACTTTGCCCCTGAGGTGCTAAACTGTAGAAGACAATGACAGCACTTGAGATTTTTACTACTTGTCCCAAACATGCTTTGAACTATTTGCTCCTGGTCCAGAATTTGGAATTCCACATTCAAAAAATCTAGATAACTAAAGAGAGAAGGACCCTCTAGCTTCTCTTTATGACATGTGTAACTCCATCTTAGAGACTAGCCTCCATTCCCGTTAAAGCAAGGAGTCATGTTTTCCTTTTGCCTTTATTCCCTTAAGCTCTTTTTCCTTCTTTTCTTGCTTCTAGACTAATAAAATAGACAGATCTATTTCTGGCTGATAATTATAAACTTCTGCATCAACGCTGAAATGCAGATTAAGCCACCTGCAAGGCTAATGCTAATAAAAACTTACTACTGTTCTTGAGGGTCTGCAAGACTGCTTCAAGCCCAGCAGGTGGAAAGAGAACCTTCTTGAAGCAATGGTCCTGTGGCCCTCTCTGCGTCTTCGATGTCTTCTGTGTTACAAATTAGATTTTGTACCGGCCTGGCTCAAAAATAGCAAGATGTGGTCCTGTTTGCCATGACAACCTTTACCAGACATCTGACACAAATGCAGATGTGCCCATTTACTCCAACTCATCAGTTATTACTGTTCTTTGCTGGAATAGGCCACTATTCATGGTCAAGGGAGTATTTTTGACTCTCTACAAAGATCACCCACAGGAGTGGAAACTTTTGGAGTTCGCCATCTGTCAATAAACCATTGGACAAAGAGCCGACTTCTGTGTGATGAACAGAGACTAATCCCTCAAAGGCAGCAGCTTTGGGGCACTACCGAGAACTGTTGTCTGAACTGGGGAACTAGAGCTATGATATATATCCCATCATTGGTTGCCTCAACCATTCGGGCCCTGTGGAATTAAGTAATCTAAAAGTAGTTATTTTACAATAGTCACCTACCATTTTTATTGACATTATTATAACCCAGTGACAGATTCATCGTTGTTACCTTCCTTACCAAGCTGCTATGCACATGTTAATGTTGTAATTATGTTCCTTTTGACAAGGATGCATTAAATATGGAGGCAATATGGGAAACCTTTTCAGCTTTCATTAATTCAATATAAATCCAGCACTTGCAGATTCAGCAAGGTTGTCTGGATTGGCTTAATTGGAATTGCTGGACAAGAACATTGATTCAGCTCCACTCAGGTAAAGATGAAAGTAACCGTGACAGGAGATATTGCCTTTGAAGGTCATTGAGTTGTAGTCAGGCAGCAGGAGAAAGATAGGAAAAATCATTCACAATAACAGACATTTTACTTAGCCTCTGGGAAGGTCCAAATGGTTTAGTGTCAAATCATCTCCTGGTTCTAGGATTCTGTGACCCTCTCTTCCAGGAAAATATAAC
Organism: Phalanger gymnotis; assembly: GCA_028646595.1. Taxonomy (NCBI): domain Eukaryota; kingdom Metazoa; phylum Chordata; class Mammalia; order Diprotodontia; family Phalangeridae; genus Phalanger; species Phalanger gymnotis. The sequence goes on along the minus strand of CM053624.1, from coordinate 267,018,440 downwards.
TGCATAATGGCGATGAAACTATAAAGCCCTGTTTATGGAGTAGGTAAAAGTTAACCTCTTGCAATGAGTCTAATCTGGAGGGGCTGAACTCCTAAGCAATTTAATCATTTGCCTTCTTTCCTTTCTATCATATGGTCTCATCATATGGTCTCAAGTCAATAATGGTAATAACTCATATTTGCCTTGTACTTTAGAAATCCTTTGTATCAAAATGACCCTACAAGGTTGTTGGAATCAATATTATCATCCCCATTCTGTAGATGAGAAGACTGAGGCTATGAAAGGTTAAGTTACTTGTCCATCTTCACACAACTAGTAAGTGGCCAAAGCAAGAGTTGAACCCAGATCTCCTGGTCCTACTACTTGTGAAATATTATTCTGTTTTTCAAGTTTTTACCTTAGATGAAGGGAGGCTGTAGAATGAAGGGGAACCCACTGTGTAGTGAGAGTCAGTACACCTGCTAGGCTCTAGCCTCTTCTGTGACACATTGTATGAATCATTTACACCCCTTGGACCTCGGCTTCCTTATCTCTAACAGCAACAATAACTCACGTTTATGGCACTTTAAGGCTTATGAAAGACTTTCCTTGTTAAAAACCTATGAAGTTGCAAGTACGTATTTTAGCATCCCTATTTTACGGATGAGGTGACCGAGGTATGAAGTGGTTAAATGACTTGACACTAAGCAATTCGATCATTTGCCTTCTGTCCTTTCCACCATATGGTCTAAAGTCAATAATGGTAATAACTCATGTTTCTTGGGCTATTAGAACTAGGACTGGAACACAGCTATCCTGACTCCAATCCTATCTCTCTTTAATTAGATGGTTGAATTAGATAATCCTAGTCATGGGATTTTGAATTGGAAGGGACCTTAGGGATCATCCAATCCTCATTCTACAGATAATGAATGGAACAGAGGTCAAGAGAGATAAAGGATTGTATCCAAGGTCCACATGTAGGAAGTGCCAGAACCCAGGTTCTCTGGCTCCAAATGTCACAGTTTTCTCTCTAGTCCACACTCCAAGATTCCTTCTACCTCTCGAGTCATAGGAGCTCCTGTGTGGTCTGATAGATGGTCTGTGACTGGTGAGTCTTTGCCATTGTCCATATACCAGATGATATACTCTGCAATATATATGCTATTGACCTGTCTCGTTATCTGTCCCTGTCCTCGTTCCCCATTCTTTTCAGCCAAGTTCCCAAAATGTCCTCTTGAAGAGAAAAATTATTGGTGGGACATTAACTTAAGTACAGAAACTCTGACCACGGTTCTTAGCATTATCATTATTATTATTATGGCTGCTGGGTGGAGAGAGTAGGGGATCTGGAGTCTGGAAGACCCTTGTTCATCTCTAACCTTAGACACTTATCAGTTCTGTAAGTCTGGGCAAGTCAATTAACTGCTATTTGCCTCAGTTTCCTCTAATAATAGTACTTTCCTTCCAGCATTGATATAACGATCAAATGAGAAAATATTCGTAAAGTGCTTTTCAAACCTTCAAGAGCTTTATAAATGTTATTTACTATTATTATATTAGCAGTAGTACTGGTAGTGGTGGTAATAGAAAGTTGCATCAGCATTTACCTTTAAAGATTTTTTACTTAAAATTTTAAAATCCATGCCTTTTTAAAAAACATTTACTGTCACTTCAAAATCTATCTGCATCTTTCTCTCAAAGGCGACCAATCATCAAATAACTACGCTGCTTCTCAAAAGTGTGAATTTCACTGTGGGTTTCCAGGTTTGGCTCAGAAGGAGAATTGGCAAGATGCCTTTCTTGTGATTTTGCTTCTTCAAATAGATGATACAAATGATCACTCAATGCACCATCACTAAGCATCATTGCAAAGTGACTAGAAACATCAAATTGGAGTCCAGATGTGCAGAAGACCAGAAGCATCAGATCCCAAAACAACTTATCAAAAACCGTTATTCAGTCAGAGTTCCAAATGGAAAGAGACAATTCCTAGTTGTCCAGTGCTGATTACCTACCCAGTCCTCTCCCGCCCCTGTCCCCCTTACATCGGTGCTGATCTCAGGAATTTGTTATTGTCCCCTTCATGGTAGGATAAATGTAACCAAAAGCCTCATGTTGCTAGAGAGCATTTCAGAAGGCAAATAGAAATTAGGTTTAGCACTTCTGAGCAGACTCGGCCTCTCCCTCTGACCCCAAGAGTAACATGACATATCTCTTAATATATCCTCTGAGGTCTGGCTTGTGTTTGCTCCTTTTTCTTTGGCAACGACTTTAAATAACCATGTTCTTATTGCAATTCTCAGATTTAAAATTACGTTCTGATAGTCTTCTCAGGGCACACCTAAGAGGCCCTGTTTATCCCCAGCCAAATCAATTGTTCTCCCAGGTGACCCGTTTCTGGGAACGTTATTGTTCCTAATAACCAACTCAAATACGTATTTTCATTTAATCTTTCATTTTACCTTCGTTTCACATGCCGTTGCCGCTTATCGTGATATCTCCATAACAAGGCAATAACATTACGTCACTGTGTGAAGTATGAAGTGGGCTTTGTTTTAATTACCAATGCCTTTTTACTCAGAGTGGAGCCTGGGTTTAGAAATAGATATAATAGCCCTGGGGTTGGCGGGAGGAAGGGGCAGGTTCAGGTCAAAGCTGGACCTGAAATAAAGTCTCCGGGAGATTCTCAATACTTTAGGTGAGAAAATCCATTGTGTAGCTTTCTCCTCACATAACAAACTAATCAGGCAGCTAGAATGGTCGTTTACAGTAGAAGTCCCAGAGGTGGTTACAATGAAAACGCAGGTAAGCCCAATGGATCCCTATAAAGCCAACACATCGACAGCCCCTTCTCCCACCCTCCACAAAGGAAAAAGAAAAAAAAACAACTGCACAGAGTCAAGGAAATGGAAGATGAGAGTGGAAAGAGAGACAGTTTTGTCTCTGTCTGGAAGGGTTGCTACTGAATTAAGAACTAGGGAATGGTGTAGCTATTTCTTTGGTTCAGTTTCCCAGCTTTCTTGCTACTGTGAGAATTTGTTTTTTGTCTGGACCTGTGATTTGTCGGCATAATGAAATCCTGGTGAGGAAATTACCTTTACCAATGTAGCTTTCAATCTTAGAAAGTTGTCTAGGAATACTGAGTTTAAATTACTCAGGATCACACAGACTGGTAGAGGTAGATTTTGATGCCAGGTTTCTCTTAGTCCCATTTTAGCTTTCTATCTACTATACGACTATGTTATGTCACGTAGTGATACAGCAATACGTTCCTGGCTTGACCGCGGGAGTTGCTCTGGAAATGCCTTTCTGACAAGCAATGTCAACCATAGGAAATTAGACTTTGTATGTGATTCTGTATTTTATATTCGATGTTACATGAAATATGTCATATGACCCTTTGGATAGTGACTGCCATGGGCAAATGTTGAAAAGATAAATGTGGCACCAATGCACCTCCATGTGAGAATTTGTTGTGGTGATCTAAATGAGGCATAGATTAAGCTTAGATTTGCTCTCTTGATGGAAGATGCTCATGCAGAGCATGCACAGATATTCCCTTCCTGGTTCTAGCTTCAGGGAATGTGACTCATATAGTACAGAGAAGTGCTAGCTATGGACTCTAGAAAGAGACGGATTCTGGGAGCCTGGATGAATGGTCCGTATAGAAGAGAATTATATCCAAGTAGAATTTCATGAGGATTCCACGCAGGCAGAAAAGGATTCCAGGGCCAGGAGTTGCAAGGTATCCCTTTGCCACATCGATTCTTTGCACGTATGCCCCACTATCATTCTGCTTTAATTTTTTGCCCACCTTCCCCATGAATGCTGTGTATATTTGTGGGAGAGTTTGTCCAGGTTTGGGAGGAAAATATTTTTGTACTGTGCGTTCTTACTATACCACCTAAGCAAATATCTTTTCTAAAGCATAATTGAGGTTAATTTTGTCATTCTTGTTTAGTTGTTTTCAGTCATATCTGACTCTTTATGACCCCATTCAGGGTTTCCTTGGCAAAGATACTGAAGTAGTTTGCCATTTCCTTCTCCAGCTCATTTTACAGATGAGGAAACTGAGGCAAACAGGGGTAGGTGACTTGCCTGGGATCTTACAGCTTGTAAGTGTCTGAGGCCAGATTTGAACTCAGGGAGTCTTCCTGACTCCAGGCCCAGCACTATGGCGCCACCTAGATGCCTAATTGAGGTTAATAGCTGATTGTTAATATATACACTCTCCTTTGATCCTCTCAATTATCCTGTGAGGAATTATTAAGCCCATTTTACAGATGAGGAAGCTAAGGTTTAGGAAGGCCAAGTGATTTGCCTAGGAGAAGGAACAGTTCAGTAAGCAAAGGGGGGTGGGAAGAAGACAAACATTTATTAAGCACCTACTATGTGTCAGGCACTGTGCTAAGCACTTCATAAAATTAATTGAATTGCTATTTTTCTTCTCTAGCTTATTTTACAGATGAGGAAGCTGAGGTTTAGAAAGGCCAAGTGCTTTGCCCAGGAGAAGGAACAGTATAGTAAGCAAAGGGGGGTGGGGAAGAAGACAAGCATTTATTAAGCACCTACTATGTATCAGGCACTGTGCTAAGCACTTTATAAAAATTAATTTAATTGCCATTTTTCTTCTCCAGCTCATTTTACGTATTAGGAAACTGAGAAGAGTACAGTGGTGAGGGCTCATAAGTGATAATACTGGAAATGGTTACTCACAGGCTTACCTACCCCTAGAATCTTGAGAAGGAAATGTCATCAGCTACCTTTTGGGGACTGCATGCAAGTTGGGGGAGCGAGCCCCAAAGGGCTCTGAGATATGCCATTGTCACTAGAAGGCCTCCTGGAGTTTTTATTTTTTTCCCCAACAGGGCAGATGGTTTGCTATGAGCCATTTGTATTCTTTGTCTTGCTTGAGCTACATATTCTAAGACGAGCAGACAGGGTTAAGGCATCCTGACTATGGCTCTTGCTTGGGGTTTGTTTGTGCATCGTCTTCAGCTGGGAGGGGCTGGAGCATCTCTCTCCATTAGCCCGGATAAGGGAGGCCTGACCCTCGGAATAATGTGTGTAGGATTCCAGGGTAGGCTAGGAAGCAAGCGAGAGAGTACATTCTCTTTCTTTTACCAGACAGCATGTGGCTTGTGCAGTCTGTTCCCTTAACAGTCTCTTCATTGTTTCCCCAGTTATTCTGCTGATACGGCGGCTCATGTGAGGTGTGGGAGTGGCAGACTGCCTGAGAAAACACTGCACAGTTCTAGGGGAGTATAGCAACTTTTATGGGAACACGAGAGTGGATGGCAGATGGGAGTGATTGTTAGGCATTTTCTTTCTACTCTCCCCCCCCATATAATAATGATGAAGATTCTGTATTTTTAGGGCAGACTTAAATGTCCATTTTTATAAAGCTACTCAAGACACTCAAACATACTATATTCGTGACTTTGAGCTGGCCCTGCAATCAGGAAGACCTGAATCCAAATGTGACCTCAGACACTTGCCAGTTGAGTGACCCTGGGCAAGTCACTTAACTTCTGTCTGTCTGAGTTTCCTCAACTGCAAAACAGGATGATAATACCACCTACTTCACAGAGTTGTGATAAGGATTAAATGGCACAGTCGATAGAGTGCTGGGCCTGGAGTCAGGAAGACCTGAGTTCAAACCTGGACTCAGATACTTACTAGCTGTGTGACCCTGGGCCAGTCACTTAATTTCCTTTGCCTCAGTTTCCTCATTTGTGAAATGAGCTGGAGAAGAAAAATGGCAATTGAATTAAATTTATAAAGTGCTTAGCACAGTGCCTGACACATAGTAGGTGCTTAAACCTCTTGTGCTTGACCTCTTCTCCCCTTTGCTCACTGAACTGCTGTGTTGGTAAGCAAAATGGGCTCCTTAGCACTTAGTTCAACAAGTGCCCTTGAAGAGTTTGACTTTTGTTTTCTGTTGAGTAATTCAGCGTATTTCATTGAGTCTTACTAAGTGCTAAGCCCCAGGCCCAAACCCCTATTAGGTGTAAAACCTATGTGTGTGTGGAGTGGCAACTAAGGTGGGGCCCAAGGTGGGGCTAACTCCAGGGAGGGCCTAGTTTACATGTCTGGGACAGCAGAGGCTCTTAGACCATATGGGTATAAGTCTACCTCTTTGTGATGATTTTAGGTCATGTGGGTGAGTCGCATGTGTGACTCACCCCTGACGCTGACAAAGATATAAAAGCCAGGGGTTGGCCTGTTCTTCCTTGGAGCTCTTTGCTGCAGCAGTGGTGGCACATGACTCTGAGCCAGCCCTTGTTCTGAGCTCCCGGGCTGAACCTAGATGTTGGTAACTATGAATTGTATTGGGTCTGTCTGTTGATGTTTGTAATTTGTTTGTATTTTGCTCTGAAGTTCAGGGTGCTGCCCTTTTCCCCTGAACTAAGTGAATGATATTTGTGTGCTGAATTAAAGTAAGCTTGCCAACCCCTTAACCTTGCTTTCCTTGTTAAGGCAGATCAAAAGAACCTGTGTTTTTGCAGCGTGCTGGCAGCTTTCTGGGTGCTGGCTGTGGGTGGATCTTACACCCCCACAGAAGCTGCTAGCCGGATTGTTAAAACAACTGCTCCTTATCCGATTGACCTTTCTAAACCTTGGCTCCCTTATCTGTAAATTCAGTATGATAATTCCTCACAGGGTAGTTGTGAGGATCAAAGGAGATGGTATGTAAATATCTTTGCAAATCTCAGAGCTTTCACCATCATCACCACCATGGTCATCATCATCCTTGGAGGGGCTGCCCCTCTGGACCTTCCTTACCTCCTCTCCAAGTCTAGCTGAAATGTCACTGAAACTTCAAGGGAGCCTGTCTGAACATCCTGATGGGTGATGACCTTACCCCTGGCTTCACATAACACTTTGTTTCGCAACTCTGTAATGAACACACACAATATTACATAATATAGTTACTTGTATTTGTGTCTGATCCTTTTATTGGTGCATAAGCTAGATGAAGTCATCCCATTTTGGGGAAGCAGCCTGGCACGTTGGAAACAGCATGCAATTTGGAATCTGAGAATCTGGGTAAAACCCCATCCTTTGAAGATTACTACCTGTGTGATCCTAAGCAAGTCACTTAAGAATCTTGGGTTTCAATCTCCTCTTCTGTAAAATGAGTTAGGCCAGACCGTCTCTGAGATCTTTTCCAGCCCAATAACCCTATGTTTTTTCTAAACTTTGTGTTCTATTCACCCCACCTACCTGCCCAACTTGCCCCCAGCTCAAGACTCTGTCTAGGGTAGGGGCTTAATAAAGATGTGTCCACCAGGTGGCACAGTGGATAGATTGCTGGGCCTGAATTTAGGAAGACTCATCTTCCTGAGATCAAACTATCTGTGTGACCCTGAGCAAGTCACTTAACCCTGTTTGCCTCAGTTTCTTCATGTATAAAATGAGCTGGAGAAAGAAATGGCAAACCACACTAGTATCTTTGCCAAGAAAACCCCAAATGGGGTCACAAAGAATCAGACATGACTAAAACGACAGAACGACATTCTCATATGAACTTCTATGTATTGCATCTTGTCTCCTTCAGTGAACTGTAAGCTCCATTTGAAGGCTGAGTGTTTTTTAAGGCAGCTAGGGGGTGCAGCGGATACAGTGCCAAGCCTGGAATCAGGAAGACTCATCTTCCTGAGCTAAAATCTGGCCTCAGACTCTTACTAGCTGTGTGACCCTGGGAAAGTCACATAACCTTGTTTGCCTCAGTTTCCTCATCTGTAAAATGAGCCGGAGAAGGAAATGGCAAACCACTCTAGCATCTCTGCCAAGAAAACCCCAAATGAGGTCACAAAGGTCAGACACAATTGAAGCACAACTGTCTGTTAAATGAACGAAGCATCCCCTTTAAAGACAGTTTGCTTTTAAATAAGGCTACTCATAAATGACCTCACTTATGGAAGAAGGAGAATGAAATAGCTTTTAGAAATAAAGATCTCCAGAAAAATAAAGTAAAAGAATGAAGGCAAAAAAATCCCTTGCAACATTAGATAACAAAGACTTATGGCTTATTTCTCCCTATTTCCTATTCCATTTGCCTTTCTTTTTAGGTCCAGGAGGCGTGTTTTTATAACAGGGCTTTCGAAAAAGCAGAGGGTGATAAAGTGAAATCTGAAAGATGGATATTTCCTTTTTGGAATTCTAGACACTTGAAATAATGTACTAGAGGAATCATTTCATGCTGTACAGACATATGAGTAGGGATTGCTGGGAATATTTTAGCAAAGCATTTGAGAAAGTACTTCAAGCTGTCCTCATGGATAAGATGAGGAGATGTAGACTAGGCCAGGGCTTCTTACGCTTTTTCCACTCGTGACCGCTTTTCATGTTTCAGCAGCATTCATTGGCATTATGTGGCCTGAGGGCACATGCAGTGCAAAGCGCACATGCTTTGTGTTCGGAACCAAGGCTGCAGCGAAGTCGTGTGACACAAGACGCATTATGCATTTGAGTTTTAATTAATTTTTGGTTGTTGCACATTCAGAGACCTCTTACTGTTGCCAAATGTTTTTATGACCCTATATGGAGTTGAGACCCACAATTTAAGAAGCATTGGACTAGACAATACTGTTTGAATGGCCAGACCCAAAAGTTCTTGTCAATTCAGATATAGATCTCTTCTGGAGGGATACAGGTCTGTACCATTTAATAACTTGGGAGAGGGATGGAGGGAATAAATCTTCATGCAGCGCCTACTATGTGACGGGTACTTACTATACTAAGCACTTTTTACAAGTATCTCATCTGATCCTTATAACAACCCTGTGAGGTAGGTGCTATTATCATCTAGATTTTCTAGTTGAAGAAGCCGAGGTGAACAGAGGCCAAATGACTTGCCAAGGGTCAGAAAACTAGGAAGCATCTGAGGCTGGATCTGAACTCAGGTCTTCCTGACTCCAGGCCTAGTGCTCTCTTCTCTGTACTTGGATGAAGGCATTTTTCAGATGACACAAAGCTGGAAGGCATAGCTAACACATTTGGTGACACAGTCTGCATCCAGAGAGATTTCGACGGTCTAGAACAGTTGGCTAAATTGAATGTGATGTAATTTACTAGCAGTAAATAGAGCGGTCTACACTTGGGTTTAAGAAATTCAGTTCATAAGGGCAAGGCAGTGGAGGCATGGCTGGACGACAGCGGTTCATTGGGAAATGATCTAGAAGCTTTGCTGGACTACAGGTTCAATATCAGTAAACACAACTTAGATTACATTAAAAAAGGTATATAGTACCAAGGAAGTGGAAGGTACTAGCCTTGTCAGGACACAACTGGAATAGTGCTGTAAGCTTTAGGTACCACATTCCGGGAAGGGTATTGAATGTTGGTATTTAGTTGTCTTTCAGTTGTATCTGACTCTCCACGATCCCATTTGGGCAGAGATACTGGAGTGGTTTGCCATTTCCTTCTCCAGCTCATTTTACAGATGAAGGAACTGAGGCAAACAGGGTTAAGTGACTTGCCCAGGGTCACAGAGCTAGTAAATGTCTGAGGCTGGATTTGAACTCATCTTCGCGACTCCAGGTCTGGTGCTCTATCCACTGTGCCACCTAGCTGTAGAAAATCCAGAGGAAAGTGACCAAGAAGCCATGCCATATAAGGATTGGATGGGACAAAAACAACTAGGTATATTTAGCTTGGTGCAGAGAAAGATGATAGCTGTTTTCAAGTATTTGAAAGGACGCTACAGGGGAAGTAAGATTAGATTTGTTTTGATTGACTATGGGAAGTAGAATTCTGCAACGGTCAGAAATTGCAAAGAGACAGATCTTTGGCTCGATTCTGACAATTAGAATTACCCCAAAGAAGTAGAATGTTCTCACTGCCATGGGTGCAGAGGGATGTCCTTCTCTTGATATCGTCAAATGAAGACTGGATGACTGAACCTCTGTTGGGACTATTGTAGAGTGATCAGACCTTGGTCAGGTATGAGTTGTACTAGATGGCCTCTGAGTTCCCTTCCATATTGATGTTCTGTGATTCTTTGATCTCATGAAGTCCAGGGAAGATGGAGATAGAGAGAAAGAGAAAGAGAGAGCGAGACAGAGACAGAGTCAGACAGAGAGAGACAGAGAGACAGAGAGAGACAGAGACAGAGAAAGACAGAGACAGAGACAGAGACAGAGAAAGACAGAGAGAGACAGAGACAGAGAAAGACAGAGAGAGAGAGAGAGAGAGAGAGAGAGAGAGAGAGAGAGAGAGAAAGAGAGAGAGAGAGAGAGAGAGAGAGAGAGAGAGAGAGAGAGGAAAATGATGTTGGTGTAAAGTGGCATTTGCTTTAAAATTAATGCATAGGACATTTGAGTGTTACATAGAAAAAAAAAAGCAAGAAGGAGAATTGTATTTCACACACCCCTGTGGGGTAGGGAGGAGAAAACCAGGTGTGCTGGGGATTAGCAAGCAATTACCAGGTGAGGCAAAGTCAATAAACCCTCCAGAGACGGTGGGCGAAGCCAGGAATCCATTAGATACTAGATCTACCGGGGTCCACAGGAAAATGTATTATGGAACAACAGCTCCAAAGTTAAGGGTGGCAGTGGACAGGGAGGTATTTCCATCCAGAATGGGGTCAGGGGAACCACATGGAAGGAGGTGTCCAAATTCTGGTGGCTTGCTTCATGAAAGGAATCAGCCTGAGGCACCTCATTGTATGACAGCTGCATGCTAGCCATGTTCTTCATCCTGTTCCTTCCGCTGAAGGCAGGACAGCTGTGGACTTGGGGAGACAAAGTGATCTACCACTACTGTAACAAAAAGATCGCTTAAGCAGCATCATTTGATCGTGCTACTGGAAAGAACTGAGAAGAGAACAGTGCTAAATGTCAGTGGTAGTTTTGAATAGAAGGGACTATGATATCATAAAAGGGAAAATGGTGGAACCTTGTCACTCCCTAGCTGAATGATGAGGGAAAGAGTAATTGCAAATAATAAGCTCCATCTTTTGAGCCATGTGGAGGTCATTGGTAGGACTCTCAAAGCTGACAGAAAAGGAGGAAGAGGAGAGATCTAGTGAGGAAAGATGTTAAGTGTTAAAAAAAAGAAAAAGCTTGTGTTGTATCTAGTGATGATCTAGTGAAATTTTCTATCCAAATTCTAGAATGTAATATTAATGAGATAGTTAAGACATCTTGAAAACGAGGCAGAGATCACAAAAAAAAAATCAAACAGCATCATTAAGAACAGGTCGTGCTTGTTAACCCCATTTCATTTATTGACAAGGTTATTAAACAGGTGGTGGATAGAATGCCAGGCCTGGAGTCAGGAAGACCTGAGTTCAAATCCAGCCTCAGACACTTACTAGCTGGGCAAGTCACTTAACCCTGTTAGCCTCAGTTCCTTCATCTGTAAAATGAGTTGGAGAAAGAAATGGCAAACCATTCCAATTATCTTTGTCAAGAAAAGCCCAAATGGGGTCACAAAGAGTCAGACATGAATGGAAAGACAATTAAACAACATGCTAAACTGGTGATGCAGAGAATGCTATGGATGTAGTTTACTTAGATTTTTAGCCAAGCACTTAATCAAAGAAAGGAAGGGAGAGAAAAGAAAGAAAACTTTTTAAAAAATTACTTTATAAAGAGTTAACACAATTCTGTATAGAAGGATTCCTCAGCTTCCAAATATTATTTATTGTACGTGCTGGGGTTTTTGACAAGATTCATCCAGAAAAAATGTTTATCTCTAAGAGTCCTAACTTCAATAAAACTGAAAAAGACCTTATTCAAGAATGTTTTGATTAGGGTAAGTTGTATCAATTAATAATTACAAGCCTCATGAAATACTGTTTTCTCTTATTAATATTTGTGGTAACACTTATAAGGAAATAATTACTTAATCTTAGGGTAAAAACATAGTCCTTTTATATCTGGTCATTGTTTTCCCCTAGTCCAGTGTTTTCCTAGCCATAGTGGTAAAATAGCTTAGATTTCTTACTATAGGCCAACAACATTATGGAAAACTAGAATATATTCATTCAATAAATGCCAACATTTTTTAAAATCAAAATTTCTTTTTACCACTAAAGCAAAATAGAAATTCACATTAATTATATTTAAAGATAAATACGTTACATCGTATGTATATGTGTATGTATACCTACACATATACATGTATATGTCTGTGTGTATATGTTATGTATGTATATACATAAATACATATTTATTATGTATATACATGATAGAAATAGAAGATGATCAATATAGCAGTTCTTTTTTCATTTAGTAATTTTATTTTCTTTGGAAGGAAAGCTATAACTATAAGGTTTTGAACAGGACCAGATTCCAACCAATTTCTTCGCTTTGATTTTAATATTATCAAATTGATTTCTTACTGACAGATATTGGAAAAGTCATTAAACAGAAAGACTTTTTGTCACTAATTTTTTTTTCACTAATAAAGATTTTTTTTAAAGAACTTTGGCATTTTTTTTTTTGTAATTTCATTATCCATCTCTAGAGAGAGAGCTGATAGAGTCTGAATGAAGATTGAAGCACACTTTTTTTTAAACTTTATTATTCTTGGGCTTTTTTGGTCTGCATTTTCTTTTGCAATATGGCTAATATGGAAATATTTTGCCTGACTACATATATATAATCTAAATAAAATTGCTTGCCTTTTCAAAGAGGGAAGTGGGGAGGGAGGGAAAAAATTTAGAGCTCGAAATTAAAAAAAATATTAAGAATTTTTGTTTACATGTAATTTACAAAAAATAAAACTGAAAATGAGAAGATTTTCATCCGGGGAAAAAAGCCCAATTAGTTTATCTCACCCGTGGAGGGGAGATATTCTGCCCCCCTCCCCCATTCAACAAATTGAAGCAGTCATTAGGGATAAGATATATATATGCTCATTAACAAAATAAATTTCTGTGAAAAAAATTCAAAGAAAAGTAATAGTTTGGGAGAGACTATTTATGGAAAACATGACAGATAAAAAGTTGGCATTGATATGGTATAAGAAACTCTTAAAAACACAAAGTGGTAACTCATAGTCCACAATGGGTAAATTTTGGTCAATAGCATGTGTGTGTGTGTGTGTGTGTGTGTGTGTGTGACACACACACATATATATGAAATTACCCCCCATTACATGTTAAAACAATTTTTAACATTTTTTTAAAGTTTGAGTTCCAAATTCTATCTCTCCCTCTCTCCCTTCCCTCCCAGATGGTAAGCAATGGCATATAGGTTATGTATGTGCAATCATGTAAAACATTTCTATATTAGTCATTTTGTACAAGGAGACTCAAATAAAAAAGAGGAATGAAAGTGAAAAAGAGCTATAAAATAAAATAGTTATGAGCTATTGACTTATAGAATCAGATTTGAAAAAATATATCATCAAGCAAGAAAACTCAGTGCTGGCAGAATTGTGGAGAAATAGATATTTTCATCGCTAATTCAGTAGAAACTTGCAGAAACAAATTTTCAATATACAATAAAAATTATAAAAATAATCATACTTTTTGGCCCAATAATTCAGTTGTCTACAATCTACCTTGAAAGTGTTAATGAGAGAGAGAGAGAGAGAGAGAGAGAGAGAGAGAGAGAGAGAGAGGTAGTGCATCATAGCATTATATGCAACTGCAAAAAAATTAGACACAATCTTTTTCTAACAGTAGAGAAAAGGTTAAAAATTATGGTGTATTAATATAATAGAATAACCTAATGTCATTATAATGGGCAATTATGAGGAATTTTTAAAAAATCTGATAGATTTTTATGAAGTAATACAAACTGAAAAAAGAAATTCACTCCAGAACAAGGAGAATGTAACACAAGTTACTACGTAAGAGGGACAGTGAATGAGATGAATGGACGAAGAAGGATGATGGTAACTTAGAAGGGATTATAGAGGAAATAATGAGAAGTGAAAATATTTTATGTGTTGAAACGAATAATAAATTAATAAATAATAAATAAGCTTGTATAATAAATTAAACAAGCTTGGTTGTAACGATGGTTAGCATTGTTTTTAATAAAAAACATTTAATACTTTAAAATCAATTAATTTTCATATTCCACCTTTCATCTTCAAATGCTGAGAAAGTACTGCAAGATTCATGCTTGTAAGCATCTCTTCAAAGGGTATGCTATCATCTCTGCGAGTTTTTCCTCTCATTAAGGCCAGGCGCAGGATTTTAGGAACATCAGGGTTACACATATAGTTCAAATCTAATCCTTTCTCTTCAGGCCAACAATGGAACTTCACTTCATTTTCATTGTCACTTGGTGGCAAACCCGAAGCATTTATTTCACTGTTCTTTTCAGAAGAAAATCTGGTAATGTCCCTTTTTTTCCTTTTCATTTAAAAAAAACCTTATATTTTGTGGGAATTTATTGTTGATCAGAAGAAAACCTAAAGTACGTTTAATTTTATGGCAACCAGAGTTAAGTGACTTTCCCAGAGTCACACAGCTAGTAAGTGGCTGAGGCCAGATTTGGACTCAGGTCCTCCTGCCTCCAGGGCTGGTGCTCTATCCACTGCACTAAACACTGCCTGCCCCTCCCTCCAAATACATTTTAAAACAGGAGACTAGAATCAGAGAACTTCCTTGGGTTTAAATCTCAGCTCTACTACAAAGACTTTGAGTAAGTCATTGACCTTGAATAAGGCCTCTGTTTTCTTCTCTTGAAAATCAAGAGGGTTGAACCAGATGATCTAGAAGGTTCCAGGTCAGTACTCTACAATCCATGATTCCCAGATAACACACAAAATGAACATCATCCATTGTTTGCTGGAATATCAAGCTGGGCTTGATAAGATCTCAGATTTATTTAGGTAGATTTCTACTTTGAGAGCAGGGACTTTTGCCTTCCTTTTGTGTCTTCAGTGTTTAGCCCAGTTTCTGGCACATAGTAGGTGCTTAATAAATGTTTTTTGACTGACTCTGCCCAAACCCTACTTCTGATGGGATTCACATGGTATAATGAGGTTAGGCTGAATACCACCCCATGTAAATATACTCAATCTTGGAATCGGCCTGTTGATTGGTCATTGATTACAAATTGGTAAACAAGCCCCCCTGTGACTAGCATGTATTAAACTTTATTAAGCGTGTACAAATGACATTGTAGTGTAGTAGAAAGAATGTTGGACTTTGGGCCGGAGAACCTGGGTTCACGTCTTCCTCTGCCCTTTTCTACCTCATTGGTTTTTTTTTTTAGACACAAGAAAGAAAGTGCTTACTATATGCCAGGAACTGAGCTTACAAGTGAAAAAGAAGCAGTTCCTACTTTTGAAGAGTTATTGCCTATTAAAAGAAGGCGGGTAACAATATGCATTCAGATAAATAATACAAAATATATCACAATGAGGGTGTTAATAATAAAAGCTGATATTTATATCATCACCGTCATTGTCATCATCTTACTTGTCTCCTGAGGAACCTGTGTGCAGGTCAAAAAGCAACAGCTAGAAATGAACCTAGAACAAAACTGATGGGCCTAAGATGGGAAAAGGAGCACAACAAGGCTGCACATTGTCACCTTATTTAACTAATATGCAGAGTACATGATGCAAAATGCCAGGCTAGATGAATCAAAAGCCAGAATTAAGGTTGCTGGGAGGAATGTCAACGGTCTTAGCTAGGCAGATGATACGACTCTGATGGCAGAAAGTGATGATGAATTAAGAAACGTCTTGATGAGGGTGAAAGAAGAGAGTGTAAAAGCTGGCTTGAAGCTTACCGTCAAAAAACTAAGGTCTTGGCAACTTGTCCCATCACTTCCTGACAGAGGGAGAAGAAATGAAAGCAGTGTCAGATCTTACATTCTTGGACTCAAAGTTCACTGCATACAGTGACTGCAGCCATAAAATTAAAAGATGCTCCTTGGAAAGAAAGCTATGGGAAATATGGAAAGCTTATTAAAAAGCAGAGACATCACCTTGCTGATAAAGGTCCATATGGTCAAAGCTGTGGTCTTTCCAGTATGAATGTATGGCTGTGGGAGTTGGATTACAAGAGAAGCTGAGCGCTGTAGAATCAGTGCTTTGAAATTGTGGTGCTAGAGAAGACTTTTGAGAGTCCGTTGGACAACAAGGAGACCACATCATCAATACTTAAAGAAATTAATTCAGACTATTCACTGGAAGGTCAAAAAGTGAAGCTGAAGCTTAAATACTTTGGCCACATAATGAGAAGACAACATTCACTGGAAAAGAACCTGAAGATTGGAGGCAAAAGGGAGAAGGGGATGGCAGAGGATGAGATGGATAGATGGTGTCATGGAAGCAACAAACCTGAGCCTGGACAGGCTTTGAGAGATAGTGTAGGATAGAAGGGCCTGGTAGGTTATCATCAATATGGTGACGCATGGGGTCACAAGGAGTCAGACACAACTGAACCACAACAACAAGCATTTATACAGCTCTTTAAGGTTAAACACTTTATATATGTGTATACGTATGTGTATATGTATATAAATATACAGCTTGTGCCAAAAGCCGTAGTGCAGTTTTAAACTGTAGTAGCTTAAAAACCATATAATTTCATCCAAAATGAACGGAAAGCAATTTACCAGAGTGGAGTGAAGGGATGAATACCAACCAGGAAAATCAGGAATGACAACTCGTATGGCCAATAAACTAGCTATTTATGATGGCAAGAAGTACACAAGACTTATTTTCATTGGCCATATCCATTTGGGGTGTGATTCATTGTACTTATCAACAACTAAATTTTTAAAAAAGCTTATAGATTTTAGTAACTAAGTATTTTTGGCAGATGAAATTTTGAGGACCAGTGAAAATTTGATACAGACCTGTCTGCAGGCTGGATGTCAGGAAACTTTGTTGGAACTTTTAAACCTTTTAAACCCTGACTCAGGGACAAATTCTCTCCTTGAGGATAGGGAGTGATAGGGAGAACATAAGAGCCATGGGTCAGTAGCTTACTGGCAATCTTACTGCTGGATATGTTCTAACTTCATAACCTAATTTTATTAACTAGTTCTGGGGTGGGTTTACCATTATCTGCTTCCACACTTCCCTTTTGCTGATTGGCTGCTCTACTGGACCATGGCTAATCACTTGCCCTGTTCCTGCTCATTTAGAAACCCTGCATCTCAGACTATAAGACTTTGACTAATGGTACTGGCATTACGTCTGTCTTCTTTTTTGTTGACTGATCTCCAAATTGGGACATAGCTTCACATCCATATTCTCATAGGCTTATCCTTCAAAATATAATCCCAGTCTTCATCCCGTGTTCTAACACCTTGTTTGATCTCGTGGGTCTACCAGTAATTTGACCACATTAGCAAGTGTTTAATATAGTAATTTATGTATGTTATTTCATTTGATCCTTATAACAGTCCTGTGAGATTACTGAGTCCTAGCCTTTCCTGGTTCAGCCTGTTGTGTCTCTACCCAAACCCCACTTCTGACAGCATCCATTTAATACCCTGTGGAAACTTACTGAATGTCATCCCATGGGCAAAACAGCGTATGTGCAGCAACACATGCCAAGAGACCTATGTTAGGTTCTCCTTGACAGTTAATAGTCATATAACCTTAGACGATTTTTTCCCTCTGGTCCTATAGAATTAGAGTTGGACTATATCTTCTCCAAGTTTTGTTCAGGCTCTAAAACTTAAGAGCTTATGATCCAGAGGGGAAAATTTACTGTACATTTGTTAAAACTGAGCACAATAGAACTGCTAATTAAGATGATTCCTCTGGGATGACTGGGTAGGGCAGGTATGGCTGGTTCTCTGTATACTTGCTGAGAAAGACCACAGTGGCAGTTAGTGGAGAGTAATGCTTTAATCATGCTCTAAGGCAGCAGGGGTAAAACAGATCATGTAGGAATGGGGATGGGGTGGTGGAGGGAGGCAGACAGTGTGAGAAAGACAATGGAGAGGGGAGAGGCAAAGAGAGGCATATAACCATGGATTGGAGTTGGGAGTGCGTGAGTAGCATGGACCCAGAAGAACGCTTAGGGGGAGGAGTTTGGGGTCTTATTTTTGTGGAGTTTTGGTGGGCCACAGACTCTTATCTGTGAGACCTAAGGGTTGGTTCATTAACATATCTACTTCATCTCAAAGTTATCCACAGCAGCTAGTATGCTGATGGTCTTGTGGATGTTTGGAGCTTATCTAAGGCTTACAGACCATGGGCAGTTAGCAGGACCAAAGAGTCCTTACAGTAAGGTCTAGCTGGCTTCTCCTGATTTAGCACATGGTCTCAGGGTACGGCTTTTAGTTAATTTATGAGACAATTTGCAAGTAATTGGCATGCTCTTTTAGTCTATAGGACAGCCTTTAAGTGACCTCTAGGTTTCCCTTTGCAATCTTCTGGCTATTGTTACTTTCCACTGGCTACTTCCAAATTTGCTACTTATAACTAGAAGGTATAAGAACTATATAGAGCTGCTAACTAGAAGATGGGGGTGGTGGTCAGGGGGACTAGTTCAAGACACAATTTTAACACAACAATTTACAGTCTATTGGGTTATTCTAGGTCAGTGGTCTCACTCACATCACATATTATATTAGTAGCCTATTTTCATCACACTACCTAAGTCTTTGTGCCCCTTTACAAAGACTTGTCAATCCTATTACACGGTCATCTGAATGAGCAAAGGGCTACAAAATATAATTTGAGGTGAAAGGGATTGAAAGGATTTCGAGGCGACTTTTGGGCTATCTATTTGAAATCCCTGATCAGTAAACCTTTAAAGAACAGATTGTCAATCTGTCCCTGACCCTTTCCATCTCTGTCTCTGTTTCTCTGTCTTTCTTTGTCTCTTCGTCCACCCTACTTCTCTCTCTGCCCCGTTCTCTCTGACTCCTTTCTCTCCCTCCCTCCTCCTTTCTCTTTCTCTCTGTCTCTCCTTCTCCCTCCTATTTATCTCTGCCTCTCTCTGTCTGTTTCTATTTCTGTCTGTCTCTCTTTGTCTCTCTCTCTTTCTCCTTTCTTCTCTCTCCTTTCCTCCCTTCTCTCTCCTTCTCTCCCATTTCTTCTTTCCCCTTCTCTTTCTCTGTCCTCTTGTCTTCCATTTCCTCTCTTTCTTTTCAAATGAAAGGAGAAACTGTGCCCTAGACTATCTCTATAGACACTGGGACATTGGAGGGAATATCCAGATAATTTAGGCTCAAACCATTCATTCCTAAAAAAGAGGAGTTGTGCCCTGTTTAGTTCCTGAGGTGTCCAGATTTGAGGCAGAAGCCTGGCTGGTGGAGGGGCTGAGATCAGCCAGCCTCAGGCAGGTCCTATGTCAGGGCCAGTAAGAATGGTTTCAGGTGAGTAACCTGAGGGATTTACCAGTGTAGCTGGATCCTGAGTATTTAACCAACAAGTATCAGAGACAAGTGATCACAAATGGGTTGGGGCTCCGGGCTAGAGTACTGATGGATGCTTTACCACAGGCACAGACAAGCTGAGGTGAAATCATGGGCAAGGAACAGAGTTGAAGAGGTCAGAGGACCTGATTGGAATTAGGATCAGATCACAGAGACTCATGGGAATCTTAGAAGTGGCCTCTGAGGGAGCAAGTAGGTCTTCTTGTACCAATGTCAGCACCACCCTTTTGACTGGAGCGAGGGTGTCAAATCTTAAAGGGCCAGCCCAAAATGATGTCATGTTCCCTCCAAGGTGACATTTTACAGCCTCCTTCGTTTATAATGAAAATTATAAGAACAACACAGCAGCAGCATCTCAATTTATATGGCACTTTAAGGTTTATAAAAAAAACTTTACAGTCTCTGGATAATTCCTTCTGAAGCTTGTACTCTAGATCATTTGGGTAGATAGGGGCAAAGCCAAAGATCCAGAGGGCTGCTGATTCTTTTTCTGGGTCCCAGTCAAAATCCCAGCTATGGAAATCCTGACCTTAAGGAATGTAGTATAAGGGGAAAAGCAACTGTCTCAGAGCAAGAGAACCTGTATAGTAATAATAACTAAAACTTATAGTGCATCTTATGTGCTAAGCACTTTTCGGTTATCTCATTTGATCTGCACAACAACCCTGGAGGAGAGGTATTTTTATTATCACCATTTTGCAGATGAGAAAATTGAGGCAAATAGGATCAAGTGACTTGCCCAGGGTCATACAGCTAGTAAGTATCTGAAGTCAGATTTGAACTCAGAAAGATGATTCCTCTTGACTCCAGGCCCAGTACTTTATGCACTATGACATCACCTAGCTGCCTCATTTGTCCACAATTAGTAGCAACAAAATAAGATAGCATGAAATAGTGAATAGGACTTAGATTCAGGAGGATTTGAGTTTAAACTCTTGTCTCACAGAATTAGCTTTGTGACCCTGAGAAAGTCACTCGGCCTTTCCGGGCTTCACTTTCATCATCTTTAAAATAAAGAGACATGTACAACCTAATGATCTTCAAGGTCCTTTCTAGCTTTGAGTTTATGATCTCATGAAGGGTGTACCAGTAAGAACAAAACATCTCAGCCTGAGATTATAAAAAAGTCCTCAATTTGCAGTGGGCCTGTCTGCCACCACTCTTGATGGCTATGTAAGACAGAGTAAATGGTAAATGTTTGCTTTGTCATAGGAACATAAAATATCATGGCCCCTTCATTTTAACAATAATAGTGATAATTCTCCAATAGATGATCATTTCAGCTTTACAAAACGTTTTCTTCACAATAGCCCTGTGACATAGCCAGTAGAAATATTATCCTCAATTTTCCAAATGAAGATACTGTAGATAATACTGCTTTTTTCAAGTTTCTCCTCACTCCAAACTAGCTTCCCTTTAGCAGACAAAGCAGTTTTCCTAAAACACAGATATTATAATGTCACTCCCTAGTCAATAAATTCCTGTGGCTCCCTATTACTCCTAGCATCAAAAACAAATTCCTGTTTGGCATTTAAATTCCTTCACAACCTGGCCCAACCAGGTCTAGGTCTTTCCAGTCTCATATGTCATTCTCTTTCACATACTCTATGGTTCAATCAAACAAACCTTCTGACTCTTTTGCATATATGATACTCTCATATAAAATCTCTGTTCCTTTTGCATTGCCTGTCTCCAGAGACCTGGAATGAGGGCATTTCCTGCTCACCTCTGCCTCTAAGAATCCCTGCTTTCTTATAAGACTCACATCAAACACCACCTTTTACAAGAAGCCTTCCTAGATTCCCCTAGCAGTGAGTGGCTCTCTCCCAATATTGTCTTGCATTTACTTTTTATATACATATGCATATATATGTATATATATACATATATACATATATATATACACACACATATACACATACACACATTGGACCCCCTTCCTTCCTCCACTTCATAGGCTTTAAGCTCCTTGAGGGCAGGGATTATTTAATTTCTGTCTTTGTAACTGTAGTACTTAGCACAATGCCTGATGTACGGTGCTTAATAAATAATTGGTGATTAATTGATTCTAGAGGAAAATGGATTCAGCAATTCCTTATGACTAACTTAAAAATGAACTTCTAGAATATAACCAGGTCAGCTAGGTGGCCCAGTGGATAGAGCACCAGCCCTAGAGTCAAGAGGACTTGAGTTCAAATGTGGCCTCAGACACTTACTAGCTGTGTGACCCTGGGCAAGTCATTTAACCCTGTTTGCCTCAGTTCCTCATGTGTAAAATGAGCTGGAGAAGGAAATGGTAAACTACTCCAGGATCTTTACCAAGAAAACCCCAAATGGTGTCACAGTGAATCAGATATAACCAAATCGACTCAACAACACCAACAGGAAAATATATCTATCTCTATCTATACATCTATATCTATATCTATATCTATTCTTGTTCTATATCTACACATATAAACTGTTGCAAAAGGTATGAAGCTAAAATAGAGCTTAGGTTTATCAAAGTCTTTCCAGGCAGTTCAAGTCTGCTGACACTTTTTTTAAAGGTCTCATTTGGAGATTGAAAGAAACATTGGTTTAAAGTTAGCTTTGATGACAATTTGATAAATATTTTGCCAGATTACCACTAGTAAGATCAGAGTACAATTAAGGACATTGACATCTTCTTTTAAGAAAGGAACTCATCTAATTTACTGGAATTTTTAAAAAGGATTTACTAGAAAAATAAGCCAATAGTAGAAATCATTAGGTTCTAAAGGTTTCTGGAAGTGCTGACCTTTATCTAATCTGCGCCATCATCTTGGGGCAGGAGAAATGGAACCTGACATCTTAGATTGAAAAACTGTTAAAAGGTGGAAAATACAGTGAGTGTAATCTATAACTGGACAGCTGTCATTCCTGACTGTCTCTATAAGAATTGGCTTGATTGTAATTCAGACAAATCTTCAAAGTTTTCAACCAGTATGAAATTGAAGAGAAGAGAAAGCAAAAAGAAAGGATCAGAAGAGGAAGAATTGAGGTCATTTCATGTCTGTGAGAAGCAGCATGGCTGAGGAGACAGAGAGTTGGCCTCAATTGCAGACAGCTCTCTATTAAAATCAGACCTCTGACAACATGCTGTCTGGATGACAGGGTGCTGTCTGGATGACCCCTAAATAAGTCTCTCAACCTCTTAGTGCTCTAGGCAGCTCCCTGACTCTCCATTACAGGGAAGGTGTTGAGCAGCACAGGTAGAGGGAATTTCTCATTCAGGGAGCTCTCTATGTCATTGATCTCAAAGGTGCAGTTGCTACCCCTAGCTCTACTCTACAGAGAGAATTTTAAGACCAACCAAGAAGATAACCTGGAGGAGAGAAGGTGAGACAGGAAAGAGACAGTAGTACTTAACATACAATGCTACTAATGAGATAGTTGGTGGTGGTTAGAAATGAAATCGCTCTCAGTATGTAGGGATTTCTCTTTGGTGATAGCTTATGGGAACAAATTGGAAATGTCATTGAAAGAGAAAATCCCCATAAAAAGTTCTAATTGAAGCCTGTTTACAAGCAAGCAGCCACTGATCCAGAAGCATTTATTAAGCACCTATTATTTTCTTGGCACTATGCTAGGCACAGGGGAAACACCTACAAAAATGCAATTGTTCCTGCCTTTATGGAACTTACATTCTAGTGCCCCATTTCTCCTCTCCCTAATTCAATTGCACACCCTTTTCAGATTAGCTTTGCTCATTATGTTCTAGTTTTGTAGGGTCTTTCACTTCAGAGGCCAAGGACAGTTTCAAAGCCCATGGTTGCTAGAGCAGCAGGCTCCCGGCACTGGGATCAGGGAATGCCGGTGAAGCGTGTAAACAGCAACTGGAGGCTGTCAGTTACATTAGGGGGAAGCCACTGAGCCCTGAGCGAAACATTTAATATTTAAAAGCTAATGTGGCATGGAAGCTGGTGCATCTTCTCTAATTCTGGGCTCTAATACTGCTGGTGCCCTGCTGCTAACACATAAAAATAAATGCTGCCAGCAGGTTCGGGAACACAGATTTGCATCAACAGCTCACAGCAGTGGCAGAAATAGGGTTTTTGACATCTTGGGAAATATCTTTGCTGAGTAGATTTTTCAGAGGGCTACACCAATCACACAGACCAGGAGACCATTTTCATCTCAGGTTTCTTGAACATATGCTTGTGAACAGTTCTCCTGCCCTTACCCAAGTTATCAGACTGACAGAAATTCCACTTGGCCCACAAAGTTTGCAGTGGCTATATCCATGTTTATTCTTTCACTCCAGGGCATACTCAGCTTCTCTTCTTGATGCCCATATTAATAGGATAGGACAATACAAAAATCTGTGGACAGCAAACATGCTCAGAACTACCAGAAAACCACATCAAAAGAGGAAGTAGGAGAGGCCCAAAACATGCTATCAAAGCTGTAACGAGCTCTTCTTCATCCCCTCCTTTTTTGGAACCCTTCACTATTGTTAATAGACTCTCTTCCTCCCAAATCTCTGTTTCTCACATTCCTTCCATCTTCTGTATCTCTTGTCATTTTCTCCAAGTCTGACTGGGCCACCTCTCACACCCCCTGGCACACAGGGTGAGGAGAAGGAGGAGGAGGAGGAAGAGTTGGCATACCCCCAGCTCCCTGCTGGCAATATTAGACCCTGCCTCTATCACCATCACTGAGCAACCATCTCTAGCCCCACTCTATCCAAGTCCCTGTTGCTTCCATCTCTGGACCTCCAAATCACCCCCCTTCCTCCCCATTAAGTTCAATACCTGGCTCACAGTTCTTTTCTAATCCCAACTGCTGCCTCCATTCAAACAGCCTACTGGCCTCCCAGTCCCTCAACTTGCTTTGAAGAAATTTCTAGCCAGTGTTGGTTCACTTCTTCACATTGGAGCTGTCCTCTCTAGCTCCTTTGTCTCCCCGGTGTTACTCATTTCTGGGTAATCTTCGCCTCCTGCTGCTCCCAGGTCACCATCACTGCTACCTGGGTAGTTTCTGTAGTTCCTGCAATTCTCTTCACCTTTTGCATTTGAAGCCCTGATCGATATTTTCCCCAGTTCTGCCATTTTCTTCCATCCCCACCAGTTGCTGCTTATCTCTTGTCCTAGAGCTAGTCTAACAAGTGACCCGTACAGATCAACCTTGCACCCCATTATTCTTCTTTGTTTTGTAGACAGTTCCCCAACTCTAGTCCTCACACATAAGAGATCCTTTGAAGGCTAAATGAACGTTTACTCTTGGCGCCTCACGAATGATTCAACTCGGTTTCCAACTCTCTGTAGGGTCATGGCAGCTTGTTACCATTTGCCTTTTCTCACCCCCCCCCCCCCCGGTATCTGGAGAGTATGGCTCTTCATATCAGAGCTTCCCACTGGGCCTACAGGAGGGCTTCTTAACCTTTTTGTGTAATGGACTCCTTTGTTTGCTGAAGTCCGTGGATCCCTTCTCGGAATGTTTTTAAATGCATGAAATAAAATATATAACTTACAAAGGAAACTGGTTAAATTGCAATGCTGTCATCAAAATATCCCCTGATCTAGGGGCTTCTGGGAGAGAATCCTGTTTGTTTCCCCCCTTTCCTCTATCTCCCTTCCCCTCCTCCTCCCCCTTTCCCCTCTGTTTCTCCCCCTATCCCTCTTCCTCTCTCCCTGTCCCTTTTCCTTCTTTCTTCTTCTACCTTTCCCTCAGGTCATTCAAATTACTCAGGGCTGTTTTTGAAACTTCTAAACAAGGGAAGAAGGGTAGAGACATTGCTGCTTGAATAATGGAGGGGCAGGGGTGGCAGGGAAGAGGGGGAAAAAGTGAGAGAGATTTTTAGCCCTTGGTATACAAACGACAAAAGCAAGGTGTTCATCCATTCAATAAAGCCAAAGATTTTACTCTAAATAATGGAACCATGGCTAGAGCCATATAATACCTCCTAACCATGTGTACCACGGTTTCTAATTTGGGGGAAAAGATGAAGACCCTGATCAGAGTGAGAGCAGTAAACATTGAGGATTTGGTCTCTCTCTGTGTTTCTCTCTGTGTTTCTCTCAGTGTTTCTCTCTCTCTCTCTCTCTCTCTCTCTCTCTCTCTCTCTCTCTCTCTCTCTCTCTCTTCCCCCCTCTGTTTGTCTCTTTGTCTGTCTCGGTTTCTCTCTGTGTCTGTGTCTCTGTGCGTCTATTTGTCTCTCTCTGTCTCTCTACCTGTATCTCTCTATCCCCCTCTCTTTCTCTTTGTCTCTGTCTCTCTGTGTCTCTTTCTTTCTCTGTCTCTCTCTTTCTGTTTCTCTGTCTCTCTCTGTCTCCCTCTGTTTCTCTCTTTGTATGTCTGTCTCTTTCTGTCCTTGTGTCTCTGTCTCTCTCTGTGCGTCTGTCTTTCTCTATCTCTTTCTCTATCTCTTCCTGTCTCTCTCTGACTCCTTGTTTCTCTCTTTGTCTCTTTCTCTATCTTTCTGTCTCACTGTCTCTCTCTCTCTCGCTGTGTCTCTTTTTGAGTCTATGTCTCTGTGTCTCTTTCTCTGTGTCTCTGTCTGTCTCTGTCTGTCTGTCTCTCTCTTTTCCTCCCTCCTCCCTCTCTCTAACTCCCACCCACTCCATTTTGCATTGTCCTCAAATATAGGCTAAGTGCCATAGGAACTGGGAGCTGGCTTCATCAGGTACCTATGCCAGGCAGCCCCAACTCTCAGAGGGGCTCCCTTCCTTCTCTCTTCTCTTTACCTTATACTATTTCAGGCAAGAGGCAAGAACAGCAAGAGCTGTGGGAGCATGGAATGGAAGTTAACAGGAAAATGAGATTTCCTTCACAGACATTTACTTTATGGCCAACTCTAAAGGAGTGAATCTACTCCATAGCACCGGGTATACTTGTAATAGTGTAGGTAATTCAGATTTTATTAGTAGAAGTGACCCAGCATAATTTGGAGACACCATTTCAGTGCCAGTGTTTAAAAACTAAGTGATTGCCTTTAAAAAAATACATAAGCTACTAAAATGTGCTCTGCTTTGACTCGACTAAAAGTTTAAGACTATTTAGACAACGGCTGGCATTTATGTTCGCCCAGGCCAGCAGAAAATGCATCTCTGGAAAAAGATTAAGGAGCTAAATCAAATGACTGCAAGATTAATTAAATCAGAATTTACATGTGATGACAGAAAAAAGACAAAGCCATATTGATGGAATTGCTTGAATTAGCTTTTAGCCACACGGCTGTTTTCTATAATATCATTAACTGTGTTGTCCTGTGTGCCTTATGGATTTTTTCTTATATTCCTGGCCCACCAGTGGAAGTATGAGCGTTTTGGGCAGCCTTTCGCCATTGGGAATGAATTTGGACTAAGCCACCCATATCCTTTCCTACTCTGTGGATGATAGCACCGATTTGCTTGTCTTGGTTTATAGGTGACATCAGTTGTTTGGCCTGCATTCGGATAATAGTTTATAGCTTCAGGAAGAAATGTAGGGTGTTTCTCAATGACTGACTCTAGAATTTTAGGGTGCTGCTTCATGTGTATTCCTTAAAAGGGAACACAGAATAACATGGCTCCTTAATATAGTTCCTTGAAAAGAAACCACAGATTATCTGTAGCTCTGGAGAGCTGAAATTCTAGGATCATAGAAGTCCTCTAGAGAGGACCTCAGAGGCCATCCTAGTGGCTAGGTGGCATAGGGGATAGAGGGCTGAATGTGGATTCAGGAAGACCTGAATTCTAATCCTGCCTCACTCAGACATTTACTAGCTGTGCCACACTAGGGAAGTCACTTAGTGTGTCATCTGTAAAATGAACAGGATTGAGATAGCAATACGGCCTTTCTGGCTCTAAATCCATGATCCTTAGAGATGCTAGCCCAGCTCTTTCACTTTGTAGATGACCTAACTGCGGCCTAGAAGGTGAAACGAATTGCTTGAAAATCACACAGAAAATAAAATACATAGGAGAGCTAGAATTCAGGCCCGGGTCCTCTGACTCCAAATCCCCCTGCCTCAGTTTCCATATGTATTGGAGATGTGTTTTGGAATGTAGTTCAACCTAAGTCAACAAGCGTTTATTAAGTGCCCTGGTGTGATGCTAGGAACTGTGTGTGTGATGCACAGGTGTAATGCACAGGCTTCTTTTGCTATGATGCTGGCAGTTTCAAAAGGGTGAAATGGCTTCTTCCCTCAAGGACTTTGTATACTAGGAATACAACCAAGGAGCTTGTATATAGTTGTATATAACAATTCTAACATTTACATAGTGCTTTAAGGTTTGCAAAGTCCTTTACAGATATCACCTCATCTTCTTACCAGAGCCCTGGGTTACAGTATTCTTCAGTCATGACCCTATTTGGGGATTTCTTGGCAAAGATACTGGAGTGGTTTGCCATTCCTTCTCTGGCTCATTTTACAGATAAGGAAACTGAGGCAAGCCGGGTGAAGTGACTTGCCCAGGATCACACAGCTCCTGAGTGTCTGAAGCCAGATTTGAACTCTGGAAGATGAGCCTTCTTGATGCCAGGCCTGGCATTTTATTCACTGCACCGCCTAGCTGCCCCTACAAGCCTGAAATTGTTATCCCCATTTTATAGATGGGGTAAATGCCCAGGGTCTCACAGCTTCTTACGTGTCTAAGACTAGATTTGAACTTGAGTCATCCCAGCGTGTTATTTACTGCTCTGCTTTACTTACAACAACAAAATAAGTACAGTCTGTGCAAAGCAGTTTCAGGAGGGAGAGAGTGCTAATTCCTGGCTGGGATGGTGTTTGAAGGGGGAGTAGTCAGGAAATGCCTCTTGCAGGAGCTAGCACCTGTCTATACTTTGAAGGGAGTCTGAGATTCTGGGAGGCAAAGACAAGGAAGGAGATCATTTCAGGCAAGAGGTCCATTGTTTCAAAAGACCCAGAAGGCAGAGATGTAACATCAAATACGGTGAACAGCTAATAAGCAAGTTTAATTGGAAGAGAGAGTGTGTGAAGAGAAGTAACATGGAAAGACTAGAAAGGTAGATGGGAACCAGATTATGAGTGCTAGGGGGATGGGTTTGTATTTTATTCTAGTGGTAATAGGGAACCATGGAAAATTTGTGGGTGAGTGTGTGTGTGTGTGTTTGTGTGTGTGTGTGTGTGTATGAGAGAGACAGAGAGAGACAGAGACAGAGATAGAACGAGAGAGAGACAGAGACAGAGAGAGACAGAGAGAGAGATGAGAGAGACAGAGACACCAAGACAGAGAAAGAGACAAGGAGAGAGAGGAGAGACAGAGAGAGACACACACACAGAGGGAGAGAGAGACAGAGAGAGAATGAGAAAGAGACAGAGAGACAAGAGGCAGAGATAGAGACAGAGAGACAGAGAGAAAGAGACAGAGAGAGGAGAGAGAAAGAGAGACAGAGAGAGACAGAGAGGAGAGAGGAGACACACACACAGACCGAGAGAGACACACAGAGAGAAACATAGTGAGATCCATGTTTTAGGAACATCGATTGGGCATCTCTATAGAGAATGGATTGGAGAGGAAGACCAATTGGGAGGCAATTACAATAGTCAAGGGAGAGGTGATTAGGGCTTGAACTGAATGGCGAGTTGTCAAGAGATGCTGGAGGTGCTATGGAGATAGGACTGACCAAATGGGAGCTGGAAGAGTGGAGAATGCCTCCACACTTGGGACTTTGGGTGAAGGACAATGGTATCATCAATACAAATCAGGAACTTTGAAGGAAGGAACTTGGCTAAATTAACTCTCTTACTCCTCAATTTCCTTTACTATGAAGCAGGGATTATGGTACGCATGGGCCGACTAGGTGGCGCCATAGTGCACAAAGTGCCCGGGCTGGAAGATTCACCTTCCTGAGTTCAAATCTGGCCTCAGACACTTACTAGTTGTTTGGCCCTGGGCAAGTCACTTCACCTTGTTTGCCTCGGTTTCCCCATCTGTAAAATGAGCTGGAGAAGGAAATGGCAAACCACAGCAGTATCTTTGCCAAGAAAACCTCAGATAGGGTCATGAAGAATTGGACATGACTGAAAGACTGAAATGATACCTGCATCTGGTGTCTTTTTTTTTCTTATCTAGAAATGGTATTATAAAGGAAAAGAGCATTGTATTTGAAGGCAGAAGATTGACTATGAATCTCATCCCCCAGGATCTGTGTGATTTTTGTTTGGTGGATCTCCACTGAGTCTTGGTTTCTTCATCTGTAAAATGAAGCTAATAACACTGCCTTGCCTACTCCACCAGTTGGTGTGTATATTAAATGAAATATGAATAATAGATATCAGACTGTTTGCTTTCTCAATGGGGAGGAGGAGAGACTGGAGGAAAGGAGAGAATTTGGAACTCAAAATAAAAACAGAATGTTAAAATTTAAAAAATAAATCAAACGAAATAATGCATGCAGTATGAAAACACGTAAATCATAAAGTGCTATTCAAATGTAAGTCATGACCATTATTATTCCAATATTCTTTTGGGGGGCAGGAGTTGGAAATCTAGTCCTGTGATTTCATCGGAATGGGGAGCTCCTGGTGTGGAAATTACCTCCACTAAAGCAGATGCACAATTTACCAGTAACATACATCTTAGTTGCTTGGTGGGTACTGAGATGTTAAATGACTAAGCCCAGGATTACACAGAAGAATTTGAACCCAGTCTTCCTGACTCTGAATCTGACACCCATTCATTACACTAAGTTGCCTCTCTCCTATAGTCTGCTAACTTGTTAATATCCAAATAGCTCTGAATCCATCACGCATTCATTACACTAAGTTGCTTCTCTCATATAGTCTGCTAACTTGTTAATATCCAAATAGCTCTGAATCCATCATGCATTCATTACACTAAGTTGCCTCTCTTATATAGTCTGCTAACTTGTTAATATCCAAATAGCTCTGAATCCATCACGCATTCATTACACTAAGTTGCCCCTGTCCTGTAGTCTGCTAACTTGTTAATATCGAAATAGCAGTTTGAGCTTCTAGGCTAAAGGTATAGAAATTCACCTTATTGTTCTCAACCAGACAGCTAGTTGGCACAGTGGAGAAAGCTTGGTTCTTGGGAGTCAGAAGACATGAGATTAAATCCTACCTCAGACTTTTAACTAGCTATGTGGTCCTGGTCAGTCCCTTAACCTCTCTGTGCCTCAATTTCCTCATCTGTCAAAGGGGATAATAATAACCCCCAGCTCATGGAGTTGGGAGGATCAAAGAAATTAACATATGTAAAGTACTTTGCAAACCTTTCAGAGCTATCCAAATGCAAGTTTTTGTTGTTGTTGGTATTGATGGTGTATTGTTATTAGCTGTTAGCATGAGTGGACACAGAGATTCAAGTTAAATTATCAAGCTCCATCTCTCATTCCTAAAAGTTATTTGTTGCTCTCCGCTTCCCCACCCCCAATTTAGAGATCATGGCCTCAGTAAACCCTACAATAGGACAGGTAGGTAAATAGCTTTTATTTTTCTCATCCTGTTGATGATGTGATAAGAAACCCGATCTGTTCTGCTTGCTTAGGGCCACTGATCTCTAGGAGTCAGACTGAGAGGGCTTCATAGAACTCATTACTTGAATTTTGATGGGCAAGAGTATTTACTGTTACATTGCTGTTACTCTAGATCCTTAGGTCTCTCCTCATTGGATGATGTAATCCGTTATATAAAGAGGAGGGGAGGCATGCTATGGTAGATAAAGTCAGCCTCTAAGTGGAGAAGACCCAGTTCTACCACTGATAACAAACCAACTGTGTGATCTTGGGCAAGTCATTTAAATTTTCAGTGCTCTAGACAATTCTCTAAGACTTTAAGTTGCAAAGAATATGTTGACCTTCACTGGTAGTGGGACTTCTTTTATCTGGGAAATTCCCTGACCAATGAAATCATGAGACTAGTTCCTGTCTCTGTCCCTATGCAGCCCTCTCTCACTCAAATCAAAGTCAAGTGCAAGTCATGTCATCATTTCCATGATGTCATGGCCCTCTTACGAAGGATAAACACAACACCTCTATACAAGTTGTCCCAAAAGTCTTACTGTGGTTTTAATTATTAATAACTTTAGAGATATACATGCTACAATCTTACAAAAAAGATCATTTAAAAATCTAATTATTTAAATTTATTTAGCACTTATTTAGTTTGTGAATTTCAAATAATAAAATTTTAATTTTAACAGGACAGGGCATTGTGTAAGACAGGTTCTGGATAATGCTTTCTCAGGTCATTGCATCAGGAGAGGAGGTCCTCTTGTTTGGCTATCTTGGTCACCTGATCTCTCTCCATTAAACTTTTTCTTGTGGGGTCAAGTCAGAATCATCAGATATGCATTGAAATCTTGTTCTTTGGTTTACCTTTAGGCTAAGATGACAAATGCAATCCTTTCAGTCACTGAGCAGCACCTGCTGAAAAGTTTTTACAAAATTTTTAAATTGAGCTTAGCGATGAATGGCCTAAGAGAGTGGTTTTGTCGAATTTTAATAAGAAGCATATCACTGTCAATTTTAAACAACCTTTCAAAAGTTGTGGGTTTTTTGTTTGTTTTTTAGGTAAGTCTGTAGCATTTCTACTTTTGAAGTTATTAGCACTTAGAACTCCACTAAGACATTGGGGACATCCTATATAAAGCTAATGAGAGATGGTGTGATGTAGTGGGTAGAGATGCAGCCTGGGAGTCAGGTAGAACTAGATTTAAGTCATGCCCCTGATGCACACAGGACAGATTCCTTAATCTCTCAATGTCACAGGGACCTCTCTCAGACAATAAATTATAGACAAATTGCTTATCTGCTTTGGTGGAAGGCATTTCCACACAGGGAAGTCTTTAAGTCATCCCATCACAAATCTGAGCTGACACTGTAAAGATAGCATTTGTTCAGTGGTTTCTTTCATCTGTGGATCCAGTAAAGGTTATTTTACAAGTGACAAATTCACCATGATTCTATCACTATACCACATCATGATCTCATTAGCTTACTCTTACTTTCCCCATTGTCCAGGCCAGTGCCATTGCTAAAACTTTCCCCCTTATGTTGGTACCATCTTTTCCTGACATCCTGAATGATGCTTTCCTTTTTACCCACCCATGCTAAGAGTTCATGGATGATGCTACATGTAACACAGCTTTACCGCAATCCACAGTGGTTCCCATAATATTCAAGTAGTTTAGACATTGTTCAGTCGTTTCAGTTGTGACCAATTCTTTGTGATGCCATTTAGGGTTTTCTTGGCAAAGATACTGGAGTGGTTTGCCATGTCCTTCTCCCACTCATTCTACAGATGAGGAAACTGAGGCAAACAGGGTTAAGTGACTTGCCTAAGGTCATGCAGCTAGTAAGTGTCTGAGGCTGGATTTGAACACCGGTCTTCCTGACTCCAGGCTTGGCACTGTATCCATTGCACCACCCAGCTTCAAACAGCAGATGCTTGTACTCATTAATTCTCTGAGCAATTGAAAGTGTGCTACTATCCCGGTACTGGGAAAGGTTTATCTGTCCTTTTGAACTCTGTCCAAATGTTTCTCTGATGAACCATTCCAGGCCAATTTTTAGCCACTAACTTCATTGTGGTAGCTTGGGAGGAGGGCCTATTACTGGAGAAGAAATTTATGAGCTAGCTTTACTGCCAAGAGTGGACAGATTATTAAAGTTATGAGTAGAGTTTCCCTTAACTTCAGAGATTGTATGACTACATCTGATTGACTGTTATTCAGGGGATAATGACCAGAGCTGGGACTAGGGGCAGAAAGGTAGGGGGTGACATGGAATAAGAATTGGCAATAGTGGCAGTGGGACAAGCAAAGCAAAGGGTCACTTTAAAACATTACTATCCACAAATATGTATTTTTAATTTTACTGATAACTTTTGTTTTAACATCAAAATTTCTCAATATACCCCTCTTTACCTCCCCCAACCAAGTGAGACATCCCTTATAACAAATAATTAGTTTCAATAATTTTAGAGAGAAAGAGAAAGAGAGAGAGAGAAGAGGGGAAGAGAGGAAAGGAGAGGAGAAAAGAGAAGAGAGGAGAGAAGAAAAGGGAAAAGATGGGATGGGAAGGGAAGGGGAGAGGGGAGGGGAGAGGAGGAGAGGAGAGAGAAACAGAAACAGTTCAGCAGTACTAACAAACACATTAACCAAGTCTGAAATTGTATAGCGTTTACCAGATCCATAGTCCCCCAACTCTGCAAAGAAGGGAGGGAGGGAGGTGATATGCATGTACTTTAAATGATGGGAAAATCTACTGTCCATAGCATGCTAATGTACATCTCATGTTTGTACAGTTATTTGAATCATGTCTCTTCCTTTGGTCTATGAACTCCTTGAGGACAGGAATTGATTTTGCCTTGCTTTATATCCCCAAATTTTAGCACACTGCCTGCCACTTAATAAATACTTATTGACTATTTGACTGACTAAATCCTAGTTATAATGAAGGTTCAAAATCTTTAGCAGACATTAACAATTTTCAAATCTTGTCTTGAACGTAAGAAATCCATGTTTTCCCTTAATATTTCAGTTTGTAGATCGATTCTCAATTATTCAGAAGCTAATGATTTAGATAGGGCGGTAAGGTGGCATGGGGCCTAGAGTCAGAAGTACCTAAGTTCAAATCCAGCCTCAGACCTTACTAGCTGTGTGACCCTAGGCAAGTCACTTAATCCTGTTTGCCTCAATTGCCTCATCTGTAAAATGAGCTGGAGAAGGAAATGGCAAACCATTCCAGTATCTCTGCCAAGAAAACCTCAGATAGGATCAGAAGAGTCAGACATGACTAATCAACTAAACAATATACAAAACAATAATTCAGGTAAGAGAGTATCCAATTCCCAGTTTCTGAAGCTCCTCCCTCTTGCTAATTGCTTTTTAGGCATCTTATAATTCATTAGCATCTCCTCCAGAGGGTATACAAGAAAAGACGTGAAATACAATTTAGCTATGAAAAAAGGGAAATTTATTACAAAATTGGGTTCAGTGCCATATATCATATGTTGGTATTGGTAGCTTAGTTTAGTAAATAGAGCCAGGCTTGGGTTCAAATTCACTATTTTTTCTTTATATAACCTTATGGGGCCAACAGTCATTTTCTAGGTTTCAGTTTCCTCACCTATAGATTGAGGGGCTTGGGCAAGATGAAATCCAATGTGCCTCCTCATCCTAGATTCTTTAGAAAGGCAGTTCAGTGGAAAGAGCATGGCCTCTGGGTTTCCACTCTGTGACCTGAGTAAGACACTCAAGCATCATGGACCTCTATAATATGAGGTGGTTTTCCTCATAGATGTATAGTCTCTGAGGGTCCTTTTGGCTTTAGATCTCCAATCTGGTTTTTTTTTTTTTAGTTCTTTTCTTGCTTAATTTAAACAGTCTATAGTTTATAGGATCATAGATTTACAGCTGAAAGGCATCTTTGAAGTTATATAATCCCTTTATTTTATAGATGAGGGCCAGGGAAGTTAAATAACTTGGCTAAGACCACGCAGGTAGAAAGCTACAGTTTGGATTTAAACCCAGGTCCTCTGACCTTCCTATCCAGTGGTCTTTCTACTCTCCCATATTATGGATTGTTTTCTTTTTTTATGTGCTACAGACAGGTCATTTTGGTAAAAAGAGTTGCTAATTTTGTGTCCTTTCTATACACCATAAACTTTGGTTGAATGTTACTTTAAAAAAATCAAGTAAATTTACAATCTTGACTTCAGAGACTGTTTTATCATTAATTTCTACCTTCACGAGTTTTTAAATGTTTCCATCTTGAACAGTCATCATATGAGCGTGAGGTTGACACCTTTCAGAGAAGTGGCCAATAGTAACTCAAGCGGCTTAGGAATGTGGGCTCTGACAATGCTGAGTCTGAAAATTCACAAATCTTGGTAAGTGTGTGTGTGTGACTTTCCCAGGTGAGAAATGGGGCTCAGAGGGTACTGCCTTGACCTATCGTCTCTGATCCTTATACCCTAACCTTCCTTTCGTCAGGTAAACTCTGTACATCTTCTAAAGAAATAGGGTTATCTTTTGCTTCCTGAGTTATTTTTTAAAATTTTAGCTTGGGGAACTGAAGCTTTGAGAGGCTGTGACCTTTACGATACCACCCCACAAATCAACGTCATTGTTGGGAGAGGTGTCCAGGACTCCTGCCACGGCCTAGTGCTGTAAACATTAGTTCATTCATCTTCCTATTGGACTTACATAGCTGAGTTTTCTTTGAAGAGTTCAAGGCAAAGAGAGCTTGGGTCAAACTACTTGTGGCTGAGTTGCACATTTCAGAATAGGATTGAAATCTTCCATGTGTCTGTCCCTGGACATTCCATCCATGTATACAAGTGAAATCTGAAAATTTCATTTGATTTTCCTCTGATGTTTTCCAGGGTAATTTCAATAAGTAAAAACTTGTGTTTCCTTAAACTACTTTTTTTTTTTAAACTGGACCTGTGACTTCACTGGTATGAGATGTTGCTACTTATAGTCTTAGTTGTCTGTAGCACTGAAAGGTCACATGATATTCCCATGGTTACACAGTCAATATGTGTTTGAAGTGGGCCCTGAATCCAGGTGATACCAACTTAGGGCCTTCTCTCTAGCCATTATAGAAGCAAGGCTGTCTCTTAAATTTAATGTCAAGTTCACTCTCTCTTTAAAGGCCTTTTTATAAGAAGAATTTTTCAGGATTAAAAAAAAGACAGAAAACATGGTTTGTGTGTGTGTGTATAAAGAAGGAGATTTATATCAATTGTCAAAGGATGTAAGATATTGCTTCTATTGTAGATGAACATTTTGACACCTAATAAAAGTAAAAAAGAACCTTGTTTTTTTCATATATACTGTTTATATTATGTGTATAAAGAAACACAACTCTCCAATGGGATTTGGACAATTTTGGAGAGAAAAAAAGCAGCAGATCTCTTTGTGAATTATATAGAGTGATGGCTCTCTTATGTGGGAATAGTTTAATGTTATAAAGAGGCAGAGGAAGAGCTTTTCATCTCAAGGCACTATGCCAGGTGGCCTGCTTCCTTAAATATAATCCCAGCAAATATTTTCTCTTTTTCGTCCAGCCTGCATACTTAGAGGTGTTTAGCAGACAGCTGAGTGAAAAAGTGGGGAGAAGGACCAAATCATATTTAAAAAAAATCTAAGGCTTATATATGTATAATCAAGTCAACATTTCTTCCCACCCCA
The DNA here is from genome assembly GCA_028646595.1 of Phalanger gymnotis. Classification (NCBI taxonomy): domain Eukaryota; kingdom Metazoa; phylum Chordata; class Mammalia; order Diprotodontia; family Phalangeridae; genus Phalanger; species Phalanger gymnotis. The sequence goes on along the minus strand of CM053624.1, from coordinate 266,982,004 downwards.
TTCTTCCGTTCTGTATTCTTGTTGCCTGTTTGGGACAATTAATCTGACTCCTTTCCTCTTTGCCCCTGAATTTTTAAAAAATCAGATTTCTCCTCTATAAAAAGTTTATGAACATATAGGGGGTGAGAAGTGGAGACACACAGTGACACAGAATGGCTCCGCCACGGTTTGCTCCTATTTGGATACACGGCTTTTTTCATATTTTATTATTTAATATTTTAGTTTTCAACATTGATTTCCACAATATTTTGAGTTACAAATTTTCTTCCCATTTCTACCCTCCCCCCACTCCAATATGGTATATGGGGAAAGGGGATTGGATGGCTTTTTCTTAATCATGCCTTTTACAATATGATGGCTGAAATTGTTCTAGTTGGATGGCCAAGACTTGACCCTTGAAAATGCTTGAGCAGCAGATTTCACATTGTCCTTGGTAAATAATTTGCTTTCTATGTAAGTAGCTTTGGTATATGTAACGATTTATTAAGTTCTTTTAGTAGGTAGAAAGAGATTAAAAAGAATGTCCTTGTATTAATAAATCATTGATTTAAACTCCACAGATACTATCTTAAGAGGCAAACTGGCGCTTTAGTTAGAGCTCTTGGCCTCAGAGTTAGGGAGACTCAGGTTCAAGTTTTGTCTCTAACAACATATTGGCTGTGTGACCTTGGACAAGTCATCTGTCCAAGTGACAAATGACCTATAGATTTGTACTCCTCTTGTAGTTCCTCAAAAAAGACCTTCCATTTCCCCTTTTGCCCCCTTTGCGTTCACTGTGCTTCTTTGCCTCTGGCTCTTGCTTCCCTCAAGGATGAGCTTAAGTTCCACCTTCTTTGGTGAGGTTTTCCCAGACCCACTCAGTTGCTAGTTCTTTCCCTTCTTAGGTTACCTGCTGTCTGTTCTCTATACATCTTATACATACCTAGTTATTTATACAATATCTCCCCCTGGAGAATATAAACTCCTTGAAAGCAGGGACTATTTTTGCCTTTCTTTGTATTCCCAGCTTTTAGCACATAGTTAGTCCTTGATAAATGCATCTTGACTGATTTGACTGGTAGTTCTCAGAACAGATATGGTTATAAACAGAATTATCTGTGATCAGATATCATCTGGGGGAAGGTTAGATTCAGATTCTGTAGGAATTTAAACTTTAAGAAGGGATTAGAAATTGAAGAGACGTTGACGTTATTTTCATTGACTAGTTATGCTACTGAAATAAACAAAGTACATTTCATTGACATTGCAAAGGTCACCCGGAATAACAAGGTGTTTATATAAATGGCTTTGGCCAAGTCTGCCTCTAATATGTTTTACATCCACAAAATTGTCAGATTTCTCTTGAAATATATTTTTAATTTATAAAATATAGTTCACATTCTTGCTTTTGACATAACTACCCATTTTTGGTAGTATATCATCCAATCTAATTTCCTTTTCAAAAACGATTTATTAATGTTTTCAAGCATCATTCTCATTTCCCAGTGACTTCTCCCCAAATTCTCTGTTATAGCAAAGCACAGTCAAGCAAATCAAATCAACATATCCTCCATATCTGAGAATATATACCTTACTCAGCCCCTGTCACCTAAAACATAAGCTCTTTGTTGATAGACAACTCCTCTGAGATCTTCGAGGTGTACTTGTTGCATTTTGTGCGCTGCCTGTAAACAACGTAAAGACAGAGCAGGGTTTATTTGGGTCAGCTAACGAGAAAGTACAATTAAATAATGAAACTTTTTAGAGAGGTCTGAAGTCTTGATTCCTGGAGAACCTACAGATTTTAGATATGTTCTCGGTATTTTAAACATTCCTCTATATAAAGAATATATTATATTAGATCAGATGATGTCTTGGAGTGTCCTAAAACTCTATGATTCTGTAGGTTTTTTCAGCACTTTTTTGCAAGCCCCTAAAAGAAACAATATTGTTATAAAAGGAAGAATGTTAAAGTGAGAGAGACAGAGAGACAAGAGAGAGAGAGAGAGACAGAGACAGAGAGAGAGAGAGACAGAGACAGAGACAGAGAGACAGAGATAGAGACAGAGACAAAGAGACAGACAGAGAGACAGACAAAGATAGAGAAACTGAGATAAAGAGAGACAGAGAAAGAGATCGAGAAAGACAGAGGAGAGAGAGTGAGAGGAAGAAAGAGAGAGAGAGAGAAAGAGAGAGAGAGATCCAGTATTTTGTAGACTCAGGAATGTGAGTTTAGTGATTTACCCAAAAGGTGATAATATGACTCTGTGGAACTGGTTGATGCTAGACAATCTCACAAGAATGTCTGGTAACCAGGATGCCAAAATATTTAATTTGCAATGAGAAATCCAACTGTGATGCAGACCAGGTATACATGTAGGCTAGTTAGCACATTCTCCTTTGAGAAGGAAAGCTGTTGTGGGCTAGAAGAGGAGTATCTTCTATGTGGGAAAGAGGGTCATCTAATCACCCACATCCCAAATAAAAATAGAAGTTTGCTCAGTGATAGGCGTTTTAAGGAGTACTGTCTTCTTCACTTAAGCACTGGACTGCTTCTCCCTTATCTTGAGTAGATGGTAGAAATTGTGCTTCTTTTCTACTATAACTTGCTAAAGGCATGTATGAAGAAACTCTGGTATTGAACAAATAGCAAATTATGTATGGGCTTTGAAAAATATTATTTGATTCCATTAAATTACCAGGTGGATATAATCAGATTTATATTCTGAGACACTGGCAGATCCATGATCACTTCACCAGGGCAACTTGCAGCCCATATCTCTACCTTTGCTTCATATTTGAGCCTTTTCCAGGCCTTTCTCATTAGGCCCTCAGAGGAGATCTACACAATGTGCTGAAGTTCTTATTTTGGTTATTATTATTTTTGGGGCGCCATTACAGCGTTCTGGCCGTCCATCTATTATCCTCATTTCATACATATGTCCTTGCTGAAAGGCAACCTGGTTAAGTGGGTAGATGTCTGTAACGGCAAGCAGGGTGGGACTTTTTGCTGTTTTTTGTTTTGGAGTGTTTCTCAGCACTAAGGCAATCAAGTGCCTTTGAGTCTTGCCTTTGTTTCAATCAAGAGTTTTTCATTGAATTGAGAGTCTTTGATGACCTGCTTAAGCCATGAGAAGGACTAGGCCACATGGGTTTGATTTGCATGGTTGTGATGCCCTCTGACCCTGAAGAAATATACTCTGAGGTCAGCATTTTTCTTGGGGCTCACTCACTGGAAGAGTGTCATGTGATTTGACCAGACGAGACTCTGTGTAGCTGTTGGAGCCCCCTGGCTATGAAAAACCCAGATGTTGATGCTTCTCTCTCTGGTAACTATGTATGTAATGTCTTAGACAGACAGCTAGAAGCGTGTCTGCTGATTCATGTTATTTTGCTCTGTTCGTGTCATTTCTGCTTGTGATTTCTATTTATATTTTCTCTGAAGTTCAGGGTGTTGACATTTTCCCCTGAACTAAGTGGATGATATATGTATGTTTAATTAAAGTGAGATTGTAAACTCCTTATAGTTGTTTTCCTTAGATAAGCAGATCAAAGAACCTGTGCTAGCAGCTCTCCTGTGTGCTGGTGTTATTGGTCTTACACAGCCACAGTAGTGGCAAGTAGCATTGTTGTTACAATGTCTGACCTTGGAGTCAGGAAGACCTGAGTTCAAATTCTGACTCTGAAACATAATAGCTGTGTGTGTCTGGTTAAGTCTCTTAATCTTTCAATAACCTAGGAAACTCTTTAAAACTAAAAGTTACCAATAAGCCGCACACCCATAGCTAAGTCTGACTTCAATCTTTCCAAGCTATCATTGGACAAAAAAAATTTCAATTGATTTTTATTGGAATCCTGCTATGTTCTCAGTGGTATGGAAATGTATAGAAAACAACTGTGGGTACAGTGAAATGTCCTTGAAGAGTTTATCTTCTTGTTTGGGAGACCAAATGAAAGCAGGTGAAATAATTGGAAAATGATTATTTGTTGTCTTACTAAATTGTGTCATCGACTCTAGGAAAGGTTCAGAGAAAGGAGAGTTGAGTGAGATCTGCCACAGTTGCAGACATTTTCTTGGAGGAGGCTCATATTGAGCTGGAAGAATGGATAGCATTTGGATAAGCAGATGGCAATAGAAATAACTCAGCAGATGGATTATTTAATTGAAACATGTCTATTAAACCCACACTAATAGGTATCAGATTTACCTAAGGCGCAAATGAACCTTAAAATAAGCCAAGTTTATGACGGTAACCAAAAAATGCCTCTAGAAGAACCAATTAATTATATGAGAGATCATAAGTTCCCTGTGGGCAGGAGCTGCAAATTACACTAAAAAAAGATAACATAAAATTTCCAGAATGTCTACCATAATGCTGGACATATAAGACATATTCATAAAATTTTTGTTGATTGATTAGTCATTGGCTTATTTATAGAAGGATGCCACCTATTACAATTAGGAAGCATGAACCAGAGGCCTTTCTGATCTTTTTGCCATGTCCTCATCCCTCCAACACACACACACACACACACACACACACACACACACACACGCACACACACACACACTCATTCACACACTTAGGAAAATAGCTTTTAGATATGAAAAGAACCTTAGTCTAACTCTGTAATTTTATAGATTAGAAAAACGAGACCCAGAGAATTTAAGTGGACTAGTGTCCAAAGTCGCATAGCTAGTACACAGCCAACTCAAGACCCCAACTCAGATCCTTAGACCCTCACCTTTCTTTCCCTTGAACCATATCATCACTGATTTGAGGTTTATGTTTAAGGGAGCTATTTCCTATCCTAGATCTCAACATGATTCTTTCTTTTTCAAGAGCTAGAGTCAGGGTTGAGGGTTGAGCTGCCCCGTGGGGGACCAGCTGGCTTGATTGTCAATATCCGTAATGACAACTGATAGGATTTCTAGGCTTGATTTACAAGTGATGTCGAATCTGCATTAGTGTGGAAGGTTTAAAATAACAGCCATGCATTAGATGGTATTCAGATTTAATGGAAAAATAATGATGACATTAAATCAGATTTTCTTATTATGTAGTGTTTTAATTTGGTGCCACCACTTTCCTTTCGTGATCTGGCTTGTACTGGATTTAGGAAGGTGGGGTCTTCCTGCTGTTTTCTGACCTACATCCATTCTGCCTTTTAAACAAGTTCACCTTTTCCTTTTTTTCCCTTAGAAAGTGCTTTTCACTTCTTAAAACACAATAAATTAATTTAAAAGTAATAAAGACAAAACAGAGATCATTGTTCTTCCTTACATTATGAAACACTGTTTCTAATGTGGTTTTTTTTAAAAAGAGGAAATGCATCATTAAAGATATTGCATTATTTATCAGAAAGACTAATGAAATCCTAACTACAGTAACAATACACTTACAGCATAGCCCTGCCTATAAAACTCCGGTTAATCACCGAGGGAGCAATGCCACTTCTACTCTGTTGCTTACAGTCTGAAATATCCTCAACCTTTGTCTCAAAAAGGTCCTGAGCTTTCCAGAATCCTACCAAGTTAGGCTTCTAGGGCATTGTGTCATATTCCTCCAAGGAGAGCCAAAGCCTTCAGGGAGGCATACATGGAGGTTTCAAAGGGCTATCAAAAGTCTTTTAAGAAAGGAAAGAAATGAGTATTTATTAACAACCTACTATGTGCCAGGAAGTATGCTTAGTATGTTATAAAATTATGTCATCTGATCTTCCAAACAACCCTGGGAGGTAGGTACTCTGATTACCCCCATTTTACAGTTAAGGAACTGATGACACAGAGGTTAGTGGCTTATCTAAGGTCACACGTCTGGTAAGGGTCTGAGGCTGCATTTGAACTCAGATCTTCCTGACTCCAGACCCAAGGCTTTACCCACTGTATCACCTAGCTTCATCTAAGATGAGGTCCTTGACTCTTGCTTGACTCTCCCACCAACCTATCTTTCTCTTTTTCAAATCTAGCCATTGTATTACTGCCTCAGGTTTCAAGCTGTATAGACATTCTTGTCTTCTCCCCATTCTCTATTACTGCTGTCTTCCTTCTTCCTGTTCCTTTCTGGACTATTCTCAAGTATTCCAGATATAAAACTAAGGTGCAATGATCTCAGGATTCCAAAACCGCTTTTAAGCCTTTAGTGGTGTAGAAAGAACAGAGCTTAGTATGCTTCCTGTCCAACTACATCATAGGTGAGCTGCTTGCTCCCTGGACCAGTTTCTTCCTGGTCCTCATTCCCCCCTACTTCTGTTGAGGTCAGAGTTAGGAGAGCAGATTCAGATGTGAAAGAATTCACTTAGACCTTCTCTTTTAGCCAAAGGGAGCTTTTCATTTTATGCAAAAACGCATCACAGGCCTCCTTAGCAAGAAAGCTAAATATTTGGGGGAGTTATGCTTATATAGAGACGTTCAGGATGGTGATGTAATTTTTAAGGTTTCTTATGGGGGTTGGAGATTTAGGGACAGGATAAGTACAAACAAGATGAGGAAGGCGGTTGCTTACAAGATAAGGAAAAGTTGTCATGAAACAAGATGAGGAAGGTGAATGGCAGGATAGGGAACACAGGATAAGGGGACAAAAGCTATTCTTTTGGTACAAGATGTATGGTATTTCAAGATAAGCAGAAAAGGGCATTAAGACACCCTCAAGTTATAGGATGGGCTACAGAATGAGCCTCAAACCTCCTCAGGGGACCTGGGAAAGCTGTCCTTACTTTTAACCTATAGGACACTGTTCGTATCCACATCACTTCCACCCTGCTATCCATGAACCTGATTTGGGCTCCCTTAGGTGCCAAAATTCCCGAGCCAATTTGTGTTTTTCTCTTGCCTTCACCTATTCACTTTCTTACCTTCCACTCAACCCCCTACCCCCTGCCAAATCATCTTAGGCAGTATGACAACTAGGAAGTCTGGGGATAAATTTTTAATTATGTGTTGTACTTGGACTTGTCCTCTCTCCATGCTATCATTTTTTTCTACCTATTATTCCCTCTCCTCTTTTCCATCTACCTGTAAGCATGACAAAGATAAGTGTAAATTATGAAAGGATGAGGGCTTTTTTGTGAGTGGGGGGGTGGTAGTGGGAGAAGGTTAATGAGGATGGGATGAAAATGTCGGAAAGTCAGCAGTTCGAATTTACAAACTAACGGGCAGTCAACATTTATAGATAGAATATTAGCTCCTTGAGGGCAGGAAACATTCCATTTTTGCCTTGGTAACCTCAGTGCCTGACGAATAGTAGGTATTTAATAAATGCTGATTCATTGATTAATGTGGTAATCTAATGAGGAGGATAACTTTGATGACAGCTAGGGCTCTGTAATGTGGGAATTTACCAAGAAAACAAATACAGTTCTTGCTCTGAAGGGTTTGATGGGACAATTATATTCTAATGGAAATGTAAATGTAGAGAAATTATACCAAGAAAGGGAATTTGGAGAGGATTACCTACTTTCTGAGGAATCCTGGCCCACTACTTGTAAGAATACATTTTGTACTTCTGGTGTGCTTTTCATGCACAGATCTCCAATGACATGATAAATATTAACTAATTAAGGTGCTCCATTCAGTATAGAATAAGAGCAGTATAGAATAAGGAATGATAATGGGCAGGAAGAGAATGAAAAAAGGATATTTAAATTGAAGTTGAAGGAGGAATTTAGGTAAACAGAATCCAATTACCTGTGTTGGAACTGGGCCAGAATCAATGTCCCAGGTTTAGGGCAAGTGCTAGAGGATCTTGGCTATAGTGATAAAAATGATAACCACGTAGCATTGCTATGTTGGCCTAAAATGTGTGTGTGTGTGTGTGTGTGTGTGTGTGTGTGTGTGTGTGTGTGTGTCTTAAAATTAACTTTCTTTCCATTTCCCATATGTCTACTTTTCCTACCATGCAAATTAAATTCCACATGAAAATACATTTTTAGCCACTGAAAATTACTATCTCCAACCCAAATATTGAATGCATCACCTGCCTTCTCTCTCCATCCTTCCTAGCTATAGTTAGGGGTCCCTTCCCCTTCACTCCAGAGGTTTTCTTCTACTCTCTGCCCCAGAACATGTCTAAATGATACACACAAGAAATATGATAAAGTTGGGAGACAAGAAAAGTTAGACTGGTGATAATATTCTCCTCCCTAGTCTTCCCACATCCTTCTTTGACTCATTTTATGCTTGGAATACTCATTTCTTTTTGGCATCCTGCTTCATTTCACAAAAGTCTTTCTCATTTCAACTTTCATTGAGACTTTAAAGAATGTTTTTTTTTTCTGAGTAGAAATCACATTACTTTATGTTAAGATAAAAATCCCTCCATTTTTTTTTGGCAAATTTGAACTAAATGTTTGTACCACTACCATTTGCATGTAAAACTAAGAATTAAGATGGCCTAATTAAAATAAATGGCTATAGGTTAGACTGAACCTAGAAAATGTTGTTGGTCAGTCGTTTTCGAGTCCTGTCCAACTCTTCGTGACCCAATTTAGGGTTTTCTTGGCAACGATACTGAAGTGGCTTGCTTTTTCCTTCTCTAGATCATTTTATAGATGAGGAAACTGAGGTAAGCAGGCTTAAGTGACTTGCCCAGGGTCACACAGCTAGTAAGTGTCTAGGGCTAGATTTGAACTCAGCGAGATAAGTCTTCTTAACTCCAGGCCAGGCACTTTTATCCGCTGCATCGCCTAGCCAGAAAACCTAGAAAATACAGCACTGAAAGTTATCCCACTGATTACAGAATGCTTGTAGGACATCACTAAAGAAATTAGTTATTTGTATTAGACACCTACTGGAATACCAAGCAAACGAAAAGGTGATTGATTAATCTTGCTGATGATGACTGTCTATAGCACTCTGATTAACAATCTTTGATGGCTCCCTATTACCTCTCAGATACACCACAAACTCCTTAATTTAGAATTTAAAGACTTTCTTAGGCTGGCTTTACCCTACCTGCCAGAATTATTTCCCATCACTACCTTTTATGGATCCTGTGTTCCAGACAAGCTGACCTATGCTCTCCTAGTCTTGGTAATTCAATTTTCTGCCACCCCTACCTTGTTTTTTTTTTAAATATTTTTTAATTTATTGAATTGAATAGGATTCTTCTAGTAGAGAACTGTGAAACCAGCTATGTGGATATTCTTCTCCCTTGCACAACTCTTCTTTGTGAGATAATTTTCCCCATTCTTCCTCTTCCTTTCCTCTTCTCCTAGTGTATTCTTCTTTCTCATCTTTAAATTCTTCTTTTTAGATCATTCAAATGTAACGGACTGATACCCATATCCTCTATGTAGATTCCTTCCAACTGCCCTAATAATAATAAAATTCTCAAGAGTTACATGTATCATCTTCTGAAATAGGACAGTAACCAATTTAACCTTATTAAGTCCCATATGCTTTCTCATTCATGTTTTCCTTCTTGTGCTTCTCATGAATCTTGTGTTTGAATATAAGATTTTCTATTCAGCACTGGTCTTTTCATCAGGAATGCTTAAAATGCCTCTATTTCATTAAATATCCATTTTTTTCACTCTAGTATTATACTCAGTCTTGCTGGATAGGTTATTCTTGGTTATAATCCTAGCTCCTTTGCCTTCTGGAATACCACATTGGAAGCCCTCTACCCCTCATTCCTTTTTTACATAGGTTTCCTGCACAACTGTAATGTATTCTCTCCTCACCTTTGATTCTTGGAATTCAAGTGCCACCTACTCCAGGAAGATTTTTCATTTCCCCTAATTGTTACTGCCCTCTCCCTCTTCAGATTATCTTTATTATTTTTCTTATCTGTGAGAATGTTGCATATCTCCAGTAGGGCAAGAACCATCTTCTGGTTTTTTCTGTGTATCCCCAGTGCCTAGCATGATGCATTACATGTAGCATGTGATTAGCAAATACTTGTTGAATGTGGGAATGAATGATTGTTTTAGACTCACATGGGTGGAGCTTTGCTGCCTTTGTGGATCAAGTGAGGGCAAGGTTGTAGAGGGAGTGGTCTGATAGAGCAGCTGCTGTGTCAGACTCAAAAGAGGAGAAGATGGGAAAAATGAGTCAGCAACTGGGACCAAGAAAGTCCAGGAATCTGAGGGATGATTATTTATCTGATCAGGGACATTCAAGAAGCAGGAAAACAAATGCCAGAAATAGAAAAATCAATTATGGGGTGGCTACGAAGGGGTTCAAAATGAAATGACAGGTGTCTAATTTGTAAATCTAGGCTTTTGTCTTCAGTGGTCATCCTTTGCCCACATTCTTATGCTTGCCAACATCTTTACAGTTTGCCACATTTGTTGATGAGACCCAGCAAGCAGTGGACCATGACTTTAGTTCCAAGAAAAAATGAACTTAGTGAGAAAATGACAAACCAAATTCACAGAATGAACCAATGGTAAAGGACCAGCTTCTTTCATGACACACATCAGGAGGGGATAGCATAGTGTAGCAGAGAGAAAACATTGGACTTGGAGTAAAGGGACTTGGATTTATAACCTGACTCTACTTACCAGCTATGTGACTTCACCTCTTTGGGCCTCAGTTACCTCATCTATAAAATGAGAACTTTGAGCTAGATGGACTCTGTGGTCTTTTCAAACTCTGATTCTATGATTCTTCTTGCATTCAATCTTGAAGGAAATTATATCAGCACCTTGAGAATAGAGAGTCTCAGTGAGGGCTTCTTCTTCCCACCAGAGGCTTGAAAAACCATCTGGTGTTGGAATCAGCATCAAATTTCATTTTGGGCCATGTTATCCCATAAGCTCTATTCCTTAGGAGGATGTCACTGGTGGAAGTTGCATTAACTCTTTTGTCACTACGATTGCAAGTTTAATGAAATTACTTAAGTATTGGCCTAGGCCCCAACCAACTAGCTTTCATTCATACTTTACAGGATATGACTGGTGTACTCATGTGGTTGGTGGGTGCCAGACTCATGACTGGATAATATCATTCCATTTTCCTATTTATGCAGCCCTGGGTTGTATGAACTCTTTGCTGATGTGAGTGACCTATTATGTATCCTGACACAGATCACTTTCTACTCTGTGGAATTCTTTCCATTCTTGACTTTGGGTATAAAGCCTTCCCAGGTGTCCAACCATCCCATGATTTTCCTTTCTGATATTCATTCAGTTTGCTTTTGAAATTTCTTCCCTTAATTTACCTGAAATAGTTAATGCAGCTTCTTAAAATGTCCCAGGGAGGAAACTTTGTTCTGAGAGAATCCAGTTCTACATACAGTGGTGGTGGGAGCTGCCAAGATGTAAAATTCTCTGATAACTCAAAACAAATGTCCTGTTTCTCATTTTTTATAAAATACATATCTGTCCCAAGAATGCATAACACAATAATCCAAATATGTATATGACCTTCTTATCATGATAGACACATACAATGTAATCTATCCATAATCACAGATGATATCTAATCTTTGGGTCAGGGTCATACTTTATTTGGGGAGTAGGAAGATGGAAATTTCATCTTCACACGCAAGTCCCAGACCTCTCTCTCTCTCTGTAGTGAAGTAATTGGTAGATACAAGTTATATTACTGGCCTCAATTAACCACTAAAGGTCCTAATTCTTATTTTCTCCAAGACATATCATGTTCTCTTCTTTACCCCTCACTGAACCTCTCTCTTTTTATGTCAAATCACACATCTGCGTAAGTTACACAGCAAATATTCTTGGCATTCACTCACTTCTATGGATGAAGTCCCTCAAATGCTACTTCTAGTTTGCTGCAGTTTGGCTAACCTTCTGAGACCTCTCCCAAACTGAAGTCTTTCTAAAATGTGTGGTTTGTAAAGAGAGATAAACTTCCTCTGAAATGGAACCACACTCACCCACAAGAAGACAGAAATGATAAAAGTTAACAACAGGAGTAGCAACCTGGAGGTGAGCTCATGATATGAGGTCACACTCTGTTGATCTCAGAGAGCATCAGAGCACACTGAGATAATCTATCACGGGATAAAGAAAGAGTTTGTTCTGGAAAAAAGCAGCCTTTTAGAGCAGCAACATGCAAGTACTAGATGTAATTTGCAAACAGGATCATTTGGAGGACTTCATCAACCACAGAGAATCCCTCTTACCTGGATTCTATGTTGGATCTCCTCTGGCACAGTGGTGAATACTTTTGGTCAGTATACATCTCTATAATTTATGACTTCCCTGTAGTTTATTATCAAAGGGTCATTCATCAGCATTATTTTTATTATATCTTCTAAGGAATCCTGAATGATCTTGATATATGGATGGGATCCACCTTGTAAAAAAGACCAGTAAGGTAGCACTTCTTTCTATTGAGTCAAATGCCTTTTTGTAATCAAGAAACCCTAAGCACAATGGGATCTTAAATTCCTCAAATCTTTGAGTTATTTGTGAGATGGCCTCCAGACCGATGGCTAGGGACCAAACATTTCCATCAACAGAGAAGGGAGGAAATTCTGACCTTCATATTCTCCTTCCTAAATTGACCAATGGACATTAGGAAGAGAGACCAGCACCAACTGTTGTCACTGAGGGGAGCCATGGATTTTTTTCTCTCTCCAAACCCCTCATATGACCCCACTGCCATGTTCCTCACTCCTCCATGCCTTGCCAACATGTTCTCACAAGGCGAATGATACCTTTGCCAGCTTAATACTGACCCCTAGATCCCTACCATTGCTAGAGATATTCCAGGTATCCAATCTACTCCACTCTAACCCTATCTCTCTGGCAGCTTGGTGACAGCCTGACTTGCCATTACTTCCTAACACCCTCTGGGCCCTGACATTAGCCCTCCTACTTTCCCTAAATACCATTGAACCTTTCCATCTGCCATAAACTAAACATAAACCCTCCTTTATGTGCTGTCTCTCCCAGTCAAAATATGATCACTTTGAGAGGAAATTGAAACAAGCACTACTTCAATTTCTTATTGGCACATAGTTTTTAATAAGTATTTCTCCATTCCATTTCAATTCATGTATAGATGACTCTCATAAAGATTTTTATAGGTGGGAGTGTAGGCATATAGGTTCATAAGCAACCTTTTTTTTAGGATTCAAAGATCTATGATTACTGTCTCCCTGCTCTTCTTCCACCTTGGGTATCTTACCCTCATCTTTTAGATACCTTGTAAATTGCTCCCTCGATGGCCTCACAATTATATCACCTCCAGAAAGGATTTCCTCTCCATATTTGATCTAGTTTGACTGCTATTTCCATCTCTGTTCTCTTTAATGCTATTTCTGCTTCCTCTGTAAACCACTCAGGGATTTTGATGCTATGGTCCAAGTGTGATGGTTCCACTATCCTTGATGGAGAAAACAGTCTGTACTAATGGTTTTTGCAAATCTTTTCCATTTTCTTTGGCTTGCAGTTCTTTTTCTGTTTTCATCCTTGGATGCCCCTGGGATGACTTTCCTTAGTTAGATATTTTGCCAAATTTTCTTTTGACAGGTGTTAACCTCCACTACTTCTCTGTGCTTTATGAGATGATATTGGTCGTCATCGTCTATCATCCTTCATTGGATTTTACAGATCAGTTTACATTCTCACTTGATATTGTCTTTGGCAGTCATCTCTCTGTGTATGGAGAGTAAGTCAACTGTTTGATCCCTGAGGTGTTTTCTGGGTTCTTTTAGCCACCCCTTTGTGACAATTAATTTACATTGCTGCAACAATATATTACATTATATTTTCCATACATTCGAATCTAAAGTTTTCTCTTTCTATAACTTCTAGTTAGCACTCCTAGTTCTTCCCTTTGGGATCAAACATAACAAATCTAATTTCCTTTCTCTCAAGTTAGCCCTTCAAGTTAGCTTGAAGATAGCTATCATGTTCCTCCACTTTAGCCTTTTCTTATTTTCTCTAGGCTAAACAAATCCAGCTCCTTCAATTGAGCTTTTTATGGAAGGGGGCAGGAAGGTATGTGTGTGGGAAGATGGACAAGCATTTACTAAGCGCCTTCTGTGTACCAGGAAGGCACTGTGTTAAGTTCTTTATGAGTATTATCTCATTTGATTCTCACAACTACCCAGGGTGGGGGTAGGTGCTATTGTCATCCCCACTTTACAGTTGAGGTGGGCAGAGATTAAGTGATTTGCCCAAGGTGACACAGTTACTAAATGTCTGAGGCTGGATGTGAATTCAGCTCTTCCTGACTCCAGGCCCAATGCTCTATCCACGGTGCTACCTAGCTACCTCACATGACATGATCTTTAGGTCTTTCATCATCATTGCTGCTCTGGATGTTCTTCAGCTCAGTGTCCTTCCTGAAATGTGGTATGACAAGGACAGAATACAAGAGGACTGTCACCTCCCTAGTCCTGCACACTACACTTCTCTTAATAGAATGTAAGGTTCACATCAACTTTCTTGGATGCCACATCACACTGTTGACTCATCTTGAGGTTGCAGTCCACTGAGACACCCAGATCTTTTTCAGATGACCCATCTTATAGTCTTCTACATCATATTGTGAAGCTATTGCATTTTTTAAAATAATTTTCTAATTAAATTTTATCTTATTAGTTTCAGGCCAATGTCCTAGGGTAATAAAAATCTCTTTTTGGATCTTAAAACTATCATAGCCTTGGTCTACTGTTAACTAGTTTTCCAGTCCCTTATATAGGTTGTCCAACTCATGCCTGTCTTGATACTTCTTACTATTAAGAAAACCTCTGAAATTTTCTCTCCAGCCCGTGTTTGTCTGATGCTTCTATTTTTAAGAAGAGTAGAATATCCTTCCAATAATCATTTTCTTTTTCAGTAGCTAGGATGAAGCTGCATTGGTGATAAACCAGGATGATTAAATCTCTCAGAAAATTCCTCTCCCTGTGACATTTAATGTATTCTCAGGATTTACAGTACAGTACAGTATTTGTTCCTTTGTAAATAGCACATACTGTGCTGTGTACCCCACTGTGCATGGAGAATTATGGAGGATTCTGTAGTCATTAAAAATGTCATCGCTTAATATATACATTTATTTGTAATTTATAGGAATAGGGAAAATTAGTTTTATCAACTTGAGATTCCACTCGGTATTGAAAATTCATAGTTTTATTTCCCATTCTGGAGTTACAAATTCAGTGTGGCTCTGGGAAAAGCTTCAATTCTGAGATGCTAGAGTTTTTTTGTGGGGTGGGAGTGAGAAGGGATTAAAAAACATTCCCAGGCAGTTCTAGAAATAGGAAAAAAAATTTTAAAGCAGAAATGTGCCGTCCATGTTGGTATAGACCTGTAATCTTGGTTACTGGCAAGGCTGAGGCTGGTGGATGCCTTGAGTTCTGGAGTTTTGAGCTAACTCCCTCTCTTGAGTCACCACCTTGTCATGGCAGAGGGGCTTGAATAACTCAATAAAACCATGAACTATGCCATCCATGGTTATCCAAGATGGACAGGTCATAGTGGAGAATTCTGACAAAAGGTGATACACTGGAGAAGGAAATGCAAACCTCTCCAGTATCTTTGCCAAGAAAACCCCATGGGCAATATTAAAATACTAAAAGGCACAACATGGGAAGATTAGCCCTTCAGGTCAGGCATGCTAAGGTCCACAGGGTCATAAAGAGATGGATATGACTGAAGAACAACAATAAAGGCTAACTCACAAAGTCCAGCACCGATGACGTGGACCCTGGAGAGCGGGGAGGTAGACCAGCCTGTCTAAGGAAGAGCAAAGTAGGCAAGGCTGAAAATGAAATGGGTCAAAGTGTCCAGATGATTAACAATGAAATCGGACTCAGTGGCCAATCACTGCACTTCCAGCATGGGAGAGATAGGAAAACCTATTCTGAAAAAAAAAAGACAAAATGTTATAATGTTTGCATTGCACATGCTTTAATTAGAAAAACATGGTATTTACATTAAATTACCTTTGAAAAACAAGGGTTTAAATGGAAAAGAAAACATTTTGCAAAACTTGGCAAAGTTTAAGGGAGCTTAAAACTTTAGTTTACTGAAAGAGAAAACAGCATCCCAAACCAACCCCCAAACAAACGTCCTGCTAGCGCCGCATGCATAAAATCCTTCCCAGCTAAGAGACGTTGGATTTGTAAAGAACTAACACTTTCTAAAAACAACCCAGCAAACACAAATTCTCCAGATTTTGTGAAAATGAAAAAAACCAGCAGGTTCTTTACCCTCTGGTTATATGCTCTGAATGTTGCAAGGAGGGATCAGGCTAAGAGTGTGAGGTCCATTCTTTCCTTCCCTTGTGTTTGGTCTGAGAGTTGTTTTTGCCAAATCCTTGATGGAGATTGAAATCCGCAGAATCTAATTTGGATTTTCATAAATCCCTGTGGAAAGTTTTAGAGTATATTAATTTTTCTTTATAATTTCACTTTCTCTTTAACGGGAAAGAGCCAATGGCCAATTTAAACTAGATGCCTAATTATTAGTTATTCTCTCCCTCCTCAGATTATCTTTTATTATTTATATATACATGTTGGAATCCCCCACCCCAATAGAATCTTGAGCTCCTTGAGGGCAGGAATTCCTTTCATTTAATAATAAATATATTATTCCTAGCACCTAACAGAGTTCCCTGCGTGTATTAAGTCCTTAACAAATGTTTGTTGAGTTGAATTTCCAGATTCTCCAAGGTAAAATTGATCTATTCATCTCTCTTCAAATTTCTCATCTCTCTCTGCCTGACTTCTTTCTGATTGATTTATTTCTCTTTGGTATCATAGGAGGGAGCAGGAAAAGCCGGAAAAAATGATTTCAGTTTTTTGTACTGTACCTGATATTATCATGCTGATATTATCATCATGGGCTCTGTTTCCAGGTGTTTGTGTAGGTGGGAGTTTATGTCCTGCTTGCTTGTACTCACCCCTACTCAGCACATACTGATACAGAACACGCAATGCTGCAAGGTATTAGATCAGATTCTATCCATACAGTTTATCTGACTCATGCCACAAATGAATATTCCTCCTTTTCCACTTCTGGAAGGAAAGTGCCTGCGGCAAGGAAAGGAAAGGGGCAAGAGTATCTAGCAAAATAATAGTCAGAAATCCCTGACATGACAAAAATATTTATAGCAGCTCTTTTTGTGGTGGCAAAGAACTGGAAATCAAGGGGATGCTCATCAATTGGGAATGGCTGACTAAGTTGTGGTATATGAATGTAATGGAGTATTACTGTGCTATAAGAAATGATGAGCAGGTGGATTTCAGAAAAACATGGAAAGACTTGTGTGAACTGATGCTGAGTGAAGTGAGCAGAACCAGGAGAACACTGTACACAGGAACAGCAACATTGTATGATGATCAACTATGACTGACTTAGTTAGCTCTTTATAGCAATACAATGATCCGAGACAGGCCCAAAAGACTCATGACAGAAAATGCTGTCCGCATCCAGAGAAAGAACTGATACATACCATCAAAGCATACCATTTTCGCTTCCTTTGTTTTCTTTCTGTTTTTTCCTTTTCTTTTGTTTCTTCTTTCACAACATGACCAATGTGGAAATAGGTTTAACATGATTGCACATGTGTAATGTATAGCAGATTGCTTGCCATCTTGGGGAAGGGGAAGGGAGGGAAGAATATTGCAAACTATCTTTACATGTCATTGGAAAAAATGGTATTTACATCAAAAAAAATCCCTGACACAGACTTGTTTCATTTTTTTAAAGAAATGAGATCTTTTTTGTTTTCCTTAATTTAAAAAAAATGTACTTAAACAGAACAATTGTTAAGCAAAATTATACATTAGCTTCTTGATCAGGTTCAGCCAGCCTTTCCAGGTTTACTTGCTATCATTCCCATCTCTCACCCTATGTTCCAGCCAAACTGGGCTATTTGACTTTCAGTAAACTCAGCCTCCCCTTTGGCATTCTTGCCTTTGCACAGTTGCACAGGCTGATTGCTGTTCCCTGTACTTGGCATGTACTCCCTCTTCATCTGCATTTTTAAAATTCTTAACTTTATTTAGGGCTCAGCTCAGGGCTCCCTCTTGCTCTAAGCCTTTCCTAGTCCTGCTAGTTACTAGTTTTCTTTCTCCTTGGATTACCTTGAATTTACTTACCCGTTCATTGGATGTATCTTCCAAAAGAATATAATAAGCTCCTTGAGGGCAGGCCTAATTTTTGTTGTTATTCTTGGATCTATGTATTACTAGTGCTTACAAGGCCTTACATATAGTAGGTAGGTACTTAATTAGGGGATGTTGAATTAAATTTCCCCATGGTTATCCTCAGTTAGGCTAAGGTCTTGTCATAGGATCAAAGAGTGAAAGTTAGAAGGTACCTTAGAGGCTATTGAACTATAAAGCCATCTAACCCAAATCCTCCTTTAACAAATGATGAATTTGAAGGCCAGGGAGTCATTTAGCTAGGCAGCTGGTGTAATAGTAGAGCTCTTGGCCAAGAGACAGAAAGATTTGAGTTCATATTTGATCTCAGACACTTATTACCTCTGTGACCCTGGGTAAGGTAACTCTGCCTCTATTTGCCTTGGTTTCCTCAACTGTAAAATAGGGATAATGATAGCACCTACCTCCAAAGGTGGTTGTAGGGATCAAATGAGATAATAATTGTAAGTGCCTGGCACATAGTAGGTGCTATATAAATGCTTATTTCCTCCTTTCCTACCTCCCTTCCCAAAGTCATAAAGTAGTATGGTTCAGGACTGGAACCTTCCTGTGCCTTAATGATGTGTCAAAATAAGTGACAAACAATTCAGATATGCCACAAGGAAGCCTTTCTCACTTGGATGCCAGTATCTTGAGAAGGATGAAATCAAACTTGGCTCAATGATCCCCAAATATTAGTCATGGGGGCAAAAAATGAGTTCATAAATCTTTATCCAACACTTTTTTTTAGACAACTCCCAAACTTACGTATTTGTTTATTTTTCTTATTTAGGAAAAAAAAATCTTCCCATCGGTAAGTTATTAAGAAAATGTGGTGAAGTATTCCTTGTTTGGGCACCACCACTCAGTTCCAGAGTGAATATCGGTCATGGGCCTGTTTTCACTTTGGAATTCTATTGCCTCCTTTGCTGGAAGAGGCCGGTGTAAGACTGGGCATGGGATCAAGAACCTTGATCCATTATCTCTTGGTCTTTCCATTTGAAATTCTATTGTTGTTTAATTTCAAACACATTTGGTTCACAACAATTAAACACAAGATTCGTTGGGTGGTCTCTTCTGGCTCTAAGTCTCCAATCGAGCCAGTGAGCCTTAGATGAATAGAAAACATGAATACAATTTCTGTAAGGACAATGGCCCATATTATCATTCATGGGTTTAGACCGGAGAAAGTCTGTTCTAGAAATTACACCTTTTTATAACTGCTTTTTAAATTTGTTTCCTACATTTTCAGACAAGGGGCATGGAGGCTCCAAGAAAGACTGTTTTCTGGAGATCTCAGCTTCAATTACAGATGTTTTGGCTCAGTTAATAATAAACTGTTCTTTAACCTATTTTTAAATTTTACTTCATGAAGTAATAGGAAAATGTAGCAACCTTAGAGTACATGCTTAGTTTCAAGCCTTGTTCTCATACTTTACATCTTCTGGATTTTGGCTTTGGTTATAAACGGGGTTAGCTACAGGCTGACTTGATGAAGAATCATCTCTGTCCTTCCCCTTTCGGAATTCTCCTTTCACACTCTCTCTGGTCTACGCCACCCTCTGTATGACTGATATTCTCTTCTGCGCCCATCCTGAGTCCCTAACTCAGGGACTTATCTTTCTAACTGTGAAGCCTCTCATGCCCTTCACTGCCTGTTGCAGCATGGTTCAGTGGAGAGATCATCATTTTGGAATAGGAGGGGATGGGTTTGAGTCCTAGTTCTCTGCCTAACTACCTATATGATGTTGGACAGTCTTTTCATCTTTCTGGGCCTCAATTTTATTATCTATAAAATGAGTCCACTGGGTTGGACTGGATGGTCTCTAAGGTATCATCCAGATCTACATCTATGATCCTGAATGTCCTGTTTTCTAGACTGGCATTGTATACTTCCCCTTCTCTTCCACCTTCCCCAGTCACCGAGGGTTTGTCAAAACCACGATCTTCCCACTTAATCTTATATTTTCTATTGTTCATTCCTTCAGGGATAGCCAGATCATTCATTCCTTCGAGGACACTCAGATCAGGGATTAGCAAGTCCATTCTCCCTCATTTGATAGGTGAAGATCCCGAGGCCCAGACATGTACAGTGGCCCACCCAAGAAGGAAGTATTTGAATACCTGTGATTTGCATACAGTCCAAATTCCATGGTCTATTCATTCATCCATACATGTGTCTCCTAAAGTGACAATGAGACAGTTGAATAAACAAAACTGCCTACAATGGGAGAGGGTCAAAAGAGAGCCATAGGGTCTTTCTTTTCCTTTCAGGCAAAATGTGCATTGTAACAGTAACCTTATGGCAGAGATGAGATAGGATATTTGTGCACCACAGGCAAGATTTGAAGACTTTGCTCTTCCACCCTTCATATTTGAAAAACTGGGCCTCTTGTGTCCATTAAAGCTTTTAAGCCTTTTCTGTAACAAATTTGACACATCAAAAAATAACTGTGTGCCACAGAGAAGAATTTCCTACCTTTTAAAATGTAGGCATTAATTAGAAAACCATTCCTAAGTGGTATCCCTCTTTGTATTGCATCTTAGGTGTCTGGCTGCCTTTCCTTCAACCTTTCCCAACATCAGGTCTTTTCCAGTGAGTCCTGTCTTCTTATTATGTGGCCAGAATATTTAAGCTTCAGCTTCAGTATTTGACCTTCCGTTGAATAACCTGAATTAATTTCTTTAAGTATTGATGATTGGATCTCCTTGCTGTCCAAGGGACTCTTAAAAAGTCTTCTCCAGCACCATAATTCACAAGCATCAATTCTATTTACAATATCAATTCTAATTTCCTTACAATCCAACTCCCACAGCCATACATTGATACTGGAAAAACCATGGCTTTGACTATATGGACCTTTATCAGCAGGGTGATGTCTTTGCTTTTTAGTATGCTGTTCAGATTTCCCAAAGCTTTCCTTCTGAGATGGCTCTGGAGGAGAAAGTGAGGCTGGTGATCTTGCACAGCCCTCCCTCATTCAAATCAAAGTCAACTGCAAGTCATGTCATCATTTCCCTGATGCCATGATCCTCTTTGAAAATGAAGGACAAACAGCCTGTGAGTAGACCAAGCTGCCTGAAAGGGGACCCAAATAGTTGGGTAACTCAACTCGTGTTCTCCCTCTCCTTCTCCCTCTCCTTTCCAAAGGAAGGTAAATTTTGATGGCCAGAAACTGGCCATTTAACTTGGGGTTTACTGACTAGACTTTCTTTCTTTCTTTCTTTCTTTCTTTCTTTCTTTCTTTCTTTCTTTCTTTCTTTCTTTCTTTCTTTCCTTCCTTCCTTCCTTCCTTCCTTCTTTCCTTCCTTCCTTCCTTCCTTCCTTCCTTCTTTCTTTCTTTCTTTCTTTCTTTCTTTCTTTCTTTCTTTCTTTCTTTCTTTCTTTCATCTTCCTTCCTTCCTTCCTTCCTTCCTTCCTTCCTTCCTTCCTTCCTTCCCTCCTTCACAAAACCTTAAACCCAGTTCACTATGAAGCTCATAGATTGGACTACAATAGTTCCTTGCCCAAGCTCTACTTAATGACTGTATTTTGGGCTCTCCTGGCTTAGAGTGAATGTCGGTGGTAACTGTTTTTCTTTGAAATAGCAACCCTGAGAGTCTTCCCCTCCCAGCTTGATTTTTTTTCTTCTTTTCTAATTAAAGGCATCATCCCTTGACCCACTTCTTAAAGAGATCTATTCACTGAATGGGCATTACTTCACTCTAGGCGAGTACATGAAAAGGCCTTAGACTAAAAGGGCCAGGGTTTCCCATTGTACCCTGGGCCATCTCTAGTCGTCCTGGTGAATATAAGACCACTGGACCCAGATGGTTCTGGAGGGGAGAGTGAGGCTGGTGCCCTTGCACAGCCCTCCCTCACTCAAATCAAAGTCAACTGCAAGTCATGTCATCATTTCCCTGATATCATGGCCTTCTTTGAAAATGAAGGACAAACACACAAGCTTTCCTTCCAAGGAGCAAGCGTCTTTGAATTTCACCATCTGCAGTGATCTTTGAGCCCAAGAATATAAGATCTGACACTGTTTCCATATCTTCTCCCTCTATTTGTCAGGAAGTGATGGGACCAGTTGCCAAGACCTTAGTTTTTTTATGTTAAGCTTCAAGCCAGCTTTTACACTCTCCTCTTTCACCATCATCAAGAGGCTTCTTCATTCCTCTTTCTTTTCTGCCATCAGAGTGCTGTCATCCGCCTATCTGAGAAAAGGGGAGGGCCGAGGATGAGACAGATGGATAGTACCATGGCAACAATGAACGTGAACTTGGACACACTTTGAGAGAAAGTTGAGGATAGAGAGGCCTGGTGCTCTATAGTCCATGGGGGTCATGGAGATTCAGATACAACTGAACAGCTATTGCCTTGCCGGCTCTTGCTCTGGTTGAGACTTGGTTGAGGGATTAAAGATGTTGCTATTTCTGAGGACGATCTATTCCTCCTTCTCTCCAAGGCCAAGGCAGAGAGACCTGGGCCATTGTTTGTATTTCTTCTACTTGTAGGGCTTTTGTTTCATTATCTCTTCTCCCATATATTAACTCTCTCCTTCTCCTCTGTCTCTTCTCTCCCTTCGTCTTCTCTTCCTAGGGAAGTTTTGTTTCACTTTCTAAAGTGATTACAGGTAGCTATGAGAAGAAAAGCTTCTAATTTTTAACAAGCTTACCTGTTTAAGGAGGGGAGACACCAGAATAACAACGGCACTTTAGAGCCCAATTAGAGCACATGGAAAACAGCATTATGACAGTCCACTGAACACTTGAAGCCTCCTCTATATTCCATCTGGACTTCAAAGACAGAAAAGCTAATGTGAAAGTGAATGGAGATAGTTTCTAAGAAAGAAGTTAATTGAACCGATTCTTTCTCCTTCCTCTCTCGTGGCAAGCTTGAGTTTCAGGAGGGAATTTTTTCCGCGGCCTAGCTTGATAGCACTTTGCTTTTTCTAATTAAACTGCTTTGCTTAATACAAAGAGATTTGTCCACAATGACATCTAAACCCAGGAAGGTTTATAAGGGAAAGAGAAGGGAATAAGTATTTATATAGCTCCTACTATTATTTCCCCCATTTACAGTTGAAGAACCTGAGGCAAATAGAGGTTAAGTGACTTGTTCAGGGTCGCACAGATAGTGAGTGTCTGAGGCCAGATTTGAACACAGGTCTTCATGGCCTAGTGTTCTATTCACTGTACCACCCAGCTGCCTTGGTAAGGGCCTAAGATCACAAGAGTGGCCATCTCCTCATGACTTACCTGACCAGATGGATTTTTGGATGGAGACAGTGGAGCCTCGTCCAGAGAAGCTAAATAGCGCTGTGTCCTTGTTGTATATCCTTGCTGTATTTGGGCAAAGTAAACCTCTTTGGTTCAATGTCTCATAAATACCTCACTTTGCTCCAGCATCGTACCTGAACTAAGAAAGTGTTGGTATAGGGGGTGGAGGCAGAACTGAAAGCTAACTAGAAGCCAGAGTTTCAGGAAGGCAAATTTAAGAATGCTGTCATTCCCAGATACAGTCTTTTTTTAGATTAAAAAAGAATACTCAAGAAAAGTACAAAGGAAGCTTCATGATGTCATTTGAATGCATTTTTTGCAGAAATAAAAAAGAAAAAAATACATGACAAGGATTTGCAAATACACAGCTGTTACAAAGAAATTCCATTAGAAATTCCAATACGTTGCCGAGGGATAAGCATTTCTCCCTTCTTCTCGCCTTCTCCCCCTCCCATGTTGTTAAACTTTATTTGGTTATCTTCAGCAATCAAATTTTTAGCCCATTTCTATTTGTGGCCCACTTTTTTTTGGTGAAAGCAACGAAAGTGGAAAGAAAGCATTTAAAATGAAAAAAAAAAGTGCCACTTGATACACAAGCCTGAGTATCATTGCCTTCTTTGTGGTTATGGGAAATTCTTCTAATTCCATCCAGAATCCTGCTATCATGGGAATGTGGAAGCCATGCTTAGGCAGAACTATTCTATTACAAAGTCAGATTTTTCTCCTCCCCCTTTATTTTTGTTCCTCCACAGATGAGAGGCAGTCTGATACAATGGAAAGGATGCTAGATTTGCAGTCAGAAGGCCTGGCTTAGAAGGCCAGATTTGCCTTTTTCTGCCTGTCTGACATCAAGTGGGGAGTTGCTTTACCCCTCTGGGCCTCAATTGTCTTTTGTATAAAATGAGAAGATTGGCATTAAGATCTCTTTCAGTTCTAAATTTATAATACTGCATGGTATACATGTTTGTGCGTGTGTGTGTGCGTGTGTGTGTGAGAGAGAGAGAGAGAGAGAGAGAGAGAGAGAGAGAGAGAGAGAGACAGAGAGACAGAGACAGAGACACAGACAGAGAGAGAGAAAGAACAGGAGAGAGGGGAGGAAGAAGAAGAGAAAGGGGAGACAGAGAGATAGAGTTGGAAGGATTGCAGATATGGTGAGCATGTCAGACAACAGTCAGTCAATAAGCATTTTCTATGTGCCAGGTACTGTGCTTAGAGGTAGGTAGGTGGTTCAATGGATTCAGTGCTGGGCGTGGAGTCAAGAAGTCCTGAGTTCAAATCCAGCCTTAGACACTTACTAATGGTGTGATCCTAGGCAAGTCATTTAACCTCTGTTGGCCTAAATTCACTGGATTAATCCACTGGAGAAGGAAATGGCAAACCACTGCAGCATCTTTGCCAAGAAAACCCCATGAACAGCATTGGTGTACTATGGTCCATCGGGTTATAAAGAGTCAGAAACAACTGAACCACAACAACAAAAAGACTGCCTAAGTGCTAGGGATACAAATAAAAGTGAAAAGAAAAACAGCCCTGCCCTCAGGGAGTTTCCATTCTAATAGGGGAAGACATAAAAGGGAGCTAAAAAGGGTAGGGAGACAAAATTCTTGAGGAGGCATGATGGTAGAGTTTGGTGATTTGGAGCCAGTGCCAGGAGAGGAAGAAAAGCATAATTATTTTGGTCCCTCCTCAAAATGGAGGCCCTGGGAGAAAATCACCAGTGGGAGAAGGTGCATGTCGTTGGTGTTGTTTGTCCTTCATTCTCAAAGAGGACCATGACATCAGGGAGATGATGACATGAGAGGCAAGTGAGTGGCTGCAGAAGTAGCAATGGCAGCTAAATAAAAGCTTTAGTGCTCTAAACCTATGATCCTAGGGGGCAAAGTAGGCAAGTGAATAAGCATTTATGTAGCCCTACTAAGTGACAGGCATTGGGCTAACCACTTTTCACAAACGTTATCTTATTTGTTCCTCACAACAACTGTGCTATGTAGGGGCTGTTGTTATCCCTTTTTTTACAGCTGGAAACTAAGGGCAGCTAGACCTGAGTTCAAACATGACCCCAGACACTTACTAGCTGTGTGACCCTGGATGAGTCACTTAACCCTGTTTGCCTCAGCTTCCTCATGTGTGAAATGATCTGGAGAGGGAAATGGCAAACCACTCCAGTATCTTTGCCAAGAAAACCCCAAATAGAGTCATGAAGAGTGGGAAATGACTGAACAGCACAGCATGAAGGAAATTGAGGCAAATAGAAGTTAAGTGATTTGACTAAGGACACATAACTAGTAAGTGTCTGTGCCCCAAATCTGAACTCAGGTCTTCCTGATGCCAAGCCCAGATCTCTATTCACCATACCATTAGCTGCCTTGAAGGAGCCTATGATTCTTTCTAATGATTAGAAGTTTTTCTAAGGTCCCTTCCAGTTCTGATCCATAAACTTATTTCATTTCCATGAATATTATGGCCAAGAAAAGTAATATGATCCCTTGCGTTCCAGAGAAGGGCCTTTCCTCTGGTGTTAGGAAATGATTTTGGAGTTGTCACTCTAGCACAGAACGTGGATAAACTGGCACTTGTGAGTTTCCCTTCCTGACACCTTCAGGAGCTGTCTTGTTCCCGTCTGCTCTCATTTTGTAAAGTTTCTGTCACATTGTGAACCAAGTTGCCATAGAGTGGTCACAGCCTGGGCGGGTAAAGAGCAGGAGATTTTCTTGGCTGCGATTATTCTCTTCCAGTAAAAAGGAAATTGCTAATAAAATACAGAACTTGTCAGTACCAGCCCACTAATAATAAAAAACTCACATTTTTGTCAGGCTTTGAATTTTACCAAAGACTTTTCTTCACAACTACAAGTATCATCATCCCCATTTAAAAGATGAAGAAACTGAGGCTGATAGAGGTTAAGTGACTAGTCCAAGGTCCTACAATCAGTATAATGTAAGAGCCAGGATTTGAATTCTAATCTGCTAACTCCAAATTCAACGAGCTTTCCATAACATCTGACGGCTTCTTTGAAGAGACGAGGCATCATGGGCCTTCATTCAAAATCTGGCTCTATGATTTATTACTTGTCTGACCCCAAGAAAGTGACTTAATCTCTTTGGGCTTTTGTTTTCTAACCTATAAAATTTGGGGGATGAAGTATGATAGCAGGAAGATCTTAGCTAAAGGCTAGTGTTCCAGAGGCTGCCGTAATGAGGAGTAGGCCGATGACTCAGAAAGATGTCAAGATGGGTAGGCTGTGTACTAAGAGTTTCTGATAACTATATGGTGAAAGTCTGACCTTTAACCTAAGAAGGTCACTAGTGCTAACTGAGGAGGGATGCTGAAAAAGACTGACCAATCTAGATGGGAGGAGTCCAGAGCTATTCCTTTTACTTTCAAGTTTAATTTATTAATTTTCATTCCACAAACATTTATTAAGCTCCTACTGTGTGCTGGGCTCTATGGTAGGCACTGGGAATCTAGACGCAAAAAGGTCATAAGGCAGTGTGAGGCAGTGAAATGAATGCTATATTTGAATTTGGAGTCCAAGGACCTGGGTTCTAGGTCTTCCAATGTGACATTTCCTACCAATGGGACCTTGACAAGTAACTTCACTTTTTTGATTCTGTTTCTTCACCTTTTAAATGAGGGATGAGGAAGAGATGACTTCACAAGTCCTTTCTAGCTCCAAATCTATGATTCTGTGAACATAGTCCAAAGCTGAGAGTCAACTGATCAATTGACAGCACCGGGCAGTATTCAAGGCTCAGGGGTAAAGGGGCAAAAGTGATGCATTTCCTGCTTTTGAATAAACTCAGATCAGCCAAGGAAGATAGACTGTACAATCTAGACACATGGAGAATATATACAAACTATAAAAAGATAACTTGGGAGGGAATGTACTAAGAGCTGAGGGGGTCAGTCAGGAAAGGCTCATGTAGAAAGGGGCTGAGGTTGGGACTTGGGGGAAACCAGGGATTCCAGAGGTTGAACCGAGCACATAGTGCATCCCAGGCATAGATCCAGCATCATGTATGAGGAAAAGGAAAAAGACTAACTTGGCTAGACCACGTTGTTTATGAACGAGAATGATGTGTAATAAGATGGGAGAGGCAGGTTAAGACAAGGCTGCATAGGGCTTGAAGCAGATGCATTTATATTTGATCCTAGAGATAGTAGGGAGCCCTGCGGTATATTGAGTAGGAGAGTGACGTGGTTGGACCTTCACTTGAGACAAATCATTTTGGCAGCTGTGGGGAGAGTGGATTGGAGTAGGGAGAGATTGGAGCCAGGAAGACCAGTTTGGAGGCTTTGGGTCATTTGGAGGCAGATGAGGTCAATGAAATACCTGCCTTGATTAGAATCTCACTTGGCTTTGACATAAGGATAAAACCAACAGCAAAACATAGATAACATGTCACAACTTTTGAGGTTTTTGTCTCAGTTATAGGCATCTACAATATTATCTACTTTGTAATAATTTATAATAATAGTAGATGCCTATGATAATAGACATCTATGACCTCTTTGTGTTGCTGTTCAGTCATTTTTGACCCTTTGTGACCCCTTTTGGGGTTTTCTTGGCAAAGATACTGGGGTGGTCCAAGGTCATTTTACAGATGAGGAAACTGAGGCAAACAGGGTCAAGTGACTTGCCCAGCATCACACAGCTAGTAAGTATCTGAGGCCAGATTTGAACTCAGGAAAGTGAGTCTTCTTGACACCAGGGCCAGTGCTTATCTAGCTGCCTCCATCACCCCTCTATGAACATTCTAAGCTGATGATGTGGAGAGGATCCTCAGTTCCAGAAGGCATGACCAAGTACAAGATCTGGTAGGCAGACCAATCGGGAGTGGCAGCTAGGTGGCACAGTGAATAGAGTGCCAGGCTTACAGTTGGGAAGACCAGAATTTGAATCCTACCTCAGATACTTACTAGCTGTGTGACCCTGGGCAAGTCACTTAACCCCATTTGCCTCAGTTTCCTCATCTGACCAACCTGGATAATAGCAGGTCCTACTTCACAGGGTTATTGTAAAGATCAAGTAAAATAAGTTATACCTTAAAATCCTACACAAATGCTGTTGTCGCAACCGTTGCGGTTTTAGCCATTTTCTAGTTATGTCCGGCTCTTCATGCCCCATTAGAGGTTTTCTTGGAAGAGATACTGGAATGATTTGCCTTTTCTTTCTCCAGCTCATTTTACTGGTGAGAAACTGAGGCAAACAGGGTCGAGTGACTCGTTGAGGTTCACACAAACTAGGAAGTGTCTGAGGCTGGATTTGAACTCAGGTCTTCCTGCTTCTAAGCCCAGCTTTCTATCCACTGTGCCACCTAGCTGCTTGGTATAAATGTTACTTCTTATGATAATGCTAATTACAATTACAAGGTAGCCGGTGGTTCAGTGGATGGAGCATTGGGCCTGGAGTTAGGAAGACCTGAGTTCAAATCCAGCCTCACACCTCTCTTAGCTATGTGACCCTCAGCAAATCACTTAACCTCTGATTGCCCAACAAAGAGATACAGTGGATCCCCTGGAGAAAGAAATAGCAAACAACTCCAGTATCATTGCCAAGAAAACTCCATGGACAGTATGGTCCATGGGGTCGTGAACAGTCAGATATGACTGAATGAACAACAAAAAATGGCAATTACTATTATTAAAAGCACGTCATTCAAATACTAGCCTAGCTAACTTTAGAGAGGCTCATAACCAGGTTACAAGGGTAAGGACCAGAGTCTAAGGAGTTTTTCAGCCATAAAAACCTCTACTGAGTCACGACAGGGCTGCAATTTACAGGACGTTCATGGTGGTCATCCTTGAAGGAAATACGGATGTGAATAGAACACTCAAGATTTACGTCACAATTTAGAGTTGGCAGAGCACTTTATATACATGGCCTCAATCTCTTGAGTTTGGGACTATATTATTACTCTTCTTGTTATGTAGATAAACCTTGAGTCTCAGAGAGATGAAATCACTGCCTCTTGGTCAATTAGCTTACAAATGTCAAAAGGGATTTTTGAACCCAGGTCTTTCCTCACAGAACTTTTCTCACAAGTTGTTTCACCAGTTCAGAATGAAAACGTTAGGAAGTCAGGAAGGAAAAAGACAATTTCTAGGAAGTAGAAAGTCCAAGGGCCTGTGACTGAGGCCAACGTGGATGATTTTGCTTTGTTACTTTCTTTGCTCAGTCTTGCCACTAGACTCCAATGACTCTGGAGGAGAGAGCAAGGCTGATGACTTTGAACAGCTCTGCCTCACTCAAATCTGATTCACTTACAATTCAAGAATCCTGATGTCACTGGTCCTCTTTGAGAATGAAGCATGGACAACAACAACAATCTCTAAGAAAGATAGATCTTAGCTGGGTCAAGGGCGACTTGTCATCTTTAACAGGCTCACTGACCTATTTTCCTTAATAAAAGAGGTTGATCACTATTTGCACTTGTTGCAAAGTTAATTGTTTATCACCCTACTATGTTATGCTTCTAATTCTTTAGTTTATCAGTCTTTCTTTTTCCTCACCCCTTCTCAGAGAAGTGACTGTTGTATAGCAAAACCTAATTTGAAGTAAAAGGTGAAATCCAGTATTACTTGGTAGAAATATAAATCAGAAAATTAAAAAAGAAAGTTTTATTACTTTCATGTCAATCATATATAACATTACAAAGTAATCATCAAATGGGGTCAAATGAGTGAAATGAGAAAGTCAATAAAATATTACAAATCATGATGTTTGCATTATATAATAAGGGTTTGTGAACCCTGAGGTCTTAAATTATGTAACACTTGTCAGAACAAGAAGATGAAGGCTTCTGGGATAAATTCTCAATTTCTTTCTATCTTTGATGAAGGCTACTGATTTTAGACTACATTTTCATAATTCAGAAGTATAGCCCTAAAAATTCATAGAGGAAAAAATTCACTTACTATCTGTATGATTTTAGGCATATCACAATCTCTCTGGCGTTCAGTTTCTGCATTTGTACAATAACTCAGATCAACTAGATGAACTCTAAAGTCTCTTTTCATTTCACATCTATAATGCCCTAGAATTTTTAAAAATTTTTTATTTTTCCATTTATACATAAAAACAATTTTAATATTCATTTTAAAAAATTTTGAATTCCAGGTTCTTTTCCTTCTTCCCCTTTCCCCCTCATTGAAAAGGCAAGTAATTTGGTATAGGTTATACATATGTAGTCATGCAAAACACACCTCCATATTAGTCATGTTTTGAAAGAAAACACAGACAAAAAAAAACACAAGAAAAACAAAGAAAGTTTTAAAAAAAATATGCTTCAATCTGCATTCAGACTCCATCAGTTCTTTCTTTGGAGGTGGATAGCATTTTTCATCATAGCTTTTTGGCATTGCCTTAGATCATTGTATTGCTGAGAATAGCTGTCCATTCCCAGTTGATCATGGTACAACATTGCTCTTACTGTGTACAATGTTCTGCTGGTTCTGCTTACTTCACTTTGCATCAGTTCACGTAAGTCCAGGTTTTTCTGAAAGTGTCCTGCTCATCACTTCTGATAGGACAATAATATTCTATTAGAATCATATACCATAACTTGTTCAGCCTTTCCCCAATTGATGGCTATCCCCTCAATTTATAATTCTTTGCCACCACAAAAAGGGCTGCTACAAAAAATTTGTTCCTATATGTCAATTTCCTTTTTTTATCTCCTTGGTTTACAGACAGAGTAGCAATATTGCTGGATCAAAGGGTATGTACAGTTTTATAACCCTTTGGTGATAGTTCAAATTGCTCTCCAGAATGATTGGATCAGTTAACAACTCCACCAATAATGCATTAGTGTCCCAATATTCCCACATCCTCTCTAAAATTTGTCATCTTCCTTTTTTGTTATATTAGCCAATCTGATAGGTGTGAGGTGGCACCTCAAAGTTGTCTTAATTTCATTTCTCTAATCAATAGTGATTTAGAGCATGTTTTCATAAGCTGCCTGTTCATATCCTTTGACCACTTATCAATTGGGGAAAGATTTTTTTTAAACTTATGAACAACCTTTCTGATTTATCACAAATTCTAAATGAGTGGGGTCAGAATTGAGTAGGTCTTTACTATATCATATAAGGGCTTTAGCCTTTGTTTGGGCTTTACCATTCTGAAACTGATTGTAAAGCTTTCTTTAAAGCATCTGTTTTATTATTCATATGCTTTTAATAGCATCTCAGTGATTTTTCAGAAGTGCCCTGACTTAAGTCAATGCTGAAGGGATTCCAAGCAGTCCCTCTCTTAAATTTTTAACTAGAGAAAGAGTTTAGAGACAGTGTAAGTTTTCTTGGACAGTACTGACTCTGTGTCAAAATAGAAATGGGTACCATTTCATGTCAGTTCATAGATTCAATCTAGTCACGAATGCTTTAGATTCTTGCAAAAGTACCAGACTTAGTCACTGTCTGCAGTAAATTTAAGTAACTCATTCTTTCTTTCCTGATGCCACACTTTGGGTTGTGAATACAAGACATTGTAAGAAAAAGGGTGAGAGATTCACCATCCTGCACTCTTCTTTTCCAAGTGGAGGAAAGAAGAAAGCTGTTGCTTGTTAAAAAACAGCAAGCTGAAATCTATATAGGTAGAGGAACGATATAAATACAATGGACACAGAGACCAATGGGGTCAAGGTGAATTGGTCCCAAATTGTTTGTCTACTCTTGTTAGTGGAGAGGGCATTGCGGTTGAAGTGAGGAAGACTTGGGTTCAAATCCCTTCTCAGAAACCTTTCTCATTATGGGGCCCTCAGGAAGTCACTTAACTTTTCCATACTCCAGTTTCCTAATCTGTAAAATGAGAGAGTTGAACTTGGCGGCCTCCAGGTTTCCTTCTGATTCCAAATCTATGACCTTATAATCTGGATCCTAGTTAGTAGGTAGGTAAGAAGGAACAGAATTTTGTGAAAAGTATCAAGATATGACAGCCATTAGGGGAGTGATGAGAAAATGTTAGCCTGCCAGTTGCTTGAGAATCGATGACATAATCTGTATGTGCATGTAAAGTCATGGGAAAAAGTACTTTTGCTCCACACTTATTTAATTGACCTAGATGGGCTCCTTAGGAAACAGTCAAGTTGAAACCACTGTTTTACTGGGTTATTCTGTGACTTTGAAAGAAACCTGGATTCTATTGAGGACTCGCCCACTGAGTCAGTGACCTTTGAGAAGTTACTCATTTTTCTGGCTCAAGTCTTTCCATATGTGAAATAGGAACAGAATCACAGATTTTTTAGAGCTAGAAGGGAAGTTAAAGGTCACTTCACCCCACACTTTCATTTCATAGATGAAGAAACTGAGGCTGTGACCAAAGTAACACTTCTTTATAACACAGGCACCGTCCTTCAGGTTCTTAACTAAATTCTGAATAAATTGTTAAGAATGGCTTCAATTTTTATAGAACAGGCCTTAATGTTGACACTTACAGCAAAACTTAGAGAATGAAGCAAGGATACAACGTGATATTTAAAATTGGTGATAACACCTGAGTGTGGGGGTACGTCCCTGTAACCCCAGCTACTGGGTGAGGCTGAGGCTGGTGGTAGATTGCTTGAATTTAGCAGGACTGAGCTGCAGTAAGGTTAAATCTTTAACTGAGTGTTTGTACTAAGTTTGACAGCGATTTGGTGAACTCTTCAGGAACATAGGACCACCAGGATACGTAAGGAAGAACACCAATCTAGGTTGGAAATATGGATCCAGTTAAAGCTTCCATGCCAATCAATATTTGAATCAGCCAATGAATGACCACTGAAACTGCAGCCTGGTTAAGATAAGGAAACCAATTCTATCTCCGCTCCCCCCCCAAAAAAAACCACATCAAAATAAAACAAAGCAAAAAAGATAGAGACCGAAAGAGAACAGAGAGGGATATTTGTTATTATTAGTGTTCAGACCTGTGATGTCAAAATGTCATGGGTGTAAGAAAATCTCAGTGTAGAAACTTTTTCCACAAATTCAGGTCAATAACTACATCATGTGATTTATAGTCTTCGAGGGTTGCCTGGGAAACTGAGAAATTAAATGATTAGTCCCGGTCACACAGCCAGAATATATCTGAGACAGGACTTGAACCCAGGTTTTCTTAGACATCAAATCATGCTTTAGCTTCACATCCCAAACAGCCACCCAACCATTCACTCAGGCCCTTACCACTCTTCTACTACTATTGACCTGGTCCTCCCCACCTGGACCAGCATTCTCTACATTGGACCTGGGAACTGGAGGTCCAACGCTAGACATTCCTGAATCTATGCCCCACTCCCTGGAAAAGTTAATCCACTCCTCTCTGGAGTACCTGCCCTAGGGCCAAGCCAACTGAACAGTGACTAGGTGTGTGCAAGCTGGCCCAATTAATGGATGATATCTGCTTAGACACTAAGCTGTGTTTCACCTTCCCCTCCCATCTAGCCACTCATTGGGTCATTTCACCATTTGCCTGCTCCATTGCAGGCTCTTCTCTCTATATCTCCAGAACAGAACTCTCTACCCTGTATGTATTGTTTTCTCCTAATAGAATGGATGCTTCTTGAGGGCAAAAGCCACATCTTTTAATCTTTGTATCCCTAATTTAACACAGCACCTGGCAAATAGTAAACACTTGAGAAGTGCTTTTATTTTCTTCATTCATTCCAGATTGCAAGGCTAACCTCTATCTATTATGCTATGCTTTTTCTCTATAGGGACTTTAAATTGGGAATGATAGTACTTACACTGCCAACCCCCAAGGGATGTTATGAGAAAAGTGTTTCCTAAACCTTATCACTTTCATGTAACATAAAACCATGGAACTCATCTACTTATTTAGGATGGTTCTGTTCCCCTCTCTCCCCTGCCCCCTCCTTTGGACTGGACTTGGGATTTCATGAATACAGAAAAGTCCCAGTGAGGAAATGACTTCTCTCAAGGCAGAGCAGCTGATCTTCTGCCTACAGGGTGCTAAAGGGTTGAATGCCTCACCTAGAGTCACACAGCCAATTTGGGACAGTGATTTCAGGTCTCCTTGGCTCTGAGACTGATACTCTAACCACTCTGGCAGGCTGCCCCACCTACCCATCATCGTCATCATCATCATTATGATGTGTCATTGTCATCATTGGTGTCATCTTTATCAATAAACAGACTCTAGCATCTAAGCATCAACAGGGCTAATGCTTGCAGATTCCAGATTAGACTTTGGCAACTGAGAGATTTCCAGAAAGAAGAAAACAAAACAGGCTTCTTAATCTGCAGATATTTATAGACCAGCTACTATTTGCTTGACATGGTGATAGATCCTGAGAGGAATACCAAAGAAGCGTAAGACATTGCTGACTATTAGCAATAAGAACAACACTTATACAGCGCTTCAAGGTTTGCAAAGCACACAACGTATATTAAGTCAAATCTAAAGAGCTAGATGGAGATGGAGATGGAGAAACCTAGATGGAGAAACAAAACAAAGCAAATATTGGGGATCCATCCAAAACAAGATATAACAAAATGGTATGTTGTGTGGTTGTAAGAGTTCAGAGAAGGAATAGATTATTAAGGGCTGCAGAGGTCAGAGCAAGCTTCATGTAGGAGTTGAAACTTAAATTGGACTTTAACCTGCCTACATCTGTCTTTGAAAATATAAAAGAGGGAAACTAATGCCTGTCCTATGTCACTGGGTTTCCATGAGGATCAAATGAGATGATTTTTTGTGAAAATATGAAAGTGGGTATTTTGTTTTGTTTTTGGTATCAGACTTGAGATTTCATTCATCTTCTGGATTTGACCTATAAGAAAACTCCTCCTCCCAATTCGAATACCACCTGCTTTGCAACTTATAGTCTTAGCTAATTAATTGGGTCTCTGCAAGTTTGAGTTACCTGTCCATGGTCATGCCGCCATTGTGTCAGAGATAGGACAAAAGCCCAAGTCTTTTAGATGCTAAGGAGAACATTCTACCCATTCAGGAACACTGCTATACAAATACACACACACATGTGTATTACCCAACTCAACCTTTTAAAATACTATTTGGTGTGTGAGTACACATATACCAAATAATATAAAATATAAATACAAATAAAATATAAAAAAGGTTGAGCTGGGTACTAGTCCCTGTTCTACCTAGGTATTTGCCCAAGCTCATTCTCACAGCTAGTAAATAATTGAGCCAGAACCCACCCGCCAAGCTTCTAAACACAAGTTCAATACCCTCTCTGAAATTCTAAGCTGCCTTATGATCGTAGAAGAGAACTTAAGATAGAGGGCAAAGTTTAACATAAAAGAATGAATCACTAATAGTGGAAGGTTAATAGAGGTTAATGTTAATAGTTAGGGCAGCTAGATGGCCCAGTGGGTAGAGCACTGGGCTTGTAATCAGGAAGACTCATCTTCCTGAGTTCAAATCTATCCTCAGACACTTACTAGCACTGTGAACCTGGACAAGTCACTTAACCCTCAGCTCCTCATCTGTAAAATGAGCAGGGGAAGACATGGCAAACCATTGAGATATCTTTGGCCAAGAAAACCCCAAATGGAGTCCCAGGGAGTCAGACACAACTAAACAACAATAACATTAATAGGGTTCTTTTTCTCCAGAGACCTTCAACTCTCTTATGTAATGTGGTTAACTGATCTGCCTACATATAAGGCTGTATTTAATCTCACTTTTTAAGTACAGAGAGATTCAACAGGGCATATTTACTGCTTAGTCAGTATTGGATTTTTTGAGGAAACCCTTTGACTTTGCAGTCACTTCAGGCTGTGGCTGTGACGAACCTGAGCAGGACATTCTCTTCAGGCAGCAAATGGTAGGGTACACCCCTTGGAGTCACGAATATTTGAATTCAAAGCTGGATAGCTATAATCCTTGGGCAAATCACTTAACTTCTGCCTGTCTCAGTTTTCTCATCTGTAAAATGGGGATAGTAACAGCACATACCTCTGAAGGTTCTTGTGAGGATCCAATGGGATGATATTTGTAAAGCTCTTTGTATACTTCAAAGCACTGTACAAATGCGAACCATTACTAGAAAAATACAGTTTAATATGGTTACGGACTGCTGTCCTCTGGATTTGCCATGCTTCTGATATATTAATCAATAAATAAAGTGGGTTATTGTTTCGGGATGGGATTCCAGACCAGATCCCTGTTCAGGCAGGGTTGGAGTCAACACATACTTTTCAGTCTTTTTTTAAGTGCTATTAATGGCTTGCTATTAACTAGTCTGGGTGGTTTAGCACCTGCTCCCTGCCTGAATGCACACACCCCATCCATTAGCTACAGTGCAGCCTCCCAGAGGGATAGGAAATGTATAAATACACTGGGAGGGGCTTAGCTGCTTCAACAGGGACGGTTGCAATCCATTCTGGTAGCTTTCTTTCTCAGGGGTAACTCACCTGCTACACCTGCTGCTCTCTTCCTCGTTCCTTTCCCCCCTTTACTTTAGGTGTTGGTGTTTGACTCAGGCAAGTGCCTCAGATATTTGGAACCGCAGTCAAAATAGCCCTTCTCTCTGAGACTTTGCAGATCATTATCCTAAAGATAGGAGAACAATCTTCTAAAGTCTCTGTGAGAGGGACTAAGGTAAAATGAGTTTTGTAAACTAAAAAGTCTCAAAATTAATTCTTTGAATGGAGCAGTCTGTAGTAGTTCTCTTTACATCTAAGGTCATGAGGACTTGGATAACAATTTGGACAGCCTTGGTCCACATTTACTTTTCCGCCGTATCCATGTGGCCGATGGGTTTCTGTGTGTATAAGTATGGGTTAGAAGGGTTACCATCACCTAGATTACAGCCTGATCAGACAGGGCAGATTCAGAAATTCAGATATTCTAATTCACATTCAATAATATATATTTTAAAAGTAATATGTTGTTATAGACTATTCTGTAACTCTCCCCTTCAATTCAGTTTAATAAACTTTTATTAACGACCTGGGCAAGCACTATTCTTAAAACTGAGGGTACAAAGACAAAAGTGAAAATATTTTCCACCCTCAGGGAACTTACATTCTGCTAGGGGAGAGCCCATAGGTTGTAATTATTGCTCATATTAAAAGAATTTTACAAAGAATTTCCCTCATACCAATTTGCTGAAGTCTACAGTACAAAGATTATACCCATTTTGAAGTCTGCAGTGCAAATATTATACCCATTTTACAGCTGAGGAAAAGAAGACTCAGAGCAGTTCAGTGACTCACCCTCTGTCACTCAGTTAATAGATATTCATTGTTCCATGCATTGCTTACACTATTCCCCTTTTGCTTAATGGTCAGTTAATTCAAACCAGACTACTCATATCCAATCCTCATCCTTTCTTCTTGCTTTTATTCACTCTAGGCCCCAAGGTTGGGATTAATTCCTTCCTAATTCCCCCATATCTCTCTCTCCACCCAGGAGTGTGCTGGAGCCAACACATACTGACCCTGATTATTGAAATTTCATTCTGAGTTTTCACACCTCAGAACTCAGCAAATGTCATGAATCGGTACTTGATTTATTTTTGTTGTATGTTGATTGTTTAGACTTAAGAAAGTAATGGAGAAAATATTAATTAATGCAAATAAAACTTTAAAATGTGTCATGTGAACATTTTTTCCCCTGAGAGTCAGTCGTCTAATACTTATCAGCATACCTCTATGCCCACTCATCTATTTCCAAATGGCAAAGTAACTTACTTCCAAGGTCCATTTCTGTTGCAACCTTCTCCATGAAGCCTTCCTCAGTGGAAGTATTTTATTTCACGTGAAATTATTCTCTCTTAAAATCTCTAACAGCACTCACATCCCATCCAGCTTACCTCCCTGGACATCTTGCCATCTGCTTCTACTTCTCGCTCTGGGAATAGTAATCAAATCTTTTTTGCCATTGCTTCTGGAAAGGGTGTGACAATCCTATGGATCTACTCACCATCTCTGTATGTAGCCATCCCAGATCTAATCTCCTTTCTTTAGGTACCACGCCCTTATATGTTCTGTCTGTCCCTGCTAAAATGTAGGGAGAGCTACCTTTATGTTTTTATCCTTTGCACCTAACAGTTCCTGGAGCACTGCAGACATTTAATAAACACTTTTTTATTCATTTATTTATTTTTTACTGAATTTGTATTGGAAATATTCTGACTCATAACAATTATCTGTGAAGTCAGAAGTTCTCCCTAAAAATGCCCCAGGTCATTTCAGGTCAGTCATTACTCAAAACCTTTGCTCATAGACTCCCATAGATGTTCCTTTTGCCAGCCAACAAGGAGACACATTAATCCAGAGAAAAAGGAATTTAAACTACCTAACAAAATAAATTTCAAGTAAAATTCCCTCCATATGCACAGATTCCTACAGTCCTAGGGTGGAGTCCCTAGTGAACCGCTTCTCTGCTTCTGATTGCTGCTCTCCCTGGTGACAGGTTTGGTGATGTCCCCAAGCTATGGACTGCTGGTCTGCAGGGTGATCATGTGGTCCTCCATGGCACTGCTTTCATTGGACTGACTTTTTTTTTAGGTCCTTCACTCACTTCTGAACACTTTTGTACAAATTTTACCCCCCCCCCTTTTTTTTGAAGATTGCAAACTCCTCAAGGACAAGACTTTTACTCATTTGATCTTTATATTCCCTTTGCCTGGCTTAGTGTCTTTCACATTATATTAACTTAATAAAAGATTATCAATACAATTGAATTGTATTGGGTTTTGAAATTATCCAACCAGTGTTAGAATCAGAATGATAGAAAATATGAACATTCATTCAACAAGGCTTATTAAGCACTTACTATGGGCCAGGCACTATGTTAGGCGCTTGCTAGGGTTTCATACACAAAACCACGCCAGTCCCTGACCTCGGAGAAAGCAGGTTGAGTTGTGTTACCTTATTGAACTACTTGTTTTCAGAAGATGAAATATCTCTTTCCTTTTAAATTCACATATGTAGTTCAGAAGCCGTTGGATTTCCTTGACTTGTTATGAAGGATTTAAAAAATGCTAGCAGTCATTTTAAGGCATCATACCTTCTATTAGCAGCAACTTGTCTCACCTCTCTAGGTAGGATCAGAGCTTTGATGTTAGTGCATACAAGACACTTGCTTAAGTATCCCGTTAGATGTTTGTGTTAGAACACTGACATTCTGTCCCCTGCTGTTTTTCTCCTCTGTCCTTCCTTAGCTTTCCACTTACCATATTATCTGGAAAATGATTTAGGGTGTGCCTGTTGCCAAGATACTGAATACTCTTCACATAATAATATGCTAAAAGAATAATTGAAACTGGCTCTGGTACTCCAAGGTAAGGATCTGATTAATAGATATGAGGCAGGAGCTCAGGCTATGGAGAAATATGACAGAAATAGGCAGCAATGTGAAAAATATGAAACGAGTGTTGAGACAAGTTCTGTCAGACAGGGCAAACTAGCAATTCTGAGCTAAGGACAGAATTTTCTAGAAGGATGGCTGGTCTTCAAAACTTAGGTAATCACTTCTCACCAGGGAAAAAGGATAAAAGAACTCTCTCTCTCTCTCTCTCTCTCTCTCTCTCTCTCTCTCTCTCTCTCTCTCTGTGTCTCTCTCTCTCTGTCTCTCTCTCTCTGTCTCTCTCTTATCTTCTCTTCCCCCCATCTCCTCCATCCTTTCCTCTCTTGTTTTTTTTCTCTCTCTCTCTTTCCTCTCTCTCTCTCTCTCTCTCTCTCTCTCTCTCTCTCTCTCTCTCTCTCTCTTTCCTCTCTCTTTCTCTCTCTCTCTCTCTCCTCTGTCTGTCTGTCTCTCTCCTCTCTCTCTCCTCTTTCTGTCTGTCTCTGTCTCTCTCCCTCTCTCTTCAGTCTTCTCTTCCTTCCTATAGTCAGCTTTTGCTATTGTTAGCTTCATGACATAATACCAAACTTTTGATTTCTTCATCAAATGTTGAAAATGCAGTATGTCCCTAAACTAGAGACAAAAGAAGGGTTTGGAGGGTTGCCGATGATGCTGGCAATTCTGTCTCACAGATTTCTCAATTGTTTTTCCCAGAAAAGGGACAGTTTGGTCCAAGGTAATGGTAAATGAGGATCACAATGACAAAAAAATGATTTTGTAATTAGAAGCCTGATTTGCTTTCTGAGGAAAGAAAGGTCGTTCTAGAAGTTATGGCACAGCTAAACATGTCCCTGGCTGTAACCAGAGGGTCTCATAAGTGTGAATGTAATGAAAACTAAAGGACACACTAGTGGAAAAAAGTAAATCTGTGAAGTCCTAGAAGATGGTTATTATGTTGAAAGGTAGCGTGTTGTAATGGTCATAATCTTGGACAGAGTGAGGAAGACCAAAGTTCAAATCCCTTAACTGACACATATTAGTTGTATGAGCTGGGAAAGTCACTTAACCTTTCTGAGCCTCAGTTTACTCGTATGTAAAATGATGAGGTTGGACTACATAGATTCTAAGGTCCCCTTTATCTCTAAGTCTATGATCCTATTATCTGATGTGGCTCTTTGCACTGAAATTGGGAGATCCTGTTATGAGCTGGACTAAAATGTTGTTGCTTCCTTTTCAAGACTATTAAGAAATACAATCACTATCCACCAACTCCCCACTTCCATTCAATTTAATAAACTTTCAGCAAGCACCTACTATGTGCCAGGCATTGTGCTGGACAGGGAAAATATTTCCTGCCCTGAGGAGGCTCATGAATATCAAGAGTTGGAAACAACAACCTTTTGCTCCAAGTCCTAACAGTATCTCCCACTTCTAGGTCTAGAATTATGATACTATGAGCCTTCTTTGAGCAGAGTAAATTTGGAGTCAGAAGGCCTGGGTTCAAATCCCACCCTAGACACTTACTAGTTCTGTGACCACAAGTAGATCATTTAAGCTCTCTGTGACTTAATTTTCTCATCTGAAAAATGTGGAGGTTGAACTCAAAGATCTCCTTGCCTCCAGTAAATCCACCATCCTATGAATACATAGGTAATAAAATAAAAGAGAGTTCTTGTCTTCTTGTCCTACATAAATCCTTACCCAATCTAGGTGACAGGTTTGGGCTGATGTGAAAATCAAAGTGGAGGCAACTACTTTGTCATGACCTATTGGTCTTTGGACCACAACCAAGAATAAATCCCCATCAAACATTATTTCATATTGCCAGAGCATAAAGTAAGGTACTGCTGATCATTCAGTGACCTTATTAGCACATTTTCACAATAACGATTGTGTCTTTTTTTGAAAAGACACAACCCCCAAGCTTCATTGTGATATTCAGTAATGCTTGAGAGATAGCACTTTTTCTACTGAGGATTTTAAAACCTTTTGCAAACATTATCTCATGAATCCACAGTGTGATGACTGTGAGGTAGGTGGCAAATATGAACAACTCCATTTTATAGAGAAAGAAATTGGGACACTGTGAGTGTGACTTGGCTCTGGGCTACATAGAAAGTCACTGGCAGAGCTAGGAATAGCAAACAGGTCTCACTGCCTTGTAGACTAGTCCTCAGGCCAAAAGGTCTGAATTCTTGAGAGCTCAATATTGTCCTGGTGATTAAAAGTTCTCTAGTCTAGGGCATAATGATATTGCACATACATATGGTTCTCCTTCCTTTAGGGGAGGGGATGTTTTGTTTTCATCTTTGTATTCCCAGCTTTGCATATTAAATGCTTTTTTGAATTGAATTGAACCCATCTTATGGATGTCGAGGCTAGCCTATAGATTTAGACTTTAAAGACTCCAGCTAGAGGTCTCTTAGTCCAGTCCCTTCATTTTATAGATGAGGGAGGCAGTGACTAGTCCATTGCCTCTCTTGAGAGAATGAGCTCCTAAAAAGTAA
This sequence comes from Phalanger gymnotis, assembly GCA_028646595.1. Lineage (NCBI taxonomy): Eukaryota > Metazoa > Chordata > Mammalia > Diprotodontia > Phalangeridae > Phalanger > Phalanger gymnotis. The sequence goes on along the minus strand of CM053624.1, from coordinate 266,939,921 downwards.
GGATATTTTTTTTCATTCTTCTTGTATGCCCAGCACCCAAAGTCCCACTGGTAGCAAATAGCAGACCCTTCCCCTTACGACTCAAGGTCAGGTCCTCCAACTCCAAATCCTGTGCTCTTTCTATTGTATTGTATATCCCTTAAGCTCCTCAGGAACGGAGGGAGCAAGATTTCCAGGCCGAAACAGGCAACAAAATTCAAAGAAAAAACAGTCACTTAGAATCCTAGGGACATTTTAGGGGAATCTTTTCATTATACTCAAAGAGCTGCTTTAAATAAAAGCAAGAAATGAATCACTGAAGAGTCTTGCCTAGAAGCTTCCTGACCTTCCTTTACTGATAACATTTTTAAAAAATCTTTTGCCTTTTCCCCCTCTCTTCCAACTAGGATATTCCCAAATACTTGCAAACTAAAATTGCAAACCAAAGCCCTTTCTGTAGCAGCAGCCCTGGCAGAAGATACACTGGAGCTCTTAAGCTGTCTCCAAGACCAGTGAAGTGTTTGACAGGCAAGAGCACCTTGACTGAACTGTTTGATCCAGAGGCAAAACAAGCTGGACTTGCATGTGATGCAGGTATTGACCGCACTTAGGAATTTAATGTTTTCAGCCTATCTTTTTTTGGGGGGAGGGGAGATTGAAGAAATGTGATTTTTATAAAAAAATATTGCCTCAGAGAAACAGCTCTTTATCAGGGTGAGGAAGAGGCCCAGAGTGAGACTAAAATGTCCCTATCTACATCTTCTACCATGCTCTTATCACACAGTAAGTGCTAAATAAATATTGCTTAAAGGAATGTACATTTTAAGTATGAAAGCTCTAGGAACTCTGATCAACACAATGACTATTAATGATTCCAGAGGATATATGGTGTTTAATTTCTGGCAAAGAGGCGGTAGACTCAGGTTGCAGAATATGGCACATATTTTTTCTTGACATGGCCAATGAAAGAATCTGTTCTACTTCATGAGGCATATTTTTTCTTTTTCTTTTTCATCCACTGGGGTGATGAGTGGGAGGGAGAGAAAGTTCTATTAAATAAAAATAAAATTTAACTAAAAAGAATGAATATTCATTTTATGCTACTTTATTTTATCTGAGAATAATACCACAAAGGACTACATGGGGGATGGGTAATTGAAGAGTATAAACAAGATTTAGCTTGTGAGAGCCTTTTGTTATGAAGTCAAGATAGGGAACTTGATCCCTAAATTGTCTAAGGATCCTGGCTATATTCCATGGCCATAATGAGTACCAGCCCGCCATCTTGAAAATGTATGACAAGCATTATGTGGTGTGAAAGCGTGGCTGAGTCAATGCAAATGCATTACAAATTCTATTATGAGGGGAAACCATTGGGATAAAAATAAACATTGACCCTACTGACAGTGAGTCTCTAGTGTTGTCTTTGTATGCAGTTAGATAATAGTGCGTGAAGTTCATCCCAGCTCAGCCCTTGATGAGGTCATGGATCCACTGAGGGACGAATTGATTTGTTAGCAGAAGTAATGATGAGAACCCTTGGGAGTGAAGATGGACAGTCAAGATTTGCTAGCGTAGGTGATTCCTATTCAAGTATGGGTGCCCTGCTTGAGCACCTTCCAACTCTGGGCTGACACTTCTTAATGCCAACAATTCTTCAGGACAGCCAGTCAGTCAACAATCATTTATTTAGTGTTTACTATGTGCCAGGCACTGCGCTAAGTGCTAGAAATACATATACAAGGAGAAAGAAAGACCATTCCTGACCTCAAGGAGCTTAAGTAATAAGTAATAGGAGGAGACAATGCATAAAAAGAAGTGAAAGGGTGGGGTTGGGGCAAAGGTATCAGGTGAAAGGGCATGGTAAAGAATGTCTGGAGTATACATGTAGAGGAATGATGCATGACTGGCCCGGGTAGCCTCCTTAAATGGAGGTTCTGGGAGGAGCCATTAAATCAGGGGGAGAAGCCAAAGGATACTTCCAATGTGTGAATCCAGGTCTGGAATGAGCTTCAGGATAAAGAGTTGGGGCATGATGGAGGAAAGGGCATGGCAGAGGAAATCAAGAATGAAGCCTGACGAACTCAGTTTCAGAACTTTTGAGTTGCGAATGCTAGTGGGACACGCAGAACTATAGCGAAGAATTATTGAACCTAGAGAAAATCTAGTTGGGTGTGGGCAGAGGCAAGGATAGTCTGCTCGAGGTACAGTCAAGCTGGAAGAGGAATCACTCAACCCCCGGAGAATCCAGCCTTGTCCTCCAAGGCATGGTCAGTGACCTCCAACCCCTGGGAAGAGGTAAAGGATGGAGGAGTGGTAGGAAAAGGTAGGCAGTTGGAGGGAGAGGCTGAATTTGCTAATTAACATATGGAATTTTTAAATGGGGGCAGGCACATCCAGTCCTTTGGATATTTGCCAGGAAAGACCACAATGGCAACAGGGAGTAAGGTTTCAATCACACTTTTATAAGGCACAGAGAGTGAGTGACAGGGCTAAATGGCTCAGAAAGTACAAACATAAATGGAGCAGGGAGAGTACAAAGATAGGTAGTGTGGGGACAGGGATGGAGTGGTAGAGGAAGGCAGGCATCATGGGGAAGAGAATGAGGAGGGGGGCAGAGTCTCTTACATAACCACGGATTAGAGTTGGGAACAGTATAGATCCAGATGGAGATGGAGGAGTGCTTGGGAGAGCAGGAGTCTCATTTTTGCAGGGTTTTGATGGGGGACAGATTAATTTTTATCTGTGCCCCCTTGGGGTTAGTTCATTAATATATCCACATCATCTCAAAGTTATCAGCAACATTTGGTGTTTTGCTGGTCTTGCTGTGAATGTCTGTCACTTATCCGAGGCTTTCAGTGCATAGGCAGTAAATGGGACTTTACAGCAAGGGGTAGCTGGCATCTCTTAAGTTAGCACATAGTCTCAGGATGTGATTTTTAATTAACTTATTATACAGTTTTCAAGTAACTGTTGTGTTCCCTTGATCTATGGAATAGTCTGTAAGTGACTTCCCAGGTTCCCCTTTGCAATCTTATTTCTCGCTATTATTACTTTATGCTGGCAACTTGTAAACTTACTCTAATAATTAGGAGGAGAAAAGGTGGTCAGGGAGACCAGAACAAGATACAATTTCAAAACAGATGTCATGGTGATGAGACCCAAGGGTGGCATTCTAGACCAGGTGAGAGAATGGACTGGTCATATTACATGGCACAGGTCAGCGGAGACTGGTGGACTAGAATGCCACCTGAGCAGGAAGTGAACTCTTTGACTTTCAGTACCCTGGGACAAAGTTCCAATTGCCCTGCTCAAGTTTGAGTATGGGGAGGAGACATCTGGGGTCATCTGATTGGAGATAACCAACAGATAGCTGGAAACAGGGGACTGGAGCTTGAAATGGTTCTTTTGGGCTATCTGAGGATTTACCAATTCTATGTAAAACAAAGAACATCGGGGCAGCTAGGTGACGCAGTGAATAGAGCACTGGCCCTGGAGTCAGGAGGACCTGAGTTCAAATTCAGCCTCAGACACTTGATACACTTACTAGCTATGTGACCTTGGGCAAGTCACTCAACTCCAATTGCCCTACCTTCCGCCCTCCAAAAAAAAAAGAACATCAAAATAGACACATTAAAGAACTGACTGGTCTAAAAATTGGGACGTGAGGCCTTGTTTTATAGAGATTTTGACTGGTTATTTTAAAACTTCAAGTATGTATATTTAAATTAGGAATGAAAGAATCCACTTTTCTAAGAGTAGGTCAAGTCAAAATTTGTTGTTGCCATTATTTAGTAGTAATGTTTTAATACTAGGTTTGTTTTACATATCTAAATATTATGTCTAAGATTAATGAATTCGGTCTTTAAGATAGTAGTTGTAAAAAAGCATCACTATACACAAATGTAGCCCCCTGAAACTGTGATGATCCCATAGGAGAATAAATGAATGAATGAATAAAAAAAGATAGATTAAGTGAGATTGTAGATTATTTTCTAAAGCGCTTAGCCGACAGGATTGCTTGTTTAACATTCTTCCTAGAACTATTTGAGATATTCAATACTTTGCATTTCTTTTTTTTTTTAATTTATTTTTGACATGTTTGGTTTTCAGCATTGATTTTCACAGGCGTTTGAATTACAAATTTTCTCCCCATTTCCTCCCCCCCC
>CM053624.1:266884342-266935273 GCA_028646595.1 Phalanger gymnotis | reverse complement strand
GTTGGGGCCCTGCTTCCCTCTGCCACTTTGTGGGTTCTGCAGCTCTAGAATTGGTTCAGAGCCATTGTTTTATAGGTTTCTGGAGGAACTTGGTGGGGAGCTCACGCCAGTCACTGCTTCCCAGCTGCCATCTTGGCTCCTCAATACTTTGCATTTCAACCTGATTTTCTCACCCTGAATTTAAATGGTAGGTGATGAAAGGGCAAGAAAAAAAGTCATTACATCCAAAAAAGCATAAAACAGTTATTGTAGCTGCTTCTTTGAAGTGTCCTCTGAGCTTCAGCTTCCTCATCTATAAAATGGGTATGTGTGGACTCTGAAAATACTCCTAGCTAATTGCATTTAATAGATAATTGATAGTTTCTCTTACTTTACTTTCCGAGGACTTCATGATACATTGGAAAGAGCATTGCATCTGGAATCAAAGGACATGTGTTCAACCTCCAGGTCCACAGTCATAACCCAGGTTTTGCCACAGGTCACTGAAATTAAAGGTGTGCGAAAATTTAGTAGGTACTCTCCTTTAGCAGTATCAATGCCACAATTGTTAGGTAGTTTTCTTCCCTCTCAACAGGACAGAGTATATAATGTTTACTCATATTATTTTCATATCATGGATTGAAAATTCTACTTGAATTAATTGCTTGTATTATTTGTCTCATGTGTTTTGTGCTGTTAGTTCCTAGGGCCAAAATTGCTACTTCCAGCTATTCCACTTTTTACCTTGCTATGACCTTGGACAGCCGGAAAAGGAAATGGCAAACCACTCCAATATTTCTGCCCCAAAAAACCTCAATAGGGTCATAAAGAGTAGGACATGACTGAAAAGTGACTGAAACAACAACTGACCTTGGACAAGTGACTTAATCTCTTTGGGCCTCAGTTTCCTTATCTGTAAAATGAGAGGACTAGACTAGATTACCTCTAAATCTGTGATCCTAATCTTAAATTTTGCAAGGGATTAGCAAGGCAATAAACACAATATAAATGATAATTGTCAATATGCCTATGTAGTTCTGTATCACCAAATACGAGACTCTCCATATAGAAGGTAGAAGAAATAAACCACTTATTCAGACACCAGAGGACAAGATCCCAAAACCAATAAGCCCAATCCATCACAGCAGGGAAGAATACAATACACAATATCGCATCAGAGAACCAGTCCATCCCAGAGCCATCCGCCCCCCTGCTGGGGCCTTCCCACAAACACACTCACAGCACAGCTAGCATGCCCACCTCTGCTCTCTCCCTCAGTTCTAACTTGCTGTAATAGCAATTAGGTTGAGTGTCTTTGATTGAGTCTTATTAGGTGCTAAGTCCCAGGCCCAAACCCCTATCTATTAGGTGCTAAGCCTATGTGGGCATGAATCCCTCAGGGTCCTAAGGGGAGCTGATAAGACCAGAGCCAATAGTAGGAGCCTGAGTTCTGGTTGCTCAGATGATGTTTGATGACAGCTAGAGTGTATAAAAAGAGAGAACAGAGCTATTTGCTGATGTGGAGACTCTGGGCAGCTGTAGTTAAGAGCCCTCCAGCTTGTAAACCCGAACGTTGGGACTTTGTTAAACTCTCGTAACAATGCATTGAGATTTCAGTCAGACAAGGTCTGTCTGTTGATGTTTGTAATTTGTTTGTGTTTGTTCTGAACTTCAGGGTGCTGGCTTTTTCCCCTGAGCTGAGTGAATGATATTTGTATGTTGGATTAAAGTAAGATTGTTAACCCCTTAACGTTGCTTTCCTTAGTAAAGCAGATCAAAAGAACCTGTGTTGGCAGCTTTCTGTGTGCTGGTTGTTAGTGGGTCTTACACCCCTACAGGAGCTGCTAGCAGATTGTTAAAACACTTGCTCTCTCCACATTTCCTGTGGCACATTTTCCTTCTCTCAGCAAGCTCCTCCTACCACATGTGACTTAGGCTTTCTGGGACATAAGCAGGTCACATGGCCTATTAATGAGTGGGAAAGATCATCAAATTTAAATTACCATTACACCATCCCATCCCATCTCATCCCATCCCATCCCATCCTATCCCATCCTATCCTATCTCATGCTCATCTTATCCCCTTCTATCTCATTACATCCCATCTTATCCCATCCTATTCTATCCTTCGGATCCTAGCCTGTCCTATCTTTTCCTACCCTACCCTACCCTACCCTGTCCTGTCCCATCCCAACCTGTCCCATCCTGTCCCATCCCATTTTATCCTACCCTATCCTATTCTACCCTACCCTACCCTGTCCTGTCCTGTCCTGTACTACCCTGTCCTATCCTATCCTATCCTATCCTATCCTATCCTATCCTATCCTATCCTATCCTATCCTATCCTATCCTATCCTGTCTTATCCTGTCTTGTCTTATCCTATCCTCCACTGTCCTGTCCTATCTTGTCCTGTCCTATCCTATCCTACCCTGTCTTATCTTATCCTGTCTTATCTTATCCTCTACTATCCTGTCCTATCCTGTCTGACCCTATCCTATCCTATCCTATCCTATCCTATCCTATCCTATCCTATCCTATCCTATCCTATCCTATCCTATCCTATCCTCTCCTGTCCTGTCTTGTCCTGTCCTGTCCTGTCTTATCCTATCCTATCCTATCCTATCCTATCCTATCCTATCCTGTCCTGTCCTGTCCTGTCCTGTCCTGTCCTGTCCTGTCCTGTCCTGTCCTGTCCTGTCTTATCCTATCCTATCCTATCCTATCCTGTCTTATCCTATCTTGTCTTATCCTCTACTGTCCTGTCCTATCCTGTCCTATCTTTTCCTACCCTACCCTGTCCTGTCCTGTCCCATCCCATCCTGTCCCATCCTGTCCCATCCCATCTTATCCTACCCTATCCTATTCTACCCTACCCTGTACTGTCCTGTCCTATCCTATCCTACCCTATCCTATCCTACCCTATCCTATGGTATCCTATCCTATCCTATCCTATCCTATCCTATCCTATCCTATCCTATCCTATCCTATCCTATCCTATCCTATCCTATCCCATCCTATCCTATCCTATCCTGTCTTATCCTTTCCTATCCTGTCCTGTCCTATCCCTTCCCATCTCATCCCATTCATTCTATCTCATCTCATCGTAGATTAGAGGTAGAAGAGACCTTAAAGGTCCACTAATCCAACTCCTTCATTTTACAGATGAGGAACTGAATCCCAGAGAAGTCAAATGACTTGTCAAGGACATAGAGGTAAAAAGTGTAAGAGTTCTAACTAGCAATTTTGGCACTGGAGACTAGAAGCCTAGGAACTAGGAACCAGGTTCTCTAGCTTCGGGTCCAGTACCTTTTGCACTGTGCCTCTAACAATTTTAAAGATCTAGGCAGCGGTACCAGCCCCATAGTTAAGACAAAAACATCCAAAATATCCATCAGGGATGTCATGGCAGTTGTAGATGCTTGAGCCTCATTGTCTTTAGAAATTGGGTATGTTTTTATTTTACTTTTTTCCTTATCTGGCACTGGACTGACTTGAATAAGTCTAACCATCATGTGCTTCATTTTAGACAATTAAAAAATGAACAAGCATTAACTCCTTAGAGAAAACTATTACACCAGTTTTTTTTCCAACTCCTTAAATATATAATGTGTGTTCTAAATATGTGGGCTTGGTAAAGAAGGGCCTAATGGATGCATTTTATCATAAACAAAGGAGATTTACATATTCACTTATTGATAGTGGCATTCTATTAATAATTGAACCACAGTTTCAGCCCAGGATCCCATTCTTCAAATGTGGTTTGTGATGTATTGTGGAATATGCTTTGTGTGGGGAGGTGTTAGTAGAGACAAGCATTGTTAGAAATTCACGACTGCCCGTTCATTTTATAACGTCATGTTTTTTAAAGAATCACTCATTGGATTCACAAGTAATACAGAATTTATTTGGGACAAAAGAGGGGAAAACTGTTGTTTCCTTTAATAGTAGGTCAGAATGCACACCCACCAGCGTGCCGCTGCTCAGCTGGGCTACCATAATGGCTAATGTGAAAATATTCTTAATAGTTTCTCGTGCAGATGGAAATGATTTGAATAATGGGTGTCATTTGGCACAAGTTTTCCATCTTTTAATAATCACTTGTGCATCCTAGAGGGCTAACAATTCCATTTCATTCAACCCTAAATGTAAATATTAAAAAATACAAAAGAATTTTGCAAATATAAAAAAAAGGAATATGCAGGCATTGCTTTCTTATCCCAAATTCATCTGCTTAGCACAGTCCCTGGCACATAGTAGTCAAAAATAAATATTTATTGACTGACTGTATGATAAACAAACAAAAAAAGAGTAGTTCAGTAGTGACTTGGTTTAGTTTAGAAATTGAAAGATTATAAGGAAGTAGGGCTTGAATAGAAAGGAGGCTGTAAAGATCTATGTGGCTTTGAATAAATTCTTAGAATTCTCTGGGCCCCAGCTTCCTGGAAGGCTTGAGTAAAAAAGAGACCACAAATCCCTTTGAACGGTATTTCTCTTATCTTATAGTCACAAGATTAAACTAGAAGGAGCTTTATAAGTCATCAAGTCCAACTCCTTATTTGACAGATATGGAAACCGAGGCACAGAGAGGCTAAGCGACTTGTCCAAGATCACAAGTATCTGAGGCAAGATTTGAACCTGTGACTCTCTAACTCCAAGTCCAGTATTTTGTCCACTATACCAGGTTACTTCGGTCATTTTTTTCTGTGATTGAGAACAAAGGTGTTGAACATACATGTGGAATACAACACTTCTGAGTATGGCCCAAACCAGGTTAAAATGCAATTGGGAAATATTTAACAAAATAAATAAAAATTACAATAAAACCTACCTAATATTACATTTTAAAATTAAGTCAATCTGCAGTCTACAGGGATCCTTATTATGGTTTAGTGTCCTCTATTTCGATTTGAGTCGGACTCTCTGCTCCCGCCATCTCTGTTCTCTCCTAGCAGCCGTAAATAACTGGAGAAAGGCTAATTCTCCTCTTAACTGAGAGGAAGAATGTGGGCAATGGGGGAAACACAGTATTGAGGAGGCGGTGAACATAGAGTATCAGTAATGCCTCTTTTGGACTAAAAAATCAAAATAAAACAGATTCCTACCTCATGTATCTAGTGTGGCCCAGTGGAAAGAGTGCTAGGTTTGGTTAGAAGACTTAGGTTCAAATTCCCATTTCCCCAAATACTCATGTGACCTTGGGCAAGTCACTTAGACCCCTAGTTTCATTGTAAAATGGAGAGTTTGTACTCAATGACCTCAAAAGAACTTTCTAGCTTCAAGTCTAAGATCTCAGGATCCTCGCATTTCTCAGAGGGTGGAGTACTAATAATTATCTGCATTTCACAGATTTGGAACTAAAGCAGGTACATTTTAAAAGTCTATTAGAATCCAAATTTCATTCTGATCCAGGGCTCCATAGATCAGATGACACCACCTTCCATTTACTGATAAGAAGGTTGTCACTGCCGGATATGGTAGTGTGCAAATTACTTAAGATGAGCAATGATTTTTATATGGTTTCATTTGTGAAAGCAATGGTCATGCATATGTGCTTCTATGAAAACTCTCTCAGAATGTCTGATTTTGAACAGATGAAACCAATTAATTTGGTTTCCCTAACCTCTAGTTAGTTCTTTATCAGTTGAATCCTGGATTTCGTTCCACATACAGCTGTTTCATTGTTCTTTTGTTGTGTTTTTAATTCTGGGATTTTTTAAAACAGTGGACATTACTCCATATAAATGTGAAAAAGTAGTCTGTTTTAAAGAGCACACTTCAATGACTGTTAGATATTCTGTGTGATTTTTAGTGTGAGGAAATAACATATTTCAAAGATGATTCAAGTCCATAATGAAACAGCAACAGTTAGGCCGAAGCTTAAGGAACGTGTAGTTAAATAAATGACAAGAACTGACAACATATTGTTATAAAACAGCCTAATTAATCATCTGAAAATAAGCAAAGTCATGTTCAGAGGGATCTGGCAGCTGGAGAGGCTGTAATTGATTTCTCTCTAGTAGTGGATAGAGTATTGGTCTTAGGGTCATTAGCTATGTAAACCTGGGCAAGTTACAACCTGTTGGCCTCAATTCCCTCAACTATAAAATAGGGATCATAATAGCACCTACCTCACAAAGTTGTTGGGCAGCTAGGTGGCTCAGCGGATAGAGCACTGGGTTTGGAATCAGGAAGACTCATCTTTATGAGTCCAAATCTAGCCTCAGACACAAGTGACTCTAGGCAAGTCACTTACTCCAGCTTGCCTCAGTTTCCTCATTAGTAAAATGAACTGACAAAGGAAATGGCAAACTACTCCAGTATCTCTGAATAGAAAACCCCAAATAGAATCATGGAGAGTTTGACACAATTGAAAAACAAATTTAAGAACACAAAGTTGTGAATATCAAATTCTGTAAAGTGTTTACTTAGCACAGTGTCACATAGTGGGAACTTAATAAATGCTTGTGCCTACCCTCATTTTCTGCCTTCCCTTATACAATATGGTATAGATTTCTTGAAGTTGGAAGAACAGTGAGAAGGCCATTTTCAAAAAGCTGCTAACCATTTCTGTGAAGGAAAAAATGCTTGTCATAATTAATACAAAGTACCGAAGTTCAGCAAAAAAGGTAACTTTTACTGATGAAACTAATTTTTTAATTCAAGGATATATCAAAACCACTGTCAGAAGACATCCAGGTGAGCATGCAAGACCTGGACAACTTCATCAGACTATAATATGTCCATCCAAAGATGTATTGGGGATTTTTTTCTACTTTCAGTGAGTCTGATTAAACGTAGTTGACATACTGAGAAGCAGGAATGTTCCAGAATTATAAAAATTCCCGAATTAAGATGGATACTGAAATATAACCTAACATAGAGCCACACATCAGAAAAGGTTAAGAAATATATCTAAGAGATGGAGATGAATCTGTTTCAATGGCCTGGGGACTCACTTGATTTAAACCCCATTGAAAACCTGTGGGCTGTTATCAAAGGTATGCCTAGAAAAATGGACCGTTCATCAAAGATAAGTTTAATAGCCAATGTGATAGGTCAAGTCAAAAAGCACTTATTAAGCACCTACTGCATGTTAGACACTGTGCTAAGCACCGGATACTCAAGGAAAGGCAAAAGACAGTCCCTGCTCTCAAAGAGCTCAAAGTCTAATGGGGGAGAAACATGAAAATAACTATGTACAGGATTCTGTGGATGAATTGGAGACAATCCATTGAGTAAAGGTACTAGCTTTAAGCGGGATTGGGAAAAGCTTTTTGTAGAAGGTCAGTGTTAGCTGAGACTTGAAGGAGGCCAGAGAAGTAAGGAGGCTGAGATGAATAGCTTTCCAGGCATTGGAAAATTCCAAGAGTTAGGAGATAGACTGTTTTGAGGGAAGAACAACAAGAAGGGTGGTGTCACTGGATCACAGAGTACTTAAGGGTAAATAAAATGTATAAAGACTGAAAAGGGAGGAAGTGACCAGGTTATGATGGCTTTAAAAACCTAACAGATGATTCTATATCTGATCCTGCAGGTTATAGGAAGCTAAAGAAGTTTATTGAATGGGGAGGAGGGATGACAGTCTTGCTTTAAGATGATCAATATAACAACTGAGTAGAGAGCATGGAATGCAGTAAGGAAAGACTTTTGACAGGGAAGCTGACCAGTTTAGGTCAGTGCAATAGTCCAACCGTGAGGTGATGAGGCCCTGTACCAGGATGGAAGCAGTGTCCGAGGACAGAAACGGATGCATACAAGAGCTATCATGGTCTCATAATGACAAAATGTGTCAAAATCTTGTGAACTCAATATAAAATAAGTAATTATAATAAAAAGTATATTTTATATTACATATTACTAATTTTTGCAGGTAAATTTTTTATTTTTTATTATAGCTCAATAAGCTTCATGGTTTATTATATCTCAGTAAATTCTAAAGTTGTATTAGAGGACTAGGCAAGAGCTTAGAGGGTCTCAAAGTTGTTTTAATTTGCATTTCTCTAATCAGTAATGATTAAGAACATTTTTTCATATGACTATAAATTGTTTTGATTTTGATTTCTTCATTGGAAAACTGCCTGTTCATATCCTTTGGCCATCTATCAATTTGGGAAATGACTCATATTCTTTTAGATTTAATAAAGTTCTTTATATATTTGAGATATGAGACCTTTATATGAGAAACTGTCTATAAATTTACTCTTCCCTCTCCCCAATTTCATACCTTCCTTCTGATCTTGGCTACATTTGTTTTATTTGAACAAAAACTTTTTAACTTAAAAAAGTAATCCAAATTATCCATTTTACACCTCACAGTGCTCTCTTTCTCTTGTTTATTCACAAATTGTTCACCTATCCACATCCATAAGTCCGATAGGTAACATCTTCCACATTCTTCAAATTTTCTTGTAATATCTCTCTTTATATCTAGGTCATATATATATATTTGACCTTACCTTGGTAAATCATGTAAGATATTGTTCTGCACCCAATTTTTGCCAGACTGCTTTGAATTTTCCCAACAATTTTTACCAAATAATGAATTCTTATCCAAGAGAACATCATATACAGTAACAGCAATATTGTTTTAAGAACAACCTTGAGTGACTAAGTCTTTTTGACTATTATATATACCCAAATTAATGAAAAAGGACCTATGAAGGAAGACACTATCGGCATCCAAAAAAGAACTGATGAATGAAAGTTTGGATGGAATTGATTTCACATATATATGTGTATGTGTGTGTGCATATATATGTGTATACACACATATTTCTGTCTAATGGTAGCTATCTCGGGGGAGGAAGGAAGAAAAAAAGGAAAAAAGAAGAAAGTTACGTGATAACTTTATTATATATTTAAAAGTAATAGCAAGTTGTACATAATAGATTTGCAGTTTCATTTGCAATCATCTTTTTTATTCTACTGTTATGGAAATGTTTACTTCATAAATTAAAAATAAAATAAGTAATATTAAAAGAAAAAGAGCTAAAAGGGTCAGTTCCACTTACAGCAACATCTAGAAGTCTCCTAGTTCATGGACTTATTTGTTACTAAATCAGTATATACTCTGAATGTATGATAAGACTGCAGTATAAAGGGGTAAAATCCCAGGAATGGGTCAGTCAATTTTCTGATGTTTTGCCTCTGATTCTCTTGTCCCTGCAGATTTATAAAAGTATAGACATTTCTAAAAATTTTGCTTCATTTGTTTATGATTTATTCTCTGCCAACTTCCAAAATAGACTTAAATCAACAATACATAATCTTGGCAATGTAGAATTACAGTTTTCTTCACAGCATCACAGGATTTTTATGTTGAGAGGGTCCTTGGAAGCCATAGAATCCAATCCATAGCTGAATAAAAATCCCCTCTCTATAATATCAGTGAAAAATCTTTAATTAAAGACTTTTGGTGAGGCGAAGCCCACTACATCCCAAAGCAGCCTACTCTACTTTATATTTTCACTGTTCAGTCATTTTGGATTCTTCATGACCCCATTTAGGGTTTTCTCAGCAAAAATACTAGAGTGATTTGTCATTTTCTTTTTCAGCTCATTTTACATATGAGGAAACTGAGGCAAACAGGGTTAAGTGACCTGTTCAGGGTAACCCAGATAATAAGTATCTGAGGCCAGAGTTGAACTCAGGAAGATGAATTTTCCTAACTCCAGGCCCAGCAGCTCTATCCATTCCACCATCTAGGCTGTCCAACTTTTACGTAGCTCTACTTTTAGGTGGCTTTAGTTACTAGAAAGTATTTCTTTGACTCAGACTTAAGTCCACCTCTCTGAAACATCTTTAGTTACTCCTAGTTTTATCTTCTAGGGGCAAAGAGAACATCTTACCCCTCTTCCATAAAACAGTTCATCAGATACAGCTGTCATGTCACATCCTAAATCATCTCTTAGCTGGATTAAATGTTGCCAGGTTCCTCGTGGCATCATCTTGAGGCTCTTGGCTATCCATCCTCTGTTCCTTTTTCAGCCTATCAATGTCCTTCTTGTAATGTAGTGGCCAGAACTGAATACAGTATTGCCAGTACAACTTATTAGGGCCAGGCTAGAGTGGAACTATCAACGTCAGTAATATTTGAATGCTAAGCCTCATATTTATATGTTCAAAAAACCAACATCTCAAGTATTATATAAGGAGACATGGTTAGACAGCAGTTTGAAAAAGATCTGGGAGTTTTTAGTAGGCTTCAAGCTCCCAATGTGTTTGTCCTTAATTTACGAAGAGGACCATGACATCGGGGAAATGATGACATGACTTGCAGCTGACTTTGATTCGAGTGAGGGAGGGCTGTGCAAAATCACCAGCCTCACTTTCTCCTCCAGAGCCATCTAGGTCCAGTGGCCAGATATTCAACTGGATGACTGGAGATAGCCCAAGATGCAATGGAAGACTCTGGCCCTTTTAGGCTAAGGCCTTTTCAGGTTCTCACTTTGAGTGAGGTAACACCTATTCAGTGAATAGGCCTCTTTAAGAAGTGAGTCAAGGGATGGCCCTTTTAATTAAAAAAAAGTCAGAAAGTGATATGAAAGTCAAAAATGCTGATGCAACCTTTGGTTTTGGTTTCCAATGCAAATGAAAGAGGGAAAGAAAGAAAGAAAGAAAGAAAGAAAGAAAGAAAGAAAGAAAGAAAGAAAGAAAGAAAGAAAGAAAGAAAGAAAGAAAGAAAGAAAGAAAGAAAGAACAACTAAAAAAAAGAGGTAGAACTGTAGGGAGACCACCTTCTATTTCAGTCTTTTATTTCCTTTATTCTGTATCCTTACCACCGCCACCACCACAACAACTAGCATTTATATTGTGGCTTAAGGTTTGTAAAGCACTTTATAAATATTTCATTTCATCCTCATAACAATTTAGAGAGGTAGTTACTATTATCCTCATTTTACAGTTGAAGAATCTGAGGTAGATAGAGTGAATTTTCTGGGTTCGTAGGCTAGTAATTTCAGCCAGATTTGAACCCAGTTCTTTCTGACTCTAGGTCTGGCATTGTATCCATTCTGCCACCTAGCACGCATGAGCAGCAATAAGCTTCCTAGGTGTTGAGCCACCCTTCAAATTAAGTGGTCACTTTTCCCCCCAATGTTTCTAGGATTTCTATTTCAGAAAACAATTTCACTTGTTGACGAGAATTAGGTCGAGAATTTCTTTTCCTCTCATTGCTACCTCCAGCTTTTGGGCATTCGAGTTCCTATGTCCAGCCAAGAAAGTACGAACCTCTTTGCTCTTGGAAGAGAGAGAACTTCAGCAGATACCTAGAATCCCATCAACACTATGTCATGCTTCCATGCTGGGCTTCTGATCTGTTTCTTGTTTATGTTCACAGGATACAAATTATAAGCAATAAATTAGCAAATTAAAAAAACCCACAACATGGGTAACAAAGTAAATCAGAAATTTTAACGCAAGGAGGAAGATTTGAGTGCATAGATATTACCAAAATTGAGTGGGCTGGGATTCACAAATGGAATATGATCCTAGATAGGCATACCTTATTCAAAATGAATAGGATAAGTAAAAGAGGAGGGAATAATATCTATTAGGGAAGTATATGCATGTGAGGAAATTCATGAACTAGGGTTGGAGGGATGGGAAACATGCTGGAGACAATTAGGGTGAAGATCATTTAATGGGGGTAGAAACAGAAAGAATATTTGCCTTAGACTCTGAGACTCATACTCTGAGTATGCTACAGCATGTAGTAGTAAATGAAATTTGGTACTTGGAGTCATGATCACGCAATGGCTCTGTATCCTCTTCACTCAAAATTCCTCCCACTTGTTGGTGGATGGAGGCAGTTTGCTTTTTCCTTTTCAGTTTAAAGCCGTTTTGACTAGTCAGTCAACTAGCATTTATTAAGCACCTACTATGTGCCGGCCACTTTGCTAAGCTCTGGGGATACGAAGAAAGGCAAAAATAGTGCCTGCCCTCAAAGAGCTCATAGTCTAATGGATTATTAGATTTGAAAGATTCCAGAAGAATGCTTTTTATCAGATTTTCTTATGTCTACTCCAGGCCTGATTGAAAGAATCTTTCATTTCTCTCCTTTAAGTCCTGCTCCACAAATCCAGAGCCGTTCTCAAGCACCATCTTTGTAACTAGTTTTTCACTTTGCAGATACCTGCCTTTCTCTTCTGAAGTCCCCCTTGGCTTCATTTGGTAGGAGTGAGGGAAATACTACTTGTGCCTTGAAGATCTTCAGTTCTTTATTCAAGACTTCTTAATTCCTCGGCCATGCTTTCTATTGTCCTTCTGGAAAAAGGCATTTATGCTCAGTTTATAGGATGTCCTAAAAGTCTTAGGGCAGTTTCAAGCTTCAATAGCTATAATCACTTGAAACTACCCTAAGACTTTAGGGACACCCTGTATTACCAAAATACATTGTTCACATTTTTCCTGTCATCTTAAATCTTGGAAATCTGTTAATGAAGTCTATATTGTAGCATATCAGAGTGGATATGTATATGAAAACTGACCTATAAATAGTTTGTTTATTTAATGAGCCTGTGAGTTTTCCTTATACTTTCCCTACTCTGTTCCCCCTTTTAACTAACTACATGTTTTATTTACTATTCCTAGCTTGGCCTTGTCTGGTAAAGAACACTAGATAACAGATAGTTCATAAAGGAATCTCAAAATTACATTGTCTCTATCTTAAACAAGAGTGTTTCATTGAGGTTTCATCATTAGCCTCTTGACTATGAAAATGACTTACATCTAAGGGAATATGAGAGCAGAGCCAGACATGTATAACATTATGTAGGGGGCTCCATCTATTACCCTGTCTTATCTCTGCTTAGAAGTCTGCAGCCAGTCCATGGGAATTTACTTGGATTGGTCAGTGGTTCTGCAAAGCAAGGTCAGTGGGTTATTTTTGTATCTAGCCCAGTGATGAGGTCATTGTGCCAGGGCATAGACACTGAGGCACCAGAATCACTTTTAAAAAGCAGCTTCCACTTTCTCAACTGTTAAAAGTCAAGTTGGGAAATTAGGAAAAGAAGTATTTATTTTGAAACCAGATTTCAATTTTTCTGTTTAATAAGGGTAATTAGTAACATATTGGAAAAAAGAGAAGATTCTAAAGTAAGTTCTAAAGTAATTGAAGGTCAGCAACCCATATTTTTTGGGTTATCATGAATAGGCAAAAGGGTCTCTGACTCCTGGCAGCATACCTCATACTAAGATCTTAAAGAGGACAACACGGAATCAGGTGAATATTGTTGCAAAATCATCATCAAAACCATCATGCTAACTTTAGAAAAAGAGTTTGCATGTTGTTTTAAGAATGAGTCATTTGTTTGTCTAATTTTTTTATGACCATCTTGAGTCATAAGAATTTAACAGTATTCAAAGTATAACTCTCTGCCTCACTTGTTCCACATAAATGTATCATATATCACTATTCTTCATGTTTGAATATAATGCTCCTGAGTTGGAGCCCTTTCTGTATGTAAGTATGGCTAACCAGGGAAACAAACAACCCACATTCTTGTGCACACAAATGTGCACACATACATGCACGCACACTTTAGTTTGTAGATTTGCCTTTGGCTGCTATTTGCAGTGACTGGATCTGTTTTCAACTCTTAACTTTATCCTTAGTCTTTCATTCTTTCCAAATAGAATTGGACCACAGAATGTTAGAGCTTGAAGAGTTATCTTTAGATTATCTAATATAATGTCTCCCATTTACAGACAGGAAAACTAAAGCCTTGAGAGAACATCAATATGTTCAAAATATTTTAGAAGTGAAATTTCTGGGCAGCCAAGTGGGACAGTGGATAACATGCCAGGCCTGAAGTCAGAAAAACTCATCTTCCTGAGATCAAATCCAGCCTCAGACACTTACTGGCTGTGTGACCCCAGGCAAGTCACTTGACCCTGTTTGTCTCGGTTTCCTCATTTGTAAAATGAACTAGAGAAGGGAATGGCAAACCACTTCAGTATCTTTGCCAAGAAAACTCCAAATGGGGTCACAAAGGGTCAGACTCAACTGAAAAATGACTGAACGAAATATCTATAAACTATAACACATAAATAAAATATGATCTTTTAGGAGAAAAGGGAGCAAGAAGAAACATGCCATTAGAGAACAAGGAGAACAGTTATGGCAATTTCCTTGAATCAGAGAAGGGATAAAGTGTAGTTTGGTGGAAAGAGCACTGCCTCTGGTGTCAGAGAACCAGGGGTTCAGACCTCACCTCTCATGACTTCCTACTTGTGTGTAATTTTGGGCAAGTCACTTACGTTCAGTGAGCCTTAGTTTCTTCGTTTGTAAAATGAGGTTAGTCTAAACTGTTGGAAGTCTCTTCTAGCTCTAGATTAATGATCTTATGAATGTGAGAATATTTGGGCTACAAGAGGTCGCACGTTCACTTATTTAGGATTGGCAGGAACCTCAGAGTCTATCTTATCCAACCTTCTCATTCTACAGTTGAGGAAACCAAAGCCCAGAAAGGTAAAGTAATCTACTCAAGGTTATTGTGCTAGTTAGTGGCAGACCTCTGATGTCTCTGATCACTAATAGCCATCTTTTTCCTGTTTGTTTCATGTCAGGATTGTCTGTCTTGTTGCTGTTTCCCAATGTCCCATATTTAAGTGGATTCTTTTGATGTGGCTGGAAGCCCTTCTTGGAATCACTCTTTCCTGTCCCACTTGGCTCACTATCATCCCCAGTTCATTTTATCAGGGCCATTGCTCATCTATCCATCCCACTGTCATCCACTCTCCCCACGTACTCCACTACATGAGTTATATTCCAATATTCATGCTTCTGAGCTAGAGGGCCATTCCTGTTTCTGCCATAGCTCACAGATAATGAGGCTTAATCTGTCCAAGAAGCCAGATGTGACTTCTATAACAGGTCCAGTTCTTGAAGTCACACCACAATGGGAGGCTAAACATCACCGTTGCTCTTGTAAACCTTCAATTGGGTGCGGAACTTTCTGTCATGTTGGTGCCACACTGTCTGTTAGTCTCCTACAGGACCTGATTGCAGCTTTGGCTTCTCAATTGAGCTTTGGAAAATGAGCTTCTTGGGTAACAGAACTGAGTTTTGGTTTGTAGCATCGTAGCATGAATAAACATGCTTGGATTTGTGTATATCTTCTCTGGTTTAGGCTTACAACTAGTTCATTACATTAGATCAACTCTTTTTGTCATTTGCATGTTTTTCCATACATTATTCAAGAGAAAGGTCTTCATACACATCATCACCATAAATCACCACCATCAACAAAAATGGATAGATAAAAGGATAGATAGACAGACTGATTGATAGATAAATCTATCGACTGATAGTAAAGAACACACTAAATGCTAAATAGGAACTGTGGCAGCTAGGTGGTACAGGAGATCAAGTGCCAGGCCTGGAGTCAGGAAGATTCCATCTTCATGAGTTTAAATCCAACTTCAGACACTTACTAGCTGTGTGACCCTGGGTAAGTCCCTTAACTCTGTTTGCCTCAATTTCCTCATCTGTGAAATGAGCCAGAGAAGGAAATGGCAAACAACTCTAGTATCTTTGCCAAGAAAACTCCAAATGAGGTCACAAGGAGTAGGTGATGAGTGAAACAACTCACCACCAACAACAAATAGGTGATTCGGACTGTAACTGCTCCAGGACTGCAAAGGAAGAAGTCATCACCATTCAAAAGTGGAATAATAAAGGGAACTCTCTAAGATGGAGTGGAGTTTGAACTGGACTTAAATAAATAATTGTAAAGAATTTAATGAGTAGTGAGAAAGGACAATCCAAGTTGAGGAACAATACATTAAGTGTTTTTAATAATTACGTCTGGGAATATGGAGCTGGCAATATATAGTATGCTCAGTGGTCAGAGAGGTGACCAGTGTAACTGGAACACAGGGTTTGTCGAAATGAATGGTGGATATGATGGCTGAATGGGTCTATTGGAATCAGATGATAGAGGGTGCTGAATGCAAAACTAAGGAGTCTGGATTTTATCCTATAGTCAGTGGGAAATTGATTGGAGTTTTTTTTTTACAGGGTGAAGGATGCGTATATAAAATGTATATTTTGTTACATTTTTAAGAATAAGGTCTTATTGCAAATACTTCAAGGATTTGTCATTTTGTGGATGCCTTTTTGGGTGGATTTCTTCCATTAAATGCAGATTACAGCTTTTCTCTAACTTAGCATATGGTCTTTGTGAGTCGATGTGGTCAACAATCAATTACCCTATGTAAATATGTTGATAAACCTCTCTGGACTTAGCTAGAATGAATTGCAGACAAGAGACAAACTATCTCTTATTGGACCCATATCCAAAGCCATAATAATAACAACGATAATAATATTATTAATATTATATTATGATTTGTGTGTTGAGGGCGGGGGTGGTGGTGGTGGTGTATTTCCATACACATGATTTGGCCTTGCCTGTCTCATTAAATATTTATTAATTGTCAGTTGGGTGCATGATGCAATTCAATAAACAATTCTGACAAGACACAGCACTGTTTTCAATTCAACAAACATTTATTACGTGTTTACAATGTGCAAAGTTTCCTTTCCTTCATATGTTTCCAGCTCCAAGAAGACTTTCTATGAGATTTATGTGTAAATGAGATTTTTAAAAAATGTACTATTGGAACAAAAGAGTGGGGAAACTAGTCTTAAGGGTATTCTGAAAAAAAGAATATAGGGCTAAGTCTGAGAAACCTCTGCCCACATTATTTAAGTGGATTGGGGAACAGAAGGACAACACTCTTGATGGCCAATCTGTTTTTAACATCAGAAGCCTGCAGCTGAGTTGGAGAGGCAGCACCGTGTAGATGTGGATGGATGGCTAGTCTATGAGTTAAGAAGACTTGAGTATAAGTACTGCCTCTGACACATTATCTACATGACCATGCAAAAGTCAGTTAAGTTCTGAAGGCCTTAAGCAGATCTCTAAGACATAAAGAAAAGGGAAGAGATTTTCTTACCAGGAAGTTCCTTACATCTATGTTGTCAAACTCGGATAGGGGGCCACTGATCCAGTTGTTTTTCCAAAGAGATATTTCACATTGTCATCTATTTTTTCATTCTTTTGGTTTTGTTTCATTGCTTCTTGGCTTCGCATAATGTAATTAGCTTCCATTTGCTCCATTCTAATTTTTAAGCAACTATTTTCTTCAATGAGCTTTTGGACCTCCTTTTCCATTTGACTAGTTCTGCTTTTTAGGGCATTCTTCTGTTCATTGGCTTACTGGACCTCGTTTGCCTTTTGGTCTAGTCTGTTTTTTAAGGTGTTATTTTCTTCAGTATTTTTTGTGTGTCCTTTACCAAGCCATTGACTTTTTTCATGATTTTCTTGCATCACTCTTATTTCTCTTTCCACTTTTTCCTCTACCTCTCTTACTTGATTTTCAAAATCCTTTTTGAGCTCTTCCATGGCCTTAGACCAGTTCCCATTTTTCTTGGAGGCTTTGGATGTAGAAGCTTTGACTTGCTGTCATCTTCCTTGTCACCATAATAACTTTCTTTAGCCAGAATTTTTTCCCCATTGTTTGCTCATTCCCCTAGCCTATTACTTGACTTTTAAGTGTTTATTAAAGTAGGATTCTGCTTCCAGGGTGGAGGGTTTACTGTCCCAAGCTTCAGGGATTTTATGCATCTATTTTCAGATACACTTCTAGGGACCTGTAAATTTTCAGTCCTTCCAAGGTAGTATGATCAAAGGGGAGGTGTTTACTCCTTTCCTGGCCTGTGCTCTGGTCTGTGAGTGACCACAAGCATTCTTTTCTGCCTTGGAACTGTAAGGAGCATCCCTCCCCACCACCATGACAAGCTCCACCACACCATTGCTCCTCCTCATCCCAGGACTGCCACCCAGGACTGTGACCCAGTTCCAAACACAAAGCAAGAGAATCCTGCTTGAGCTCTAGCAAAGAGATCCTTGCAATGCCCCTCTGATCAGCCCTTGATCCACCCCCCCACCACCATCTGTGGGCAGAGAGCTCCAGAATCAGCCACTGCCACCACTGCTGCTGCCACCACCACCCTGGGGCTGCAGCCAGACTGTGCTCCTCTCTCACCCAGGTCCAACAGACCTTTCCTACTTACCTGCTAAGTTGTCTTTGCCATCTGTGGATTGAGAAGTCTAGACACTGCCACAGCTGCCAGTGATTCAGTGCTCTGAGGCTTGCTCCAGCCCGGTCTGTGCCAACATGACCCCCATTGCACTGCATTCTTCTCTCAGACTGGTGCAACAGACCTTTCCTGTCAACCTTCCAGGTTGTCTTGGGCCGGAAATTTGTTTTACTCTGTCACTTTGTGGGTTCTGCTGCTCCAGAATTTGTTTAGAGTCATTTTTTATAGGTATTTGGAGGGGTTTGGGGAAGAGCTCAAGCAAGTCCCTGCTTTTACTCCACCATCTTGGTTCGCCCTTTGCCATATTCTCATGCAACAAAAGTTCAATGCCGTAGTTTTGCTTCACTTAGAAATGAATGAATACACTTCCTTGATGTCTATTTATTAAGCAAAATTGGCGAGATGACTTTCTGACATTATATGCCATCTTCTGCCTCAGTAGCCTCTTCACCTCTCTCTTTTCTGGGAACAACACTGTTCAATTTTGAACATGCTGCCATATTTGGTGGCAATTTGGTCTTGTTTTTATTTCCCTTTTTGTTGTACTTACCTGTATTGTATTGGAGAACATAGCAAAGTTCAGTGGAAAGAGTGCCCAGTCAGAGCAGCTCGGTTTGAATCTTGGCTGTAACACTTTTACAGTATGTGTGATATTAAGCCAATTAATTTCTCTGGCCTTCGATTTCTTTACCTGCTAAATAGGGCTGATGGACCAGAATCAGGGCTCCTTAAACAGTTTCCACTCATGACCCCTTTTCCCACTGCGGCAGCCTTCATTGGCATTGCATGACCTGAGGGCATGCACAGTGTAGAGTGTACATGAGTGTTCAGAACCAGGGCTACAGTGAAGCTGCATCATATAACATGGGCAAGTGCTGCCAGAACCACCTCAGATTCATTAAATGTTTCCTTTTGACTTAATTTTTGGTCATTGTGTGTTCAGAAACCTCTTGCTGTTGCCAAATGTTTTGCAACCCCCAATGAGGTCACGACCAACAGTTTGAGAGGTACTATATTAGATGATCTGTGAGGTACTTTCTACCTCTAAATTTTTGGTCTGTGAACCTTGCATTGTTTACTTCCCGAGTGTATACTGTAAAACCCAATTCAATTAGAAAGCTTAAAAATGGGGACATTAGGGGAAACTGAACTTTGTTGTGAAATGCAAGTATTGTTCCTGCAGTCTGTCTGTCATTGATCATCTGTCTGAATGTAGAACACTTTCTGGCCTTAGTAAGGTTAATCTACTCAACATAATTGATTCTTTCTTTGATAAGTGAGGATCTTGTAATAACTCAGGGTCATAAATTGGAGCATCATTTCTCTCTGTTTGGTGCTATAGCTATAGAAGATTGGGCTGACCTCAGGATATACCTTAGGCATTGATTGGGTGAATTGATTCCTAGTAGAGCTTGTTTTCTTGGCATTTGTCTTTTTCTTCTAAAAGTGGAATACATAAAAAATAATTCAGTTACATGATAGGGCAGTGGAAAGAACACTAAGCTAGAGGTCAAAAGGTCTGGGTTCTAGTTCAGATTCTACAATTAACTAGTTGTATGATCTCATCTCTCTGGGCCTCAGTTTCTTCATCTGTAAAATAAATTGCCAAGTCTCAATGATCTCAAAGGTCTCTTTGGCCCCAATAAGTTCAGCTACAGATTGAAAAAAAATGTTGACATTTTTTCATACTATAATCATTTCCTAATATTACTACCTTTCCTCTACTCTTTCAATTTAATCCTACCTTGTAACAAAGAAAAAATCCAGCAAAACTGATAAAAATGACTATATTTGGCACTATATGTAATATTGCATACTGGTAGTTCCCTACCTCTCTACAAAAAGGAGGGAAATACATTTCAGTATCTCTTCTCTTGGAACGAGATTAGTCATAGAAATTAGACTAAATCTGGCTAGCTATTTACCATAGTCATTGTCTATATTGCTTTTTTAGTTCTTACTTTGCTCTGCATCAATTCACCCTAATCTTCCCACTCTTCTCTGAATTATTCACATTTGTCATATCTTACCCTGTAATAACAACCCATTACATTCATATGCCACAATTACTTTGGTCATTACGCAACTGATGGGCATGTATCTTGTTTCCAGTCTTTTGCTATCACAAAAAATGCTGCTTTGAATATTCTGGTTTTTAATGATGATTGTAGCCAATTAATGTATAAGCTTTTCTCTAGAGTATGCTAATGCTTGCTTTCACATCTCTTGTTGCTTCCTCAAGCATTGAATACACAACATAGATTGAAGCAGATTGGCTTTATTACTGTCTTGCTTTTTTTCTCCATTGGTGATGGGCAAGAGATTGTTCAGATGACTTACAATTGTGACTTATAGAGCCATATCATTGTGCTCTAGCCTTAGGAGCACAAAGACCTTCTCAGAGCATCCAAACTTGCTTGATTCCTGGGAGATACTGGGTCTACTAATGTACCAATGTTTTAAATAAGGTCACTTTATATATAATGTAGAGAAGTGATTCCAAATCTGTGGGACCCAGGTCCCTGGAAGACTGTGGAATTATTGCAAAAGGACCTTAAATCCAGATGTGCCCCAAACATTGTTTTCTCAATCTTTACTTAGTTGTAACAACATACACAGCATGATTCAGTACTATAAAATAAACATTTGAAAGACAGAATAAATAAAATGAATGTTATCCAGATATGGAAATTTTCAAATACATGTAGTTGCTTTGGTGATTAATAAAATATAAATTCATTTCCAATGAATGTTTCTGAATTTAGCTTTTAATCACCACGTATTTTTTTCCTAGACCAGGTGTACACAAAGGAGATTTTTGGAGATAATACAATTGTGAGGGAAATGAGAGACTTATTCTCAAGGTATCTGAAAGAAGGCAAAATACTAAAGGCATGAGAAAAATCATAGAGCATATTATTACCAAAAAAATTTAACTAAGGGAACATCTATAACTACTGGCCCATGTATCTATTTTCTCAGACATTTGAAATTTCTATGGAAATAATCAATTCACTCTGGAGGCAGTTTTGTTGTGAGCATTAGAGAAGAGGCAGGCCTTTGCAAGTGATAATCCACAGTAGAATGCATCTTTACCATCACACAATTGACTGAAATATGAAAATATGAAATCCCACCGTACTTATTGTTTGTTGACTATGCAAAAGCATTTTATTTGGTATAGAAGAGCATTGTATTTAAAGACTCTTCTCCAACGAGGTGTCCCTCATGCATACATCCAAACTAAAGATTTCTTGTAAGATATAACAACAGAGACAACCTTGTTCATCAATCCTCTGATGGTTAATATCAGTTGAAGCACAACTGGGAGATGTAAACCTTCCTAAGGTATTCACCACTGCCAGGGAGGAGATTCAGCTTAGAGTTCAGCTTGAAGGAGGGATTCCTTATGGAGGTCCTCCTGATACTCCAAGATGTGTGACATAATGATGATTTTCATCAAGCCATGAAACACTGAATAGCCTCCAAAATAAATAATTGTTCTAAGATGTTTAGTCCAATTATCCAGGTAGGAAAAACCAAGAAGATGAAGAGTGTCTATTATCCAGGCTATAATATATAGCTTGATGGAAAACCTATAGATAACTAATATGTAGCAATGGATAATCTTATCCATTGGCATATACATTTTGGACTGACACTAAAAATAGACAATGAGTTGACCCCAGGATGGAGCAGGTGGAGGAGAGTGGACTAGATTGCCTTTAGAATCTGCAAGCTTCTCTCCAAAACAAAGACCCATTTTTTTACTGCCAATATATTTCCATTGTTACTATATGATTGTGACTCATGAAATACTACAGTTTCTGAAGGACTGAAATTGAGGATCATCCATAGAGGAGAGATAACTACCTAGTAGGTGTGAATAGGCTAAAAATATTACAAAGAACTATGAAAGGGGAACAGTATAAAGTATGTCATTCAAGAAATATATGAGTAAAAAAGAGGATGGTTGGGTCATGGGATGAGACCATAGGATAACTGGTGGACAGACTCTGTTTCACAGGCATCTTTGCAAGGTTAGAACTCAAAGAATGGCCTGAGCAGGTTGGGTAGATCCTCTGTGATAAATTTATGGGAGAACACGAGTAAATGTCATGGAGGATGGGCAGCAATGTATGAGATGTGATACGCTTCCGTTGAAGGACTGTCTGAATTGAGGGCATCCACTTGAATATTTTCCTAATGGATACTAATAGTACGAAGAGTATTATGTGGAGGTGTTCACAATTTTTCTAGCATTTGAAAAGGTACCTCATATTAAAAACATTTTCAGAACTATAGGCTGTAAAGACTGTGTTGTAACTAGGGCCTAGTTTATGTTTTGAGAATTAAGGATTAGTGTCTTTAAGAGTGATAGGATTAGTGAACCACTGACCAGGTGTTTCCAAGACTTGACCACCATTGGCACTTTTGTGATGAGCTATTGTTCTTTAGCCTTTGTTTTTGAAGAGGACCAATGACATCATGATGTCTACAGTACCACTGTTACCTTTGTGATGAACGTTACTTTTGTTCATCCTTCCTTTTCGAAAAGGATGAATAACATCATGAGTGATGTCTTGACTCACATGTGAATTGGGTTTAAGTGAGGCAGAGTCATACAGAGTTGTCAGCTTCTCTCTCTCTTCCAGAGTTATTGACATCGGATGAAAGTCATGATGGCTGGTGATGGCCGGGGATGCAGTGGATGACCTTGGCATCTTCAATGTCTGGCTAAGCTCTATGGACTCTAAGTGAATGTGACTAAAACCATCACCAAAAACTTTTGTCCTTTCAATTTCTGTGGAATTTCTTACATATTATTTCATGATTCCTATAAATGTGAATTGGAAATGGATTTGAACAGACAATTCTTTGGCTAGCAAGGGGAATTATCAGTCAATATCTCTCTCCCTGAAATGGATCGTAAATTAATAAAAGTGGATTGGACAGACTTTAGCTAAAACACTAACTAGAGGCTTGTTTGCTTCCAAGATGTTGGAGAGAACTTGACACTGTTCCTTTTACTTTTTCTATATGAAATGAATCTCAGTGATGATGTCTACAGTACTTACTGTGCTATGTTCACCAAGTTGAGGTTCCAGGAGGGTGACATTACTTGTGTCGTTAATGAGTTGCCTTTGGTGAAAGTCTCATAGATAATAAAGAATAAAACAGTGAGATACTCCAATAGTTCCCACTGACTGCTTTCTCAACTATTACTTTAATGACAATAATCATAAACACATCTTGTGCTATTTCCCCTATGAGTACTGAGGAATAGCCAGGCCCAGGTAGAGACATATGAGCAGAGGGCAGACAAGGAGCAAGCTTGAGTAACTCAATGAGGTTACAAAGAGCCTTTGGGAATTTGATTCTATCACCCTACAAAACATGGAGATATGCTGGATTCTATAATTCTCAAATATTCCTCCAGAAGGCTGCAGGCTCTCTTCATGGTTCCTCCACTGCCTCCAGCTTCTGTCACCTCTCAGGCTCCATGGCTGAGTTCAAATGTAATTGCAATATACTTCTGTCACTGCCATCTATTGAAGCAATCTCATGGGTCATATGGAAAAGGGAAGGTAATAAGCATTTATCAAGTGCCTACTATGTGCTAGGCACTGTGCCAAGCACTTTACAGATAATATCTCATTTGATCCTTACAACAACCATATGAGGCAGGTGCCATAATTATTTCCATTTTACAGTTCAAGAAACTGAGGCAGACAGAAGTTAAATGATTTTCCCAGGGTCATGTATCTAGTAAGTGTCTGAGGCTAGATTTGAACTCAGGTCTCCCTGACTCCAAGTCTAATATTCTATCTATTGTGCTACCTGGCTGCTTCATGGTTCCATCTTCTCTTGAGTCCATGTGAGACCACTGGCCATTCCTGTCAATTCTTAGGCCTCATGAGTAGGAGCATATATTACTTCAATGAATCTTGTCCTCTCACTCTCCACAGCTGCCATTCTCAGCTTTTCCCCATGTCCCAGGACTGACATTTGCTCCATTTTGGTTCCCCTTTTATTTTCCTTAGCTCTCTCTGGATAGCTCAAAGAATGATCTTATATAGAGCCCAGTACAAAGAAGTTGCTCTCATCCATGATAGTCTGAGCCAATGACATCATTTTAAGATGCTGAGATCAAATCATTCCAAGCTCTTCCTCCAAGGAGGGAAGTCTAGGTCTATTTACACTGTGAATGAACTTTTTTCACTGTCTGCTTTATGCTTGTGGCTATCCATTATTCCTTTAATGCACTTTATTCATTGAATCATAGCATCATACCTCACAAGCGATTAGTACAACCCTTTCATTTTATGCATCAGGAAACTAAGGCACAGAAAATTATGATTTTCCCAAGTTTATACAGGTGGTAAGTGACAGCACTAGGGTTTGAACCTGAGCCCTCTGTTTTGAAAGCCACTGCTATTTCCAATGTATTATGTTGTGTCTAGTTCAGCTAACATAAGAAATTATGTTAATTAAATTAAAACTTCAAGAGGTAATTTGGAATCATGAATGTCCTTATGTTTCTTAGGCTATTCCCTGGGACTCCATTAGATTAAGATAATCATCATGAAAATTGTAGAGTAAAATGATTTAGATGCTATATTTAGATAGAATGTAAATTCCTTGAGAAGAGAGATGGCTTCATTTTTGCTTTATCAAAGTAGATGAGAGCCAGCCTTGAAGCCAAGAAGACCAGAGTTTAAGTCTCATCTCTGACAACCTAGCTGTGGGGCCTTGGGCAAGTCACTTAACCTCGGTGCTCAGACAACTTTCTAAGCAACTTTCTAAGTTGCAGAGAAGGTGCTGACTTGTATTGGTAGAGGAAATATCCTCACTTGGGAATTCTATATGTCAATGAAACCTTAGCTCCAATTCCTGTCCCTACTCCCAGTGTCTATCATAATGCCTGGACCATAATAGGAGCTTTAAAATGCTTGTTGATTGTTTGATTAGTTAATAGTTTCAGAAGATTGAAGGGTGGATCAGATTATTCCTTCATTCCTTCCATCATCTCCCTCCCTCCCTCCCTCCCTTCTCCTCCTCCTCCTCTTCCTCTTCCTCCTCCTCCTCTCTTTATGTCTCTCTCTCTCCCCCACCTCTCTTTCCTTCCCTCTCCTTTCCCCCTCTCTTCCTCTCTCTCTTGTTCCCTCTCTCTTTTTCCCTCCCTCTCTTTTATCCTTTCCCTTCTATTTGATAAAACCAACCCCTTTACCTTTGTCAGTAAATTGTGACATGGAAATGTTCTGGGTCTCACTAGAATCCCATCTGCACAGCAGGAATGCTCTCTGTAAAACAAGCTGTAGACATGTCCTTCCTGAACTATGTACCCACGGAATCAGAAGCATTTCAAAGTTGGAAGGGAGCTTAGAAGTATTTATACCAGAAAAAGGATTCCTTCTGTAATGTGCCTGCTGAGTGGTCATCCAGACTTTGCTTAAAGACCTCAAGCAAGGGGGAATGTACTCTGCTTCCCACCCCAGCCCCTTCCATTTTTACTTAGGAAGTCCCAGTGGTTAGGAAGTTATTCTTTATGTCAAGCTGAAATCTGAATCTCAGCAGCTTCCTCTCATTGCTCCCAGTTCTGCCTCTTGGAGCCAAAAAACACAAATCCATTCACTCTTTTACAGAATAGCCCTCAGATACTTGAAGATCATTACCCCATCTTGACAAATTCTCTGTTCTATATGCTAAGTATGCCTCAAGGGGTGCTTGGGTCTACTTTATAGGGAGAGGAATATAGTGTTTGGGGTCCTAGACTTGTAATCTGGAATTCGAACCCCATTTCAGATACTAAGTGTGTGACTTTAGTAAGGCCACTTAACCTCTCTGTGCCTCAGTTTCTTTATCTGCCAAATGAAGAGTTGGACTTAATGGCTTTCGAGGTCCCTCCAGCTTTGACCCAATGATTCTATGTGATTTTCTGAGCCATAAATTATACTTCAATTTCTATTGGTGAGACAGGGAGCAAGGGCACTGAAATTGAAGTGGGAGCCTGGATTGTAACTACTTCTTTGTGTACCTGCTTCCAAGGCACTCTTGGAGTAGTTTGAAAAAAAAAATTGGCTTCATATGAAGCAGTGATCTAGTATATATAGGAAAGAGGAAGTTAAGAAAACTCAAGGGAAAGATAAAGAATTTTCAATTGTACCAATGAAACCTAGGTCGGAATGAAGTAACGTGGTAATAATTGAAAAAGTCCTGAATCTTAAGCCAGGGATCTCTGCCCCTTAGAGCCTTGGGTAACTCACCCTCTCTCAGCTTGATTCCTCATCTGTAAACTGAGAAAGTTGAATTAGACACCCACAGCAGCCTCTTCCTGAACTAAATCTACAATCCCAGGAGCCTATCTGGACCCCAAGACCTTTGTCCCTCATACCCCTCCCGTGTCCTCTGCCCTCATCAGCTGCAATCCAAAGCAGAACAATGATAACTTTCTTGATCACAAGATGGCAGTCTTACTTCTGCTCCAGTACCGAATCGAGAAAATGATGTGAAACAGACCAGAAGCCAAATGGCTTCTGTCACTCAGAAATATTGACAAATAAACAGTAATCAAGTAGAGAGAAAAAGGAGAGAAAGGAAAAGATTAAAAATAAATGCAAGAGATTTGACAAACAAGGATTTTTTTAGATGTCTGGTTCCATTAGCAGTTCTTTTGCATGTGTGCCAGAGCCTTGTGGGTTTAAGTCTCACACCAGTATTTAGGCTCTGATCCAGATATGAGGCCATAGTAAAACGGTGCGTGGAAAAGGAGGTAGGTCTCATGCGTGCTAAGGGGCCAAGTGCATCCAGGCTTATTCACTGGCATAGTCTGAGTGCTTGACTGGGAAGGCCTCTCTTTAGCAGTTCTTTTCAATCTGACCCAATCCAAATGGCCTTTCTTAGCAATAATGATAATAAGAATGATAGTTGGCATTTATACCACACTTGAAGATTTACAAAGCTCTTCAAAAAATATTAGCTGATTTGATCCTTACAACAACCCTGAGAGGTAAGTGCTATTATTATCTCTCTTTTAAAAGTGAGGGAACTGAGGCAAATGTGGTTAAGCGACTTGCCCAGGGTCACACAGCTAGTAATTATCTGAGACAAGATTTTAACACACAGCTTTTCCTGACCTGAGATCTGGCACTCTATCCAGTGGCACCCAGCTGCCTAGCCAATTGGGACAGGAAAGGATGGTTCAAAGTGCTAGAATGATGACCTTCATCCCTCTTCTTTCCCTAACTCTGTTGGCTTGTCATGGACCCTTCACAACATGCAAAAGTCTTTAACCTCCTAGAAGAATTCTGGGCATGGGATTAGGTAGACCCGAGTTCAAATTTGGCTTACTAGCTGGGTGACCTTGAGTAAGTCACTGTACTAGGTACCGGGGATATAGAGACAAAAGAAAAATTATGCCTGCCCCCCGCAATGAATTTTTATTTTGATTGGGCAAGTATAGTATGGAAACAGATAAGGGCATCCATGATGATTTTTTTCCCAAGCCAAACTGTATCCAGCTTTGTTAAAAATACTTTTCATAAACAATAATGGTAATTCATGCGGGACATGGGCTATGATTGGCAATAACAACTTTCAAACTCCCCTCATCCATGATGATTTGAGGAAAGAGGGAGCATTAAGAACTAAGTAAAATGGAGTTCTACAGAGACCCCCATTTAATTTCTGCAACAGAGCCTTCCTATACCAGACATTGCTAACTAGGTGCCAGCACTGCTGCTGTTTCTCAGCTCCAGTCCCGGACTACTCAACTTGATCATGCTCTTTGTATTATTTCAGATGGCAAACAGGAGACAAAGATGAAGGAGAGACCTGACCATGCAGGTCACACAGCTTTCTGTAAAACCAACCTCATCCTAATGGGTGATGGGAAGAAAGATGCTGGGGAAAGGGCTGTCCTGAGAAGCAGCTTTGTCACAGTTTCTAACAAGGTGAATGACCAAATGCAGCCCCAGCTGTGTAGAAGAATTGCACTTCTTGTAACTACAGTCTTAAATGTGCTCATTTAAACCACAACCGAACAAAGCAAAGGGCACAGGCAGCAATCTGGTGAGAGATGCTAGGAATGAGTCAAGATTTTGAGTGCTCCTTGGACAAATTCTCATGATTCATTTCTTAAGTACCTACTATGTGTTAAGTGTTTTACAAATATTACGTCATTTGATTCTCACAACCGCCCTGGTTATAGGTTCTACTATGAGCTCTATTTTCTAATTGAGGAAACTGAGTCATATGACAGTTAAGTGACTTACTCAGGGTCACACAGCTAGTAAGTCACATTTGAACTCAGGTCTACCTGACTCCATGCCCAGCATTCTATCCCTGTTCTACCTTGTAAGAAGTTAAAGACTTTTGCACATCGTGAATGCTCCATGGCAAGCCACCAGGCCGGCAGAGTTAGAGAAAGAAGAGGGGTGGAGCTCATCATTCTAGCACTTTTTTTTGAAGTGGGGCTAAATTTCAAATCACTGGTCAAAGGGCTGTCCATTGATGTTGACTGGACGTTGTAAAACTTGTTTATTCATCTGACAAGGAGGTGGACTAGATCCTTTCTAAGTTCATTTCCAGCTTTCAGAATCTAGAAATCCATCATCTAATAATCAACCCATCAAAAGTCATTAATGAAGCACTTACTATGAAGTAGCCATGAGGATAGCTCGAGAAATTCGGAAAAGTAGAAACAGTTCCTGCCCTCAAGGAACTCAGATTTGTATGGGGAAGACAGAGTGTAAATAATTAGGTGTATGCAAAATAGAAAAAGAATGGATGGCTTGTGTCATCAAGTCACTGGAAACACTGGAAGAAATCACTTAAACTCTCACTAGATGAGTTTCTCCCCTTAAAAATGGAGCAAACATCATGCTTAAAGTCAGAAGACCAGGGTTCAAATTCTGACTCTGCCAACTGAAAACAATGTGACTCACAGAAAGTCATGATACCTCTGGCTCTCAGTTTCCTTACCAAAAATGGAGAGGTGTGTGTGCGCAGGCAGGATAGTGATACTAGATGGTCTCCAAGGTCCCTTCCAATGATGACATTTTATGGCCTCTTTTAAATGTGGAAACAGTTCACGTTTATAATGTGTCACCTAGTACAGGAGAACTTTCCTGACCCTACCTCAACTGCTAGTTCCCTATTCCCCAATGTCTATCTGTCTGTCTGTCTCTATTTCTGTGTCTATATCTCTTTCTCTTTGTCTTTTTCTGTCTCTGTCTCAATCTCTCCCTCTCTCTCTCTCTCTCTCTCTCTCTCTCTCTCTCTCTCTCTTTCTCTCTCTCACCTAGGTAGCTCAATATATCTATGCAAGCCTGGGGGCAGGAAGTCTCATCTTCCTGAGTTCAAATCTGGCCTCAAACACTTACAGTTAGTTCTATGATCCTGGGCAGATCACTAGACACTGTTTGCTTCAGTTCCTCATCTGTAAAATGAGCTGGAGAAGGAAATGGCAAACCACTGCAGTATCTTGCCAAGAAAACCTCAAATGGGGTCACAATGAGTTGCACACAAATGAAAAATGACTGAACGACTCTCTCTCTCTCTCTCTCTCTCTCTAAATATATATATATATGTGTGTGTGTGTATATACATATGGATGCATATATATGTATATATGTATATTCATATACATATATGTATATATGAATATATATATATACATACACATATACTGTAAAGGCTGTACATATTGTTCCCTCATAAAATGTAAGCTCCTTGTAGTCAGAGTTGTGTTTGTGTCCCTAGTAGATAATATAGTGGTAGCTGGAACACAGTAGGTATTTAATAAATACCTGCTGGCTTATTAATCGATAATAACTTGAATTTCTGTATCACTTTATGAATTTCCCCCTTTGAGTGTTAGCTCATCATGAGTGTTTCATTCATTGTATTGGTATCTCCAATGTCTTGCAAATTTGTAGATAAATAATAATAAACCCTCGGAGATTGATTATCACTTGCTTTTTTCACAATATCCTTGTGGAGCAGGGTTACAAATATTATTGTGCCAATTTTATGGTAAAAGAAATAAAAACTGAGAGAAATTAAGTTACTTGTTCAAGTTCTCTTAGCTGGTATATGTCAGAACTAAGACTCAAAAACCCAGGCATCCTGAATTCCAGTTGAGCACTCCTTCTTTAGCTAAGGTACAAAAGGATTAAATTGCTTCCCTGAGTTCAATTTCCTCCTTTACTCTCTCTACTATATTAGACTACCTCTTTTTACAGATAATACGCATTTTTCATCTGAATTCTGAGTTCAAACAAAGCTTGTGGATTAGAAGCAAAAGCTTGTACGTAGGAAACTGAAGATCTCTAAATGGGGCCCACAGATATTCTTTTCACTTCCTTTTAAAAAGAATGTGGTGATTTGAAGAGGAAATAAGATGACGGAAGTCAACAACTCTCTCTATAGATGGTGATAACAGGAACAGAATTTGGTTTTCAGGACTTATGGCAAATAGATCAATGAGGTCTCAGGAAAGGATGGAGTGAAAGCCAGAAAGAACTTGTTTGGCAAGAAATTTGGCAACCTGATTGAGTGGGCTTTAGCTTGGAATTTGAGGGGGAAAAGAAAAACGTACTGCTAAAACTGTGAAGCCTATTATTAGTGAGGACCACAAATTCCTTATTTACAAAAAAATTAAAAATAGAAGATGAAATCTTCAGTAATTCCCAAGAACAAAGAAGAGAAGCAGTGTGGTACAATGGAGAGAGTATTGGGCTTAAGGTAGGAGACACCTGGGTTTAAATCCTTCCTTGATTTTCAGTTGTATGATCTTGGACAAGTGGGGCAGCTTCTTAGTCTAACTGCATTTTAATGTTTGTTTCTACTTCTATTATTATAGTCACTGTTCTCAGCATTTTTTTGTGCTTTCCCGTATTCATTTGGTAAAAACTCATTTAGTCAATTGTGGCATAGAAGACAGTCCAAAGGGGGAAAGAGTGACCCAGAAGGCAGGCCAACAATAGATGCAGTCCTGCCAAAAGAACATGGCCCCAGCCCCAGAGAGTCCCTGGGGGTAGTTAGCATACAGTTCTATAGGAGAAGTCAGCTCAGGTGAGACTGAAAGATCTCAGAAATGAAATTCTGGAGACACAAAGAGAAATAGTTCTAATGAGGAGGAAAATGGGAGGCTGCACAATGAGATTAATGGGGATGTGCATGGAATTCATCAACCTACTTGAATATTTTAAAGGAATATACAAAAGAACCAGGCAAAAGAGAATGAATGCAAAAGCTGGGTGTGTGTCTAACATAGTATCCATGTATTAGAACTCAGTATGAGCTGAAACTGGCAAAGAAAACCAAAGTCAACAAGAAGTGAATTTTTAGCTAGACTAGGGGACAAGAGGAGGATCAAAAGAAGGATAAGACTACTGCAAGGGGTGGGGGAGATGAGATGATGAGAATTAACAATAGACAGAGGTGGGAACTGCTTATGTTCTAGTTAGCAATCTGTTTTCTTTGTCAAGGAGAATGAGCTCTGGGTTGGAAAGGATAAAAAAAAATTGACTAAGAGGAGTTGATGTCCTAGATAAATAAGGGGATAGTGAAAAATCAATCATTCCATATAAATTAAATTACAAGATGCTACACCCTACGTCTTTTATCAGAGCAGAACATATCTGAATGGAATCATCTCATCAGAGGTGTGAACTAGTGTGAAAGAGGCCTGTTCATCAATCAATCAAACGAACAAAGGCATTTCAACTAGACACTATAGGAAATCTCAATCTAAAAGTTGGCATGAGAGCTGCAGGGCCGCTTCAATAAGGATCTACCCACCTTCAGTTTGCAGTTGTGAAATCCTGGGCTTAGTTAACATCTCCGATACTAAATGATCAAAAAGAAGGATTTTTTTTTACAGATAAATTCATTCTCTCCAATTTTGTTCATAGACTGATACAATATAACTCACTTGCTTTTTGGAAAAAAAGATATTGGTGGTGGGGAGACACTTTTTAAAAGATAGAGGGCAATGTAACAACTAGTGCACATGATTAAGAGACTAGAAACCTTTCTTTTGAGCCCAGCCTTCTCAAATACCCAGGGGATCTTGGGCAAGTCACTGAAAAAAACAAAACTATCCTTTACCCTCTCTTCAGTTTCTCACTGGTAAAATGTCATGAGAGTGTAGGTTTAGAGCTGGAAGGAACCAGAGAGGCCATTGAGGCCTCATTTTAGAGATGAAGAAACAGTCACAAAGAGGGTGAAGGGATTTACATCACTGCAATTGTTTCCTCATCTGTATAATTAGGAGTGGATTCAATTCCTTCCCTTTGAGGGATATTCTGAATATAAATAAAATGAAATTCTTGAAACATTTTGTGGTTCTTAAAAATGAGTTATATTATTATATATTATTTTATTGTATAGTAATATATTGCATTATTATATTATGATGATGTAATTATAATTATATACATATCCATGAGAGGTAGTGTGTCATAGTAGGTAACAAGCCTGCCTTAGAGTCAGGAAGATCTGGGTTCAAGTCCTGCCTTCATAAGGCAATTTCCTTTCTACAATTCTATGTGGTATTGAGTCTTTAAGCAGGACTGACTACTAACACTGCTGGCTGAGTGACCAGACCAGAGAACAATGTAGCACAAATAGAACTTAGCAAATCCACTTAAACACTCAGTGCTCCAAGAAACTTTCTATGATCATATGTTGTAGTACTTATACCTACCTGTGTTGGTCAAGGGAGTTTCTTATGCAAGGTTTACTACAGAAATCACAGATCCCTTAAAATATTCATAAGTATACATACACACACACATTCTCTGTCTGTCTCTGTCTCTTTGTCTCTCTGTCTCTCTATGCCTCTGTCTATACACACACACATGTATGTATATGTATGTATATATGTTTATGTTTCCCTCCACTCAAATCCTATGTCCATACTTTATCCTAAAAAGGAGGTAACCCTGGTTTTCTGAAGGTTTTATCAACGGAGTACAACCTTTGGATGTGCCTATCAAGCTCATGAACCTGGGATTTCATTGATATTGGTGACTTCTCATGAGGGAACTGATAGAGATCCTTGCCTGCTCTATAACAGTCAAAGAGTTGCTTGGGGGCATTGAGAGGTTAAGTGACTTTCCCAGGGTCACCATGATTATATGTGTCAGAGGTAAAACTTGAACCCAGATCTTCCTAACCCCAAAGCTGACTTGCTCTCTCTTATGCCACCTGTCCTTTCATGAAACTTTATGTTGCGGTGGAAGAGTGGTATGGTGAACCAGATTGTTCAGCCAGTTCTATTCACTCCTCCCCATCTCTGCCATGGCACCACAGGCTCATGGCTAAGATGTGTTTCCTGAAATAAACTCTCTTTCTTTGCTCTTGAAAGTGGTATAAAAAGATTCATAATTCTCCCTACTTTTTTTGGAGTCTCCAGTTCCCAGCCAGACATAATCCCCTGGCATAACACACTGTATAGAATCTATCATTCTTTCTAGGGGATCCTTTCCCCTCCTCTAATTTGCTTCTTCCTAACTTTTAATTGAATTCAATGCACATTTATTAAGCACCTGCTATATTCCAGACACTGTGCTAAGCCTCGGGGATAGAAATGAGAAAAAGACAGAACCTGCTCTCAAGAAGCTTATAATATAATGGGGGAAGACTACACATAAAAGAAAGCTGAAGAGGGTAAGTCAGGGAAAATGATGTTCCATGGAGTCCAGCCCAAGCATAGCTGCTGATGAAAAGTGAAGTTGCCTGGAAATTTCTGAAAGTTCAGAGCTCTCTATCAAGAAAGACTTTGGGATGAACGTAGTGCTCCGTCATCCAGCCAAAGAGGAGAGTCCACTGAGGAGTTGAGAAGCTGTTGAATGTCAAAAACTAAGTCAATCAACAGGATGATATTCATCAATTCCCAATAAGTTCCCCCCTACTTGCAAATGCCTGTGGTCAACATTGTTTATGTTTTATGATGGAGATCAAAGAGAGAAAAGGAGATCCAAAATTATTGCCTTGGGGTAGTGATGCCTCATCAACATGTTGTCAGTGCAGCTTCTTTTGATCTAGTTGGGGCCAGTCTCTGATCAGAGACCAGCACACTAAGATCCAGATGTAGTCTGTCTCCTATTGGGCCTGTCCCCACCTCTTCATTCCCAATTTAAGCCCTGCACATCCATCTAGGCAACATGGCACTCTTGTTATGACCTCACTGTGGTGGGTTAATAGCCGCACCCCAATTTGTCAGTTTTACCCTTCGTGAGCCTCAGATGATTGATATGTTTGATGCGAACTTAGAGGACATGGTGCGTCAGCTTAATGGGCCAAACTCCTCTGGTATCATTTCACTAAATAAGTGCTTCTGTGATAAATATTAAAATGAAAGCTACTACTTTTAAAAATCCTTTTATTGCATACAATGGGGACAATAATACTCAAACTACTTGTCTCATAGGACTTTGGGGAGAGGAGAGTGCTTTTTAAACCTTAAAGAGCTCTATAAATTTGTGTTATTGCTATGATATTATTATCACTCATAGTAGCAACTACTTCAAAAATATTTGGCTACTTGGAAATGGAATATATCCTTTCCACAGACTAGAGAAGAACAGAGAAGAAATGCAACATTTCTGAGTTGGAATTGGGGAGTGGAGGGGGGGAGTCAAATCCACCTGCCTCCATACTACATTTAGAGGTGGGCTTGGGCCCACCAATCAGTCAAACAAAACATTTTTCTCTTTTTAAAATAATTTTTATAGATATCTTTTGTTTTTATGTCACTTACATTTCACACCATCTCTCTACTCCCTCCTAGAAAGTCATCCTTTATAATAAAGAATAAAAAAAGCAGGGACATTCACCAAAATTATACAACATATTTAAAAAGTTTGATGCTATATTCAGTGTTCCATATCCATAGTCACCCATCTCTGTAAAGAAGTGGGAAAGGTATCTTCTTATGTCTCTTCTTTGGGACCAAGCTTAGTCATTATAGTTTCACAGCATTCAGTTACCTTTGTTTTGTTCTTTCTATCAACATTTTTGTAATCATGGGATATATATGTATATATGTATATACATATATATATGTATACACATCCAAATTTGTTTAGCTCTTCTGAAATGAATGAGCAAATCTACTTTGTTTACAATTCTCTGCTACCACAAAAAGTCAGCAAGCATTTATTAAATGCCTACCATGCAACAAGCATTGTACTGGGCACTGTGGGAAAAAATACAAAAGCATGATAGTCTTTGTCCTCAGGAAAAATGCATTTCACTGGAGGGAGCCGGCAAGTTCAATATATATAGAAGAAATACAGGTTAGTTTTGAGGAGGGATGTGGGAATGAACTTATGGCAGGTGATGAGATAGCCAAGGGAAAAAATGTAGAGAGAAGAGGTCACAAGACAAAGTCTTAGGGTACACCCATATATAAGCGATAGGACATGAAAAAGAGACTAAGAAGGATTAATTAGATAGATAGGAGAAACACGGCAAAGTGGCATCACAAAAACGTGGTGCAGTGGTAAAGGGAGCTAGATTGGGAGTGCTATGACATGCATTTGAATTTAAGCTACCTATGGGTGAGCCTCTTTTCCTCTGGGTGTTCAGTTTTCTTATCTGTTAAATGAAAATGTTTGAGTGAATCCTTTCTGCTCTTCTACCCCTAAATATAGGGCTATATGTAATAACGATAATTGACATTTAAATAATGCTTTAGGCGGAGAATTGTTTTGCATACACGACCTCATTTGACCCCAGCAACAACCCTCCGAGACAAGGACTATAGGACAGGTGTTATTACCCCCATTTTATAACGGAGTAATCTGAGATCGAGGGAGATTTCAGTGACTTGCCTAGGGTCACAAAGCTAGTGTCTGAGGTGAGATTCAACCCGTGTTTTCCCTTGCTCCCAGAAGAGCATTATTTAGTAGAGTAAATGAACAAACATAGACTACTTGAAACCACCCAAAACCTACCCAGCTGAGTTGAATAAGGGGAGATACGCCGAACTTTTTTTTAATAGAGCCTGAGGTCACTGTCACTGCTCAATATCCTAGCAGGCATTTCAGCGCAAATGTAAAACAGAAGGGGGAGGGGGGTCATGTCGCTTTATTGAATGTACTTGTGTTTTCTTTTTCCTCTCTGTTTTAAGAAGTAACTGGCCATCGGTGGGATCCACTCTGACTTCTAGGCTTTTCCTTATTTTTTTCTCACCTCGAGGTTGAATTACTGACCAGTTTTAAGTGTATTGGCCTTTTGATGGATAACCAAAGTGCAAAGGATGGGTCAGGATTTAGGTCACATCTCTCAATCCAGCCTCCCACTTCCGGGACCTAATCACAACCCCTCTGCTTTGGGTTTTGCTATGGCCTGCACGAACTTTGGGGCTGGGGGCTGGAGAGGAGACAATTGGGCTGAACAGCCGGGGAGTCGCTCAGTGATGCACGCGGCAGCGTAAGGCACCGCTGGGCACGCATCTGGCGCAGGAGCAAACAGACCGCAACCTCTCTTCGTAGCACCGGCGGCTTTTACAAGGCAGTGTGCGAGGATTCTCTCCCGCACGGGGGCGCTCGGGCTTTCAGACGTGTCAGGCACTGCGGTGGCTTTCCCTTGCTTCCTTTCAAATTACTGCGGAAAAAAATCCCCCCTCTAAGAGCCACGGATAGGGAGACATTCTTAGACATGGCATGCTTATGCCACCTATTTATTCATCATGTACCCGAGTCCTTAAAATGATTACGTTTCACTACACTATCAGAAAGAGGATAGGATTATTTTTCACAGTCCGTTTTCCCAGGGCAGTTTTCTTTATCTATAGGCAGATAAGGCTTAGATTTGGGAGCGCACGCACGGACACTCGCACAAACGCGTACGCGCATAGAAGGTGCACACATTCGCGGCGGGGGTGGGGAGGAGGTAGGCACAGGAGAGATCTCCTTTGGAAGGATTGGCGTGGCCCTTACTAATGGCATTGCCTAGGAACGGAGATTTGTTTCCCAAGGAGGAGTCATTTCAGCCTGCCAGTTCAAAATAATATAAAAAATAACCAAGGCTATAGGCCAAAGTTGCTGCAGAGCTCACAGGGAGACCAAGAGATGCCAAGCCAGCTGCGTTTCCCCCACGGGCTGCTCCTTGAACCTAGCGTTCTCTCTCTCGGGCAATGGAGATGATAGGAAAAGCTCTATTTTATCTAAAGCCCTGAGTTCATTTTAGTGCTGTCCCCAGGCTCAAGGGGGAAGGGGCAGATCAATCCACAGGCAGCCTTCCTTGGGGTGGTAGGCTGGATTTCCAGCACAGTTCATAGATTAAAAATATATACATGTTTTGTTTTTTTTTTCTCCCTTAGGACCGTTCCCTCAGTTTCTTAGGCAGAAGGGGGAAAGAAACGACAGAGAGAGGGCAAAGGGTGGATTTCACACATGAAGAGAGAGACATAGATGATGCTACTAAGGGAAAAATAGGGTGAATAAGGGATTGGGAAAGAGAAATAGCAGCAGTCTATATTCTATCATCCGTACCTACATAATTTATATACAGCGACATACGTATATACTGGTGAGTGTGTGTGTGTGTATGTGTGTGTGTGTGTGTACGGACGCATGGACACGGCCGCTCGTGTGTGTGTGTGTGTGTGTGTGTACGGACGCGTGGACACGGCCGCTCGTGTGTGTGTGTGTGTGTGTGTGTGTGTGTGTGTGTGTGTGTGTGGACTCCCACATGCTTAGTGCTATCTGGATCTGGGCAGTAGCAGCAGTACCTCCCTATCTCTTCTCGTCCACCCCTTTCCTCCCCCCCCCCGGTTGCTTTTGTCTTGAGGGTGTTGTGGGTTTGTGTGGTTGGGTGTGTGGTTTTTTTTTTTTTTTTGGTGGTTTGTTTTTTTTTTTTTTTTGGATTTCAGACTAATTTTCTGGAGTTTCTGCCCCTGCTCTGCGTCAGCCCCCACGTCACTTTGCCAGCAGTAGCAGTGGCGGCAGCGGCGGGGGCTCCTGGAATTGGGCTGGAGCGGGAGCGGGGGCTGCTTCATCCTCGGCTGTGCGAGGAGGAGGACGGAGCCTCCCGCCGGGAGCACTGAGCCGGGCGAGAGGCGCCGCCGCCGCTGCCGCCGGACTCCGTCTGTCTGGGTGAGGAGCTAGCTTGCGCTCTTGGGGCCGCTGCCCGCAGCTCGGCTCCTTGCCTGCCCGAAGGGTGACAGCAGGAGGGGCAGAGGAGCGGGAGCAGCCCCGGCGGCTCCCCCAGGTAGGACTGCCAGGCGCAGCCACCTGCCCGGGCCGCCGGGGCTGCGCTGCGTGGGGCTCCGCTGCCCTGGCTCCCGGCTCCCTGAGCTGGCACCACGGCCGCTGCGGATTTTGCAGCATCATCTGGGGGAGATCCGTCGCGGAGCCGCTGCTGCCGCCTCCCGAGGCCGGAGCTCAGCTCTGCCTCACAACCGCGTCCTATCTACCCCGGCATGAAGTCGCTCTGGGGTGTCCCATGTTCTTTAATGTAACTGGGTCTGAGGGCTCCTGGGGATTCAGTTGCCTCCCCATGGCCCGCAGCGGGGAGGGGGGGCGGTGCTGGAGCATCCCCACTGAGAGTGGCATCCGGTCTCCTTTCTCCCAGGGGTCGGGGCCATGACCCCCCCCCCCCAAGGGTGGCACCACGGGTTGGATGGAGTTATGGGAGGGAGAATGTCCGCCACAAACAACGTTGGTCCCCTTCTCCATCTCATCGTGTATCTGTTTGCCTCACAGCCTCAAGGTGCTGCGGCCATATCTTCCACCTCACATCCTCCTGCTCAAGACTCAGTCCGGCTGTCTTCATCCTGGATTTGGCACAGGCGTGAGCCCCCAGGAGGGCAACTGAGTTCCCACCCACAGAAGGCGCGTGGATATGCAACAGCGGCAGCATCTCCAGTAGTGCCCCTGTGAAGAGGCTCAAGATGCCCCAGCTGCTCCCGCCGCTTTGAGCAGTGCACACCGGGACCCGACAGACGCACAGAGTGCCGGGAGTAGAATTAAGAACGACCCCGTGGGAACAGGCCGGTCGGGGGCAGCAGGAGGCGCTCGGAAAGGGGGGCGGGGGGCGGGGTGGGGGGCGTGTTTGGGGGGGTAGAAAACATTTGAGCTCTGGCTGGCTTCAGTGGCTAGGGATGTTGTCCTGGAAGAAGTGTCATGGACCGGGCATGGCGCGGCTTTTGGGTTTCTGCTGGTTGGTTCTGATTTTCTGGAGGGGCTCCCAGGCTTGCCCCACGTCCTGCACATGCAGTACTACTCGGATCTGGTGCAGCAATCCTTCCTCTGGTATCATGGCCTTTCCAAGGCTGGAACCAAACAGCCCCGACCCAGAGAACATCACGGAAATGTAAGTATCTGCTACTTACTATTCCTTCCTTAGCCAAAATACACCTTCCCTGCATTATCCA
Source organism: Phalanger gymnotis (assembly GCA_028646595.1). Taxonomy (NCBI): domain Eukaryota; kingdom Metazoa; phylum Chordata; class Mammalia; order Diprotodontia; family Phalangeridae; genus Phalanger; species Phalanger gymnotis. The sequence continues at coordinate 266,895,790 of CM053624.1, read as the reverse complement.
CAACCATCTCCCCCAAACCATGGCCTGGCAGGTAACCTTCTATTGGTGAACTGCATCCCAAACCTGCATCAGAAGCAGCTGATTATTAGATCCATCTATCAATAACAAATCCATTTTTTTAAATCAAGGACATACCAGGAGAGCAATGTTTTCCTTTTTAAAGGAGGTTGTGTTTTTTTAATCTACATTTCTATACCTTTTTAATCTACATTACTATATATGTAATATATATTTTCCTTTTCAAGGACTTGTACATTCATTTCATATACAATATATACCTATGCATGACTTGGGTTTGAATTACTTTTTCAGGCTGTCCTATTAGCCCTTATAAGCTAGCATGTATATCATGCAAAAAGAAGTTAGAACAATTCTATATAGAAAGGAGACCCCTGGAAAAAAGAATTAACTTTCTGAAATCTGTTAAAGGAGGTTAGTAGCCCTTCTTTGAGTTTTGGAGTTAACCAGTTTTCATATTTCATTTCCATAGATCAAATTTTGCCTGGGAGATTGTGCCTAGGGACAATTTTGAAAATGATCTGTAAGAGGAGAAGTTCTATGTATTGAAATGCACTTGCTCAAAAGGGAAAATGTGCTAGCTGGAAGCCTAAAAGCCTGGTCTGATTTAATTTAAACTTGACTTCCCAGAGATATAATTTTGAGACCATTTAGATTATAAATCTTAATTGCCCATTGAACAATTTCCTGGGAATAAGTTGGATGATAAAACTGTGTTAGTACATAGATGAGTGTTGGTATAAGAACAGTGACATTAGAAATTTGCTAGCTTTTCAGATACTGTTGGGAAGCCAGAATATTTATCCCCACATCCCATTCCATGTTGTCCTGTCAGAAGTCGCTGCTAAGCTGTAACTGATCAATCTCTTCTACTTGGTCTTTGATCACCTCTGTTAGATCCCTTTCAGAATCTGTAATAGGATCTTTACGCCTATCTTTCTATTGATTTTCAGACTAAAAGTAGGATCTCCTGAAAGTAGGGTTTGGGCAGAGGCCTTCTGGCTGGTAGTATATATGAATATTTCATGTGGTAGGGGGAATAGTCTTTGAATATCAGTATGGAGTTCTCCTAATTTTATTTTTCCTAGCTTGGCTCCTGCTTATTCACATATTCCATGTTACCCTTATTCTAAGACTACATCAGAAATAAAAGGAATTTTGAGGCCTAATTTAGTTGGAGTATTCTGTTAATGAAGGCCAAATGGGAAAGGTTACTTCATACTGTAAGATCTCCAACTCTTTGACAGGTATAGTGGACCAAACATAGCTAGAAAGGAAGGATAAATGATCTAGCTATCCCCATTGCAGATGCAGTGGAGTTTCTTGGTGTTAGTATAACATTCAAGGTACATGTGCCCTTATCAAAACAGAGTTAAATTTGAGTATTTCCTCCTCAGGAAGAGGACAGAAAGTATATGCAATTTGAATATATGGTTTTTTTTCCCTTGATTCTCGAGTGTCATAAAGTTCATAGAAATACCCCATGTTGGGGAATAAATATGTGACCAAGGGGAAAAGAAGGCATCTTGAAGGCTTTTGACCTTTAGTTTTTCAGCTCTTAATTAAAAAAAAAAAGACAAGAAAGCTGAGCAATATTCTATATGCTTGACGTTTATTAGCATAGAAGCTCCTGAAATGAGTTAATATTTAAAACATTCTACCTCTTTTATCCACAATAGTAGTTTTTTAGAAAAAAAAATTTAAAGGCTCCTTTTAAACAAAGCTATTATCACTATTATCATTCCACAGAAGCATATTGCTGATTGCTTTCTATGATTTATTTCCCTTTGGATTTGTAAAAGCCTTTGAAATGCAGGGAAGTGGGGGTGGGATAGTAAGGACAACACAGGGATAAAGACATAGGAAAGGAATTCTTTCGGTTCTGTTGGCCAGGTCTGAGGCCTGGAAGTTTTGAAAATTGAGAGCCCCATTCTTTGATCTACTTCCTGATTTTGTATGACCTTGCCTCAATCAGTTAACCTCTTGCTGCCTTAGTTTCTTCATCTGTATAACAGTTAATAGTGCTTCTTTGTAAAGTGCAATACAGAATCATTTGAAATGTGCTACTCTTTGAAAGTAAAAAAAAAACACAGAAAACAAAACAGGACTGAAGGAGTTTGTCTGACCTTCAAAACTTGTGCCATGTTACCTGTTTTTTCCTTCCACCCTGGGCTCTTCATTGGGCAATTTTTCATTTTTATATTTCTGTGGGTACCAGGTCTCGTTATCAACTGAGTGACATTTCATTGAATATATTATTGATAGTCACTGTAGCATACACAAAATCATTTTGAAAAAAAAGTCTCCTTTTCTTAGCATGGTGCTAAAGTCTCACATGTGACTTTTTTGTTGTTGTTTATGGCAGAAATAGCAGGCAACAAAATGTAAGTAAAATCTTCCCCCCCCCAAAAATCAACATTGTTTTAAAGTAGTAACTATTTTAGCACATACAAGTGAAAAGTAAGAGACCAAGTACATAGCCAATATATCCTAAAGCCCCCAAGTTGTTTAACACAAGAAAATGAAGAACATATACTTCTACACTTACAGATATGTTCAGGACATAGGATTTTATTTTGGTTCTGATGTACAGTTTGTAACCAGTTATTTCTTTTCTATTTGATGACTCCTTTTATAAACCTTTTATGCAAACATCTTTCCTATTACTATATCAACTTTCATACTATTTTCCATTGACTCTACGTAAATAACTTATGACACTTTAGGGAATAAAGTTCATTTTCGAAAAAATGATTATAATTCAATTGGATTTTCATTCTTTCTTTTTTTAATAACCCAAACGTGGATAGAAACCACAGGCATATCTCAATTTAAGAAATCCCAATATATGAAAATCTAACAGACACAAGAGAAAATCAAGCTCTCCTAGTTGATTTATTCAAACATTTTAATTTCAACCTTTTGACTTTGATTTTTAAATAAAATATTTTGATTTATAGGAACATACACTGCCACACAAAATAAGGCATAGCTAGACACCCAAATCTGCCTTAGATAGTTTTATTATGGCAGTGCTAAATCCATTTCTAGAATGTCATCGTAATGTGTAGAAATAAAGAAAAGATTTTGTTTGAACCTTTAAATCAGCTACTTACTTAAGACTTTTTAAAACTAAGAGCTTTGAAACAGACAAGTTCTATCTGACCAAAACTTTAAAGACTTGAGTGAAATGGTCCACAGAATAACAGTTATCAATTCCAGGATTTCTTTGGAGAGAACTCCTTCTTTGCTCAACTTTGTGGGCTAGTGGTAGCAGACATTTTATAGCAGCTTAAGATGTACAGTGTGCTTTATGTGTCTTATTTCTTTTGGTTCTCACAACCACCTTGTGGGGTAGGGTGGCATAGGCATTCTTATTCTCATTTTGCAGATGAAAAAACTGAGACTTAGAAAAGTTGTGACTTGCCCATAGTTACTCAGCTAGTTTGTGTTGGAAGCAGGATTCACAGCTAGGTTTTTCTTGACTCCAAGGCTATACCCTTTCCACTAAATCATCTGCTCCTTATCATACTAGATCAGTCTGAAGTTTTGTCTTGAGACAAAAGGCCCGTGGTCTCTGCTTTCACAACTTTTATTTGTAATTTATTCTTGGCCTGGTTTAGCAGTTCTAAAGTTGTGTCGCTAATAGATTGGCAAGTGCGACAAATTGTTTTTTTAGGAACGTAAAAATAAACGGGGACTTGCAGTAGGGTATAAGATTTTACTGCTCAATCATGATTTTCAGATCTTCTACTGAAGAGCCTGGATTGTGTATGACATACATTTCAAAACCGCAAAGTAAATTTCTAGTGTAGTTGCATAAACCACTCTAGACTTGTTAATAAATAAGGCAAGTCTAATTTCCGTCATAACTGATTTAAGATGACTTATAAGCCTGTTGAAAAACATCTTGTCTCATCAGTAAAGATATTGACAGTATTAAGCAGACTGTATAACAGGTTTTGTGTGTGTGTGTGTGCATGTGTGTGTGTGTGTGTGTGTGTGAGAGAGAGAGAGAGAGAGAGAGAGAGAGAGAGAGAGAGAGAGAGAGAGATTGCACATGGCTGATCTTTGTAATATGGAGATTTTACTACTTTTTGTGAAACAATTGAAAAGACCCCATGACCCTTTCTCTCTTCCCCCCACCTCCCAAATTTCCATCATTGGCTACACAGGAAAATGTTGGAGTCCTTTGCTGAAAGTGATACTTCCTTGTGGGAGTTGATGCTATAGAGTAATAGAAGGCCCTGTATTATATATATGTATATTGTTACAAGCAAGTAATGGAATGTTGAGACAATGTAAGGGACAACTCCCTAGAACTACCACAGTTCAAGGTCTGTCACTATTTCCATTCAATATCCAATTGTAAAAATGTATTCTTGGCTAAAAGTTGCCGTCCCTTTCTGCCCAGGAACATTCTGCAGGCTCTCTTTGACTACATTTGAGTTAGAGTGGAGTATTAAAACTTAGAGTGTTTTTTTGGGAGAAGGAGTTTAGAGGATTTTAGGCTCCTCCATATCCTCCTTGCTTTCAAGTGCCTCCTATTTTATAGCTTATCTTTCTAGCCAAAGGAGGCTCCATTATCGACCATACTGAGTGATTCCAGTCACTTTATGGACCTTTCTTTTCTCCCCAGGCTACACTCTCTGCCTCCCATCACTTTCTTCCTTTTATAGTATAGCATCCCCAGGATAGGATCAGGTATTGACTTTATTGTACCTCGGAGCAACATAGATTCCCAGTCATTCCTTCAAGTCCAAGGGGTGAGTTCCTGAAGATTATGTATTCATAACTTCACTTGGTGCTTTTTTTGGTAAAGATCGGAAGTCAAAGAATCCCCAAACCTAAAATGTCAGGGACTTGAGGACCTAGTAAGGAAGATAGCTTTCTTTAGCTTTACATCTCATTGTCAGTCCTTCATGAGAAGAGGCAAAGACCCCGCACAATGTGTGTTATTTGTTAATTATTTACTCATTGGGATGTCGTAAGGCCTGTGAAATATTTTAAGAGTAATGAAGGAATGACGTGGCTAGGTGGCTCAGTGGACAGAGCTCGGGAATCAGGAAGTAATGAGTTCAAATCCAACCTTAGACACTCACCATGTGTGTGACCCTGGGCAAGTCACTTAATCTCTGTTTGCCTTAAATGGCAAACCACTCCAATATCTTTGCCAAGAAAACCACATGGACAACATTAGCATGCCATGGTCCATAGGGTCACAAAAATTAGACAAACCAGAACTACTGAACAGCAATAACAATGAAGAAATGTCTGTGAAATAATTTGAAACCCTTTAGGAGGTAAGAGACAGAAGAGTTCTTCATATATATAGATACATACATGTGTATGTGTATATATGTATTGAATTAGGAGCTAGAATACAAGAGGCTTGTATACCAGTCTTGGGTCTACCACCAAAACCATTTTAATTGAAGAATTATAGATTTGAAGTTGAAAGGAACCTCCGAAGTTATCTAGTCCAAACTTCTCCTTTTACAGATGAGGAAACTGAGGTCCAGAGAAGTTAAATGACTTATCCATAGTCACACAGATAATTAAGTGCAGAGGTAGGATTTGAACCCAGGTCATTTGGCTCTAAAACCCAGGGCAAATCACTTTACATCTTTGGGCCTCAGAATCTTCATCTGTAAAATGAGAGGCTTAGTCTAGATTGCTGGTTCCTAACATTTGCTAGTATGAAAACTGATTTTTAATGTCAACATTCCACAGACCTCCACGTGATAGTTTGTTAAAGCTAAATGAAGATCAAATATGATACTATTTCGAATCATGTGGATGTATTCCTGGTCTCCCTGCCTTGTTGTCCTCATTATAGAAAATGCTGGGTCTCTAAAGGCCTTCCTAGTTGTATCATTTCATAATTCTTTGAATTTAAATACATTAGGAATCCTAAGTGTGATTTCCTGCTATTTTATTGATTCCTCTTCACAGAGGACAGGGTGCCAGCTCACGTTTTAAATTTGTATTCTGCTAATACTTTGCCTAAGGCTGCTTAGCCCTGTAATAATGAATCCAATGCTGTTGGTTAGCATTCCTCACTTCCATACTTATGGATTGAATGTCCCATCTCAGCCTACCATTTGGAAAGTGCAACGTGCAAGTGTCACGGGTTAAAAGTAAGAGAATCTAGATAAGCTTGTGCAATCTCTGTAATGCTAATAGCAAAATAATTTAACAGGGCATATTCTACTGGGAGACAGTAAACTGTAATGGAAAGGATAGATGGAGCTGCCTCTGTCGAGATCTGACTTCAATCTGATCATCAACCCCTCCAAGCCTCAGTTTCCTCATCTGTAAAGTAGAGACAGTATTTGCCCCATGTACAACATGGGGTAGCTGAGGATCCAGTTGTTTAAAGTATGTGAATTTTTAAATGAATTACAAATTACCACGCAAATATGAATTGTTGATAAAGCATGTGACTTGGTTTCAAGATCTGGCTTTAAATCTTACATTCTATACCTCCTAAGTGTGGGACCCTAGGCAAGTCAGTTTATCTTTCATCATTTTACTCACCTGTAAAATGGGAGTAATAAATAGCAACTCCTTATGGAGTTATTGTGAAGATCTAATAAGACATTATCTACAAAATGCTTTGCAAACCTTAACATATAAGCTATTGATAGCTTTATGTTTCTTTTGAAAGAATAGACACTGTTTTGTGGACATTGCCATTGTTACATAAAATAAATGGCATTCTTTTGGCAAGTCGATTTAAATAGAAAGGAAAGAAATAGACTAGGGCAAAGGAAAAATTAAAATAATATGATAATTGTAAGAACTGATAACTCTGATCTTTCATTTGGTAAGTTACACAGAATCATTTCTCTCATGCAGCCATTTCTATGGCTACCTTCAAATGTTTGAGTGATAAGAGCTATGTCAAGAAACTTTCAGGAAAATTCCACTAGATTTAAATGGAATGTGAATGAATATCAGTTTCTTCTGATGGGCTGAGACCAATCTGAAAAGAATAATGTTAATATTTCTGGTTTTCCTAAGAGACAGCCAGTGCCACAGCCGGTAGCGATTATGTAATAATGCCTTCATACTGTGGATTGGAGGAACTCAAAGCACTTGATATTAATTTTTAATTTTCTGGTTAACACCCACGAAAGACAGATGACCAGAAAAAAGTAGTTGTATGCATGCAGACATGTATGTACATATGTATGTATGTATTTGACCTCTTATTGACTTCCCAGTACTCAACTAAGATTGATGACTTAGGCCAGCATTGGAATTAAGAGAACAACTTGAGGATTAAAAAATGTTTTAATCCATAATTATACTTTACATGGTCCCTATGATGTGTCCCTGGGACTTAGCTAGTAACAGTATGATGATGTTAGCACTCTGTATTCATACATGGCTTCTCTTTTAGGGAGCTCCAGGTGCTTTACCAACATCTAATTTATGCTTACCAGAGAACTTTGTAGTAGTTAGGGAATATAGACAAATAGAATAGAATAATAGATAGAATATTAAGTTATAATAGAATAATAGATAATCCTCAGTTTACTTGTGGAGAGCTAGGAGGTTAAACTTGCCCAGAGTCAAGGGGAATCTCAAAGTTTAACTAAGAATTGAATCTAAACCTGATTCCCAACACAATGTTCTCTCCAGTAGAACAGTATTTACTAAACTGGGTACACCTTTCTTAGAGGAATCATTGAGAGAGTTTTCAAGAACCAAGTAACCATTTGTTGATGATGTTCAGTCATGTCCAATTCTTTGTGACCCCATTTGGGGTTTTCTTGGCAAATATACTGGAATAGTTTTCCATTTCCTTCTCTAGCTAATTTTCCAGATGAGGCAACTGAGGCAAAGAGGGTTAAGTGACTTGTCCAGGGTCACACAGCTCAGTGTCCGAGGCCAGATTTGAACTCAGGAAGATGAGTCTTCCTGACTTCAGACCCAGCACTCAATCCACTGTGCTGCCTAGCTAACCAAAATAATCATTTAGTGGTGAGCTTTATACGTTAGTTGAAGCGGCATTTTCCCACTTGGGCCCTGCTACCTTAGGCAGAGTAGAACCAGTAAAGCTCTCAGGCAATGTATATCCATAATATTAATACCCAATAGTTACATAGCACTTTAAGGCCTATTACTTCATTGCTTCATTATGAATATTCCAGGAACCTGACATTTTGCCCTCTTAGGTACTTTTAGTGGTAATTTTTATGAAATGTACTGTATGTTTGCCTGCCTTTTAAATAGAGTAAATATCATTTATTCTTTTCTGGATGACTTGGTCATCACTATGAAGTCAATTATTGTACACCAAAAGTTCATTCCAGACTAATGTTCCCCCCCCATGATAAATAATTAGGGAAATCACGATAAAACTATGGGTTTAGTATACCCGGATTTCAGTAAAACACTTGATAAAGCCTTTCATAGTGTCCTAATGGATAAGATGGAGAAATGTAGGCTAGATGATAATATAGCAAGGCAAGTTCAGATCTATTTGAGTGATTCCACCAAAAATTAGTTAAGAAGTAAATGTCAGCTTGGAAGGAATGAGATAAACTAAAAAGTAAAGAGCTAAGAAAATGTTAAAGTGTTATAAATGATTATTTAAGCATTTAAATTAAAATTCAATGCAGCACTTTGATTAAAATTTAAGCATATAAATGTTTGCTTAAATTCTGATAAATGCTGTGTCACTGTTGTTGTAATTAGTGGAGTGTCCCAAAGATTTGACCATGACCCTAGGCTATTTCATATTTTTACCAGTAAGTTGGAGGAAGACATGATGGCACGCTCAGCAAATCTGATGATGACACAAAGGTGGACAGGGTTAGATAGCATGTTAGAAGATAGGATCCAAAAAAGATCCTTGTTAAAATGGGGGCCAAATCTAATAAGAAATTTTAATGAGGATGAATAGAAAGACTTCTGCTTTGGTTCAAGGAATAAATTTCACAATAACAATGGTAAATGAGGCATAGTTAAGTAGTGGTTCCTGCTAAAAAAAAAAGATAGATGATAGTTAAGAGAGAGAGAGAGAGAGAGAGAGAGAGACAGAGACAGAGACAGAGACAGAGACAGAGACAGAGAGAGAGAGAGGATAGGTAGATAGCAGTGAGGTAGAGCACTGGGTCTAGAGTCAGGCTTTTCTTCCTGAGTTCAAATCTGGCCTCAGACACATATTAGCTGTGTGACCCTGGTCAAATCACTTAACCCTGTTGGCTTAAGTTTCCTCATCTGTAAAGTGATCTAGAGAAGGAAATGCAAACCACTCCAGTATCTTTGCCAAGAAAACCCCAAAAGGGGTCACAAAGAGTTGGACATGACTGAAAAATTACTAAACAACAACACACATACATGTATATGAGGATGTGTATACTTACACATATGTACGTATACATACATACATATATATTGGTGATAGTGGTTTGTAGCAGTGGGCTACAAAGGTATCGGGTCTAAAATAAGAGAGATGATAGTTCCATTGTACTCTGCCTTGCTCACTCTACCTTTGGAATATAGTGTTTACTTCTGAACACCACATTTTAGGAAAGATGGCGATAAGCTAGGCAATGACTAGGATGGAAAGGATCTTTGAGACCATGCCATAGGAAGACTGGTTGAAGAAAGTGATTAGGAAGGTTTAGCTTAGTGAGGAGAATACTAGTGGGATACTATTCTGCTTGATGTTAGAGGGTAGAGCTAGTCTCAGTCAGTGGTAGTTTCAAAGAAGCAGATTTGGGCTAGATATAAAGAAAATTTTCCAACAAATGGAATCAGCTGCTTGGGAAGTTATGGATTCTTTGCCATTTGAAATTTTCAAGAAGATACTAGGGATGTAGAGTGGTTTTTTATTGAGGCCCAAGTTGGAAAATGTTGAATTTTGAAGTTGGAGTCTGGGAGACTTGAGTTTAATCTTGCTTGTGACACTTACTAAGCTGTTTGACCCCAGGTAGGTCATAGAATCATAGATTCACCAGTTTACAGGAGGGAGCAAACTTACACTTAACAATTTTTTTTTTGCAGGTTTAAACATACTTTTTCCACTTTATTAATTTCTCATTTCTTTTAAGATGGCTGATAAGGAAATATGTTTTGCTTGACTTCATATGTATAATTAATGTTGTATTGTTTGTCTTCTCAATAGGTGAGGGAGGGGCAGGAGGAAGAGAATTAGGAACTCAAAATGCTTTTTAAATGAATGTTAAAGTATAAATATATTTTCTAAAAAATAAATTAAGGAGTTCAACCTCTTCATTTATTTTAAATTTTTTCTTTAATTTTTAGTTTGCAACACACAGTTCTACATAATTTTGAGTTCCAGATTTTCTTCCCTACCTCCCCCCTTCCTTCCCCAAGATGGCATGGAATCCCATATAACTTCCATGTATAACTTGGCATTGAATTAATTTATACACTAGTCAAGTTGCAGAAAAGAATGATGACCAATGGAATGAATCATGAGAAAGAAGAAACAGAACTAAAAAAAGGGGGGGGGCAAGATGGCAGCTGGAAAGCAGGGACTAGGGGGAGCTCCCTGCCAAGTCCCTCCAAAAACCTATAAAAAATCGCTCTGAGCCAATTCTAGAACTGCAGAACTCACAAAATAGCATAGGGAAGCAGGGCTCTAGCCCAGGACACCCTGGATAGTCTCTGGGTATGGTCTGTCCCGCATGGAGCTGGGAGGGGAGGGGAGTGGAGCTGAGTGGGACAGAGCCCAGCGTGGGCAACGGGGACCACCTAGACCAGGAGCCGGGCAGAGTGTGCCCTAGCGCCCAGAATCAGTGAGCTGTGGCAGTTGCCAGCCTTCTCAACTCACAAACACCAAAGACAACAGAGAAGAACTGCAGAACCCACAAAAGAGAGGAGGGAAGCAGGACACTATCCCAGGACAGCCTGGATGGTCTTTGGGTAAGGTCTATCCTGCATGGAGCAGGGAGGGGAGGGGAGCAGAGCAGAGCCCAGCATGGGCAGCATGGACCAGGAGCTGGGTGGAGCGGGCCCTAGAGCAGTGAATCAGTGAGCTGTGGCAGTCACCAGACTTCTCAACCCACAAACACCAAAGACAACAGAGAAGATTAGTGGGAAAAGCTGCAGGGGACAGGGAGTTTGTGGTTTGGCCACCCCCCCCCCCAAGGGATCAGTGGAAATGGGGCAGCTACAAAACTACAGCTGCAGTTGCTTCTGGCCCCAGGCCCACCTGGTGGGAGGAATTAAGTGGCTGATCAGAGCAGGAATGCAGAGCCTACTGAAGATCTAAGACCAGTTCAGGTTGGGGGTTCTTGGAGAAGGAGGAGTGCTGGTGTGGCAGAGCTGGCGCATCCCCCCAGGCTTGGAACATAGAACTCTGTACTCTATAAGCAGTCATACCCCACTGAAAAACTCAAGGGTCAAGTAAATTGACTGGGAGCATGGCCAGGCAGTGAAAATGCA
>CM053624.1:266866549-266883842 GCA_028646595.1 Phalanger gymnotis | reverse complement strand
CTTTTCCCACTAACCTTCTCTGTTGTCTTTGGTGTCTGTGGGTTGAAAAGTCTGGTAACTGCCACAGCTCACTGATTCACTGCTCTAGGGCCCGCTCCACCCGGCTCCTGGTCTGGTTGGTCAGCGCTGCCCATGCTGGGCTCTGCTCTGCTCTCCTCCCCTCCCTGCTCTGTACAGGATAGACCTTACCCAGAGATCATCCGGGCTGTCCTGTGCTAGTGTCCTGCTTCCCTCCACTCTTTTTGGGGTTCTGCAGTTCTTCTCTGTTGTCTTTGGTGTTTGTGAGTTGAGAAGTCTGGTAACTGCCACAGCTCACTGATTCAGGGCACTAGGGCACGCTCTGCCCAGCTCCTGGTCTGGTTGGTCCGCACTGCCCATGCTGGACTCTGCTGTGCTCCCCTCCCCTCCCAGCTCTGTGCGGGATAGACCTTACCCAGAGACCATCCAGGATGTCCTGGGCTGGAGCCCTCCTTCCCTCTGCTATTTCGTGGGTTCTGCAGTTCTACAACTGGTTCAGAGCCATTTTTTACAGGTTTTTGGAGGGACTTGGCAGGGAGCTCACACTAGTCCCTGCTTTCCAGCTGCCATCTTGGCTCCACCCCCAGGACTTCTCATGAAGTCTCCTATCTCCACAGTATAAGGAGAAAGGTCCATTTTTTGAGCTCTTGTTTGGGTCTAACCTTGGTAATTAACATTAGAGAACACTCAGTTTTGTTTTATACTCTTCCTTTATATTTTTGTAGTTATTGTGTATACTTTTCTTTTGGCTTAATTTATTCAATTCTGTATCAGCTCATAGTAAGTCTTTCTATTCATCCTTGGAGCATTTTGCCATTTCTTATAGTAAAGTGATATCTGTTATATTAATGTAAGTGTATTAATGTATAGTCTGTTTAACCATTCTCCAGTTGATTGACTCCTACTTTTTCCACCCTAGTTCTTTGCTGCCACAAGAAGTGCTATGAGTATCTTAGCATCTCTAAGATCTTTCTGCCTTTGACCGCTCTGCGGTATAGGATCAGTGGGTCAAAGGATATGGATGTGTTATTAACTCTTTTAGTAAAATTTTGAATGTCTCTTCTGAATGATTAGACCACTCCACTGCTCTACCCAAAAACATTAGTGAGCCTATTCTCCTACAGTCCCTCCATCAATGATTATTTCCAGCTCTTGTTTTTGCCAATTTTCTTGATGTGAAGTAAAACTTCAGATGTGTTGTGATTTTCATTTCTCTTATTATTTGTGACTTGGAGTTATCTCTCCTATGATTGCTGGTAATGTGTATTTTTTTTTGAGAACTGCTTGTTTATATTCTTTAACACTTATCAACTGGTGAATAACTTTTAGTCTTCTGTGTTTGTGTTAGTTCTCTCTATATTTTGGCAGTCAGATTCTTTTCAGATATATTTGATACAAACATTTTCCCAAAATTACAATTTCCTTTCTTATCCTAGCTATGTTGTTTTTGTTCATTCAAAAGCTTTTCGATTTCATGTAAATGAAATTATTTTATCTTTTGTGATCACCTCTATCCATTGACTGGTTATGAGTTCTTTCACTTGCCATTGTTTTGAAATGTACTCGATATTAGTCTCTTCTGATTTTTTTGTAATGTGATTTAAAAAAATGTACAGGTTGTATAACCATTTTGAGTTATTGTGATATGTTGTATAAGATGCTGGTCTAAAATAGGTGTTCTTAACCTTGTGTGTGTGTGTTTGTGTATGATGCACCCCTTTGTCAATATGGTGAAGCCTATGGACCCATTCTCAGAACAATGCTGTTAAGATCACAAAATATATAGGATTACCAGGGGTATCAATTATAACGAAGTATAATTTTCAAAAAAAATTTTAAGTTCATGGACCCTAGGTTTAGAACACCTGGTCTAATCTAATTTTTGCCAAATTGTTTTCTAGTTTTTTTAAACAGTTCTTGTAAAATATAGAGTTTTTTCCCAAGTAGTTTATATTTTAAGATTCTGATTTCTTGCTTTTCTAATTTGATTCTCTGATCTACTTTCCTATTTTTTAACCAACACCAAATAATTGTGATGATTGATGTTTATAATGTATTTGGAAATTTGAAAGTGCTGTTTTCTGTTCGTTCCTATTTTTTCATTATTTCCTTGAGATTCTGTATTTTTTTGCTCCTCTAAATTAATCTTTGTTTAGTCTATAAAACACCTCCTTGGCAGTTTGATTGGTATAGCATTCAATCTGTATGCCAGCTTAGGTAGTATCACCATTTATGTTATATTGGCACAGTCTAACCATGCTTATGAATATCCCTACAATTTTCAAAACATTCTTTATTTTCTTAAAGTGTTTTGTAATTGCATTTTTAAAAGTCTTGAGTATATTACCATGTTTTACGGTTATTCTGAATAGGATTTTTACATTTCCTCTCGATCTGTGTTATTGTTATATGATTTTTTGAATTTATTTTGCATCCTGATAATTTATTGTAGATGTTAATTATCTCTGTTTCTTTACTGATTTTTGAGATTTTTCCAAGTAAACTCTCAGTTCATTTGCACACAGGGCTAATTTTGGCTCCACTTTGTTAGTGCTTATACTTTTAAGTTCCTTCTCTTTTCTGATTGAAATTACTAGCATTTGAAGAACTATCTTAAAGAATAGCTGGGAACAAGGCTTATTTGCAATATTTCTGTATTTATCAGGAAAGATTATAGTGTTTCTCTTTTATTTCTTCTTTCAAGGTAACACTGATCCATTTAGTAAATATCCCATTTGAAGCTTAATACAATGGAGCCATATTACTTCAAAGAACTTAATATTTTACTTACTGTGGACTATAATAAAGTGAGATATAGTATTACTGTGGTATACATATAAACATATATATATATAAATATATGTATATATACATATAAATATGTATGTGTATGCATATGTACATATAAATATATACATGTATTATATATGTATATATATGTGTGTGTAGGTATATATGTATGTATTGTATGTATATGTGTGTGTATATATGTATATATTTCAAACCCAGAATTTTATTTGTGTGAAGATTTTCCAACCTGGAATCTTTCTCTGTAAACCTGGATGTGCTAGTTGCATCATAAAAGCTGTTCTTCCCAGGAGTTCCTGAAATACAAGATAGTAGTAATTCACCAGTTAAAGAGTTATAATGACATTTTCTGTGCTACTATTAGAACCTCAAGGATCCTCCCACTTGATTAAGTGGGGCTTATACTGGCCTTTCACATAATGGAAATCCATGATTTCAACACCAGTAGCATATATCCAATATGCTCATTGCCACATTAATTTTTTTCACAAGAGTTGGGAAAATGCAAGAAATAGTAAATGTGCCAGAGAGACTTAGTTTGGGAATGGGTTGCTAAATACCACCTTTTAACCTTGGAGGCACTCCACATATCTCTTTTATCTTAAAATCTTCTTATATAAAATTTAACATCTTCTAAATTTTTTTCTGTTTTCTACAGAGTCAGTTCACCTTTGCCGATTCTCTCTCTTTGGACTCAGAGAACAATGGGCAATGTCATACTTTATTCCCATGGGCCTTTTCGCTGATAAAAAGTTGAATCTTTTAATAGAGATGAAAACTGGCCTTGCAATTAAACTCCTCACCATTGGTATACACATTTTCTTGGCTTTATCCTTAGTGAACAAACATACATTTATACATATATGCACATACACACATGCACATATTTATACATATATGCACGCGTACACTATATACATGTATATGTGTGTTGTGTGTGTGTATATATATATATATACATATATATATATGTCTGTATCTATATCTATATCTATTTTAAACATGGTGAGGTGACCCTGGATGTTAAAGATTTTGAATGTGTAAGGTTTGATTTTTTTTTACGATTCTCTGACTTTCTCTTTCTGCAGAATTGCTTCTCTTTAGTGACTGAATCTTTTGCTTATAGTTATGCACCTCCCTGATAGCTGTCACTCTAGAGGAAAACAAACCTGTAATCTGAAATGCAAATTATTAAAGGTTAATTTATGAGGCCAGATCAGTTTGGCTAAAGATAGTCTTTAGCCCCCTGGTTTTCTTCTTTGTTTCCTTAGCCCCACAATCTGTAAATGATGACCCCAAACTAGTATCAAAATTAAAAAAAAAAACTTTCCCCAAAAGCTGTCTGTTTGAAGGTTGTTGTTGCCGATCATTTTCTTTGTGCCTTTGTATGTATCCTGAGCCCTGAAGCAGAAATGCTAGAACATGAATAACATTTTCTCCTGTGAAATTATTTTGTTCAACTAGAGGCCAAAGGCAATGAAAAGGTTATTTGTAAGTAATTTCTGTTGACCTCCATGGTGATTAGAATTCTTTCAGATACTTTTCTGAGGCAGATCTGGTTTCAAACACTGGAAATTCTTAAGCAGTAGTTATAAATGGAAAAGTTAATTGGACTGAAGGAAAGGAGAAGGTATTTTCTAAGAAGAATTTGCATAGTGGATGTCAGAGTTTTTGAGAACTTAGCCTCTTGCTAGTCATTCTTTGAATATTCTCTCTAAAAAGGAAGAAAAATCAGAGACGATGAAATTAATTTGCTAAATAAGTTTTGATACACAGCAGCAGGATCACATTTGGAGTGCCAAAATCTTTCTATGGGGGACATTGCTGTCAGATGTCCTTGAAAAGACTGAGAAGATGAGGGAGTGAAAACATATCAAGAGATTTTAATTTGGATCAATCCGTTTCATTTTGTGAGCCCTTTGTATTTTTAATGTCTGTTGTTAAGTAGCTGTGTGACCTTGGCCAATTAATTTCACTTCACTCATTGCCCTCTTCTGTAAAATGAGTTTATTGGACTAGATTCCAAAGGTTTCTTTAAGAGCTAACCTTTTATGAAACATCGTTTCTAATTTCTTTAAAAGATCTAAGGGAAATTTTTTTTGGTTGTAAGCAAGATACTTTATCATCGTACTAAAGATACAAATAATAGTTAACTCACAAGATTATAAATTTAGAGATAGAAGGCACTTTATAGTGACCTAGTCCAACCTCTTCATTTTATAGATGAAGAAACTCAGGCCCAGAAAGCTAAGGTGACTTCCTCAGTATGATAAAGATAGTAGTTAGCAGGAGAAGTTTTGGACCCAAGTCTTTCATCTTCAAATCTAGTGCTCTTTTGCTTTACCAGTCTGTCTCTCAGAGATATGTTATTTCTCTAAAGATCCTTAGGCAATTTTTAATAAATTCAAGACACGTGTCCAAAGTAGAACTCTTTTTTTTTTACCCACAAACCTGTACCTTCTCCAAATTTCCCTATTTCTATCAAAGATGTCATCATCTTTCCAAATTATTTGAGTTCACACTCTCAGAGTCATCTTTCATTTTCCCCTTTCCATCATCTCCTACATCTGCTCAGTTGACAAGTCTTGTTGATTCTGTTGTCACAACATTGCTGGCGTCTATCTCCTTCTCTTCAGCCATCCATTATAATTTAGCTGTTTATTTCTTCTTTGGATTACTACAGTAATCTCATAAGTATTCATTCTGTTTACAGATTCTCCATTTTCCGACTCGTCCTTTTTCCAACTTCCAAAATAATCTTCCTGAATTATAATTGAACTTTTTATTCCCCTGTTCACAGTGGTGTAATCCAGCTGGTTCACACCTTTTGGTAGAACTGGTACCTAATTTTAGGTTGAGTTTGGTGAACTGGATGTTAGCGGGGGCGAGGCCTGTGCCCGCCATGTCAGCAGTGGGAGGTGGCATCTCGGCTCGGTTCTATGGAGAGCCCGTTGTTAATTCATTTGAATCCCACCAGTGCCTGTTCAAGAATCATCTGTAGATGATTATTTCCTTAGTATATAGCACACTATAAACATCTAAGTTCGGCATTTAAAGCCCTTCGCAAACTATCTATAGTCTACCTTTCCCCTTCTCTTCTTTATATACTGTGCTTTCCAGCCAGATTGGCCAACTTGTTCCCTGAATTCAGCATTCTGTGTCCTCCTGACTTTACTCCTTTACCCAGGTTACTCCTTTTTCTTGGAGTATTCTCTTTCCTCACCCAAGTCTCTTAGAATCCTTAATTTCCTTCAGGACTCAGCTCTTGTGCTACCTCCTGTAGGAAGATTGCTGTTCTTTCTTTCCTCCAATTATTTGGCATTCACTCACCTTTTTATATGTTGTTTCCCAGAATAGACTGTAAGCTCTGTGAAAGCAGGCACTGTTTTTCATTTTTTGTTGTATCCCCAGTGCTTAGTGAAGAGTCTTACATATAGTAGGCCCTTGCTATATTTATGCATTGAAATGAAATGACCATGTTAGGTGCTATGGATTCACAATCCTTAACCCACAAGGAGCTTGTAGGATACAACAACACATTTACAATCAAGAATGATTCAAGGTAGAGTGGGATCAGGGCAAAAGAGAGATCAAGTCAGAGTGCTCTAGGAAAATAGGAGGAAGGGGAGTTAAGCTGAGGCCATCATCAATTAATTGCTGAATGGGAGAGGTGGGACCTGAGTTAGGCCTCAAAAGAAGACATGACTTTCATTTGGCAGAGAGGGGGAGGGACTTTTGTGCATAGGGGACCGCCTGTACATATGCCCTGAGGCAGAAGAGGGAAGGATGATATGGGGAATAAGCTAGTTGAGTGGAACATCCTGGAAGTACATGAAAAGGAGTGATGTGAAATAAGGATGGGATGGTAAGTTGGAACAAGATTGTGGATGGCCTTAAATACTGCTTTGATCTTTATTTATATTAAAATGTTCTACTCAAGGAGAATTTGTCGGAAGTTAATAAAATCACTAATAATCTGCTAAAGTGGAGAGACGGTTATTACATTGCTGCATAGGGTAGAAAAACCAAGATTTAAATGTTGGACGTGTTTCTCATTTACATCTCAAGTCATATCACTTCTTAATAGCAGCCTAGAGAATAGCTTCATCTGTCTAGATCATCTTAAGGAGTGGAAATACATGGACATTTTTACTCAAGGAGATTGTGTACTTTATTTGGAAAGCAAGTTTCTATTGTTTCTCCTTCTTTCTACCCTCCTCCCTAACATACACAAGGTTGATCTTCCTAGTTATAACAGTGGCCGACATTTATCACTTTAATGTTTGCAAAGTGCTTTGCATATCTCATATGTGCCTCAAAATGACTCAGTGGGATAAACATGATTATACCCATGTTTTTAATAAATGTGCCATCATATTAAACATATTTCCACATTAGTCATTTTGTGAAAGAAGAAACAGAACAAAAAAGGAAAAGCCACAAAAAAAACCAAAAAAAGTGAAAATAGTATGCTTTGATCTGCATTCAGACTCCATAGTTCTTTCTCTAGATGTGGATAGCATTATCTGTCATGGGTCTTTTGGAATTGTCTTGGATCATTATGATATTGCTGAGAAGAGCTAAATCTATCAAAGTTGATAATCACCCAGTGTTGCTGTTACTGTGTACAATGTTCTGGTTCTGCTCACTTCACTCGCCATCAATTCATATAAGTCTTTCCCCTTTTTTCTGAAATTTTTCTATTCACTGTTTCTTATAGCATAATAGTATACCATTATATTCATATACCACAACTTGTTCAGCCATTCCCCAGTTGATGGGCATTCCCTCAATTTAAAAATCTCTACCACCACAAAAAGAACTGCTATAAATATTTTTGTACATGTGTCTCTTTTTTGTGATCTCTTTGGGATATAGACTTAGTGGTAGTGTTGCTGGATCAAAGGGTCTGTACAGTTTGATTGTCCTTTGGACATAGCTCCAAATTGTTCTCCATAATGGTTGGATTAGTTCACAACTCCACCAGCAATGCATTAGTGTCCCAATTTTCCCACATGTTCTCCAACATCTATCATTTTCCTTTTCTGTCATATTAATCTGAGAGGTGTGAAGTAGTATCTCTGAGTTGTTTTAATTTGCATTTCTCTAACCAATAATGATTTAGAGCATTTTTTCATATGACTATAGATAACTTTTTTGCTGATGATAAACTGGGACCCAGAGAGGTTAAGTAAAGTAGACATGAATGAATGAAAGAGAAATAATTTGATAAACGTTTACTATGTGAAAAGTATGATCGGATCACTAGTAAGCATGAGAGTTGAGAGTTGTTCCCAGGTCTACTTAATTCTAAGCCTTAGTACTCTTGTACTGATTGTTTCACCTTGCCTCTTCTCTTCTGTGGTGTTTCTAATAGAATATTCATACCAAAGAAACATGGGGCAATTATTGTCTAACACTCTCTGGAGAGCTCACTATTTTTTTCTCCTTCCAAATAACTTACTGTAGAATTTCATAGCAGAAGGGATCATCTAACTCCACTCTTTCCACTTTCTGGATGAAGAAATTGAGTCCCAGAGAAATTTATGAACAGATAAAGGTCACTAACATAGTTAATTAGAGACATGCGCTTGACTTTTATCAGCGTCCTTTCTAATATAGCACACTTCCCTCCTCCCATTCCTTTTTTCCTTTTGTTGGTCTTTCTAGGCATAATTGTATTTACAGAGGTCTGCTGAAATTTGGACAGTTCTCACAACATGTATTTCTTGGTACATACAATCATACATAAAGTTTACAAAATATTTTTTACAAACTTCCTGTTATTCATGTCTTTAAAAAGGCTCACCCTCATTTCTGAATATATCCCTCTCCCTTCTATTACCCAAAGAGCAATCCTTTATAACAAAGATTAAAAAAATAAAGAGTAAAAAACCAGTTCATTCAAACCAACCACTACATCAATTGTGTGATAATTTATTCAGTATTCCATACCCATAGTCTCCTAACTCTGAGGGGAGGGGGTGAGAATCTGGAGAATGGAAGTATATCTTATCAACTCTTTTCTGGGACCAAACATCATCATTATAATTAAATAATTGTTTACTTTGTTGTTGTTCCTATCTTTTGTCAATGTGTATATAGTTTTCCTGTCTCTACTTTCTCTATTCTATGTTATACTCATATATTTCTCCTCATGCTTCATAGAATTCTTTATACCCTGAATTTCTTGAGTTATAATAATATTAATTACATTACAACATTTAATTACATTACGATATACATTAATGTACCATAACTTGTTTAGCAATTCCCTAGTCAACAGGCATCTATTTTGTTTCTAGTTCTTTACTGCTACAAAACTGATGCTATGAATAAAAATTTCTTAATATTTCTGAGAAGACATAGGGCAGCTCTACCATCATATTTAACAAGAATTCACTCACACACATATCCTTAGATATCATACATAAGAGTATTATGTTAACTTAACCCTCTTGTTTTGCTGCATCCCATTTTCAAGATCTTATGATTTTTCTGAGATGGTTATGTAGAGATTTTAAAAGATTCATTTATTGAAAGTAATTCAGTAAATAGAGGACAGCAACAAAAAGATGTTGGAAAAAATATACATGTAATAGCTATACACTGAGTAACATGAGCCAATACTCAGTTCTTGAACATATTTTGTGGCACTTAGAGTCATCCATCCAATTTCAATTCTTGTAGCATTCATACCTTTTCTGAACAATAGACTTGGATCTAGCTTGGTAGGAAAATGGCTTGAAACACTGCTGTTGCTAATAATATAACTAGAGAATACTCATTTATTAATTTTCAAAACATTTCCCAGCATCTCAAACTGAAGCTGTGCAGCCATGTGTCTGAGAACCAAATTGACATTTGTAGGGGGAATAGAAACCATCTCCTCCATAATAGGAATGCTTTGGCAGTGGCAATCACTATTCTAGATGAAGTGCCTCGTTCCACAGTTTTCTGTCTCTAGTGGCTGATATTGATACCTTGAGGGTGTTGACAACGTCCCTCCAGCATTCAATCTGTTCATATAGTCTGAAGCACATTTGCCTGACAAGCATAGACATCAATTAAAAGAATAAAGCAGCTACTATTTCTGTTGTAGTAAAGAGTTAGGTATAGCAGCTTGACTTTTTAAAACAAAACTATTTACAATCAAGTTTTTAGGAAAGGGGCACATGAAGTTGCCTGGAACATTTGTCTTCCCACTCAATTTTCTTAAATTGGAGTCCTTATATTGAAATTCATTTCAGTTCACCGTGCACTTAAGTACTCATTACATGCTATGCACAGTGCTCGACTCAGGGGAAACAAAGACAAAATCAAAATATTTCCTGCTCTCAAGGGGATTACATTGTAAGTGTCTTAACCAAACTTAATAGAAGGAATATAAAGTGTTGGTATGATTTGGGGGCACGTTACCCACTTTTAATGTTGTTAGTGGAAAGAGCCCTGGATTAGAAGCCTCGGATTTAAATCCTGGCTCTGACATTCACTGGATGTACGACAAGTCATTTATGCTTCCTCAGGTTCCATTCTTTATCTGTAAAACATTGTTCTTCAGTTGTTTCGGTCATGCCCAACTCTTCATGCCCTAATTTGGGAATTTTCTTGGCAAAGATATTGGAGTGATTTCCTATTTCCTTCTCCAGCTCCTTTTACAGATGAGTTATTGAGAGGCAAACAAGTTAAGTGACTTGCTCAGGGTCACACAGCTAGTGAGTGTCTGAGGCCAGATTGGAACTCAGGAAGATGAGTTTTCCTAACTTCAGGTCAGGTACTCTATCTACTATGCTACCTCCCTGCCCTGTCTGTAAAATGGAGACCTTTATTAAAGATCTCACATTTTTTTTTGTATGAGGAAAGCACTTATACAGGAAAGTGTTATATAAAGGTGAGTTCATTTTACTGTTACTTTTTCACTGACGATGTTCCTAAAGTATTTTTTAGATAATAAAATCAAATTATAAGAAAAGCTTCATGCTGTTTATATAAGGAACTAAGTTACCCATGGGACAAAGATTGGAAAATTGGAAAATAGATGTTGTGGCTTGGAATTGTGGAATTATTTGATTGATTTTTAAATGAATGTGCTAATCTTAGAATGTTTTGGGTTTTTTTTAATTTTCATTTTTTTCCCCAAACAAAACAAACAAAAAAGAAAACCAATGATCCTGCAAGTTTCTGCTCTGACCTGTGTGAATTTCTTTGTAAAGTACTAACATGGAGAGTTTGCAATACAAAAACATTTAGTGGTACTTTAAAATCGTATGGCAAAATAATCTTGGGGAATGTTGTGATATATTTGATATGCATTACCATACTGCCTCAGTTCTGTAACGGGTTCTGAGTGAGTCCATTAGAATCATGGGCTCATAGGCTTAGAGAAAGAAGAGATTTTAGAGGTCAATCATCATTATAATGTATTTGTCCAATGAATGGTACCTCTGGCATGGAGGGAAAAGAGCTTTGCCCTGGGTGTCGGGAGGCTTACTTCCTAGACCTGACTCTGCCTCTGTCTAGCTCTGTGACATTTCCCTGTGCTGAACTTGTTTCCCCACATTTAAAGTGAAGGATTTGTTCTAGATCCCTTTTAAAGTCTCTTCCTGCTCCAATATTCCATGATTCTAAGAATTTTTTTTTCATATTTACGCACTAGCTCTGTGCATAGGCCTGTGTATAATGGGCATACCTAGAAAGATGCAAAGCATGGGGCCACAGCCATGCGTCCTAGGAGCAGGTGTTTGCCCATATGGCACTCTTGGATTAGCTGGTGCAGAAATTATCTAAGCAGATGAAAGCAGAAGCTTATGGCAATTCTTTCCAGAGATATCTCAAAGAACAGATGAGAAATTCAGCCTAAGACAGACCTAGACAAAATTTGTCCCATGGGAGCAGAATAGATGAGATGAACGTTGGAGGCCACTTCTAGCCTTACATTTCTGTGACTGAAGATTCAGAGGAAGTGTAGCATCCTCATAGGATTATGACTGTGAATTATCCATTTTGAGTTGAAAGTCTCCGAACAGACTAGTTAGTCCAATCCCCTCACGTTATAGATGAGGGAAACGAAAGATGGGAATAATAAGTGTTTATCCAGCACCTCTACGTGCCAGGCATTTTGCAAATATCATCTTATTTGATCTTGGCAACAACCCTATGAAACAGGTGCTATTATTATCTCTGTTTTACAGTTCAGGAAAGTGAGGTGGACAGAGGTTAAGTGGCTTGTCCAGGGTCACACACAGGTAGTAAGTGTGTGAGGCCAGATTTACACTCAGGTCTTCCTGACTCCAGCTGGTGGTGTAGTGGATAGAGCCCTGGGCTTGGAGTCAGGAAGACTAACCTTCCTGAGTCTAGTTCTAGCCTCAGACACTTACTAGCTGCGTGATCCAGGGTAAATCACTCAACTCTCGTTGCCTCAGTTTCCTCATCTGTAAAATGAACCAGAGAAGGAAATGGCAAACCAATCCAATATCTCTGCCAAGAAGACCCCAAATGGGGTCCCAAAGAGTCGGACATGACTGAAATGATGGCACAACAACAACTTCCTGACTGCAGACCATCTTTTTAGCCACCGTGCCACCTGGCTGTTCGGTGCCTTGTCCAAAGTCACTCAGCTTGTTGGTGACAAGAGCCAGCATATGAACACTTGTTCGGCAGTTCTTTGCAATGACTAGTATGGAAATGTTTTATATGATTGCACGTGTATAACCTATATCTACTTACTCTCTCAGGGATGATGGAGGGGAGAGAGGGAGGGAAGGAGGGATAGAATTTGGAATTCAAAACTTTTTTAGAAATTTTAAAAATTATTTTAATATGTAATGGGGAAAAAGAAAATATTAAATATTAAGAAAAATACTATTTTGCTTTTAATCAGCTTGAAGTTAATAGAGAGTTTGAATACACTGTGGGCTTTTACCTTAAGCCGGGTCTCGATGTCAAGTTCTTACTTTTGCTAGTTTTAGAAATGGACTTTGCTTTTTCTGTGTTTCTCTACATTGTGTCCCTTCCTGGTAATGATCAGCACCTATCCTGTAATATTTTTACTTGCTATGTTATTGCCAGGTTTTGATATTTCACATCATAGTCATCATCAAACATTTATTGAGGAACTTTGATGAACCAGTTGCTTTGGCGGGGGGGGGGGGAGGCGGGGGGGGGGATGGGACATATTATTTGTTCTTTCCAGATTGTAAACACCTTGAGTAAAGGAACGATATTTTTTTTTCTTTGTCCTGCATTTCTTACCATAGCTTTGTCTCCCCACCCCAAATAATAAGGCTTAATACAGCATGAGACAGTGTACATAACAAATGCTCAGAAATGCCTATTTTACTCTCTGAAAGATGAAGAGGGAAAGTCCTAATTCTTTTTTTTTTTTTTGCTGTAAGTCATTTGTGCTGTGCATTTCTTCAGTGTTGCAGAAACCAGGGTGGATGATTAAATATTTTTGTCCAAACTTATTAGAGTGACCTTAGATTCAGAATACATATTACCACAAACTTCCCAGGACAGAATAGAAGCTTTGAACTGTGAGAAAAATGTGTGATAGCAGCGTGGGAATCTGGCAAACAGTACTCTTTTTGTCCTCTTGAGCTATAGGGGATATATTGTAAGGAAAACAGGATGACACAGGGTTAAGAATGACCTTAAGTGTAAATGAAGATGAAAAGGGAAGCCCAGTTAGGAAAATGAGAACAGAGAGCTAGGTAATAGGAACCAGTAGGGAGTGCCGACTTTTCACTTTTCTCATAGAATCATAAATTTGGAATTAGAAGTGACCTTAGACATTCAGTTCAGCTTCTTATAGACAAAGAAATGGAGACCCAGAGAGTTGAATGACTTGTCCAAAGTCACACAGTTAATAATGGAGCCAGGGTTCACAACCAGGTTCTCTGATTCCAAATAAATTGCTTTTTCCTTATTTCTCTTAGCAAGGATTTTATTACTTTTTAAAGCAGAGATTCTCAACCTGGGATTTGTGAACTTGTTTTTAAAAAATATTTTGGTAGCTATATTCTAATATAATTGCTTTCTCTTGTATTTTATTCATTTAAAACATTATTCTGAGAAGCAATCTACAGACTTAACCAGACTGCCAAAACATTCCATGACATAAAAAGATGGAGAATCTTTGCTTTAATGATATTGATTTCTTTCCCAGTACCTTTCTCTCTATTCTAATTTTTCTCATGCTGTCCCCTTATGATCTTCAACTTTTGGCCATTAAAATCCTGCCTATCCTCTTTGGTCCAGCTCAGGCATCTTTTCATGGAACCTTTTCTGAATTTCTCAATTAAAAGTCGTTTTCCATAGCCTTTTTTTAACCCTTTTTTCTACTTATAATCTAACTTGAATTATACTATTTTTATGAATTGATACTATTTCCCTAACTAAATTATAAGCTCTTTGAGGTCAAGGGCCTTGTTTTAACCCTCCCCTACTCCAACACCTAGCTGTAGACTATAGGTGCTTGAATGTTAGAATTCAATAAATGAATTAAATCAACCCACAAACTTTGAGAGAATAAGACTTTAATAGATGGAGGGAGTAAATCCCAGGCATGAGAGAAAGGCTATGTTTATGCTCATATGCAGGAGATGAAATATTGACTTTGGGACATAGCTACTAGTCTAGTTTTGCTGGAACTGGAAATGGAGAGAGGGAAGGTTTTCAAAAATTAACTTCCCAGTTTATAAAAGAGGAAGATGGAGGATATAATTCTAGTTACATGTTGTACAGTTGAGCTTTGAGGTAATAAGGACCCAGTGACTAAATTCTGTCTGGGATTTTGCCATCCATTCAATCTAATCCCTTTGGAAAGTTAAGAGAATTAGTGGCAATCAGAGATGGGGAGGCTGTACATTTCCTTGCTTGTCACAGAAAATTCCATTCTTCTTTTGCTTTCTTAGAGAAGGAAAGCCTTTTTGGAGACAAGCTTTGTCAAGAAATCATGATTTGACATGGAGTCCAGTCTCAAGATTTATGTGATTTTAGGACTGTGTTTGAGGGGTAGGGAGTATTTTTTGGAAAGAATTGCGTAAGAAAACCTAGAGGGAGAGGCTTTAAGAATGAACTGCTTGACTCGGACTTTTAAAAATCTTCTTTAAGTGGGCAGTGTGCGTATACCCTTTGATCTGGCAATGCTCCTACTAGGTCTGTATCCCAAAGAGTTAAAAAAATAGGGAAAAGACCTATGTGTACACAAATATTTGTAGCAATTCCTTGTATTGTATCAAAGATGTCCAGTAATTGAGGAAATGCTGAACAATGGTATATGATTGTAATGGAATACTATTGTGCTATAAGAAGTGATGAGCAGGCTGACTTTAGAAAAACCCAGAAAGACTTACATGAACCGATGCAAAATGAAATGAGCAGAACCAGGAGAATATTGTACATACTGACAGCAATATTGGATGATGATCACCAGTGAATGACATAGCTATCCTCAGCAAGACAGTGATCCAAGACAATTCAAACGACTCATGATGAAAAATGTAATCCATCTCCAGAGAAAAAATTGACAGGGAATGAATGTAGATCAAAGCATACCATTTTATTTATTTTTTTGTGTTGTTACTGTTGGTGGTGGTGCTCTGTGTTTTCTTTCATAAGATGACTGATAGAGGAAAGAGTGGGCAATACTCTGAAGTCCTTGTGACTTTAGTCAGGTGCAGTCGGTAATGGTACAACAGTTTCAAATCAATATGTGTCAAGGAACATGGGAGTCACCATTAGGTGGCAGCCCAACATCTGTCTTAATCCTCTTGTTTCCTCTCAGGGCCTGGGGGCAGTGGAGCCAAGGTCAAACAATGGTGAGTGGATAGCCAGACAGTTTGAATTCATGTGGTCTAGGAAACTAGGTATCAAGATCTGTGCTCACCTCACTTCCTCACCTATTACCAAGGGGTTCAGTATTTTCACTAGGCTTCTTCTTTTGGTGTTCAGTTATTTCCTCTGTGTCCAAATCTTCATGACCCCATTTGAGATTTTCGTGGCAGATACTGAAGTGGTTTGCCATTTCCTTCTCCAAACTAGCTCTGTCTACTGTAATCTCTAGCTTCCCAAGCTTCTTTTTTAAATTCCACACTTTGGGACAGACCAGTGGTCTGCTCTGAGGGACATTCCTCTTTTCAACTGGGCCAACAAAAATACCTGTACATTTTCCAAAGTTGAAGTCTGTTTTTCTTGTGACGATTCTCTCCCTAACTCTAGGCTCCTCACCCCTTCCTATTGAATTTAATGTAGTTCTACACCAAAATCTTAAAAGAAAACATATGTGTTCAACCTTCATTTGCCTAGTTCAGATAAGAATGAAATTTGTATAATATCTGATTCTTCCACCGTTCCTCTATGTATAATGTTCTTCTCAAGTACCTTGCGAGAACTAGAAATTTTCATCTCCTTCCTCCTTCTCTCATATATTCCTCTTTCCCTGTGAAGACCCTCAAAACAAAACAAGGTCCTCTATCTTAATTCTCTCTCTGGTTCTTGAAGACATTAGGGTTCTTCATAGACAATTGTTTCTTCACCTCCAGTTTGAATGTAAGCGCATAATCAGCATACAATTCCTTCTTGTTGCTCACATGTATTTACTGTTGTAGCTTTTCTTGATGCCTATGTATGAATTTTAAAGTTTTTACTCACCTTTTCTCTTTTCATTGTTTTGAATTTTTGAAAGTCTTCCATGACATTAAAGGTCCTTTTTTTATCCTGTACTATTGTACTTACCCTTGTAGGGTAAATTATTCTTGGTTGTAAACTTTTATCTTTTTTGGAATTTTGTATTCTAACATCTTCTCATCATTATAGTAGTAGCTATCAGATCTTAAGTGATTCTGACTGTGCCTCTTTGCTACTTAGACTGTTTTTTTCTGGTTACTTGCAATTTTTTCTTTGACTTTGAAGTTCTGAATTTTGGCAATCAATTTTTTTAAAAAAGAAATTGACCAATGGATTATTGCCTCCCCTCCCCCCATTTTACTTTCCGCTACAGTAGATATAGGGCATTTCCACTTCTTATTTCTTGAAATAACAAGCTTTTGGTTTGTTTTGGAGGTTTCAAGAGGTCATTTACTTATTTATTTTTGGTTATGGCTTTCAGTGCCTGATGATTAAGTTGTCTTTCCTTAGCCTGTTTCCCAGGTCAGTTCTTTTTAATAGTATATATTTTATATTTTCTTCTACTTTTTCAATTTTTGGATTTTGTTCCAATATTTCTCTTTGTTCCATTCTAATTTTCAGGGAGCCTGTTATTCCAACAAATTTTTACACCTTAAGTTCTAAGCTATTTATTCTCTTTCCAGTTCTTCCCTTCAGAGTCCTTTTTTTCACTTATAAATACATGTTTAATCTCTTCATTTTTTAAAAAATTTTAATTTATTTTTAATATGTTTAGTTTTCAGCATTGATTTTCACATGCGTTTGAATTACAGATTTTCTCCCCATTTCCACCCCCCCC
>CM053624.1:266699732-266866049 GCA_028646595.1 Phalanger gymnotis | reverse complement strand
TGGTGGGCCTGGGGCCAGAAGCAACTGCAGCCTTAGTTCTAAAGCTGCCCCACCTCCGCTGCCCCAGGGGCAGTGGCCAAAACCGCAAACTCAGCCCTGCAGCTTTTCCCACTAACCTTCTCTGATGTCTTTGCTCTTTGTGGGTTGAGAGGTCTGGTGGATGCCACAGCTCAGTAATTCAGCATGTTAGGGCACTCTCCGCTCATCTCCTGGTCTGGTAGGTCCGCGTCTGGTCTGTTCACGCTGTGCACTCTGGGCTCAGCTCCGCTCCCCTCAGCTGAGGGCTGGGAGCTCTGTGCGGGACAGACCTTACCCAGAGACTATCCAGGCTGTCCTGGGCTGGAGCCCTGCTTCCCTCTGCCACTTTGTGGGTTCTGCAGCTCTAGAATTGGTTCAGAGCCATTTTTTTATGGGTTTTTGGAGGGACTTGGTGGGGAGCTCACGCCAGTCACTGCTTCCCAGCTGCCATCTTGGCTCTGCCCCTCTACATGATTGCTTTTTAAAGGCCACCTATATCATGGCTAATCTTTGGGAAAGGGATCCGGATGAGTTCTCTCCACTTCCCCACTACATAGCCATTTGCCACCCACTCAGAATCACCTTTGTTAACTCAGCCATAGGATAGATATGGGAAGGCTACTACGCTGATCATGTAATCAAAGGAAATCTAGTCTATAGTATTGTCTCTGTCCAGTGTTGCTGATTGCATGAAGATATCTATTTCTGTAGAGAATCAGTGGTGATGGGGGGGTAGTGGTGGAGTGCTTTGTTCTAGAATCCCAATTTTGTTAGAAGAGTAATTTAAATGAAAATATTAAGAGGAGTAAGTCACTTTATAACTCACTAATAATTACTTTATTTTTAAAAAATATCATTTATTTATTTCAACATCCTTTTTTTGGAGTTCCAGAGTCTTTCCCTCTATCCCACCCCCTCCCACTCATTGTGAAGGCAAACAAGATAATATCAATTATGCACGTGAAATCATGCAAAACATATTTCCATATTAGGCATATCACAAAACAAAGAAAAAATAAAGAAAGCAGGAAAATTATACTTCAGTTGGCATTCAGAGTTCAGTTTTCTCTCTGGAGGTAGATAGCATTTTTTCATCATGAGTCCTTTGGAGTTGTCTTGGATCTTTGTATTGATCAGAATAGCCAAGTTGTTAGTAGTTGATAGTCATTAATTACATCATTGCTGTTACTAGGTACAATGATCTCCTGGGTCTTCCCACTTCATTTTTGCATTATTTCATATATGTCTTGCCATATTTTTTTTTCTGAAGCCACCCCCCAACATTTCTGATGGCAAAATAGTTCTCCATCACAATCATATGTCACAACCTGTCCAGCCGTTCCCGAACTGATGAACATCCTCACAATTTCTAATTCTTTGCTGCCACAAAAAGTGTTGTTATAAATATTTTTGTACATATAGGTACTTTTCCTTTTTCTTTGATCTCTTTGGCATGCAGATTTAGTAGTGGTATTGCTGGATCAAAGAGTATGCACAATTTTGCAGTCCTTTGGGCATAGTTCCAGATTTGGTTGGACCAGTTCATAACATCAATAACATTCACTAATGTACCTGTTTTCCCTCATCCCTACCAGCATTTGTCATTTTTGATAGGCGTGAGGGGGTAGGTCAGAATTGTTTTAATTTGCCTTTCTTTAATCAATAGTGATTTAGAACATTTTTCATGATACATAGCTTTGATTTCTTCTTTGGAAAATGGCCTGTTTGTGTTCTTTGACCATTTGTCAATTGAGGAATGGCTTTTGCTTTTACAAATTTGACTTAGTTTTCAGTATATTTGAAAAAAATGAGACATTTGTCAGAGAAATTTGCTGCAATTTTTTTTACATTATTTCACTGTCTATGGCATCTTTTAGCAAAATATAGTTTCTCTGATTATCTTTTTTAAAACTATGTCTATTTTGGCTTTTGCTTTATCTGAAATCATGATTGTTACCACTACCTTTTTTTTTGTACTTCAGCTGAAGCATAATAGATTCTGTTCCAGCCCTTTATTTTAAACTCTGTGTGTGTCTTTCTGTTTCAAATTGGTCTCTGGTATACAACATATTGGTAGAATGAGGCTTCTAATCTATTCTTCTATATGCTTCCATTTTATGAGCTAGGCTCATCCCATTCACATTCACAGTTATTACTAACTGTGTATTTGCTTCCATTGTATTTTCGTCTGTTAATCCTTTTCTTTTTTATCTTGTCTCTCCTCAAAAGTCAATTTTGCTTCTGACCACTGCCTCCCTTAATCCAACTTCCTTTTTAACACCCCCCATATCTCTTATCTGCTTCCCCTATTTCCTTATTGAATGAGATAGATTTCTATCCCTGAGTGTGCGTGTGTGTGTTTGTGTGTATTTTTGAACCCTTTTTGAACCAATTTTGATGAGAGTGAGGTTTAAGCATTGCCCACCCACCACCATTTCTCCCTTTACTATAAAAGCTCTTCCTTGAATACCTCTTTTATGTGAGAAAACTATCCAGATTCTACCTTTCCCTCCCCCCTTCTCTCAGTGCATCCCTCCTTTTCATCCCTACATTAAAAAAAAGATCATCCCACCATAATTGACAAGCACCCATGCCCTCTCTCTGTGTAGATTCCTTCTAACTTCCCTAATAATGATAAAGTTCTTTGGAGTTACACGTATCATCTTCCCATATAGGAATGTAAACAGTTTACTTTATTGAGTCCCTTATGATTACTCTTTTATGTTCAGCTTTTTATGCTTCTCTTGCGTCTTCTGTTTGAATGTCAGGTTTTCTATTCACCTCTGGCCTCTTTATATGAATGCTTGGAAATCCTCTATTTAATTAAATGGCCGTTCTTTCTCCTGAATGATTATACTCAGTTTTGCTGAATTGTTTTTGGTTGTAATGTTAGCTTCTTTGCCTTCTGGAATATCATATTCCAAGCCCTCCACTCCCTTAATGTGAAGGCTCTAAATTTTGTGTGATTCTGACTGTAGTCCCACAATATTTGAATTGTTTCTTTCTGGCTGCTTGCCATATTTCTCCTTGACCTGAGAGCTCTGGAATTTGGTGTAATCCTGGGAGTTTTCATTTTGGGATCTCCTTCAGGAAGTGTTTAGTAGATTCTTTCAATTTTTATTTTACTCTTTGGATCAAAGATACTGGGAGCAATTTTCCTTGATAATTTCTTGAAAAAAATGATATCTAGTCTCTTTTTTTTTGATCATGGCTTTCAGGTAGTCCAGTAATTCTTAAATTATCTCTCCTTGATCCTATTCTTCATGTCAGCTGTTTTTCTGATAAGATATTCCACATTTTCTTCAATTTTTAATTCTTTCAACTTTACTTTATTGTTTCTTGATGTCTCATGAAGTCGTTAGCTTCCACTTGCCCTGTTCTAGTTTTTAAGGAATTATTTTCTTCAGTGAGCTTTTGTGTCTTTCTTTTTCCATTTGACCTATTCTTCTTTTAAGTGAATTTTTGTGCCTCTTTTACCATTAGGCCAATTCTGTTTTTTTAAGGTATTATTATTTTTCAGTATTTTTTAAACCAAGCTGTAAATTCTTTTTTTTTCATAATTTTCTCCCATCACTCTCATTTCTCTCCCCGATTTTTCCTCTACCTCTCTTATCTTTTCCTTTAAGTCTTCCAAAAACTCTTGTTGGGCTTGGGTACAATCAGTATTTTTCTTTGAGGCTTTGTTTGTAGCTGTTTTCACATTAACATCTTCTTCTAAGTTTATATCTTCATCTTCCCTGCCGTGGCAATAGCTTTTTATGATCAAGTTCTTTTTCTGTTGCTTACTCACTTTCCTAGCTTATTTCTTGACTTTGAACTTAAAGTTGGGCTCTGCTTATCTGGGGTTGGGGAGGCACTGTCCTAAGATTCAGGATTTTTTGTGCTGCTGTTTTCAGAGCTAGTTCTGAGGGTCTTCAAGTTTTCAGTGCTTCCAAGTTGGTGTTATTCTGGGAGAGGTGTGGTCCCTGCTCTCCTGGTCTGTGTTCTGGTCTTTACCTAGGAAGGACCCCAGCTCCCCTGCAGCCACAATTACTAATGCCCCTCTTGGCCTTGGAACTATGACCAGTTCTCCTACTGTCCTGTAGCTACAAATACTAGTGCTCTCCTTGGCCCTGGAACTATGATTAGGGCCCCTGTTCCCTTATGCTCTATCACAGGTGCTCCTCTCTGCCCTTGAACTGTGACCCAGAACTATTTATGGGCAACGGAGTTGCCAATCAGTGTCAGCTGTACTCAGTGCCAGCAAAAGGTCCCCTTTAATCTCTTTCTGACCAGTTATCTGACCCCCTTGCTGTCACTGGGCTGAGAGCTTCCAAAGCTACTGCTGCTATTTCAGCTGCCTCCAAAGTCTATGTCTGATCCTCTTGCTGCTATCCTGACTTGCACCAACCCTAGTATTGCAGGCATCTCCCATGGACCTCTTAAATTGTCTTAAGATGATTCTCTCTCTCTCTCTCTCTGTCTCTCTGTCTCTCTCTCTCTCTCTCTCTCTCTCTCTCTCTCTCTCTCTCTCTCTGGCTTTTTCTTGGCTCTACTACTCCAAAATTTGATTTAAGGTCTTATTTTAAAGTTGTGAGAGGGGAATGTTGGGAGAGTTCAGCTGAGTCCCAGCCTGTACTCTGCCATATTGGCTCTGCCCTACTTTAATCACTTTAGAAACAATGTGTTAGAGTGCAAAGAACACTGGTCTTGTACTCACAGACATGAGTTTGGGTCCTGCCTTTACCATCAGTGTAATCCTAGGCAAATCCTTTCACTTGTCTGAGTCTGTTTCCATATCTGTAAAATGGAAAGAAAAAAAAATGCCTGTTCCACTTACTATTCAGAATTATAATGAAGTTCACATGAAATTATATATATATGTATATATATATGCATGTACACACACATGTTATATATATATATATATATTGCTTTGTAATCATAAAGTGTTGTATCAATGCCAGTTATAATTAATGTGGGTGGTCCATATTAACCATACTCAAGCAATGAATATTTTTTACTGTGCATGTATAACATATAACAATTTGGTAATATCATTAGAATTTGTTGTCCAATACTGGTGAGCCTGTTTCTAGCCCCAAGGATGTCTCAGTATCCTTCTTTGTTACCATGCCTAGAGATCTGGAATCCTATACTGCCTATTCCTCTTGGTGGTATTGGTGGTATTATTTTCATGCATTAGAGACCACAATGTTTATGTGGATATCTTTGTGGTTATTTATTTCTTCCTGTAACACTTTCCTCTGTTTATTATTTTTTTTCCCCAAAGAAGTGCCAAAATGTTCCGACCATACACCCTTGGAGCTGTTCCTGCCCAACATTATTTACTCTTATCACAAAATCAGAGGATTGGATGAGGAGTCACAGATGCTAGAATTGTTCCACAAGTGGCCAGTAACTGCAGGATCCCACAATTGTTTTGTTCAGCCTACATGGAAGATATTACTATTTCTCCACGTT
Organism: Phalanger gymnotis; assembly: GCA_028646595.1. Classification (NCBI taxonomy): domain Eukaryota; kingdom Metazoa; phylum Chordata; class Mammalia; order Diprotodontia; family Phalangeridae; genus Phalanger; species Phalanger gymnotis. Next base: position 266,860,568 of record CM053624.1, on the reverse strand, counting down.
GTTTCTTAAACTGAGAAGCTAAATCTCGCTTGGCACTGCGGGAAAATTGAAGGCCTATATAATAAGCTTTTATGAACTAACAAATGGAGGGAAATTGGATCAGAGATCTGGCTGATTGTTCTGGAGTACAGGGTATTAGCACAAAAGGAAAGGTAACTCAGTGAAATGTGGAGGTGGAGCCATATTTGCATCAGTAGAGAATCTGGTAGTCTTGCCCACTGTAGGGTCACCTGCACTTAGCTTATTTGTGTAGGAGAAGCAGGGGGAACATTACTGGTAGAACTGTTACATACCATCCTCTTCCGGCATTCTTTTAAGGGTGGGAGTAGTTCCCAGTGACACTGATTGAGCACATAGCTTCCTGAAGTTATAAGTTCATCCAACTGGCTTTCCTACTTAAATGAAACCCCAGTAAGGGGCATTGCTTTGGTAATAATAACCTTCCTAATTCCTTCATGGCTTGGTGCTCTTCTTTCATTGCCCTGCTATGTTAACACAAGGCAGGAAGTTCCAGTGTTTCCCAAGCTGTCCCCCCCATAAGAAAATAGAAGGGAGTATCATGTACGTGAGGGGAGACAGAAGAATAGGCTGTAATAGTTTGCCTTTGAAAACATATTAGTTAAGGAGATTGACTATTTTTAAAAATTAATTTATTTTAAACTTAAATACTAAAATTAAATGGGAAATGAGAAAAGAAGATAAAAGCATTGCCATATGCACAGCAGAATGTAAGAGAGGATTCAAAATATACAGCAATAAATTTCCATTTCAAGAACACCTATACGGTAAATACTACACCTTGTGTTCGGAGCTGTCCATCTTTTCTTTGCTTCCTGGTGAGTTTTCTTTTGTTCCTTGCTGTCCACTTTTTACTTTGTTCTTTTTTCCCCTCTTCTTTCCCCCCACCCCCAAGAAGGCTATAATTAAACATGTATGTGTATGTATATGTGTATATATATGTGTGTGTGTATATACACATACATTTATACATTTACATATATACACAATAATATATACATACATACACACATATGTATGCTTAGATATCTGTAGTTATACTCATTTATAAATATATGCATTCATATGCATCCATGTAAGACCGTACTCTACTTGTTTATCCTCTGTCTCTCTGAGGCTAGATTATCTCTTTCTTCATAACTCCAAGGCTTTCCATATTTTTCTAAGTCCACCAACTCATCATTTTCTATACCACAGCAAAGGTCCAACCTTATACTGTCTATCATTAAGCCTTTATTAAGCACCTACTATGTGCGAGGTACTGTGCTAGGTCCCGAGGATGTAAATACGAAGAATGAAACAATGCCAAGGAGCTTTCTATTCTTGTGTCCATACTTTCTAATATATTTAACATTTTTAGAGTTTTAATTCAAGAACTTAGAAGGATACACAGAGGAATTAAATTTTTCAAGTTGAATGTTATCCAGCAAGCATTTATTAAGTGCCTACTATATGCCAGGCATTGTTAGATTTGAGAGACAGAATGATAAAATGAAAAACTATCCCTATCGTCAAGGATCATGTCTTTTATTAGTGGAGTATCCCATGTAGACTGATAGATAGATATATATCGAGGACTAAGGGAACTCTAATAGCTAGCAGGATCAGGAAAGTCTGTGTATTGGAGGTGGCACATGAGCTGAGCCCTGACAGAAGGGATTCTAAGAGGAAGAAGTGAGGAGCAGTGGGGGAGAGCATAGAGATGGGAGATGGAACACAAAGCCAGTCTGGCTGTACCTGAAAGTAGGTGAAAGGGAGTAATGTGTAATTACCCTGGAAAGATAGGCTGGTCCTGATGTGGAAGGACTTTAAATGCCAAGCTGAGGGCTCTGTATTTTATCCTACAGGCAATAGGGAGTCACTGAAGGATCTCGAGCAGGAACATAATTAGACTTGTGCTTTAGGAAGATTTGTTTTGAAACACTGTTTTCATGGTGTGCATGTGTGTATACATACATATACGTAAACATACACACACATATACATATATATGCTTTAAAAAATTAAATACTAAGAATCTCTACAAAAACAGGTCAGTGTTAGCAATTCAGCATATGACTCTAGAATGCATACACTATCCCATCTCCTTCTACCTCCTCGTTATTATAGTTGCTCATCTCACATTGATATAGTATCATAAAACATACAATGTTTTCTCATAACAATCCTGTGAGGTAGGAAGCAGAAGTGTTCTCCATCCAATGGATTTACTATAACTGGATTCTCCCTTGGGGACCTCTTATAGAGTATATCTGTCTTTGAGATTTCTCCTGGGAACATCAGAATTTGGCTGCTGTCTAGATGGTCACATCAAAAGTAAAAAAGGATCCTCACTTCCCAGTCATTGAGAAGGAGCTAATGAGACATCGAATGTGGAATAGGCTTTATTTAACTCGGGGGAAGCTAAGTGGTGCAGTGGATAGAGTACCAGGCTTGGAGTCAGGAAGACTCATCTTCATGAGTTCAAATCTGCCTTTGGACACCTACTAGATGTGTGACGCAGGGCAAGTTACTTAACTCTGTTTGCCTCAGTTTCCTCATCTGTAAAATGAGCTGGAGAAGGAAATGGCAAACCACTCTGGTATCTTTGCCAAGAAAACCTCACATGGGATCATGCCGAGTTGGACACAAATTATTTAACTTGACAAAAAAAAGATCACATACATGAGTCACACCTGAGCCCATAAGCCAAGACAACTTCTCTAGTGGGGCATGGAGGGACCTCCATCTTCCCCAGAGAGTAATGTAGCCCTTTAGACTCATTTAGAAATACTTTGGATTCTCCTCTCCCTCTAAAGGAGAAAGAAGATAGATTTAGTAGAGAGTCAAGCAAACCACTTTCCAGTGAGTACTACAGCCTCGGGACTTTTTAATAGTTTTCCAGACTTATAGTACCACCCTGACCACCCCCCACAAAGCAAGATGATAGACTTGCAGTTAAAAGAGTTGACCTCTGCTTTCCTGTACTTTAGTAGCAACTTCTTCCTTTTTCAAAATAATAAACAGGTCTTAAGAGAGAGCCTAGCTCAGTTCCAATCCCGATTTACAAAGAAGGTAAACACTTTCATTTAACAAATAAACTAAATAAAATTAATGTGCTATTCCTTAATATACAAAGATTATCCTGTTGATCTGCAGTAAATAGAGAATGAATTTGCCCAAAACCACAGAATCTCAGAGTTGAAAAAGGACCTCAGAGGCCATCTACCCCAAACAAGTGGTTATTCATCTTTTGCTTAAAGACCTCCCATGAGGAGGAATCCACTTCCTCTGGAGGCAACCCATTCTACTTTTGGATCGCCCTAATTGTTAGAAAATTCTTCTATACCACAAGCCTAAATGAGCTTCTTTGCTATTTTTACTCAGCCCTCCAACTTTTGCCCTCTGGGATAGTTTGTATCAATTCAACACATAGTTGTCTTTCATTGAATATAATGGAATACTGCTGTGCTGTAAGAAAGGATGCAGGAGATGGTTTCATTAAAATTTGGGGAGACTTTTATGAACTGATGAGGAGTGAAGTGAGCAAAGACAGAGGACAATTTATACCATAACAATATTGTAAAAATAACCAACTCTGAAAGACTAATCCCTCTTATTTCTAATGGCACACATTTTTAATTGATTAGCAGGGGGTAAAAGGCAGAATGGAGAAGGTAGGCAACTCCTCAAGGTGTAAGATGTGTGGTGAGGTAGAATGAGGAGTGCTTTTTAACTTTACTTTTTATAAATATGCATATTTTGTTTGCCAGAAAATTTTGTTTTCCGTGACCTTCAGGGTCTATTTTGTGAAGAATCAAGTTATGTATTTAGATTGAGGAGTACAGGAATATTTTTGAATCTTGTTTAGAGTGGACAAATGCTTTATCCTGACTCAACTAGCCATAAAAGAAGTTTGAGAACTCATAGGAGGTTTCACAAAAGAGACAGGCCAGAAATGGTTAAAATGATAGGTCTTTATTTGGGTACCTTTTAACTCACTTAAGGGTGGCCCAAAGGCCTAACTTGATACACATAGGCGTTGGGAGGTAGGGTTAAGGTTAAGGACAATTGACTGTTACCAGTGATATCAGTGGAATTTAAGGCTTAAATAGAAGGAGGAAAGGGAGGAAGGAATATAAGTAAACAAACAAAAGTATTTCACAAAATTAATGGACCAATGGATGCAGCTTTTGTCAGTCAAAGAACTTTTATTAAGCACGTATTATGTGCCAAGCATTGTACTAAGTACTGAGGATACAAAGAAAGGTAAAAGATATTGCTTCTGTGAAATTGGGCGACATTGAATAAAAATAAGAGGGCAGTGGAAGCATAAAGAAAGAAGATAAGACAATGTTGAAAAACTATTTGTACATGTTTCATCTGTTGTGGAACAGACTTAAGGTCATAGTGATCACATTATTTTCCAAATAAACACATAAAATGCAACCAATCAGCGGTCAAGTCTGCTGGCAGGTCTTAACGAGCAAGTGTTGGCAGGTGAGCCTGTTACACATTGTTGGGAAGTCCAGCATGCATCAGCAGGAATATGTGTATGTGTGATAATTTGTTTATAATATGATATTATATGGTTACATGACACAATATTGCATCATCAAAATTTCAATGCAGGAAAACCCCACAAATTTACAATAAATTTTAAATTTAAGGTGCATCATTTCAAATATATATATATCTAAATATATACATATCTATATGCATATATTTGAAATGATGCAAATTTTTTTTTAAAAAAACCATTAAAGAGTTAAGGCAAGTAGATTTCCAGGGGAGGGAACTGAGTAATTTTTTTTTTGAAAAGGGCGTGGTAGGCCAAATAAGTTTGGGAACCTCTGTTTTAAGCAGTAATTCGGAAGTCCAGCCTGTGGACTCAATAGGACTTTCTCAGGACTACATTTAAAAAAACTAACTAAAAGATTTAACTAGAAGTAGGCCTCAGGTAAGATATCCTGCTTAGGAATATATCCTGTAGGTATTGTGCCAGATGCCTATATGTCATACGGGTACAATCTGAAAATTATCTTACCTGTTTCCCTTATAGGTCAAGTAAAATGTTGGTTTACTAATGAGGTAGGTGGGCATTCCCTCTGTCAATAGACTGGGATATTTCTCAACTAAGTGTTAGGGTCTCTCTGAGGACCATAGTGAGGTAGGGCAGAGCTATGTAATATTTGATGTTTCAGATTCTGTTGCCAAAACTTAATCCTTCCAATTAGCTAAAGATGTTGATCTCCATTAAAAAGTCTCAAGGGTTAAAACTTAAGATTTCTTTAGTCATTTGTTTATTCCTTAGTAGAAATTAAGAATATGAGGGCAGATTTTGATATGGAGGAAAAGAGAAATGCTTGAACTTTCCGGGAGGAAAAAGAAGAGATACCAAGAGAGGGAAGAGACAGTGAGAAAATGAACCATACTCTTTTCCTAGCAGGATTGCTGCAAGTGATATTTATTAGGTATCTATTCAAGGCCATGTACCAGATGCTATGGGATCACTAAGCAGTATAAAATATGGTATCTTACAATCTCAGTATGTGCAGAAACAATTATAACATAAAACATTTGTGTGATGTGTCACATTAGTGCTACAGACCCTCAGAGGACAATATTGTGACAGATCTGTGTACCTATTGTATCCCTCGGTAGAATGTAAGCCTCTTGAGGACAGGGACTGTTTCATTTATATCTTTGTACCACCTAGCTCCTGGCACATTTCTTTGTATACAACAGAAACTCAATAAATTTTTGCAGAATTGAAAGATCACTCTTGTCTTCAGTGGCCAGGGTAAGCTTCGTGGAGAAACTGAGGGTATCATGGGATTTACAGTTGGTAGAAACCTTAGAGAGAATCACGTCCAACTGCTTTATTTTACAAATGAGGAAACTGAGACAGAGAGTGAGACCTGTCCCACATCACATAGATCATTGTAAGCAGAAGAGACTGAATTTAACCCCAGGTCTTCTGGTTCCAAATCTCTGTGCCATCATAGGTCATAGAACTAAAGTTGGAAGAAACTTGTTTCATCATTGCATCTAGCCCTCTCATTTTATAGTTGAGGAAATGGAAGCCCAGGGTAGGTAAATGATTTAGTCAAAGTCAATAAATAGGCAGTAAATGTCAGAGGCAGATCCCAGTTCTTAGCAGATTGCTTGAGCAGGCTTTTTCTATATAATTTAAGATTATTTTTCGTGTTAAAGTAGTTTACCACTGGCTCTAAAACTTTTTAGAGCCAAATGTATATTTGGGTATCCTAATGCCATTTCAAAAAATATTTTATAGTGTGCTAGTAATAATTTAGTGGGATAACAATAATGATTTATAAAAATATGAATCACATTAAAAGGGATCATCATAAGTTTTCCCTTCATACCTAAAAAAATTCTATATATTCAGAAGTTAGAGTTGCAGTTCAGGTCAATTTAACAAAACACTTATTAAGTACTTATGTATGCTGCACTATGCTAGTCCCAGTGAAAACAAAGCAATGACAATGACAATGACGAGGAAAATGACAGCAATGAATTTGCATTCTACCCAATAAAGGAAAACAAATAAATGAAAATAAAATAAATAAGTAAATGAAAATGATGCATTCATTTATTTATGCTGATATGAGATTGATATTTTATTAGGGAATAGGGAAGGGAATAAACATTTATATAGACCTACTGTGTGCCAGGTGCTGTGTTAAAAGCTCTTTTACAAGTACTACCTCATTTGAAGTGTTCTTTTAGCTGCTGTGATGAGAATGAATGGGTAACCTTGGTGCTTTTCAGACATGACTAGTGGTTATATATATAGCATGTACGTCTGTATGTCTGTGTGTTTGTATATATGCAATATATGTGTGTGTATCCGTGCACAGACACATAAATATGTATTATGTATACCTAATACACATGTGTATGTATATATATGTATGTGATATGTTACATATATTTATGATATACACCTACATTTATGGTTTCTTGGTACCTTAAAATGTAATGTAAGCTGCTCTTGTTAAGTCTGAGGGGTGAGCTCAGAAAGAATAACTTCCTGGTAATTGTGCCCCCTTGAAATTTTCTATGCGATTGTCCAGATTCTGATTATTCAATCATCCACAATATTTCTCTCGTAATTAATTAAAAACATTCACCAAACACAAAGTGCCTCCTTTGGGTAAGTGTGATGGGCTTAGGTGGCAGTGGTAGATAGATGAAGATGAATCTGACCAAGCTCCTGCTCTCAGGGAATTTACAATCTAGCAACACCATGGTAGTGTTAGGGCAGAAGGCCTTCCTGGTCTGGAGTGTTCGAATGGAAAGTTTGCTTCTTTTTCTTCTTACTTTCTTTTGTGTTGCAGCTAAAGAAATTTGGAAAAGCTATTTGAAATGACAAAAAGACTACTAATCTAGAAATTTATCTCTGTATTTTGTTACAGTTATATTGCAAAACAGCCGAGGTTAGAGTCCATCACTGAAGATGACCTGGAAGGATATGCGGGGCTGAAAAATCTGTGAGTGCTCAAATTGCCACATTCTGTCCCAGATTTTTTGTTTTTATTTTTGTTGTAATTTATGATCGTCGGATACTAATGCTTGTGCAATTTGTTCCTGTAGAACGGTGGTGGAATCAGGACTAAGAGTGGTGGCTCATCAGGCCTTTCTGAAAAACCCCAATCTGCAATACATGTGAGTAAAAGCTAGTTCTGTTGCTTTCTGGGATATGACAGATATAGCTCTTTTCTAGTCTCTCTTTTCCTCCCTTTTCTCCCAATCAAGACCTTAAAAATTTTTTTTTGAAAAGATTAGCATAACTGTGATAATGACCTACAAGCATCTGCTCTTATTTCATTATATTTTGGGGAACATACTAGAAGGGCATTAGAAGCAGTCTGTTTATTCTCCTTCTTGAACTTCTGGGTCATTTCCATGTTGTACTGAGCTGAAGCCAATTGGCAGAGTCTCATGTGAAAGCTGTTTCCCAATAGAGACTCCTTGATTCTTTGTCTCTGGAATCTTTATGTGTTCCTTGGAAGAAATCAGACTTTTTGCATTGGGGGAGAAATGGACTTGGAGCATTTCCTGGCACTAATGGTCATTCCTCTGCACAGGGCTTTTCACAACTACCTTTATTCTCCTAGAACCACCTGTAGTGGTTGGTAAAAGAGGAGGGGAGAATCAATCAGCAGGCAAGGAGAAGGCTTAGAGGCTCATTAATAAGATGGAGTGCTTTGGCCAAGTCAAATTGATGCGTAGCTGACTGTAGTGAAATAGAAATACAGAAAATTGAAGCTATTAGCAGAGTGTTTACTGCCTGTTTCTGTGAGATGATGGCCCAGAGTCAATAAGTTATGGCTTTCCCCAAGAAGTTTCCTTAATGATGCAGAGATTCTCCCCCTCTCTTCCCTTCAGTCTGGTCGAGACTGAACAGGTCTTTTCCCTATAGAAAACTTATTACCACATCCTGGGTTTTCACAGTGGCAGCAAGAGGGTATTTATTATACAAGGTTGCTTCTAATGATATTTATGATACTCTCTCATTCCCAATTTTCCCTGTTGTATCTTTGTCAAATTATTTTTGGAAGGCGAATGAATATAGGCTAAATTAAGTTTATGTCATGCAGACAACTAACATACCAGCCTCTTACCTTTATTTTTTTTTCAAATAGATCTGTGATTTTATTGGTGTAGAGTAGCGATGTCAAGCCCAAATAGAAATGTGGGCCAATAAATCATATGTAAAGATCCCTGAGGGTTGCACATTGATTAAGAAAACCACGTATTAACGTTATCTGCATTTTATTGTATTTTTATTTATTTTGCTAAATATTTCCCAATTACATTTTAATCTGGTTTGGGACTACTCTGGAGTATTTGGGGTCATGTATTTGGTTGCTCTGGTGTAGGAAACCACCAGGTGAAGAAACCCCTTCTACCAAAACAGAGCAGTGAATGTTTTTATAGCTTATAGTTTTAGAGAGTTACCTGGAACCCTGAGAGATTAAGTCACTTGCTTAGGGTCACACAACTAATATTTGTCAGAGGAGGATCTTCCTGATTCAGAGTCCAGCTTTAAGTTCTTCCTTTAGGGAGTGATGCTTAGCAGGGCGTTCTTAAAGGAAGATTGGAGGTTGGGTCATTTGCAGAGTAATCTCTTTTAGATTACATTGACCAAATGTTTTATGGACATTTGTTCATTGTGCGGCAACACTGATTTTTATAAAGCAAAACACCGCCGCTTCATTCATATTTTGTAGGAGTCAGAGAAAACGATGCTTCTTTGAAAATGAAGTTTGTAGCATTAATATATAAAATGGAAAGTAAACAGTAGATAAGACCAAGGAACTTTATTAACACATTTCCTCTGAATACTTTTTGGCAGCTGTTCTGCCATCAGTTTGCCTGTACACATCTGATGCCTGCGTAGGCCTTGATAACATAAACAACAGATTAGCTGGATAGAAGGAAAAGTCAGAATGCTCTAATACAATCACTTAAGTGTAATTAATGGCCTCAATAGTTGGGTTCTGGCATTTTCATTACAACTGACCTTAGACCCAAATTACTCAACAGCGCCATTTAACTAAGCTGTTTTGCCACACACATCACTTTTTTCTAGAGTAGTGATTCATAAGCTGAGATCTATAGCTAACAGTAGTGGGCTTACACATTCTGCTGACCAGTCAATTCACTTAGTATCACGGTTGTTGCGAGGGACTTTGGAGGTTTTTGCGCTCAACTGCCTATTTGACAGATGTGAAAATGAGGCCTACAGAAATAATGTTATATATGTATATGTACATACACATATACACATACATGTATACATACATATATGTACATATACACACATACATATATACATATACATGCATAAACACACATGTTATATATACATTTTTAGAAATAGCTCAATGATTAGAGCAATAAAATATGTTAGGTAGTTGTCTTTACATGACTGAGATGAATCTAAAGACAGTCCTTCAAAGCGTTTGAATTTTAAAGTAGAAAATTTAGATAAGACAGATATGTATCAAGTTTCCCAAAGTGCCAATATGTGGGAGATGGAATATTTTAAAAATTATCATGATTGTTACTGTTCTTTTTAAAGATTTGATCTTCCTACCTCACTCATTGGCCTCTTATAGATCAGATGGTAATATCAATCGGGTAGGAAGGTTTAGTGTGATCTGTGTTTCTGACTTGAACCAATTTGCCTCTTCTCAGGCAGTCTGGTGTCCCCTTGTTCCCAGAGGATCACTATACTTGTGGTTTAGTGATGATACCTCATCAGCTTTAGTCCTGCTGCGCCTCAGAATTTACCGACTCAAGCTACTCATTAGCTTCAGCCTCTCCCCAGTAACAGGGATTACAGGCATGCACCAACACGGCCAGCTAGAGGATTGAACATACCACAAAATAACAGAATAAACTACAGATATTCCACTGATAATAGTAATTATTTTCAATTCCATGAGGAATCAAGATTGTAAAAACAAGAAACAAATGGTAGGAAGCAGTGCTTTTCATAAAAATAAATCCTGTAAATTTGGGAGATCAGGAAGATCCACTTCAGTCATGACTGCACAGATCTCAATAGCAACCTTTGACTTAGATGGGAGAGTAAAGACAAATGGATCGGCCACCTCAGAATAGCAGGGACCATTGAGGGCAGGGACCATTTTTCACTCTATACATCTCCAATGTTTAGTATTGTTGTTGTTTGTCCTTCGTTCTCAAAGAGGACCAGTGACATCAGGAAGGTGATGTTTTGACTTGCAAGTGAATTGGATTTAAGTGAGGCAGAGCTATGCAAAGTCATCAGCCCCACTTTTATCCAGGGTTATCAGAATCTATGGCAAGATATAGGTCAGGATGACTGAAGATGGCCCCAGATGCAGTGGGATAGCTTGGCCTTTTAAGGCTAAGGTCTTTCCCTGGTCTCAGTTTGTCTGAGGCAACACTCATTCAGTGATTTAGGCTAGGTAAGAAATGAGGCAAAAGATAGCCTAGTTTGCCTACTCAAAAAAAAATCAAACTGAGAGGGGAAGATTCTCAGGGTTTCTTGTCATAACAGAAACAATTGCTATTTATACTCACTTGGAGCCATCAAAACCCAAACGATGACCAAGTGAGGCTTGGGCTGGGACATGTTATTGGCCAATCAGTCAGAGCTACAGTGATTTGGGTTTAAAGTATGTCGTATAGCTCCATTTGATTCCAATGAGCTTTATCAAAGCCTGGTTTTGTAGAGTTCTAATTCAGGAAATCATCAATGAAACTACATGGGACAAAAGAGTTTATTGTCCCATTTTTTTTAAATAATTGAATAAATAAGTAGGGAAGAGGGGAAAATACTTAGACCCCAAACCCCAAGATATCTTGTGAAGTTTCAGCAATCAAAATTTATATTCCTTTGGGTAGAGCACCCTTACAGATTGTTGTTTATCCTTCATTATCAAAGAGGACCGATGACATCAAAGTGAGGCGGGGCTGTGCAAAGTCTTCTGCCACACTTTCTCCTCCAGAGTCGTCTGAGCCCAGTGGAAAGACATAGGTCAGGGTGACTAGAGATGGCACCAGATGCAGTGGGAGACCTTGGTTTTTTCAAGCTAAGGTCTTTCCTAGGTCTCAGTTTGTCTTGAGGCACAATGTTTAGTACAGTGCTAAATGTTCGATTGAATTGGAGTCTTCATGCTGTAAGTTGTACTACTACCACTGGATAACTTCGTAAGGTGATACAGGTTGGCATGATGAGAGACAAATGTATGATTAAGAAACTTGTGCAGAAAATGTTAGTGGAATGATTTCCTTAACAGTAGAGGATTTTATTACCAACTTGAAAAATCAGTCAGTAAACATTTAGCACTATGCTAATGGCTAGGGATACAAAAAGAACTAAAAAAACAGGCTTGCCCTCAAGGAGCTTACCATCTAATGGCAGATGAAGCATGCAAACAGATATGTACAAAGTAAATTATATAAAGGTTAAATAGGAAATCATTAACAGAGAGAAGGCACTAGAATTAAGAGGGGTTGGGAAAGGCTTCCTGGAAAATATTTTAGTTGAGACTTAAAGGAAACCAGAGAAGCCAGTAGGTGGAGTTGAGAAGGGATAGCATTCTAGGCATGGGGACAGCCAGAGAAAGTGCCCAGAGCTAAACACATGCACTTAAGACATTTCATTCCAAATTATATCTTGAAGGAATACAAATTGGATTCTTTTCTCTCCCCTTGCCCCTTCTTTTCTGCTCTCATGTTTGGCATGTCACAGTAATTGGCCAGGACATTTGTAGTCATGCTCGCTTTCAGGATGGGAACTCTACATGTAGATAAGGTGATACATTCTTCTGGTCACTGAAATCCATGCCAGAACCCAAAAGCTCAGGGTAACTTTAGGGGCCATGAATAAAGCTAGTGATCTTGTTTTAGAGAGACCTTCCAGAGGGTGCTAATTAATTAGCTCGTTAGTGTGGCTGTATAACTGAACAGTAAGAAGTTTATTGACTTCTCTCTCAGTCTCAGTCTCTGTCTCTGTCTTTCCCTCTCCCTCTGTCTCTCCCTTTGCATCTCTCGCTTTCTGTCTCCCCTACCCCTTTTCTCTTATGCTTTTAGCTATAAAAATAAGTATAGTTCATACAAGTCATATCATACTTTGGCCCATAATACTAATCTGCACTGTGCTTTTGGCAACTTTACAGAGTTCCTATTGCCTGGTGGCTTCTCAGCAAATAGTGAGAACTTTAGGAAAAAATAGCCTTTCTCTCATTCTTTTACATTTTAACCATTTTTCCCTCTGGGGAGGGTCTGTTTTTGGCAGAGGAAAAACAGTTTTTGATGAAAATAAAAATGTCTCTGTCCTACAGATCAAGAAAAAGACAGATAGACTTTTCAAGTTAATTTAGTCAAAGAAAAGCTATTCTTAATTCATTTTTTAGAAAGAAAGAAAAGTCTTACATGGGCCTATTTTGCAATTAAAAAAACTTTTTTTTCACGTGGGTGAATATTTTATGAACAATTTGGAGGGGGAAGATGCAAACTCATCAGAAAGAATATACACCAATGTGCTTGGTGGTAGTTTGAATAGTATAATTATAGATTGAAGTGAAAAATGAACATACCACCACATTTTACCTGTGCAGCATCTGGACTTTTTATAAACTCTTGTCTAATCAACTATTTAAGCTGCCATTTTCTTTATGCATTACCTGTAGAAGTGACCTGGATAGGTAAAATCTTACTATTACTAGACATAAAGCAACTGTTAGCATCTATGTTTCATTACTTTGTAGGAAATTCATTATTCAGACCACCATCATCTAGAGAACAGTCTAATTTTATCCATAAAATACTAAGCCAGTATCAGTGCCAATGACGGAATTCAGAGTGGTGAAAGACCCAGAGTCAGGAAATTAGTTGTCCCTGGAGGCATTCGGGCCCACTTGGTGTAGATACTGTTCCTTGCAATATGATGCATGGAGAAGTTGTACTGAGTTGGACAAGTCCTCTAAGGTATCTTCCCAATCTAAGGATCTAATAAGGTATTCAACTTTTCCATAGTTCACCAAGTTTTGATCAGGAGACAGAGGCTAAGAAGCCAAGTGGTTTACCTAATTGTAGCGGGGCAAGATGTATGGTTGGATTGGATGTATGGCTATAGAGAGCTGTCCTCACAGGACCTAGCTTTAGGTGCTGACTCTGATCCACACTGGCTAGGTGACTCTGGGCAAGTTACTGTCCCAAACAACTTTCTGAGATGAAAAGGTGTAAATATTTATAGTGTAAATATTTGTCAGGGATTGTTAAATTATCAGTGTGAGCATTTACACCTTGAAAATCAGTCAGTGCTAAAAAATAAGGAATGCTTTATTGTTTTTCTGATTGCCTAGACTTAGGAAAGTGATAGAGAAAGTGTTAATAATGCCTATTAATACAGAGAGCTAGTTGTTAAATATTTACCAGCACACCACTGGCGTTCCTCTACAATGATTGAAGGGATATCTGGTCGAGAGTTCCTTATACTGATGAACAATAGCTCTGATCCTCTTTCTTCACCAAAAAAAATTAGGGCTCTAAGCTATTTTAGTACAATGTAACTATTGATTTTTTATAAACATTATTTGCTTATTTTTAGTTAATACTTATGTACATGCCCAGAGCCCTAAAATTTGGATATGTTTTATATAAATCAAAACTTCAGTTCCACATAGTGACTCAGCAGCCAAGGCTAGTGTTTCAAATTTCATCCATCTGGGTCCTATGCCCTAATCATAGGAAATAATATCTAATGGAATAAAAAGACTTTTGAAGGGAATGACCCCATGACTTTAGTTGCTTAGTATTTATCACAAAAAACCTAATTTGTCATTTGCTAATGGATGAATACTATTAGGGCCCATTGTCAGAAGAGTTTAGGAACAACAAACCTGTGGCCAAGGACTTGTAGATTCATGAACTATTAGAGATGACCTAGGCCAGGCCTTCTTAATCTTTTTTTTTGGTATGTGTGTATCATGGACTCCTTTGGCATCAATTTCTCATTTATAAAATGAAGGGATTAGATCAGATGACCTCTGAGGCTCCTTCCATATCTCAATCTAAACTTCTGTGATCCTCTTTTTTCATTAGAGGCATGTACCAAATTTAAGTAAGAACTTGGAAAATTCTATGTACAGAAATACTATGTAAGTGTTAAATATAAATGATGTTCCTAATTGTTAATATATTTAAATTGAGTTGAAAAAGATTCTCCCCTTGCTCCTTGAGGATCATTGCAGATATTTATGAGAACATCTAAATGATTTCTTTGTCTACATAGGAGTAGAAAAGTCTTTTGGTATAAAAGAAAAGGTAATACTAACAGGAGATATCAACTTTTCCACACTAGTGAGATGGGATAAAAGGTGGGGGGAGGCTTTATATATGCTCTTTGCAAATAAAATAAAGCGACCAGGAAGCCATTTCAAACAATTAAATAAAATATTCTGAAATATCAAGAGTTTGACACTTTAATCTTGAAATACATTTAACATTTTAAATTCACATTAAATTATTTTGATTTCTTTCAGCAATTTCACCAACAACAAATTGACAAGTTTGTCTAGGAAGCATTTTCGTCATCTCTTCTTAACCGAACTGTAAGTAATGACTTATTGTTTTGGAGGGGCTTTTTAAAAGGGAGGTCTGTTTATATTTTGGGGGGTGGGTCAAGTGCCTTCATATAATTCTTGAACTGCAAGGCAACTAAGAAGCAACTATTTGACATATGCAAACACTGAGGGCTTGAGAACCTAACTGACTTTATCTTGTTAAGCAAATCATAGAATAGGCCACTGAAGTATCTACTTAGACAGTTGGAGGATCTCAGGCTCTTTAATACCTGTCTGTTGCACAGAAGCAAACTTTATTTCCATATATCCCTCAGCCCCCATTGTTCCTAGGGGTTACTAAAGTGAAGAACTGGTTAAGGGCATTTTCACCTATGTGGATCTTGGTACAAACAAGTGTATACCATGAGACCTGGCTGGGGAGCCCCACTCAGTATTGAGTATCTGCCCTGGATCATGAAATGATGCTGATGTCTTCTTCAGAGCTTGAAGCTCTGGGCATATTTGCCCGAAGAACTTTCACTCTGTAGTATCTGGGGATTCAGCTGGTTATTGGTGGTGTTTTGATTGGTAGTTTGTGTGTCTTATTGTTGGGTGGGAACAATTGCTGCTGTCCTAGAGTAGGGGTGTTATATGTTGTGGGTACTATGAAAGTTGAGTTTCTTCACAGGCTCTGTTGGCTTATATATGCTTTCAAGGACCAGAAAGATTTGCGACCTGTTTCCACAAATAAATGATGCCACCTATAAATTGAATGCTAGAGATACAAGTTTGCTTAGAGGCAAGTCTGTCTCTAGATTCATGTCTCTGGTTTAAGATGAACTTTCAAATACTAAAAAAGAAGGAAACATGTATTTATTAAACACTTACTATGTGTCAGGCTCTATGTTAAGTACTTTGCAAATATTATATCATTTGATCCTGTGACGAATGAAAAATCTGAGAGGCATAATTTCTGGATAATTAATAATCAATGTATTAATTATGGCTAGCAAATAATCAATTAAATGAGGTCAGTGGCCCTTTCAGAAGCCAATGATATCCCTTGGGGGTCTGCTGAATGCTTAAATACCATTGGAAGAGTGTGTGTTTCCAACAGGCAGAAATCAACTCTGATTGGTTAACAATTAATGAGAAAATGAATATTATGAGAAGTAGGCCTCTTCTATTCTGTATTGCCAAGTTGTTTTCTGAACCCAAAGTGTAATTCTTTTCTTGCTAATAAGTGTTGTCTTAGATAATGTGGCCCATCCCTCTAGCCTTTCAGGATATCTCTATAAATGTAAGCCGCCCAAGGGCCAGAATTGTCTCTAGATTCATGTCTCTGATGACAATGTTCTGAGATCCTAGCCTCACACATCAGCACGCCACCAAGAGTAAGATCCCTCCAGCTTGTAAACCAGATGTCGGGACTTTGTTAAACTCTGGTAACTATGAATTGGTGTTTGAATCAGAAAAGGTCTGTCTGTTGATGTTTGTAATTTTTGTATCTGCTTTGAAGTTCAGGGTGCTGGTTTTTTCCCTTGAATGATATTTGTATGCTAGATTAAAGTAAACTTGTCAACCCCTTAACGTTGTTTTCCTTAGTAAAGCAGATCAAAAGAACCCATGCTGGCAGCATTCTTGTTGTTGGGCTTGTGTTGGTTTTTCACCCCCACAGCAGCTGCTAGCCTGATTGTTGAAACAAATGGCATAGTCAGCAGGATTTGAACCTGCGCAGGGTTGGGGAGGGAGAGGTACACAGCTCCTTTTAAACTACTTGATGGATCCATGATTATATGATTTCATTGGAAATATTCCCTTCCCCTCATTGCTCCCCCAATGATGCAGATGGCAAGACCTCATCCAGTGCTGTTTTGTCCATATAGAATGAACTAGAAACCTTTCTTTCTCTTTTAGTATCCTGAGGGGCATATACTCATGTGGCACTTGGGGTTGTAACCTCCTCCCAATTCTTACTATATGAATGAGTGAAAAAGCATTTATTAAGCACTTACTAAGTGCTAGCCATTGCACTAAGTGCTGGGTATGCAAAGATTATGAAACAGATGGTTCCTGCCCTCAAGGAGCTTCCATTCTGATGAGGGAAGACAATGTATATGGGAAGGACCGAGGGAAAGAGTTTTGTTCTGGAAAAGTGGAAAGGGGATTGGGTCTTAGGCCCATTATGGAGGGTGTTGATCTATGTGGAAATGAACAGGACTCCAGGGGCACGTAAATAGCCAGATGTCCTTGATGGCTGGATGGATAGGGGAAAAGCTGAGTCATGGGCTATTGTGTGAGTCAGCCAGTAGATAGAATGGGCTAAATGGGCTAATTCGATCACATATAGTCACCAAATAACTTGAATGGCCCCAGGATGGGAACTCAAAAAATCAATAGGTCAACTTCCCTAGGAACTGGGCCATGGACTCAGGAAGATCTTGGTTATGGAGATCTAAGTCTCAAGTCTGGTGTGGAAGGTTCTGGTCCAGCTTGGAAGGAGCAGACAGCTCTGGCACAGCAGACAGATAGTCAGATGGCTGGATGGTTGATAGGCTGGGAAGTTGAAGTGGCATCTACTGTCCAAGGCAAGCCAAAAGATATAGTGGAGTAAGTGGGCTAGTTTGTTGGCAGGCAGTCATCAGTCAACTGATTCACCTTCCCTTCCTGTCCTGCATATCCTCAATATTATTTTTAGGTCATGTCTTGTATGCGAGTTATTGATGGTGACAAAACACAATCTGCTTCTGCCTCTTGTATGTTTTTTCTTTGCTCTTTGGGTTGTTCATAATTGTTGTTCTTCTGACATCCATTCAAAAATAGTCCTTGAAAGACATTCCTATGTCAGTCTTCTTATTCTTAAAATTATTTGTTTCCTTTTTCCAGTGAAGAATTTCGACATGTAAATAAAAATTGAAGACTCCATAATGAGTTATCTATTCAAACGAACTTTTTTTCCATATAAGAATTGGTGACTGTGTACTTAAAAGCATGTAATGTTTTGTCTAGACCATAATATATGGTGAATCCAGTCAAGGAAGAAAAAGAGAGAACAGTCTATAATCCTTCAGGCTTTTTAAAGCTAGCTACCTAATAATAATCTCAGCCTATCGATGATTCCATGCTGGGGTTGAGGGAGGCTGGATTGTTTCCTCATTTTTGCCATCAAATACTTGAATGGCTTTTCTATATAAAATGAATCCTCCGTAAATGGTATTAAAAAGGTAGAAATATGGTATTGACTAATGAGATAAAATTTGAAAGACTCTGAATTCTTTGAAAGAGAGATAGGAAGCAAATACAAAGTGTCATCATTATTATTCGTAGTGAACCCCGAAGATCATAGGAGCATAGATTTTTTAATGAGTTGGAAGAGACTTTAGAAGCCATCTAGTCTAGCCTTCTCATTTTACAGATTAGGAAACTGAGACCCAGAGGGGTGAACTGACTTGTCCAATGTCATACAGATAATAAGAAAAATGGCTGGCTTATATTACCTTCAAGCTTGTAAAACCTTTCAAATGCGGTCTCTCATTTGATCGTTATAACACCCCCATCAGGTAGATACTCCATTTTTATAGTTGAGGAAACAGGCTTGGAGAGCATAAGTGATTTGCCCAGGTCACAGAGCAAGTAAGAGGTTAAGACAGGATTTGAACTCATATCATCCTGCTTCCATAGCCAGCACTCCTGCCCTGCTGCCCCTCTCACTCTTAGTGTAGATATGCTCCTCTTGAAGGTTTTGGGGAGGGAGGGGATAGGACATCTCCACAAATCAAATAACTATTCCTTGTGTTTAGTTGTTTAGAATATTATGTGATAGACTGTGTGGAGTGTATAACCTTTCAGGCCACAATGGTGTCTTATTTACTCCTTTTACATTGCTATTGGGGGAAAAGGGAAGTAGCCAAGGAAAAAAAATAACAACACAAAACCACAAGAAAATCTTTAACTGCTTATTTACAATCCTCAGTGGTCTATTTAAAATGAATCCCATTTATGGTAATGTGACTTTAAATGAGGCCATTTTAAACAGTTACTTTGAAGCTGTCTGACATTAACCACAGGTCTACAGATTTGGGGAGAGAGTAGGGCTTGGCCTGCGAGTCCATTCACAGCAGTGGCTTTTAGGTTGGATAATAAGAAGCTCGGGGCTCCCTAGAGGCATCTTCAAAGTTTTGCTTTGTTTTTTTTTTCCTTTCAAGAAAGTGTGGTCCTAGTGGTGACATTTCATTTGCATTTGCTAAATCCTCTTCCAATCTCTCCAATATTCAGATGGCTATGGATCTAGGTTCCTGGTATGAAGATAAATTCAATTCTGTTTAACTAGTATAGATGGAATAACTTCTAGGGGCTATATGTATGGCTTTTGGGCTATGAGGATGTGAAGATTCAAATTAAATACTCCCTGATCTGAGGGAGCAAACTTTCTACTGGAGCCAATGGAGAAACCTCTTATAACTTCAACAAGTTTTCAGTTGTTACCTACTTGGCAAAGCAATGCAAAGGATTCCTTTGCATTATGATTGTGATCAAAATTCTGGAGAAATAAAAGAAAAAA
Organism: Phalanger gymnotis; assembly: GCA_028646595.1. Classification (NCBI taxonomy): domain Eukaryota; kingdom Metazoa; phylum Chordata; class Mammalia; order Diprotodontia; family Phalangeridae; genus Phalanger; species Phalanger gymnotis. The sequence continues at coordinate 266,840,918 of CM053624.1, read as the reverse complement.
GAGTGAACACAGTTGAAGGGGCTAAGATAAACTAGGATAAAAAATGCCCTGAAGTGTGCACTGCATGGAGTAGGGGAAGAAATATATAATGGAAAAAATTTTCCCATCCCTCCCAAATTGTTCTGCTGTTGAACTGCCCTTGAAACAGTAATTCTTCCCAATTTTTTCATATTAAAATATGCCTTTTAATTTCAAAAACTATTTTCTGTAACTATAGTCATCTCGACCTCCACAGACCACTTGGTCCAGATCTAAACAAGTACCATATAAACTATATAGAGGTTATTTGTACAACAGAATAGAATAAATTCATCTTATCATCAGGGTTAACCCCACCCTTTTTGGGGCCCTTGGAATTATCACAGTTAAACATCAGTAGACTTTGTAAACACTATCATTTGGGTAGTATTCACCCTAATGGGATTCTCCCAAATTTTAACCAAGCCCTTTAACAAAGCTTTTATTTATCCTTGTTCAGTTTTTTTTGTTCTTAAGTGTCCCCCATGATTCTGTCTGTTTACTTTATCACCAATTGATCCCTCTTTACCCTTTTCATCTTTTCTTAAGTCATTGCCAACCCTTCCTCCTTTCTTCTAAGAATATCCTCTGAGTTCTTAATGTATTGTTATCCTGACTCCCTAGATACATCGTCTTTATTTCTCTTCCTTACTGGTGACACCTTCTATATCATCATGACTGCTTTTGCCACAGAAGAAGGTAGCTGGTAGTGCAGTGGATAGAGTGCTGGGTCTGGAGTCACCAAGACCTGAGTTCAAATCCAGCCTCAGACACTAACTGTGTGAACCTAGGCAACTCATTTAACTTCCTCCCTCTAACAAGGGAATAGTAATAACACCTACCTTGTAGGGTTGGGGTAAAGATCAAATGAAGTGATATTTATAAAAGCATTTAACACACTGCCTGGCACACAGTAAGAGCTTTATAAAGGCTCATTCCCTTCCTTTTCTTTTTGTGAATATGGATGCACCCTTAGAGAAGGTTCTCTGGAACTTGTTTTTATGCTGCATTTACAAATGAACTCTAGATATACAGGCCTCCATCAAGTAGCCCTGCTCTTTCTCCCAAATGCATATTCTGCAAATCTCCGTTAGAGCCCCTCCGACCTGGATTTGGCTTCAGTGCCTCTAGGTTTGAATCCTGGCTCCTCTGCTTACCACCTATGTGACCTTTGGTAAGTTACTCAACCTCTCTGTACCTCAGTCTCCCAGTCTGTAAAATGGGGAGATTTGACTGGTTAACTTTGAAAATCCCTTCCTGCTCTAAATCTATGGCCCAATGTTCTTGCTCATTGGGTCCTGTTGCCCTTTCTTCTGGGATTCCTTCTAATTTCTTTCTGTTGCTCTTCCCATTTTTAAAAAGATCAATCTCAAGACTCATCCATCTCAAGAAAACTTCCTTGATTCATTGTAGCACACATTGAACACTCCCCCCTCCCTTTTGAGGGTCTGTAGCGCTTGCAGTCATTGTTTGTGTAAGAGAGAATTTAAAGATCGCTTGGACCTCTCCTTTTATCGATGAAGAAACTGAAGCATGGGGAGGAAGTGACTTTCCCACATTCGCACAGGTGGGGTAGTGGCCAGGCTAGGACTAGAACCTTGGTTTCCCTTCCTTCTGTATAGATTATAACATTTTATCTGTAACTTGGTTTCCATAGACTCTATTTTCTCATACATTTGTTTCCCCATATAATCAACCAATCAACTAATCAGCCAACATTTATTAATTACTTATTACATGCTAGGGGTTATGCTTAGTACCAGTATTAACAGTACCTGCCCTCATGGGGATTACATTCTAATAGGAATGTACATTTGTAAAGTACTGTAAGACAGACAACAGCATACCTACTTTAACATTTTTTAGGCAGGTAATTAATAACTATGTATCGATTGATTGAATAAACTCTAGTGATTGCCTTCAGTTTTTTCCAAGCTACATTTTTCTCTCACTCCCTGACATTAGGTGATATCAGGACTGTGTGTTTTGAAAAACAGGCTAATTGGGTGATAGAAACTTAGATTAACATATATATATATATATATACATATATATATATAATACAGTCTGCAAATTCTGTTACATTGTAAATTAAGCAACATTCAACAGACACGTATGATCAAAAATGCAACAGTAATATTTAAGTTAGTGAGCCTTTCTTAAGTTTCATAGTTTTCTCTTTGACTTCCGTTTTCACATGAATTTTTTTATGTTGTTTGCTATACTTTTTAGCTGACAGAAGTGGTCTAGATATTTTCACCATATGTTATATATTAATTTCTAATGAGATGAAATGCTTAACACACACTGAAGTTTGATAATTATTGGGTGGAATAATTTGTGCTTTTAAGATTTTCCTGAACATTTAGATTTAATTCTTCCTATGATATCCAGACTTCCTTTATTCTAAAAACTACTGACAAAGAAAAGCAATACAACTTAATAAAGCTCACAATGTTTTGTGAATGCTGGTGCAGTTAAAACAAAACTTGGTATCATTTCCTTTTCCTTCATTTAGTACTCTAGTGGGCAATCCACTGAAGTGCTCTTGTGGCATCCTCTGGATCAAGACATTCCAAGAGACGAAATCCATTTCAGAGACTCAGGATTTATACTGCACAAATGAGAACAACCAGAAGATTGCTCTGAAAGACCTGAAGATACCCAACTGCGGTAATTAAACTTTCTGTCCAGTGCTTGTTCAAGTTGCCTTTCATTTGGGCTTAGCTGCCTTGGATATGAGAAGGAAGGGAAACAGATTCGATTACTGCAATTAAAAAATGCATGGAGTGTGTTGTCAGTGTCTTTAAGAAATTAAGCATTACTGGTGTCATATGGAGAAACTGTCTGGCATCAGGCATTTAACATGGACCAAAGACAATATTGAGGTTGCTGTAAGTTCATGCCGAGGTAACACTGGGTGACAGAAGGAATAGCATTGGTAAAGACAATTCAATCCAGCCTGGGCATTCAGACTTGAGAGATGTGCTTGATGACTTGTGTCTGACGGATAGGGTACTGGACCTACATAAATCACCCCTTCTAAGTGACAGATTTGTTTGGGGTATTTTTCCACTTAGTTCACCTTAAATCTTCTATTCTAGGAATTCAGCTTCCATTTAAATAACCAGAAAAGAATGGCTTCCTGCTGTCTCACTTCCCCCACACCCCAGTAGTTTTCAAGGTGGGGAACCTGCAGCCTCGAGGCCACATCTGGCCTTCTAGGTCCTCAAGTGCAGCCCTTTGACTGAATCCAAACTTCACAGAACAAATCCCATTAATAAAAGTATTTGTTCTGTAAAACCTGGACTTAGTCAAAAGGCCATACCCAAGGACCCACTTGTGGCTGCAGGTTTCCCACTCCTGGTTTTTGAACCTTTAAAGTAGGTCTGATTAAATGAAACATGCAGAACCTGAACACAGAAGGCATGCTCACCCACGTATGTGTCATTTTATTCGAGCATTCTTGAAGAACAAATATTTATTGAGCATTATAGCATGCTATGTAGAAATCATGCTCTCCTATCTTCAAAAATCTCTAGGGAAAGAGAAGGATCTCAGGAGAGGATTCCATTAATATATTTAAAACCTTTGAATATTTTAGAGACATAACTTTAAAAAATCAACAATTTAGCGTAATAGGTTATATTTTTACATGCAAGGATTTTATATTCTTAGGAGACTTGCATATTTATAAATTCCTGTGAAACGTTCAAGGTAGAATGTGCAAGACAGTATACCAGGTGCCTTGGAAAATAGAGACAAATTTAAGAAGTGGGCCTTTCCCATAAGGAGCTTATAAAAGAAGTTGGGGAAGTAAATAACAAACATTTAATTCTTTGTTTTTATCAAGTCGTAGTACAGGGGTTTTTAATCATTCTTGTGTGCGTCATGGACCCCTTTGGAAATCTGATGGATCCCTCTAAAAATTAAAGTTTTTAAATAATTGAAAGAAATGTTCAATTTCAGCTAGAAGTTAGAGAAAATAAATGTATAATTTTCCTTCCCATCTAAGTTCTCAGACCTTCTGAAGTCTGTCTGTCATGGACCACAGATTAAGAACTCCTATCCTAGAGTTTGGAGGGAAATTTTATTTTAAAATAAAGCCAGCAATGTATGTTTATGTCCAGGGTTAGTTACTCTGTGAGGCTGTAATCAAAACCAAAGGAGGGGATGGTTTTTCTCTAAAGGGACTTAGAGAATAGAACTCTGGGAGTTTCCTGTAGGCTTTTCTGCCAGAGGTTGAAAGCAAAGGGTTGACACATGCAAACAGGCAGGGGTACCTCCTCCTAATGGGAAGAGTGGGCATTGTTTATCCTGGCAATTCGCCTCAGCTCTCCTTAATTTTTAACAGGTTATTTTCTGACTCATACCATGGTGGTTGCTTTCTACTATGATGAACTGTGGAGGGAAGTTGCCTAAAAGTTTGACAAGTTCAGTGTTGTGTCAGCTGGTTTTTTAATCAGCTGCCCAAATTCCTACAGATTTGGCGAGCACTTTTGCTATGCATACCACTGAGAGGAAAAGAGAGAGGGAATTTGAACTCTGTTCTCAGTTTCCTGAGATGTCACATTATATGGTAACAGAGTTACATTTACATAGCAAGTTACAGTTAGAAAGAGCTTTACAAACTTGGTCCTCACATTTGATCTACACAATGACCCTACAAGGTTGGCAGTGAAAAGCAGTAGTATCCCTCTTGGGCAGATGAAAAAATTCTGGTTCATACTCACACCTGCCTTATCTGACCCCCTAAATCCCCTATACTGTGATGCCCATTTTGCCCCAGGTTCACACTATTTGATTTTAGCCTCGAAACTAGTGAAAATGTTTGTGTAATTCTCCTTAATGTTTATTATTCAGAGGCCATTTTGTTACAGAGAAGGGAACCAATAAATCCCTCCAACAAATCTTTCTCTCCTATTTTCAAAAACCTCCAGGGAAGGAGAATGGGCTCAGGGGAGGATTCCGGTCAATGCATGTAAAATCCTAGAATATCTTGGGATACTGCTAAAAAATTAATAATTTGAGGTAGTGGTTCTCAAAATGTGATCTGGGGACATGTGGGACTCAAGAGGCTTTCAGGGGATCTGTGAGGTCAAAACTATTTTCATCATAATATGAAGACGTTTTAATTTCAAATAATGGAAAATAACAATAGATATAGCTGATAAACAGAAGCTCTTTGGAGTCATCAGTAATTTTTAAGAATGTAAAGGGATCTTGATATTTAAAAAGTTTTCTCAGTAGGAATATACACTTTGAGTTATCAGTGAGAATGTGATGCTGTTTGATAGAAAGGTAGAATGACAGAGTGATGGACTTTAAGGGAGGAAGACCTGGGTTCAGATTTCACCTCTGACACTTATTAACTACATGACCCCGGGGCAAGTCATGGAGTCTCAATTTCCTCACCTGTGAAATAGGGGCTGTTTACCGTCTGTAGTACCTACATTGGAGAGTTTTTGTGAGGCTTAAATGAGACAAAATGGATAAAATGTCTTGCAAGCTTTAAAGAACTGTTGAAATGTGAGCTTATTATTAGCATCCACATTTATACAGAAGTAATGCCAGTGTTCACAATTGTCAGAGGGAAACTCTATAAAACTTAATGTACTGTGTGATTTGGCAGGCTCTTTTGTCTGCCTAGTGTCTGGGTGTTCTAGGTCTTATTTTGTGTTTCTAGTCTTCATTTAGCTTTATCGGTTCCAGCTTTGGTACTATAAAAAGAGACTCACACAAATTGGCCAGTGGTTACTTGTAGTGTGAGCATTTAAATTTTACTTACTAAACTTTTACGCTGAGGAAAACAGACATTAACATGCAGGAAATTTCCAGTTAGATTACAGAGGTGGATCCCAGAGCAGTTCTATCTAGCTTGGCATTTTGTGCGTTGTAAACCCTTAAAACTGCACCAAGGGTCTGTTTCACAGTGCATCACCCAGATTCTCAGTTTGTCTTTCTTTCTGTCTTGTAGAGGAAACCTTTCTTCTAAAGTTTACTCTAAAGTCTTTCATCATGGCAAAATCAAGCATTTTGCTTTCTTTATGTTTGTCCTTACAACTAGTTTTTCACAAGTATATATTTTTAAAATTTCCCATTTAAATATTAATTTTTTAAATTAATTTTATTTTTTGATGAACAAAAATCAATTTTCTCTCACTCCTCTAGTTGAAAAAAGAAAAACGAAGCCCTTGTTACAGATACACATATTCAAGCAAAATAGATTTTCTCATTGGTAGGGTCCAAAAAACATAGCTCTCATTCCACATCCAGAATCCATCATCTTTCTTTGCCACAAGTACATTTTTAAACAAATTCTAATTTAAATATTTATTGTTGAAATTAATTTGATTTTTCAGTGAAGAAAAATCAATTTCTCTTATAAGAAGAGAAAAGAGTAAAACAAGCCTTTGTAACAAATATTCATAGTCAAGCAAAACAAATTCCCTCATTGTCTAAAAAACATAGTTCTCATTCTGCACCCTAAGTCTATCACTACTCTATTAGGAGGTGGGTTACATCTTTCATCATCAGTAATCTGGAATCATGGGTGGTCATCTTATTGATCAGAGTTCTTAGTTCAAAGAGGTATTTTTTTTAATACTGTTCTTATTATCGTATAAATTACCCTACTAGTTCTACTCACTTCACTGTATCAGTTCATACAAGCCTTCCAAAGTTTCTCAGAAAATATCCCCTTTATCATTTCTCACAGCACAATAGTATTCCATTGTATTTATCTACCATAAGATGTTCAGTCATTCCCTAAATGATAGACAACCTTTTAATTTCCAATTCTTTACTACCACAAAAAGAGATGCTACCAATATTTTTGTACATACTGGTCCTTTTCCACTTCCTTTGATCTCTTTAGTGTCTAGATTTAGTAATGGTACTGCTGATTCAAAGGGCAGGCACAATTTAGTAACCATTTCGTGCATATTTCCAAATTACTTTACAGAACAGCTATACCAATTCACAGCTCTACCAACAGTCCATTAGTGTGCCTGTTTTCCCATAGCTCCTCCCTCATTTGTCATTCTCTTTGTGTGTGAACTTTACCAAAATGATGAGAGCAGGGAGGGAATTCAGGATTATTCCTCTTTGCATTTTTCTAATTATTAGTGAGTTGAAACATTTTTTATGCCTATTTAAAGCTCAGATTTCTTCCTCTGAAAACTTCTGGTTCATATTTGATCATTTATCAGTCATGGAATGGCTCTCATTCTTCTAGAATTGAATAATTTCCTTATATATCTTAGAAATGAGACCCTTATTAGTGAAGCTTACTGCAAAGATTTTTTTTCCATCACCTGATTCCCTTCTAATTTGTGCTGCTTGGGTTTTGTTTGTACAAAAATTTTTAAACATTGTATAATCAGAATTTTCCATTAATATTTTGGGATCCTTGCTGTCCCTTGTTGGATCATGGGCTTTTCTCCTAGCCAGAGATCCGAAAAGGAATTTGTTACTTGCTCTTCTGATGAAGATTGGCTGTTTGATCCAGGGCAAGCCATTTAAACTTTCAGCGCTCTAGGCCACTTTCTATGACCAAAAGTTAGAGGAAGGTGCTGGCTTACCTTGGTAGATGGAATTTCCTCATTGGGAAAGCCACAATATCAGTGAAAGTGTAGGTCCTTATCTCTACCCCCATACAAGAGGAATATGAAAACAATAACAGCTAACATTTAAGTAGCACCTGCTTTGTGCCAGGCACTGTGTTAAGACACTTTACAATTATTATTTCAGTTGATCCTCATACAACAGAACCCTAGAAAAGCGGGTGCTGCTATTATCCCCATTTTACAGATGAGGAAACTGAGGCAACCTGCTGTTAAGTGACTTGCCCAGGGTCACACAATTAGTAAGTACCTGGGTCTGGATTTGGATTGTAGCCTTTCTAACTCAAGACCTAGTGATCTGTTCACTGCGCCTCCTAGCTTCTTGTACAAGGTAGCTTGGGGAGAAAAGACATTGGCAATTGAGGGGATCAGGAAAGGCTTTATGTAGGAGGTGGCACTTAAGTTGAGTTTTGAAAGAAACGAGGGACTCTGAATCAAACATACATATTCTTTCCTCTGGATTGTTCAGGAATTTATCGTTTCCCCCTTATGTGCTAACTAGCTTTCTATATTTGTCATCATCGAATTTCGTTAGTCTGTTACAAGTCTCTTCTTTCATTTTTTAAATGCCCTTTAGAGCCTGAGGGGAGATTTAAGCAGTGCCATTCCCATTAGTAGCAGTCAAAAACACCTAGAATACTTTTAAATATCTGTCTCCCACAGAGAATTGCTGTAAATTTATCCCTGCAGAGAAACATGTTGTGGTGTGTTTCCCCACAAGGCACTTTGAACCTTTAAAAAAACTTTATTAATCATAAAGCAACAAAACACATTACTATAAAATTTCAATGCCAGTTGAAATAACAGGCAGCTGTGAATACAGGTTTCCAGAATTTTCATTGAATCAAACAGGTTTCTTTTTCTTTTCCTTAAAGAATGAAAATGCTTTTTTTTCTATTCCCAAGGCTGCAATGAGGGAATAAATAATTACAAATTCATACTGAAACAGAGTGGTTCTCTGTTTCTTCCAGTTTGTTTAATAGAGATGTTTATTAGATAGTGTATTTGTGAAATGGTTCACTCAGGGTTTCATTTAATTATGTATCAGAAGTAAATCTTCATATAAAAAACAAGGCTTCATTTTCTTTACACTTTATACTTTTTGAGGGGCAGCTAAGTGATGCTGGGCCTGGAGTTAGGAAGACCCGAGTTCAAATCTGTCCTCAGATACTTACTAGATGAATGGCCCTGGGCAAGTCACTTAACTTTTGCTTGCCTCAGTTTCCTCAATTATAAAATGGGTATCATACTCTCCCAGGGTTGTTGTAAGGATCACATGAGGTAATGTTTATGAAGTGCTTAGCTCTAGTGCCTGATACATAATAGGCACTTAATAAATGCTTGTTTCCTCCCTGCTTTCCTTCCTTCCTTCCTTCCTTCCTTCCTTCCTTCCTTCCTTCCTTCCTTCCTTCCTTCCTTCCTTCCTTCCTTCCTTCCTTCTTTCCTTCCTTCCTTCCTTCCTTTCTTCCTTCTTTCCTGATTCCCACATGAACTTCCACCTAGAAGAAGGCTTCATTGGGCAGTATAATGTACAAGATGATATTATCTGAAGTGAAGTTTACAAATATATTTAAGAAGTCCATTAATCTTCCACATGAAGTAACCATTTTGGCATCAAAACAACCATTATCACTAATACATTTTATACTCAGTTGAATTACACCCTATGTTATAATAGCCCCATAGTGACTATAAGGATGTTATTGAGTGGGTGGATGCAGCTTCAACAGTTATTTTTTTAAACAACCAACAACCTCTTGAGAAAGGTGAGCTATAAATTCAATTTAGCCTCCCTATTGTTTATATCACATTCCTTAAACTTTATAGTGTTTAGGGATTGAGCCTCTACAAGCCATATGCACACATGCATCCCTTAATGACAGCAGAAGTTTATTTGCAGGTGCATAAGGAAGAGACAGGTTCCCTTGGGTTACATGCATTTTTCAAACTGAGTTTTAAAGTCTTAACTTTTACGGTAAACTGTGATTGACAATACAACTTAACAACTTGATTTTCTGCCCCTTCTCCCTCCCTCCCTTCCTCTCTCTCTCTCTCTCTCTCTCTCTCTCTCTCTCTCTCTCTCTCACCATCACTATTCCTCTCTCCCTCTTTCATGTTCTTTCTGGTTTTCTTTTATCTTCCCTTTCCCTCATCTGTTTCTCAGTCTGATTTTCATGACTGTAAGGAACTCTCAGTATGGAAATTCACCTCACTAATGCAGATCATCGCATCATAAGTTCATAAGGCTTAGAGATGGAAGGGACCTTCAGTTCACCCTTTAACTCACCTGTAACTTATGGTCTTAGATATTTGTCTGGGGTCGCTGAATGCTTTAAGTGACTTCCTCAGGGTCACACAGCTAATAAATATCAGGGATGGGACTTGAACTCAGTTCATCCTGATGATTGCCCTTCCTCTATCTTCTATGCCACTAGGTCTCATATTTTTAGTCTCAGAACTCCTTTATATTCTTCAAAATTGTTAAGGACCTCTGCCAAAGAGTTTTCGTTTTTATCAGTTATATTATCAATATCTTAGAAATTAAAACATTAGTAATATTGTGAAAATAGTTTTGACCTTGTATGCTATCTGAAATGGTCTTGGGGACCTCTGATGTACTCAGATCACACTTTGAGAATCACTGCCCTATATCATGTTGCCTCTTTCTCTTGAGCACATTCATAAAAAGATGTCATTGTTTTGTCTGGTACCAAGGAAATGGAGCTATGGCACTCTGCTTGTATTTATAGTAGACTAATGAGAAACATCATTTTGATGAAGCCTTTGTGTGGAAATTTCATCAGTATAAATAATGCTGCTTTCTTAGATTCTTGGGCTGAGGATCACTTATACTTGATACTAAAAGATCGTGTCCATAGCAGGCAAAAAAGTTTTTTCTCTCGCAGAGGCTATTGCAGATCATTCCAAATGTGAGATAGAAGCCACAGTCCACCCATTAGACAAAGCAAGCAGTTCAGGAGCATAGACATTACTGCTATATTTTGCTTTCGATGACCACATACCAAATAAAGTACTTTTTATCAGCACACTCACGTTCTAAATGTTCCAGTTCAGAAGTTACTTGGCTGTTTTTTCTGTCATCAAACTAGTCACATAAGCTAAGAAGGCTCTATATAAAGTTAACAAATAGAATCAGAAAAGCATTTTGCTATTTTTTTTACTTAGTCCAGGAAACACTTAGCCAATCCTTTCTGTAGCCAAGTATTCAGCAGCCAATTTAAAATAGATCAAGCATGTTTTGGCTCAATTCCTGGCAGTGGGAAGGACCATAGTGATAGAGTTCTCTGCTGCAGGTAAATAAACTGGAGGAGATACCAAAAAGTCAGAAGAGTGGTGAAGGAGGTTATGGATTTTTAATGCTGGGTCTTAAAGAGAATGAAGCAAAACATCCACATGTTTATTTGTTTAAGTTCTTTACATCAGCTCCAACATTAGGGAGTCAGGAGATGAGACATATTGTAGATAGCATTTTATAAATTATTTAAGAAATTAAAAAGCAGAGGCATTATCCAAGATACACAAAACTTCACTTGATAATTTTCCACACATGGAATGAGGAGCCAGCACAAAGAGTACAATATCCCATTGCTGTTCCAACAAAATGAAAAATAAATGTAGCTTGGATTTGGTAGTAGAGATAGGCATTGAACCTGTGATTTCATTGCCATAGGGAACTCCCTGATGAGGAAACCCCTTCTTCTAAGGCAAGTTGGCACCTTCTTTGAGATGTATGGTCAGAGAGTTGCCTGGAGAGTACGAGTGATAAAATATTTGCCCAAGGTCACACAGACAGTATAGGTCAGAGTAGGTACTTGAACCTAGGTCTTTCAGATTTCAAAGCCAGATCTGTATCCACCATGCCATACTGCCTCACTTGATATTAAATCCTAAGGGGAGAATTAATGTGCTACATGAATAACTAAAATCATATGGGTTATTGGGACTTTAGCTTTCCTATTGGTTAAAAAAACTACAGATATTTGAAAATTAGAACCTTCTCTCAAATATTTGAAAGAATGGAGGTAGAGGAGAACAGAGTGATGTATAATTAAAAAATTTTAAAATTGTCCAAAATAATTTATAATAATATATTATTTTATATTATAATTGTAATAAAATAATTTGCCTTTGTAAAATGTTTAAATGCAATTCTATAATCTGACTTGGCAATTCACTTCAAAGAAAATAATAAAGCCACATTCTGAGAAACCAAAAGGAATAGATGTCTGGTCTCCCCATTTTTGAGTCTGCTTAATTCCCCCTACCCCAATCTGACCCCCACCCTGTTCCACTACATTTTGGGAATTACTTCCTTCTTAGGTTGATATAGAGGACCAGAATAAGCAGAAGTGCCCTCCCCTTTTAAAAAAAGATACATTTTAATTGATATCTTTTGTTTTTTCATTGCCTAAATTTCCCTCTGTATTCTCCCTCCCCCTCCCAGAGGACCAGCCCTTATACCAAAGAATTTTTTTAAAGAAATAATAAAAAGAAGAAGAAAAGAGGAATAATCAGCAAAACCAATGAATACGTTGAAAAAAATCTGACAATATATGAAGTATTCCACATCTATGGACCTTCTCTCTCCTCAATCCCTTCATATAAAACAGGAACTTTTCCCTTCCACCTTTTTTTTTAGCAAAAGAATTAGTAGTGAGTGTTCTAAGTAGCCACTAATCACTACACCACATCATAAATACAAAGTGACGTAGCATACCAAAATAGAGAGAGAACTGGCCTTGAACTCAGTCACACCCAGGTTCAAGTCATGCCTCTGATAAAGAGTGGCTGCTTGATCCTGGCCAAGTCCCTTCAACTCTCTGTGTGCTAGCTGATTCTCTGTACTAAGCACCTTTCCAAATATGATCTCATTTGATCCATTCGACCCTGAGACATTAGACAAGAACGCTGGACCCTTAACCTTTTCTGGATGCTGAGTACAAATTTTGGGTATTCCTTTTCATCTCAACCTTGCAGACATCCATGTCCTGAATATTTTTATCCTAGCAGAGTCGTCCCATTTTTAGTGCCCACTGGGAACTCTCCTATTCCCAGGCTGTAGTCCTTAACTCCCCCTAGGTAAGGAAAGCTTTTTTCCCCTCAGTTCTCCAAAATCCTGTTCAAGTGTTATCCTAACAACACTCCCTGGAATGGTCCCTACTGGGGACAAAGTACTGCTACTACTGTGTTTCTTAACAGCTGCCTGCAAGCAGTGGCAAAAAGATATCTAGCCCAGTAGCCTAATTTTAATGCAGGAACAGACACCAGGTAAAAAAAAAAACATGGCAATGCATGTTCTGTTGACTTCAGTTATCTATCTATATGATTATGGATCCAGGACAGAGAAAGTAGTGAGTAGACCTGTTATTTCACTGGAATAGAGAACTCCATAGTGGAGAAACTCCCCCCTACTAATGCAGGTTGGTATCTTTTCTGAAACTTAGTCTTAGAAGGTTGCTTAGAGGATAGATGTCAGACTCTTGGTTATAGGCCACAAAACTCCTGGGTACAGCCCTAACCAGATGAAAATGTAATTGGGAAATGTGTAACAAAATAAATAAAAATATAATACAATGTAGATAACGTTCATTTGTGGTTTTCTAAGTCAATATGCTGCCCATAAGGGATCTGTTTCTAATTGAATTTGACAGCACTGGTTAGAGCACTAATAGATTAAATGACTTGTTCATGGTCATCTAGGCAGCGTATTATCAGAAGCCTGATTTAAGTAGTAGTCTTCTTGACTTTGACAAATCTGTATCTGCCCACATCATGCTGCCTCTCACAGGCATGATCTGAATTCTTCCTCTAAAGGATCCTTTCTTTTTTGTATTTTCTCTTCTCTGCAATGAAGGACTAGTTCAAAACTTCTCAGAGACTTACTTGAAGTACCATCAAACCAATTCTTATAAAGGTAATCAGGAATGGTAGCTGTCAGTTAATAGAGTGGAAGAGACTTTAGTGATCATGGAATTCAACTGCATTGTTTTCCAGATGAGGGAACTGAGGCCAAAACTGAGTGTCTTGCCCAGGGTTGCACAGCTAGTACGATCAGAGGCAGGACTGGTATCCAAGTCTTCCGGACCCTGAAGCTGATTCTCTATCCACTGCAGTATATTGTCTCTGATTATACTTCATCAATGGAAGAGCTGGAATGTTAGATAACTACTTCATCTCTCTTCATTGTACAGATGAAGGTTATTATAATAACTTGATAGTGGGATAATAAATAATGGCATACAATTTTTTGGACATAGATTTTGTATATGCATATTATATTGTGTTGGAGATGGAGTATAATGGGAAGGGCACTGGCTTTGGAGTTAGAATACCTGGGTTTGAGTTCTGATTTCTACATAGGAGCACCATAGGAGCAAACCTTTGACCCTCAGTTATCTGTAAAAATGGGAGTGGTAATACATGCCCTGCTTAGCTCAGAGAGTTGTGAGGAATCACTTTGTAAATTATTGAATGCTGGATAAATGTAAATGGTTGTTACAGTTGTTTGAAGCAGTGAGCTCCTGGATAGTAGAGACTCTTTCAGTCTGTCTTTGCATCCCCAGCATTGAATACAGTATCTTGCACATAGTAGGCTTTCAGTGAACATTTGTTGGATTGTATGAGGTCTTAAAGAGTAGTATAAAGTGCCAGGAATATCCAGGGCACGAGAAGGAAAGCACCAAAGTATCTATTTGTGTGCTTAGTCCACCCTTATCTCCAGAAGTACACAGTAAAATTTCATAAAGTACAATGGATGAGATCCATGATGCTTATTGTTGGCATCATATTACGGTAAGAGCAGAAAGCTTGGGAAGAATTGCTTGGGCTTTTACTGTGTACTTACGCCAGTTTCAAATCTTATTAGGCAAGGAAGTGGTGCCTGGCAAATTATTCGTCTTGCCTTTTCTTATTAATGCCTCTCAATTCATTTTTATTGAACTAATTAAACTTAAGAGTGTTATTTCAAGTGCAGATTTTTTTTTCATTACTGAATCTTAAGCCAGCACATTAATGTTGAAGATTTAGTGTGAGTCAGATGCTTACTCATTTGTGGAAGACTTTTCATTTAAAAAATCTAGGCTTTGCCAACTTTGCATCAAATTTCCTTTAGAAACTGCAAGGGCAGGATGGTATGATTTTGCCATGATTAAGAATAAAACAAACAAGCCCAAAGATTCCCCTGGCCCCTTCCCATTTCCTCTCTCCCTGCCCCTCCTCCCACCAAAGGAAGTTGCAGAAAAATAAAACAAATTCCTAGATTGTGGGCATGCCATACTATTGCTATGGCAAGCTTGAGACTTGGCCTGGAAAGAAAAAACAAATCTTGCCTAAGGCTTCCAAAAGGATAAGCTCAAGATTGAAGACAAAACTAAAGTTTATTCTTTAGCATTCCTTAATAAGGATGTTGTGTTTATGACCTTTTTCTCCCTGGGTTTTCCTAAACTGCTATATCGTTTTCAGTAGATCTCATTCTTCAGACAAGTGAATTGTTCACTTTGTAAACAGTAGCCTGGTATGGACCTTTCTTCTTCTTGCTTTGGAATCCATATGCCAATAGACAGAACCTACCCCTGCTGGAATATGTTCTGCTATAGCACAGAACCCAGTATAGTGTTAGCCTATATGGAACCCACAAAAATATATCTTAGTCTATTAAATGGGCCTTTCTTCTACCTAGAGGGAAGAAGGATGGAGGAATCCACCAAAATTCACCCTTTGTGATGGGAAGCAACTGTTATCTGTAGGCATAGCCTAGCTAGTTTAGAATTGTTGCCGGTTAGTCATATTATATAGCATGGAGTCTTTTAGAAGGCTATTTAAGTTATGATGCATAGCGAGTGAGTAAGCTAAAACATATTACAGTTAAGGAATTATCCAAGAAAGCTGCTATAAAAAGGATGATGTTAAAGAATTAAATGACTGCAAAAATAAAGACGAGATGGTCACATAGGAAGAGTGAGGGATAGCTGCTGGACAGGAAGAAAACAAGTGTTTATTAAAGTGCCTACTAAGTGCTAGCTACTGTGCTAAGTACTTTACAAGTATTACCTTGTTTAATCCTCACAACAACCCTGGGAGCTATGTGCTCTTACTGTTTCCAGTCGAGGAAACCAAGGCAGACAAGTGAAATGACTTGTCCAGGGTCAAACAGTGTTAGATTTGAACTCCAGTCTTCCCAGCTCTAGGCCCTGAACTCTGCTCATCGTCAACAAAGCTGCCTGGATAGCTCCCTGGCTACATTGTCATTCATCTAATGAGAAGAGAATGCAGGGAAAGCTCCTAGAACTTTGGCTGGATCACCTAAGGTGGAATTATGGTGCGGCGCACAGGATGAGTCAGCATGCATGAATGGCAATATGTATGTTTAGAGGGAATGCCCAGATATAATCCTTTGGAGTATTGGAGTATGACGGCTTGACCCCCAACATCTTCTCAACTATTCCCTGCAAGCTACTTTACAGAAGGCTTTCAGTATAAAATAATGTACAGATGAAGGATCTGATAAAGTCAAATGAATGTTAGTGACAATAAATTAATTGTCCTTGGGCCTGTATTATTTTTTTCTGGCCTTTGGGTCATGCCTTCCTTAACTGTTATATCAAAGTATTTTGTGAGACCTGGCAGCCTGAGTAAATCCACTTCAGATTTGTTTCTATTCTGTTCTCAAATTGTAGTTTACTTGACTGCTATAACTTGCTATACATTAAATTTGTTTTGACTTAACTTTCATGTAAATAACCTATAACTCTTTTGCAATTTTGAATAATATAGAAACTCAATTTGTTCATAGAATGATGTGTTCATGCTAGCTTACTAGAGTAAATAGTGCTATTAAAAAGGAAAAACAAGGTTTGAAATGTAAAAAAGTGAATGTTTATTTCATTTTCTCTAGTTGTAGAAAATAGCTTACTTTCTTTTGTAAGTGAACTTGTTCGCTTGGGGTACAAGCACTCTAAAAATAACTTTCCTTTTGGGGGCTGATGCAACTTTATTCATGATATAAATGAAAAGTCTGAATGAAAAAAGCATTCCTTAAGTGCTTACTGTATGCCAAAACCATGCACAGTTCTTGAGATACCAACAGAAAAATGAGAGATAATCCCTGCTCTCAAGATGCTCACATTCTAACTGGGGGAGAAAATACAGCATGGGATTCTTGTTGTAGGGCAGATGAAAGTACAAAGGTTATAGCTGTAGGGCAGATCACAAGGCTCAGGGGTCCTTAGGTCTTAGAGGCAGATGACTATGTGGCCTGGCAAATGGAAAGGCCTGGTAGTTCTTCCTACCAGAAGCCTTAGGGCAGGTGATTCCCTTCCCATCCAAGCAGTGTGAATGGCCTTTTCTGGTTTGCTACTATTCGGAAGGTGGAGTGGGCCCAGGATAGGAGTAGAGCAAAGACTTTAGGTTTACTTCCATAGGGATGGGAATGGAAAGGTCTGATTTCAGCCAAGAGGCACAAAAGGGAAAGGGGCATTGGCAGGAATGTTGAGGAGTAGATAAGGATCCCTGTGTATCTGCTTCTTCTAGGTGTTGGATGGGATATATTTAATAGTTAAAATTAGGCCTCTTCCTTGTGATATCTGTCTTCATCCCTTTCAATCTTTTTGTAGTATTTGACATTCCTGATCTTCTGAAAGAATCTCTTCTCTGGGGTTTTTATGACATTTCATTTGGCAGGTTTTCCTCCTTCTTATCTAACCACTCTCCGGTTTCTTTTCTTGGATTACTGTCTGCCCCACCTCCACTTCCAGTCATGGAGTTCCCCTAAAGTTTTGCCCTGAGCCCTCTTCTTTTCTCTCTGTTCCTTCCCTCTTAGTGATCTCATCATCTGCCATTGATCCTGTCATCCTGTCATCCTGATTAAAGGCAGCACCATTCTTCCAGGCTCCCAGATATACAACCTTGGTGTTGTCCTTGACCCCTCACTTTCCCTCACCTCACATATCCTGAAATAGGTTACTAAATCTTATTTTACCTCTATTACATCTCTCAGATATGACCTCGAAGTACTCACATAACTACTACGTTCATTAGCTCAGGTCCTCATCGCATCTTACCTGGACTACTCTAATAGCCACCTGATCAGACTCCTAGTCCTCAGTATTTCCCTTCCCAGCTATCCTCCTCAAGCTGCCAAATTACTCTTCCTAAAGCACAACCCTGACCATGTCATTTCCCTGTTTGAGAACCTCAGTGGCTCCCTTTTACCCTAAAGGTAAAATGCAAACTCCCTCAATGGGCTTTTGAATCTCTTCATAATCTGACTCCATTACCTTTCAAGTGAAATAAAAATTCTCTCTTTCATGCATCCTCCATTCCAAGCAAACTGGCTTTCTTGCTGTTCTTTGAACTTGGTATTCTATTTTCCATCGTCCCCAACCTCCTCTGCAGAACATTTTCTAGTTTCTTGTAAGGCTCAGCTCTCCTGCCACCTCATAGGGGAATCCATTTCTGATTTTCCTATTTGTTAGGATAATCTCCCTCCTCTTCACATTATCATGTATAGAATGACCTGTTTATCTACCCAATATAATGTAAGCCCCTTGAAGCCAGGGGCTATTTTATCATTGTGGCCCCGGTGTCTTGTGCATAATAGATGTTTAATAAATGCTTGCTGGATTGAATTAGACATATGTCACATCAAATCTTTCTCTTTTAGTAGAATCTGATATGGAAATACAAAAGAAAAGATGGCATATGATTAATATATCTGAAAAATATCTTGGAACTAAAAGCTTATTCAGTATTAGTAATCTCCAGTCATTCAAGATTCAGAAACTCTTTAGATGTGCAAGGGTTACTTTTTAAATATTGATATAGCACTTTTAATAGATGCCAAATTATTGTGGCTGTAAGCAGACTATAGTTCCTCCAATTGATAACAAGGGTCCTTCTGGATGACTAGGCTACAGATTCTCTCACTATGACTAGAAAGAGAATGTTTTGTCAGGGACGGCAAGACAGAAACCCATCCCTTGTTGATGAGAGGCAATTTGGAAAGCCTTAGTCCAGTGGATACATGGGATACCATATCCAGGGGGCATTCCACATCTTGGAGTCATAGTCTTGGCATGGTCCTGGGGTAGCGTTTCCTGTCCCTAAACAAGAAGTATGCCTAACACTGTACCAGGTTTGTCATTGCTTGACTTTCTTCACAATGATGCCTATAGCTGAGATGACTATGGTCTTGGAGCCACTAGCAATGATTGTCACAGTGACAACGGCTGACAGGGTAGTTATGGTGGTAAATTTAGTAGGCTGGGCTACTGTTGTCACTGGCTTAGCAGAATCCCATTTAGTCTTTCTGTGGTGGTATTGGTTATGGTGCCATTCTTGGTGCCTGTCACAAACTCAACTTTTGTTCTCTCTTGTTTTGGCTTTTTCCAACTTGTCCATTTCTGCTTTGCTTTGGCTAGTGCCTCATAATAGGAGTCCTCAGACCGTCCATGAAGGTCAAACATATCCTTGGGATAATTGGCGCCAAACTCATCAATTGAACAATACTGGATGAGCTTCTCATAGATGTTGGGCTTCTGAAATTCCTTCTTCCCCTGGATCATGTAGCTCTTTCATATTCAGCTCTTTCTTTATCTTCTGCTCACACAATTTCTGTATCTTTTCCTGGAGGTAATTTGAGCATCTGCCCGGAGGCTGGGGGTGGGGGTGTTTAAGCTCATTAGGAGACATGTTCATGACTAAGAGAAGGAGGCAACCAGGTCCTGGGGATCTCTCTTTTCCAGTTCTGATAATTCCTTTAGGTCATCAGCCTCAAATTTTTCAGTCTCTGGATCATCATCTTCCAGTTGTCTGAAGTTTTCTTCATCTTCCTCATAACTATATTCATGTCCCTTAAGTCAAGAAAAATCACCATCGCCGTAGGCTTTAGACACTAAGCCACCTTTTTCATCAGCTGCTGTGGCATTCCCAGCCACTTCTACTCTAGCCTTGCTGTCCAACTTGGGATCCGAGTCCACAGTGTATACCGCCAGTGACTAGAGAATGTTCTCTAGGCCACCTTCCTCCTGGGACCAGCACTCCCATGTGACTGCCATTGGGACTGGGCTCTCTTATTTCAGGGGATCTAGCTCTTCCTACCAGAAGTCCAATGATACCCTCACTTCCTCCCTCCCTGACCTTTCATCCCTGACAATGAACCAATCAAAAAAAGTGAACTCCTTCTTGATCCCATCCCCACCTTTCCCAGGGTTATTTTTTAAAAGAAGAGAATTGTTATTAAATATTTTATTCTAGAACCATAGAATCATGAAATATCAAAGTTGGAAGAGGTGTAATCAAATGCCCTCCCTTTTCAGAGGAAGAAATTAAAACCCCATAGGTTTATTCCAAAGAACCTCAGAATTTTAATGTTCTTAAAAAATGCAGGAGAGAGGAGAAGGGAAGGGATGTGTAATTTAAGCAACATGTTTTTTAATGAGTGAATGTTAGTATTAGGCACAGATAAACTTAATCTGTAACTATCTTTACAAGCACTTTGTAAAGTGTTGTTGTCAAAAGATATATTCAGAAACTGAGGCAGATGTCAATTGGGGAATGGCTGACCGAAGCATGGTATACGATATAATGAAATATCATTGCACTTTAAGAAATGATGAAAGGGACAGATTCTGAGAAACATGAGAGGACTTTTATGAATTGACGTTCAGTGAAATGAGCAGAACCCAGAAAGCAATTTATATACAATGACTAGAACATTGTAAAAGAAAAGAGTATAAAAGGAAAACAACATCCAATTGTGAATTCAGAAGACATGATGAATGATGCTTCTCATCTTCTGGTAGAGAGGCAATGGATTGATTAGGTGCAGAATAAGACATATTTTCAAATGTGGCCAGCATGTGGTGGTATTTTGTCTGACTATACTTGTTACAGAGGAGACCTATTTCTTTTTGGAGGTGGGAAGTTTTAGGACAGTGAGGGAATAGGGTAGTGATTCTTAAAAAAAATGAAGAAAAGAAATGAAAAAAGCATCAATTTAAAAAATAGAGGAGAATGAAATTTAGAAAGGAACACAGATGAGCAAGGCAGTATTGCAACTACCAGACTAAATTTGAAATGTACAAAAGAAGTTGTTTGTAATGGAGATTCATGGCTTCAGTTGTGTTTTTTCCTGTACTTTGTCTTGGGAAACCGTGTTTTTGGTCAAATTCATGATAACAAAAAGGGGAAATTTCAAAATTATGGCAGAGCAATTTTTGTCCGTATTAAATCTGTAAACACTGTTGGACTCAACTCCCTTTTGTATTTCAACATAAATATCAATGATTGGTTTCACAGGGCTGGATAATTCATTGGAGTGTTTATTCTGTTGCTTTTGTTTCCCCATTGCATTCCACTATTTAAGTATGTGACTGTTTTTCCTTTTTGTTCTATAGTCATGCCATCAGCAAATCTGATCACGCCCAATCTCACAGTTGAGGAAGGGAAGTCCATCACGTTGTTTTGTAACACATCAGGACATCCAGCTCCTGATGTATCCTGGGAAGTCGGTAATCTGGTTTCCAAACATATGGTAAGGTTTATGTTCAGCTGTGTAATAATTCAGACACATGATATTTCTACTTGAGATAGTATTAAATCTGGTGATCATCATTTAATATTTTCCAGAATACAAATAGAAATGGAAAGTGAGTTTTGACTTACATTTATTTTCCATCTGTTTTTAATCAAGAAAGACCAGTGCAGATTGTGTGATACAAGCAAATTTGCATTTTAGTTTATGTACACCCCATAGATGGCAAAGTCTATATATCCACAGTGAGGTCGCGGTGACAACATAAGCCAGGTGAGTCAAACTCCTTGTAGTCATTTTCCTTGGAAAAAGGTAAGTGGCCAAAAAGGAGCATTTTAGCTGTACCACCTGCGAATGTGACATCTGGAAAGGTGAAAGTAACTCTTTTATGCCTTATTTTATGACCCTGAGCTAGGTACAGGCAGGGAAGCTTTTGTGAATTTTTTTTCTTACTTTTGCAAAAAAGGTGAGGAAACACAATATCATTTCACTCTGGGGTTCCTAACAATTGATTTTTCTGTTCTGTTTATTCATTTGTAGAATGAAACAAGCAAGACATCGGCCTCTTTAAAGATAACTAACATTTCATCTGATGACAGTGGAAAACAAATCTCTTGTGTGGCAGAAAACATAGTAGGAGAAGCGCAAGATACTGTCAACCTCACGGTGCATTGTACGTACATAGACAAGCATACATTTTCAGTAACACATAATCTTGACCAAAACTTCCTTTACTATTTTGGCTTTCGGGTTGTTAATCGATGATGTTGTCCATTATGTTAGTGAAACCTACAAAATGTGTAGTATGTACATAACTAAGATTATTAGTTTCCTTTATTTCCATTCCTTTTTGATGTCTCTCTTTTATTGGTTTCGGTTACTTGGTTGAATCCTCTTTAAAGCATCTTTTGATTCCTTTTTTTTCCTTCTCTCAGACTCTTTTACACTCTTGGACTTGTCCTATTGGTTTTTTTTTCTTTTCCTTTTGGTATATATTTTAGTGTCTGTTGGCCTTATTTTGTTGATACAATTTATGATTTGAATCCAGATAATCAAATTGCTTTAAAAAAATCAAGGTTTTCATGACATTAATAAAAGGGCTAATATCTGGGAATATTTTTAGGCAATTGTGTGTGCGTGTGTATGTATGTTTATGATACTGTAAACACCCATTAAATTGTAATTGGATTTGTTAGAGTAAAGGTATCGGTCCCAAGGGTGTGCTGGAGCCACCTACAATTGGCTCATGAGAGGCTATTATTATTAAATTTTCAGTGTAAGCATTTGCACCTTGGAAATTTGCAAATGCTGCAAATCAAGGCTTGATTTGTTGTTTTGTTAATTGTCTAGACTTAAGAAAGTGAGAGAGAAAATGTTGATAATGGAGACTCAACTTAAAAATATATCCTGCATACATTTTTTTTTCAGAAAGCTGGTTGTTAAAACACTTACCAGCACACCTCTGTTCTTACCCAATAAGAAAAAAGGTTTTTTTTTTCCTATGGAATATTTTTCAAAAGTAATGCAACTTTATTAAGGTATTATGTGTTTTGTGAATAAAGATATCATTTGTCTTAATAGATAAAATAAGGTAAGACATTTAAAAATAACATTTTTATGTCCTACATGATGTCATAAAGATGAAAGTCCCAAGTTATGCACCCTTTTTGAAAATATTACTTTTTTGTTCAAAATTGTTTGCTTTGTTCGAAGTATTTCAAGTTCTGAGTTAGTAGGGGTGATAATGATGTTTTTAGCTACATTTGGATATTGTTTATTCATACATATACACGTTAATTATGCATATGTACAGATGTGTATGGATATTATCCTGTTTGTGTAGACACTTAGCCATAGTTGGCATTTCCATGCTGAATAAGAAATACCAAGCTTTGGTTCTCTGACAACCAGTATTGCTACCATGCTCAACCAGTAATGAATTAGTTCATTGTTTGTCTCTTTGGGAGCATTCGCCAACATTTGTTTAATTGAAATGAATCTGAAGCCAGTCTTACCCATGACCATGGGAAGAGAACTCTTCACCTTCAGTTCTGTTAATCAGGTTGGCTGTATTATTCAGCACTCTCTGGGCATGGTGGTAGAAGTGGTTTGTCCTGGAATAAAAGCGGTTATTAGCCATGGGACCCTTTGGCAGTCTGGTGAAGCCTGTGGACCCCTTCTCAGAATAATGTTTTTAAATGAATAAAACACATAGGATTATCAAGGAAACTAATTATATTGAAATGAAGAGGTAATTGTTTTCCCATCCAAGTGTATGGAGCACCTGAAATCTCACCATGGATCAAGGAATTTCAGGTTAAGAACTCCTGGCTTAGGATTTAAGTAAAGTAAGAGGAACATGAGGACAAATTACAGATAATACGTCCACCATCCCAGCACCTCCTCTTTAGAGGTCAGTTAGTCTGTATATCCAACTTTGGACTTCTGGTTATGACTTCTTTTTGAAATTTAATGTGTGTAGGTATATGTATATATGTGCATAAATATGTATGTGTGTTGATGGCCGTATGCATCTACATATGCATATCTGTGTGTATGTGTATATAGATATAGTTACAGGAGACAGAATGATGAGTGAAAGGACCACTGGACTGGAAGGCAGATGGTCTGAGTTCCAGTCCCTGGCTCTGCCACTAGGTGTGTGACCTTGGGTGAGTCACTTAAGGTTTTATGGGCCTTGCTGTTAAATCAGGGCAAGAAACTTGGATTTGTGGGAGTCATCTGAGAATGCTTGTGGGGTTTTTTTTTCTAAAGCATAGATAGACTAGTTTATTCTCAGATTTGAAGTAACCTGTAATCATTTTGCCAGGATCTAGAGATGAATATAGACATTTAGAAAGTAAGATTATTGTCATTTTACCTCTGGGAGTCCAACACAAAGCCACAACTTATGCAAATGACAAGCTGGCTTTAAATGATCAACCATTTTCGCTAGTGTGAAATATCAACTGATTATAGCTCATAATCAGAGTAAGCATTAGCAGCCACTCCCCCATATAATTATTTGTAAATGTAGTCTTATCTTCTCAAAATTTCACAAGAGCTAGAACTATGTTTCATTTATCACATTATCTCTCATGATGCCTAGAATAGTGCCTTGTGCATAGTAGGTGCTCAGCAACCATCTGTTAAAGAAGTAAATGAATACCATTGTCCCTTCTAGTGTTCAGTTTAGTTTAGTGAACACTTATTAAGCACCTACCTTGTGTCAGGCACTTGGCTTGGCTCTGAATGTACAAAGACAAAAAAGAAATAGTCCCTGAAGTCAAGAACCTTGCAGTCCGTTGTGTGTATTCCATGACGCCATGCTTACAGAGTGTGTGTGTTTGGGTATATGTGTAAGTCTTCTTAGACTTTGTGTATAATTTCCCGTGCTTTCCTTCTTACTTCTGTTAATGGCAGAACTTCCAAGAAATAATTTCTTTCAGTATTTTGGTGCTCACTATCTTAACTAAATCCAGGTAATGCTGAGGGGAATATAAGTTATAAATAAAAAGAAATGTCAGTTAAACCTCTCCCAGGTTCTAAATTCCCTTTGTGATTTATCCAGGCTTAGTTCTCTTTTAATATGAGTCCGTTGAGGGGGGATGGGAGAAGACTGATGGACACAATGTGTGGAGTAAAAAGGATTCTTTCTGTGACTTCTTTGAGGAAACCTAATCCAAATTTGATGATGATGCAACAAAAATGGGGTGGTTTCCAAAGCTGTTGGTAAACTACACACTCTAATCTAATAATTAATAACAAAACTCCCCCAGCATGAGCACAAAAGGGGGAGGATATTTCCAGGGCTTTGGGTGCTATTAACTCTCTCTCTTTCAATTTAGTTGCACCAACTATCACATTTCTCGAATCTCCAACCTCAGACCACCACTGGTGCATTCCATTCACTGTGAAAGGAAACCCCAAACCAACGCTGCAGTGGTTCTATCAAGGGGCCATTCTGAATGAGTCTAAGTACATCTGTACTAAAATACATGTTACCAATCACACCGAATACCATGGCTGCCTTCAGCTGGATAATCCTACTCACATGAACAATGGTGTCTACACCTTAATGGCCAGGAATGAGTATGGCAAAGATGAGAAGTGGGTCCAGGCTCACTTCATGGGCCGTCCTGGAATTGATGATGGTGAGTACGAGACACCTTTGGTGACTCTGGACAGATTCAGGTTCCTAATAGTGAGTGCATTCGGTTGTTGCAAGGATTTAAGGATAGTTGGATTAAGTAATTTGTGAGTTTTTTGCAACTCCAGGGGAAACTTCATGAAATACATCAATCAGATGAACCTTCTTTAGGTGAATTAAAAAATAGATAGGGTGCATTATCAAGCCTCTTATGTACTCTGGGGGAGCAATTCATTCCTAAAAAAAATGGTTGAGCAGATACCTAGGCTGCAGCTGTTTCGTTAGCAAATAAGGAACTGGCCTGGCTACGCTATTCCAGAGGGATTTGCTGGGTAGGTCATTATACCATCAGGTGTAGGACATGAAATTGAGTAGATTGTGAGGGACTGATACAGATGGTATCATGGAACATCTGGCAAATTTTCAGGGCATAATCTATGTTTGGCAGTGGGGTTTTTCCTATTAGCAATAATGCATTGTCTTTGTTCCCTTCTACTCTGTGTGCTGTCATAGAAAGAGGGACTTAAGTCTCCAGAGTGAAGTATGGAGGCATTTGTAACAATGCAGAAGCATAAGGATGTAGGTAAGGAGCTCAACCAAGTGGTTCATGTAACAGCCATCTGAGAAGTATCTATTTAGGCAAAGTAGGGCAGAAGCCAATGGGAAACTTGGACGATATGAGGCAGAGACAAATGGGGTTGGTATATGCACATAATGCTATATGTACAGGTGTGGTTTGTTATTAATAAATGTAAATATGAAAATATAAGTATAAAACAGATAAATCAGAGGGTTATCATTCTTATTACAAAAGGATTTTTGCATCACTGAAAAATATAACATAGTGTTCTTTTAAATCATAAGCTTCTTTTCTACACAAATTCATTTGTTCAGCAGACCCTTAACGAATACCTGCTATGTGCAGGACACTGTTCTAGGTCTCATGGTGAGCACAAAGACGAATAAGATATGATCATTACCCTCATGGAGCTCACAGTCCAGTAGGGCAAATAATACCTGAAAACAAATGACTATAATACAAAGCAGAATGTCATGACACATAAATAAGAGAAATTCAGAATGCTCTGATAGTTCAGAGAAAAGAGAGGTTCCTTCTGGCCAGAGGTATTAGGGAAGGTTTTTTTTTTTTGAGGAGGGGGCATTTGAACTGGAACTCAGTGGATAAACAAGATTTGGACAGGTAGAGATGGTATAGGAGGAAGGTGGTTTGAAAAAGAATGCAACCAAGGCATGAAAAGCACGGGGCCACATTCAGGGTAAGTATGTACTCAGGTTTAACTGGTGGATAGGAGATGTGGATGGGTATATAATAGAATACAAGCTGAGAAAGGTAATTTGGAGCCAGATCATGGACGGTCTTGAATGTCAGTTCGATTCAGTTCAATAAATATTTATGAAGCTGCTGTTGACATGCAGAACACTGTGCTCCAAAGTTAGATAGATACAAAGTTTAGAGAGGATACGATTCCTGATTTCGTGAAGTTTATGGTTGGGATTTTATTCTATAAGCCATGGGTTCTCATTGAAGGTTTAGGAGAGGAAGTGGCGACATGAACAGAACTGTACTTTAGGGAGTTCAGTCTGGCAGTAACGTATGGGATGGATTGGAGCTCAGAGAGTCAAAGATGAACGAAGTTATTAATATATCATTCATATGAGAAATAATGGGACCCAGACCTAAGGCACGATGGTGAGAATCTGGATCAGGACACAGATGCAAAAGATTCTGCTGAGTTGGAATCAGTAGGACTTAGTGACATAATGGATATGTTGGGAGGTGGAAAGAGGGAAGAGTCAAAGGTGTTTCTGAGGTTTTGAACTTGAGTGCTTTGAAAGGTGTTGGTGCCATTAGCTGCTTATAGGAATGTTAGTATGATGAACCATTTTTTGAGGGAAGATGAATTTGATTTTGTATGTGTTATATTTGAGATGTCATTGAGATGGAAATATTTAGCTGCAAATTGGAATTGTGCATCTGGAGCTCAGGAGATAGGCCAGAGCTGGAGATATAGGTCCTTCTAAGTTATTACAGTTGAAACTATAGGAGCAGATATGATCTCAGGGGAAAGAGTGTAGCCAAAGAATAAGCTAAGAAAAAAAAAACCTTATTAAATTTAAGGGGTGGAAAGAAGAAGGGAAACTAGAGATGGAGAATGAGAAGAGAACAGTCAGAGAGATAGGAAGAGAAACAAGAAAATGCAGTCATGGAATGAATGTATGACAGAGCACAGAGCTAGGCACTAAGGATTCAGATGAAGAAGGAGAGACTACTCTCAGAGAGTTCCCATTCTAAATGTGGGAGGTGACGTATATAGGAGGTTTTAGTTTCAAATCAGACAGAAAGCTACCGTACTAATGCATCATCTATCATTTCCAATGCAAACTGTATCTCTTTCTGTTGTTAAACCATTTGATAATGTCAAGCACTTTGGTGGCAAGAACCTTCTCTTCTGGGTCTTCAGTGGGACTGTAGCAACTGCAGAAGCATATCTACAGTAGGAGTTGTGGGAGAAGAGATTTTCAAGAAGGCAGGTCTATTTAGTCTGCCAGAGTGTAGAGAAGTTAAGGAGGATGAGAACAGGGTGAACTCTGTTAGATTTAATGAGTTTTGAGAGATTTGTTTCAATAAAATGGAGAGGAGGCAAAAACCAGGTTGCAAGGGGTTATAAGAGGAAAACGGAGATTTCTCTAACTAGAAGGGTGGTAAGAGGAAGGAGAATTTGAGTGGATAGTAGGACTCGAGGAAAATCTTGAGAGAAGTTTATTCCCACCCCACCCCACCCCCCATTAAGAGGATATAGCATATTTTTGAATAGAGAATAAAGAACCAGTGGAGGGGTAAAATCAGAGGTCTTAAAGAGAGGAGGAGTAATTGATGGAATAAGGTCATAGTGGAGTTCTAAAGGTATGGGGGGTTTAAAGGTTTGGGATGCTGAGAATGATCCTTCTCCTCCCCCTTCTCATTTTCCTCTTCCTCCTCATGACTAGTATTTGTAAGATTTGCACAGTGCTTTGCAGATCCTATCTTATTTGAGAGCATATATCACAAGTAAGAGGAATGCCTCAGTAGAGTCATTTAAAATGTCTTGATTTACAGCAATTCTCTTTACACATAACTTTATTGATTCATCCATTCATTTATTTTTTACATCACTTCTCAGGAACACATTTTTTGCACAAAGCAAGGTACATCTGTATTTATTCCTCAGATACTACAGGCAGTTGTCTTTTCCATTAAATCTTCCTCTTAAGTGAGTTTGGCTGGATAGCTGCTTTTACAATAGTAAATCTCCTGCTGACTGTTTTTTCTTCTGTGTTTGAGGGAACACATTTACAACTAAATCCTAAGGTTTTTATTTATAGCCACTTCCTGTTTGCAGATTTGGGGAGTGAGACTTATGTGAAGGTTATGGTATTGGGGTTAAAAAATCCCAAAACGCCGGTGAGGTTTTTTTTTTGTGTGATATTCTAAGGGGTGAGCCCATGATTAAGATAAAAGATGATGTAGTCCTCTTCAGAATATAATTAAGCCGTCAGTACACGGTCCAATATACAATGAAATAGAAATTTCACAAGTATGACTTTTTGAAGTTTCTTTACAGCATTTGTCATATTTATGATACTCCCATATTTATATCCAAAGTTCATTGGTAATCTATCTAATCCCAATCCATCTAATACTTGCTTTTACTTCTAGAAAATGACAATCTCTCAAACTTTTCTTTTAAAAAACCAGTTTAAATCAGCCTCGTCCTCTTCTTTTTATTCTTTTCTTCCTTTTGTTCTTTTTTTTCTTGTTATATTGGCACCCACTGATGGTGAGGCAGAGGAGGAGGAGGAAAGGATGAGGACGAGGATGGTAACAGCTAGCATTTAGTTACTTAAGGTTGCTATAGCCCAACTCTCAGGTCATGGTACTATTTGGGTAGTTATACATGCAAATTCCCAAGATCTGACACATGGATTAAAAGCAAATATTTTTAATAAAAAATGGCAAGGTAATAGCAAATTGGATTGAGTTTTAAATACTACAAAGACCCATTCCCAAATGGCTGCCATTCCCAATTGCCTCCCTAGAGACCTTCCTGTCTCCTTTCCGTAGTAGGATAGGGCCAGGTTTATTCACTTGCTTCCAGATGTCAGATTAGTTTCCTTATTTATATTTTAGCACAGAGGTAGAATTGGAAGCTCTGGGTTCTGGCACTGGGTTCTAGGCACAGCGTCCCAAAGTCCACCAGAACCCTAAGCTTATCTTTGTCTTTTTCCACTCTCCCTGCACCCATTTGCTATTTCTCCTGTTTACTTTGCATAGATCTGCTATGTTGTGGCTCTTCAGGTCTGTATCACCTGTCTTATACAGTGTCTACTAGGCAGTCCAGGAGTTTTGCTTTCCAGAGCATTATGTAGTGAGCAGCAGCTCCACCGGTGTTTGGAACTGTGGGCAAAAGGAAGCTGTGAGGGAGAGCATTCGTTGAAGGCAGTAGAAATTGCCACCTCTACTACATCAAGTCTTTGAAGTAGAGAAAATTTGTGCAGGTTTTATAGGGCCTCACCCATCTGTGAGCTCAGTATAATAGATATACCAAAACAGAAACTAAAAATAAGCCCAAGGTTACTGTTTGCTTAAATACATAAACTGGTACTGTGCTACAAATGTAGCCTAGAGGTGAATTAGGGATTGAACCAAGTCCACTTAGAATGGCCTGGTAAGATGTAAGCTGCTTTTGTGCAGAGGTCGTTGACTGATTGATAAAATCTCTATACAAGTTTATATAAGGCCCATATATACAAGTGATATTATCTCCCCAACTTATTTCTCTTCTCTCCATTCATTCATTCATTCCACTTCCTTTCTTCCTTTTTCCCTCCTTCTTTCCTTTACTCTTTCCTTCCTTCCCTCCCACTCTCTTTCCCTCCATACTTTTCTCCCTTTCTCCCTCCTTCTCTTCTTCCTTCCCTCTTCCTTCCTTCCTTTTTTTCTTCTCCTATGAAACATTTTCCTGAAGTTTTAAAATTAAAATCAAATATTTATCCTTGCATTTAATTCAGTAGTTCTTATAAATTGGAATATCATTCTAAATCCCAAGTACTGAATAAGGACACATTTCACCTAAGCCCACATCCAGGCTTATATTTCTTTCTATACATAGTTGGTAGAATTAAACACCAGCTCTCACATTCACTGGGATGGGGTCTCCACATTCAAATGGAATCTTCAAAACTCCCTCCCTCCCTCTGCTCATGTACCAGAGATAGAAACAAAGATGAAACAACAACAAAACCCCCCAAAACCCCAAACTGGTACCAAATGAAAGTGAGTTTCTTGTATTAGTCAACAACAAATGTTTATTAGTTCCGGGGATACAAAGAAAGGCAGAGGCCCTGCCCTCATGGGGCTTATAACTAATGATGTTAGGGCAAATATAATTCTATAAACTTACAGTATAAAATCACCAGAAAAGATAGCCAATGCTCTGTCTCAGATTGTAGGAAGAGAATTCTAGCCAATGACCTGTTGGCCTACAGTGTGTTGTTCATAAAACAAAGGCAGAATTTATTTCTTGGTTCAAGACCAATAAAGACAAAGGGCTTGGCATTTGGGTAGATCCTTTTCAGAGCTAGAGTTCTTACCCTTTTTTGGTGTCATATACCCCTTTGTCTGTCTGTTGAAACCTAGACTTCTCAGAATAATGTTTTTAAATTCGTAAAATAAAATACACAGGATTACCAAGGAAACCAGTTACATTGAAAATATAAAAATCAAATGCATGGCCCCCAGATGAAAAACTCCCATTTTGGAGCTTTTTAATGCAAAATTCTGAGTGTTTTAGGCCGTGTCACATGTCTTAACCACAGTCCTAACTCTGAAGGACTTAATTCTGCCATTTGGAGCTCTACTGAAGGAACTTAAGATTCTATGGAATAAGCAGGACCCCAGAGATCAAGCCACTTTCTTCCTTGTCTGGCCTTTGTTGCAAGTCTGGGCTATCAACCAGTAACGGGAAAGAAAAGCTTTTTCTTAGCTCCTCAATTGGACATAGCAGATTCTAAGTTTAGATTCTGAACTCTGCTCTTGTGGGCTTTCTGTTCTGTTTATAACAATAGAACACAACTTTCTGTCTCAAATGAAAGCTGGAGAGAACTCTTGGCATTCTGGGATTTTGAAAGACAAGTTAAAATCTCTCCCTTGAGTGATCTGCTGTCCATACCCATCACCCATCCTGCAGTTTGTGCCATAATAAACAATGAAGCTAAAAAACTGTAGGGAGTGGCCAAATTGAAATGGGTGGAAAGCTGGAGAAATAGGTGAAGAATTACTCATTAGTTCTAATCTTAATAATAAAATGAGACACTAGAGTATGTGTAGCAAGGTGCAAATGTTGAAGAAGTTTCATGTTCTTTCAAGATGTGTGGTGGAAAACCACATCCTACTTATATGACTTTGCACAAGTCACTTTAACCAATATGTGCCTCAGTTTTCTCATCTATAAAATGGGAATGATAATACCTACCCTACCAACCTCACAAGGAAAATGCTTTGCAAACTTTAAGTGCTATATAAATGGGAGCTACTATTATTCAATCTTCTCTGCAGTGAGGGGTGGGTGGGTTGTGGGTAGGTTGATGTTTTAAGCTTGGGACTGTAAATATAAATCAAATGAATATATTAATAAAATTTCAGTCTTCCCCACCCCCTTCAAACGTTTACCTGGTCAAGAAATTTTCATCCAGCATTTTCTACACATCAGTATCTTGATCAGGATGTATTCTATACGAATACAGTCTGTAGCCTGAATGAGTTCAGCATTAGTGCTATGTACCCTGTTTTCAAAATTTGGTATGCTTTGTTTTGTTTCTTTGTTTTTAGGCTGGCCTGATTTTTTTCCCCTGTTCCCGGATCTGTAAGCTGGTTGTAATGTCCTTGATTGGTATCATGATACTGAGTTATGAGCAATTCCACTTCAGCGGTGAGAATAAGTGGTTACTTAAAGTAGACCTGGTTCCAGTCTAATGGTGGCTGGGGTGGTGCTGTGGTAGATTTCTCTCCTTTTTGAGGACATCAAAGCATTCCAGCTGTTGACAGGTTAGGAGGAGCTATAGTGGCCTGTTAAACAGTAGAAGAGGAGGTCCTTGGTTTTCTGAAGATAACATCAGTAGTTTTGATTAATCTAAATCCAATTCTCAGAAACAAAAGACAAACAGGAGAGATGAGACATGTATACATGCTCTTGCTCGGGGCACAGTTGATACCATAAAAACAATAGTCAAAATTTTTTGAGTTCTGAGCCCTCTAGATATTATCATTGCCAAGCATTCCTACTTTCTAATTTATTTCTTTTTACTTTAATTTTTGTTGATTGCATCTATGGTTCCCAATGTATGCCTTTCTTTCCCTCCCAAAGTTTTTCCATTCCTTATAACAAAGAACTTTTAAAAAGGAAAAAAAAAACCCTCAGTTTATTAAACTGGCCAATATATCAACCATGTCTAGAATTATTTGTAGTATTTTATACCTACTTTCTTTTTTAATTAATTTTTTTCAATCAATGAGTATTTCTTTTCTTTCCTGCCTACCTCTGCATCCCCCCTCCCAAACCCAGACCCTTGTAGCAAATATGCATAGTTAAGCAAAACAAATTCCCATATTGTTGATGTACAAGAATGTATGCCTTGTTCTGCATGTTGAGTTCATGGCCTCTCTGTCAAGAGGTGGGTAGCATTCTTCATCATCTCTTTTCTTAGTTTACTTCTGGTAGGTTCATAGACTCAGAGCTGTAAGGGACCCTAGAAGTGATCTAGTCCAACCCCACCATTTTACAGATGAAGAACTAAGGCCAAGAGAGGTTAGGTGACTCACCTAGGATCACGTGGCTAGTAAGTATCTGAGTTTGGATTTGAACTCAGGACTTCCTGACTCCAAATTTGCTCTCCTTTCACAGTAGCCATGTGATGATTTGTAAGTTACCTGATCAGCACCGAATGGGTTACCAGCTCAGCATTGCTTACGTGATGTTTGCCTTGGTCTCTTTTATTAGCTATGCTCCACTGCCTCTCAGGAGGTTATTGTTCAGCCATTTAGTTGTGCCACCAAGTTTCCTTAGCACTCTCACAAGGCAGTGTGGTGCAACTTGGAATCAAAGAATTACGTTTAGATCCCATCTGTGCTGCTGCTCACTGCCTCTGCAACCTTGGGTGTGTCATTTAGTCTTTCTAGGTCTCAGTTTACTCATCCATAGAATGAGAAATTTGGACTAGGTGGCCTTCCATTTCTAAATCTTTTCACTACTTATAGTCACTTAGGTCAGTCCCATTTAATTAGCAATTTCTATGTACAGAGAGCATTGTGCTACATAAAGTGATGAGGAGTTCTAGTTCAAAGGGAATAGAAGATATTACCCTACCCTTCAAAAGTCTCATAATCTTGTGAGGAAAGGAGAGGGGTAGGGAGCAGGATAATTCTAAATCTTGAAAAGCTGCAGAAATGAATGCAAATAAATGTAAAACTTTTGCATAAACTTGATATCAATCTTAGTCTAAGATTACTCCTTGAGAAGTCTCTCATATTGTGGAGGTTTCATGGAACAAAAGAACACCTTTGTTTTTGAGATCTTATTTTTCCATTAATGAATGAGAAGTAAAGGTTTCTTTTTTATTTTTTTTTGTCTTATGCTATTAAATAAGTATCCCCCCCCAAAAAAAAAAGCATACCCATCATAGAAGGTAAACATGTCTGTTGGAGAATTTCTCAACCTGGATTTCAAGAGCTGTCGGGTCTGCTAGACTAGAGGTCAGATGAAGTTAGTATCTAAAATGAAAGGGAAAGAAGTTTATTGGCACGCTAAAGGAGAATGCTTACTGATAGTGGGCCTCTCCTCCTCACTTCTTGCAAAGATTCAGTATGTTTACCTTTTCGGGCCCCTTTATGGTACATAGCCAATCAGCAGCACCCCGTGGCAGGTAAGTGAAGCTGAAGTAACCAGTGGTTGTTAGGCTCCCATATTTGGAAAGGTTATTACTGAAATCGACAGCACCTTCCAGACCTGATGGTCACAAAGATATTGGGGAAAAAAGTGGAAGTATTTTCAAGTTGCAGTATGGATTTTTTGGAGGTGGGTGAGGGGTCCTTGTCAGAATATCATGCTCAAAATAGAAGTTCTAAATTCTATACAACCTTTCCCACATAGCACAGTCCTCCCTCCACAAGAGCCATTTGATGATTTGCCTAGCATTGCCTTGGTCTTATCTCAGTCAAAGGATGAGAATGTACAAGTTTGATTTTGCCCTATAGCCACTGATAAGGAAGGAAAAGGAGGAGCATATCCATAAGGAAGGAAAGCAGGAGTGGGTCCCCTGGGGTTCCACTTCTTCTACCTAAGCAGCTAACACAGAGCTCCACTTTGGGCTACATAGAAAGACTGAAGCTAATTTTGCATGTCTGGGTTCTGGTGGCCAGCTCCTTTCTTACCCCAAAGAAGACTAGCTGGCTGTTCAGTAACTATAGTTAAAAAAGCAGAGCTCTTGGCTTGTAATTACTGTACACCCACGAGCCAGAGAAACTCATCTTGGACATTTGAGAATATGACTATTAAAAATTCTTTTGTATTACTGTGAAAATGGCATGTTGGAAATGATAGCAATGTATGACAGATCAAATTCCTTGATAATATAAACCTGCTGTTTCTGTTGATTATCTTTCTGTCTTTGAGTTGATTCATTGACAGAACTTGTTAGATGCCAATCAAGACAACATCATTGCCCCAGAGCTGTTTATATATCTGAAGGTATTAAGCAGAAGGGGGAGAGGGAAGAGGAGGGGGAGATGAAAAAGGAACAGAAGGTGAAAGGGGGAAGGAAAAGGGGAGGAAAAGAGATGAGAGTAAAGTAAAAAGTAAAAAGTAAAGGAAAAAGAAAGGGAGAAAGGAGAAAGAGGGAAAGGAGAGAGAGAGAGACAGAGAGAGAGAGAGAGAGAGAGAGAGAGAGAGAGAGAGAGAGAGAGAGAGAGAGAGAGTGAGAATGATTAAGAATTTGTTTATACGCACAGGGTAAAGGTGCTTTAGGCAGGTGGAAGCAAGAATGTATGGATTGAATTCCTTAAGCTGAATACTTCAGTTTGTGGACACTAAGTAGTAGATGACAGGTAAAAAATGCAGCCGCAGGTACAAAAGAGCTAGATTATTCGAGGTCTCTTCTAAGGTTATGATATATCTTATTTAGCTTACAGGCAAATTTAAAAAAAACCCAACTTGTCCGAGATGAAAGTGATCCAAGGTGTAGGTACAGTTGGAATTTAATCCTACATATGTTAACAACACTTTGGTGAACGTGAGACAGTGCATGACCTCTGACTGGAGAATACAGTTACTGAGATTGTTCATATCTCCTTGAAATAGAAATTAGTGGAGATGGTGAGGGTCAGATTTAGACCCTGTGAGATTGGCGAGGGATATGTGACCAGCTTCTCTGGTCAAATGGTGCTGGCTTTGCCCTTTCTTGAAGGTTCAAAGTTTCCATGGATAGAAGGATGACTTATAGGTAAACTAGAAGACTTCAAGACTTAAACCAAGGGCTTAAACCAGTCTAAATAGGGTGCCCATACTAATCTATCCTTACTTGAGGCATTACATTTTCTAGCCTTGAATAAATTAGGATGAATATCCCATTTATTAAGGCAGAGTCAAAGGACACAGGTTCATATCCCACTTTTGAAACTTGCTACCTTTGTAACCTTGGTTGGACAAGTCACTTAATCTGGGTTGAAGTGAATTATCTCTGAGGTCCTTTCTAGCTCCAAATCTGTGACTCTATGATCTTTTGGGGCAGGTAGGTGGTGCAGCAAATAGAGGGCCAGGCCTGGAGTCAGGAAGACACGAGTTCAAATGTGACTTCAGACACTTACTTACTAGCTATGTGACCCTGGGCAAGTTACTTAACCCTGTCTGCCTCAGTTTCCTCATCTGTAAAATGAGCTGGGGATGGAAATGGCAAGCCATTCCAGTGTCTTTGCCAAGAAAATCCCAAGTGGGGTCACTAAGAGTCTGACATGACTGAAATGACTGAACATCAGCAATGATCCTTTGGGTAGTACTGTAAGAACATGTTAAAATAAATGGGAGGTGGTGTGACTTTTACTTTCCAATTGTTCCCTGGCAGTAGTTTCTTTTTGCAAACTGTATATCAAGAAAAAAAACCTGGGGGCAGCTAAGTGGCGCAGTGAATAGAGCACTGGCCCTGGAGTCAGGAGGACCTGAGTTCAAGTCTGGCCTCAGACACTTGACACACTAGCTATGTGACCTTGGGCAAGTCACTTAACCCCAATTGCCCTGCCTTTCTTCCTCAAAAAAAAAATCCAAAAAAGAAGAAAAACCCTACAAATGTCAGGAAACATTTACCTCTACACTTCGCCTTCTCTATCCCCAAAATGTAGGGTACAGACTTCTTGAGGACAGGGACTGTCTTTGTATCCCTAGAGCCTAGTAAGGTGCCCAACACTTTGCAGGTACTTAATTAATGTTTCTTGAATTGGATTATGTTAGAAGATATTTTATTAAAGTAATAATATAGCCTTTTAGATAGACCAGTGCTAACCGTATCATTTATATTTGACCCTGAAGAGTAAAATCAGTGCACATGGTTCCAAGAAGCTAAGTTTATTCATTCAACAAACATTTTTAAAGAATCTAATTGATTCAGTAAGATATGTAAAGCACTTTGCAAGCCTCAAAGCACCATACAGAATTAGTTATGATTGTTATTCCTGTCCACAGACACTCACTATTTTCCTTCAGTTTAGTTGTCACTGGTGATGGGCTTGTTATTGTCAAGACTGTATGGCATCCTGGATAGAGAAGCAGCCTTGGAGTCAGATGATCCTGACTCAGGTCAGAAGACGGATATCTACTGGCTCTCACACCCTGGGGAACCTGTCCGTGTCCGGAGCTGTTTATCCAGACTGCATTGCTGGAGGAAGCTCCCTCATTCCCAGTTTCTTAGACAAAAGAAATGACGAGTCTGTTCCAGACATGATCAAGTCACTGTGCGAGGTGCTGAAGGCTTTTCTGAGTGTAACAGGTAGTAGTGGATAGAGCACTGGACTTGGCATCAAGAAGATCCCAGTTCACCCAGAAACTTAGCAGCTCTATGACCCTGGACAAGTATTAGATTCTCTGTGCCGCCGATTCCTCATCCATAAAATGAAGAACTAGGTTCGTTTGCCTTTAAGGGCCCTCCTAGATCTAAATCTATGATCTTATGAAATACCAAAGTTAGATTAAACACAGTCCTTGCCTTCATAGAGTTAACAGTTAACACATCAGATATAAACGGACAAGTAGGATATAGAATTTAGCATGATGATTGCCTTAAAGATTTACAGAAGAAAATGATATGTTCAGTTCTCCCAAATGTTAACATTTCCCCAATTATGGGGATTGGGAAAATGTAAAGCTCACCTAATGTCTCAGGCTTTTTGCCAACTCTTCTTTCATGACATCAGAGCAAGATGTGTGTCACAGGAGAAGCAGCCAGCTCAGTCTGCATCTCTGCTTTAAATACCTGAGTATGTCCTAAAGAGTATGGTTAGGACTTAGATTTATAATAATTATGATAATTAAGATTTATACTTAAATAGCTTTTTGTGTCCCAGGAGCACTAATGTTAATTAATTATGCTTCAGAAAGCTCCTGTGAAGTTGGCAAAGAGAATGCTATTATTTTATCTGTCTTTTGGAAGAGTCATTTAATGTAGGAAGTTAATTGACTCTCCCAGTGCTACAAAGCAAGCAAGTGGTAGAGGTGCACATGAAACCCAGATGGCCTGAACCTCCAGCTCTGGTGTTTAATCTTCTACTCAGAGAAGCTTCTATTGAGGAAGGGAGGAGGGCAGCATAGTGAAAGTGAGGGCCAGCCTCTAAGTCGGGAAGTTCTA
Organism: Phalanger gymnotis; assembly: GCA_028646595.1. Taxonomy (NCBI): domain Eukaryota; kingdom Metazoa; phylum Chordata; class Mammalia; order Diprotodontia; family Phalangeridae; genus Phalanger; species Phalanger gymnotis. Next base: position 266,802,628 of record CM053624.1, on the reverse strand, counting down.
CCACGGCGGGATAATGGTTTTCAAACACTGAGCAAGGTTCTTAGCATCTCACTATCCTAGGCAGTCCTTAGGTTGGCGGAGAGAATGCCCTATGTCAGTGAAGTCACATTTCTGCCATGAGGCAGAGAGAGAGAGAGAGAAAGAGAAAGAGAGAGAGAGAGAGAGAGAGAGAGAGAGAGAGAAAAGAAGAAGAAGAAGAAGAAGAAGAAGAAGAAGAAGAAGAAGAAGAAGAAGAAGAAGAGGAGGAGGGCAGGAGGGCGAGGAGGAAGAAGAGAAAGAGGAAGGAGAAGAGGAGGAAGAAGAGGAAGAAGAAGGAGGAGGAGGAGGAGGAGAAGAAGGAGGAGGAAGAGGAAAGGCTAAAAGGTAGATTATAGGATTATGGATTTAGAGATGGGAAGGGATTGTAGAGGTCATATAGTTCAACTCCCCATTGCATCAGAGATAGAAAATTTCAGATTTATACTTTAAGGAATATTTTTCATAGAGCAATGAAGGGATAGTTGAAAAGAACAATTCATTGTGGTTTTATTGTTCTGTTGTTTTATCATATGGATTTTTGAAAAGTTTTGAATTGAAATGAAAGAGATTTTTTTAGGGCATTTGCAGTAGACTGAAAAGTATAAAGAAGAAAACAGATGTTTCTTTTAGTTATATATTGTTTGGCTTTCTTGTTTGGGCTGTTATTTATACCTTGGCAATAGAATGGAAAATACATCTCTCTGTCATGCCATCTCTTCCAAAAATATTATTTTTTCATAACACAAGTATGTTTTTCTTTTAAATCCAGGAGTTTTCCAGGCATAAGGTTTTCTTTAAAATAAGATATAGAAGAAATTAAAAGGCCTTGGCTAGGGTAATAAAAAGAGCTAAAGTAAATAGTTCTGTGGATTTTAAAAAATTTTCCTATATCAGTTATTTAGTTTGGAATTAAGATGATGAAGGCTGGATTTGCCTCATCCCTAGCACCCTAGGTTTGTTGCATCCCTTATACACAGTGGTGCTTAATTCATGGTTTGTTAAATTAAATCAAATTGAATTCAGGACTGAACTGTGGGTTTTAGGGATAGGGATTAGACTTGGACCTATGTTTTCATGGATGTCAGAAGCTCCCATTGAGGAAGGTTCTCTGCCAATGCATGTTGGCATCTTCTCTACAACTTATAGTATTAGAAAAATGCCTGGAGCACAGAGGCGTTAAGTGATTTGCCTAGGGTCAGACAGCCCACATGTGTCATAAGCATGTCAGTGACCTAAATGTCCAAGAGGCCCCTTGGGGGAGGGGAATACTGTAATTAAGGGTGTTAGTGGAAGTCATTTCTTCTTTCACGTGGAGGTTCTCAGGTAGCAACATACACCTGAGCCCCACCTTCCTCTTCCACCCCTTTGCCAATACGAAACATTGGTTCTTCCATTGGAAGGTCAAGAATAAGCTATGAAGACAGTCATGTAACATCCTGAACTGAATCATTCTTTTCATAAAATAGAATTTGGCTATCAGAAAAGGTACATTTTATATTATATTAATATCACCTATTTATATTATGTATATATAAATATATATATATTTAATAAATATATAAAATAAAAGTATATAAATAAAATACATTTATAATAAATAAAAATATTTAATAAATATAAAAATAAATAAAAATATTTATAGTATTTTATGTTATTTTATATAATCATACTTTGGCAATAAGAATAATTGCTTAATAATGGTGTAGCTTCTACACTTACACTGTATGTGGGCATTGGAACCAACTTGGTCCTGTTACCTCTTTCTTGAATTTTTTGGATGATTTTCGGTGTCCCTTCAGTGGGGTAGTGGACCTACCAAATTTCCATATTTCCTTCCAGAGGGACAATCATTCAAATCTGCCACTTACCAGCAGTAGGACCTTAGTCAAGTCACTTAATGTCTGTGCCTCAGCTCTGTTACCTGTCAAATGTGAGGGTTGGTCTAGACAAACTCTGAGGTCCTTTCCAGCTCTAAGCCTATCATCCTACTCTTATATAAATCTTTAGAAGTGGATCAGAACTACTGTGTGTTACCTTCAGCTGCCAGAAACTGAACTTTCACACTTGGGATGAGCAGTCAACCTTCTTTTTCAGAGCAGCATATTTTATTCAGATGAGAATAATAGAAGTCTATTCCCCAGTCCTAATTCTCTCCTCTCTTCTCTCTTTATAGGATTCTCTTCCCTCATCCCGGTACTCATTTAGATATTCCCAGTGCTTCTTCATTACTATTTATGGGGCTTCTATAAATCCTTGTGGGTTTCCTGAAGAAACTTAGGAAACTCAGTTTTTCTAGTCCTTTGATATGTTGCTATCCTGACTGTCAAATTGACCAAGACAGTAAAATATTAATTTTATTGCACCTAAAGTTAAGGATCAGTCAATATGAATAAAGTAAAGAGGTGATGATGCATGTAGTTGTCCTGGATGTCATCTGGATAGACACTGCAGCAGGATTTTTAAAACAAACAGAATTACTGTGAGATGCTAATAGACTTTTTATCTATATGAGCCTCAAAGAGAATGATAGTGATGACATTGTGAGCCTTACAGAGTAAACACAACTGAAGGTTTCATTTGATTTAGCTCTTGCTGGAGGCAAACTACTGGGTTTGATAAAACTGATGACCTGCTCTAGTCATGGTAACATTGTTCCCATAAGCTCCGTCTCCAAGGTCTTCCCCCAGTGTGACGGATGCCCTAGCCTAGGACTTGAGAATGGTGACAGGGGGTTTCCTTTATGAGAGTTGAGTCTGTCTTTGCCAGACTCAGCACAGTGAGTGTGCTAGGGAGAGGGGAAAAGTACCATGTTCTAGCCACTTTCTTCTAGTTTCATAATTTCATGCTAAATTTAGATGCCATTGCCAAGAAAGTGAAGTGACAGTAGTTTTCATGGAGCTAGAAAAACTGAGTTTGAAAATAGAGTGGCTCTCAGAAAGTATAGATATGGCTTCGTTATCTTGACTGTTCAGGGTAGGCAAAACTTCCATTTAGAGATGATTCATAGCACTAGGAAAGGACACATTTTGAAAGAAAAATTGATAACAAAAATGCAGAAACTGTGAATTATATTGCAAAACTATAGGCTGATCTGTCTGTTTTTAAGTCTATATCTCAAAATCCCCTCTTATTTTCCTTAAATGACCCTTGCTAGAGCAGATTTGCCACTCCTGAGATTCTTTTCTGGGTGTTGTTTATTTTGGGTTCTGTCTTAATTTGACAAGACTAAAATAAACCTGTTTCATATTTAGTAAGATAGATTAAAATATGACAAATAAAGCTATTCCTGAATCTCCATAGTATTATTATGTAAAAATGGAAGGTTTGTCAGAATTTAAGTAGTAGAAATTTAAGTAGTAGAAATTGACTGGTTTCTGACTAGAGTAAAAACTGATTACATCAGGGTGGATGATTTTTTTTCACAGTAAGTTGACCAGTTCCTATGATGTTAGACCATTGGCAGAGAAATAGGGACTTTTCTGAGGGATGTCTTATAAGCATTGGCAATGTCAGAAATTGGCATAAATAGAGGTGGGGAGAAGGGGAAACATGCCATGGGTCCATTCCATAGATCCTTCTTTCTTCGTGCTGCTAAGGTGGGGGTGGTGGGGAGAGAGGATTTTGGAACATTTCCTATGACCATCCAATGGTGACAGATTCTCAGTAGCAATACCTGTGAACTGAAGCCCAGATATTCCTTGTAAGACTGCAAAAATACACTCCCCTTCCTAGCTAGCTCGATTGATGATAAAATTTTCCTTAATCACATGTGGTACCAAAGTTCATTTAATCTTTGCTTCCCGAATCTGTGAATGCAAAACCAAGACTCCCCTTTATGGCCACCATTCCCTGATATCTAAGCTTCTTGAGGGTCAGGACTGTCTCACTTTCATATTTGTATCACCAGCACTTAGCAGAGTAGTAGATAGTAAGGACTTTATTGACTGATTAATTGAACGTGTGAGGCAGAGATTTATTAAGAATTTAGGTACACAATTATTTCCTCAAGTAGTTCCCTAAACAGAACCTATAATGTTGAAAGATCGGATAAACATTCTAAGGTTTTTAACTCCTCCATTTGGTTTCCCCCCTCCTAGAGAATAAATATGTAGGAATGAAACCTTGGTCATACTTTGATTGAAAAAATAGTTATAGTATCTATTTGTCCTATTTGAAGAGAGTACAATTGATTTCTGAGAATTTAAGATTTGTAAGAATTGATTTATAAGCTTTGCTTTTTCAGTTTGCTTCAAAAGCATTTTTTTTCTAGTCTTTCCCATGTTAAACATTTTTACAAAGGTTTCCATACAGATCTAGCCGGAGAATAAATCACAAATGTTCCAATCGCCTGTTGTTATTTTGCAAAAAAAATTAATAGCTTCCTGTGAGAACAGCTTAAAATGGCATTCTCCAAACCCTGTGATATCTTCAAAAAAGAAACAAAATCTAGTGAATTTTAAAACAACAGATCAAGCTGATGATCTCTTACCATTGTGTTAGTATTTTGAAACTCCTCCTCTTTTACTTTAGTTCTTTAAGTTTTCATGATTTCAGGGGTGTGGATCCTCCATCCATGATACAGCTTGCAACCCTTCCACCCTTTAGTTGGCAGTGTATAGGAGCTGTTGTGCCTGAAGATATTCATTTCCTCGGGGATCACCTATCTGTGCTTAAGTTCACCCAGTTCTCAGACAATGGGCACAACATCCATCACAGGGTCTGTAGTCCAAGTTTGGTAGGACCTATCAGAGAATGTGCCATCTATGGCGTAGAGTTGGAACACCCAGGGTCTCTTCCATGCCAAGTTAGAGCATCAGAGGATCACTTAGAGGAATTCCTTCCCACAAAATACTTATTTACAATCACTTTTTCTACATAAAAATTTTCAGTAAGTCTATGTTAATTTCCTGTGCTTTTAATTCTTTTAATCTCAGGGTTTGAGAAATGGAATGTATTTAGTTTAGGGAACCACAATGAAGCTAAAACATAGAGTAAATGTATACTTTTATTATGGTTACAGTGTTCAAAGCTGCATTAGTAGGTATTAATCATGTACCTATGTATGTAACCAAATAAAATTTGGTTAATAAGAACAGCAACAAAACCCCTCCACGGGGATAAGTAAAGGTAACAAGACAATTGCTGCTTGCATTTGCAACAGGAGGGCTAAAATAACAATAAAATTACAATTAGAATAATTATGGTGTAGAAAGAACAGATTATTTATTGCTTATGCTTTAATTTGCCATTTTTCCAGTTTCTCCCTAGTATTAAATGATACCTTTGTTCTTTTTGGTAGAATTTTAATGTGAAGCAAAGATGGCTAATGTCGGCATCTCTTGCAAAATGATATCATTGAATATAGGCTTAGGAGCATAATTAGCCTGTTTTGAATGTTAGGAGCCAGTAAAGACTATCAACTTTGTAACTCCAAAATGTGTATTTATAAACTTTTCTTTTCTTTTTGTTTTGTTTTGCTGTTTAGGTACAGACCCAAATTACGATATTGACCTTTATGGTGGCTATGGTATTTTCTTTTCTGAATTTTTTTTTTTTGCAGAACATGTATGATTAAAATGAAATCTGTCAAACTAAAAGATGAACTATTGCACTCAGTTAAATATACATCCCAATTGCAATATGATTTTAAAGTAATGCTTTAACAGTATTTCCTATTGACGATCCTTTCTAATGCTATTTTATTTCGTTTAAAAGCATGCAAATGGTGCTTTTCCCCTCCTACTTAGAAATTGTAAATTAGTGTTGTATAGTAGAAAAAACACTAGATGAGGAGTTAGAAGTCCTGGGTTCTAGCTCTTCATTCTAACTCCTAACTACAATTGTATGATCTTGAATAAGTCATTATCCTTCTTGGGTCCTCGCTTTCCTTATCAATCAGTCAATGAACAAGTATTGATTAAGTGCCCTGCTATGTGCCAAACACTGTGCTAGGCACTGGGAATGCAAGTACAAAGAATCAGTAAAATGAAGGGTTTGAGCTAAATGACCTTTAAGCTTCTTTCCAGCTCCAAAATCCTGTGACTTCTTTTGGCCATTTGGGGCCACTATAGAACATTAATAATTAAGTCCCAGAAAATTCCAGATCCTATTTTTCATATCGTTATTTTTTAAAAAAAGACAGAGAAAAGTCCATGGCAGGAAATAAGTTTAGGACAAAATAGGGAAGAACTCGACTATATTTTGATAGTGTAATTGAAGAAAAGGGTTTGTATTTTTCCTGAGTGTGAAAGCTCCTCTTTAATAGCTTTCCAAACCACCCCTATATTCTGGGATAGGATCTAGCCGAATGGAATGGCTTGCTGGGGGAAGTTGGTTCCTGATTTTGCAGTGGCCAAAGGTGCTCAAAACATTGCTGTTTTGTGCCATTTCTGTGAATGTTACCCAACTGAAGATTTTTTCACTTGGGAATCATGTTGCCTTCACCTGTTTTGAATTTATTCAGGCAGTCATTTTTCCCTCCCTCTTTTCCCTTTAAAACGGGATCCGAATTATTAGAGGGGTGTTTTGGATGAATTTCCTGCACGTATTGCTTTGTGATGTGAATTGCGTGTACATATTTGTACATATACATGTACATTTATATATTTGTATATATACATGTGTATGTATATATGTATATATACTTTTTAAGGTCCTGGAATAATTTATAGTTGGAATCTCTGGGGAAAAAATTAAGGGAGTTGGGGGATTGGAAAAAATGTGCAAATTGTGACTTATATGTGTCTTTTATATTTCTGAGTCACATTGCTGTCTCTTTTCCAGGAACTTAAAACTTTTCTTTTTAAAAAAAACCATCATCTTGGCCCCAGACTGTATTTTTTTCAGTCACTCTTTGGGTCAGAATGCCATGCTCTGGAAGCTATTGTTTCACTCTTGGCATGCTTTAGCCTCCCATGCTCTGAATCCAGTGAGCTGTTGGGAATAGTGGGGCAGAGTACAACAATATTGGCTCAGATTTGATGAGGAAAATTATTGGGTCTTAAGACCATAAAGGGGCCTTAAATGAGATTAATTCTTTTAATAATTAAATATGAACTGACTGGACTAAGGCAAAGAGACAAGGTAGTCCAGTGGAGAAAGCCCTAGAAGGAACACCAGGTTCTTGTCCTGCCTCTGACACCATTTAGGTGATTTTGGGCAGACTGCTTGACCCCTCAAGGCCTCAGTTTTCTTGTCTGTAAAATTAAGAGGTGGGTAGGGGCTTGGATAAGATCTTCTCGAAGGTCTCAGCATATGATAGTTCTAGAATATTCTATATAATTCCGACATCTAGAAGTCAGTAAGCTTTTTCCCTTATGAATTATATTTAAATTCCAGAGAAAACTATGCTAAGACCAAATTATATTCCATTGTCCTGGATCTTATGGGAACAATTCAAACAATAAAATCTAGGAATATTTTCCTTAGGATTTTGCCAGACCAGTTCCCTTTGTATTTTGTTCAGTCTTGATCAAAGATGCTTGACCTATGTGCTGATGAAAGGATACTGGCTAAAACAAAACAAATCTCAAAAAAACCCACTTTTTTAAAACCATGACAGAGTTCCTAAATATTTTCCTTGTTATTTATATTACTGAAGAAGGAAGCAGCTACTAGAAGACCAAGGACAAGATGATGTCTTGTCTTGAAAATGAATTAATAGACTTAAAATTTCGAGGCATACAACAAATACTTTCTCAAAATGTATTAATATATTGGAACAATTTTCTTTCCCTCAAGTAATTCACAAACCCAAACATTGACCATTTATAACTTTGAAAAGTAGGAATCTATCTTTAAGCTAATAACAAACCTTAATGATTTCATTTGGAGTTTTCTAATTCTTACCTCCTCGCTACCCCTCCCCCAACCTTCCCAAGCCTCTTCTTCCTAAGGCTTAGAATCAGGAGATGGGTTTTATAGTTGAAGCGTCCAGTTACTTCTTGTGGCACATTAATCAAATCACTCCTTGAGACTCAAGTTTCCTCATCCATAAAATGAGGCCACTAGATTAGTTGGTCCTTAAGATCTTCGAAAGCAGGAACGTTCAGTGATTCTGTTGTTTAGTGTAGTCTCCTCTTTAGCTTTCATTTTGTGTAATGAGTTAATAGCCAAGGTTATCTTATTATGCATGAGGTAAAAAATAGCTTGAACTTGACCCATAAAAAAATTGATAAGAAAAGGCCTGGGATGAATAAAATTTTTGGCTTTGTGTGAGCCCAACATTACACTGGATTTATTTAGTAAGCTTAACAATGCCTCTGCTACAAAGAGAATATTCTCAGAAAACTGTCATGTATTTTAGCTGTGCTTTTTGTTTTACTGAAGGCTTAATGCTTTGTAGTTATTCGTAAAGATCATTTTTGCCTTTCTCTCCCTCCCTCTCACTCTTCTTTTCTTTCTATTTTAAGATTATGAGACCACGCCTAATGATATTGGAGAAACTACAAATAAAAGTAATCCAATCACTTCAACAGATGTTTCCAACAAAGATAATGAAGATAGCATCACGGTGAGTATACATAGAAGTTTCCTGATTTGGGAGTGTGCAGATTTATTGGCTGAATAGGATAGTGATGCGTTTTTGATTATTGCATCCCTACCAGGATAGGAAAGATGTGTTTTTTTCTTCTGATGCATGTGCGTGAACATGTGACACATGTGACACATATACTCAACTCCTTTAATGATTGAAGGGGAAGCAACTGATTTCAAAGTTTGCCAATTTATAAAATGAAAGGCTCCATGTGCTTATTCCTGGTGTCCTTTGGGCCAACTCATACCTGAATAGGAATCATCTCTACCACATCCTCAGTAAGTATTCATCAAACTGTGCCTCAAGACCTCTGGTCCCAGAGAACATTCTTCCTTTTATGGCACACCTTTCATTTTGGATCACTCTAACAATGAGGAAGCAACTTCTTATGAAAACTCAACAAACACATAATAGCAGCTACTCTTTTTTTAAAATTTATTTATTTATTTTTAGTTTTCCACATTCCCTTCCATAAGTTTTACATTTTTTCTGCCTCCCTCCACTCCTCTCCCCAAGATGGTGTGCAATCTGATATAGGCTCTACATATGCATTCTTATTAAACATACTTTCATGTTAGTCATGTTGTATAGAAGAATTAAAATGAATGGGAGGAACCATGAGATAGAAAAAACAAAACAAAAAAGAGAGCAGAGAGTATGCTTCAATCTGTACTTAGACTCCATATTTGTTTTCTCTAGATGTGGATGGAATTTTCCATCATGACTCTTTTGGATTTGCTTTAGGTCCTTGCATTGCTGAGAATAGCTAATTTCATCAAAGTTAGTCATTGCACAATGTGGCCGTTCCTGTGTACAATGTTCTCCTGGTTCTCCTCACCTCACTCAGCATTGGTTCATATAAGTCTTCCCAGGTTTTTCTGAAGTCTGCTTGCTCATCATTTCTTATAGCACAATGGTATTCCATTACATTCATATACCACAACTTGTTCAGCCATTCCCCAATTGATGGGCATTCCCTCAATTTCCAGTTCTTGGCTACCACAAAAAGAGCCGCTATAAATATTTTTGTACATGTGGGTTTTCCCATTTTTATGATCTCTTTGAGATATAGCCCTAGGAGCAGTATTGCTGGGTCAAAGACTATGCACATTTTTATAGCCCTTTGGGCATAGTTCCAAATTACTCTCCAGAATGGTCGGATCAGTTCACAACTCCATGCACAATACACTATTGTTCCTGTTTTCCCACATATTCTCCAGCATTTATAATTTTCCTGTTCTGTCATGTTAGCCAGTCTGATAGAGAGTTTAACCATTGGAGATTCTCTACACCAATGGAATCATAGATACATTCCAAAAAGGGAAGGAAGACATTGTATTAGATTAGGACTGTCATTCTGAGTCTACTGAGATATTTTTTTCTTTTTTAAATATTTTTTTCAATTACATGTGAAAATAATTGCCGAGACCTTTTTGATCCAGATTCTGTTAATAGCTATTCCTCTCAATTTCATATAATCTATCCACTTGATTAGAATTTGCTAAGAAGACAACTTTGCCTTCATCAGATCTATCTGTTTTGTCATGTTAGCCAATCTGATAGGTGTGATGTAGTACCTCAGAGTTGTTTTGATTTGCATTTCTCTAATCAATAGTGATTTAGAGCATTTTTTTGATATGACTATAGATAGCTTTAATTTCTTTCTCTGAAAACTAGAAGCTACTCTTTGCAAGGCTGGGTATACCAAGATTAAAATCTGTCATGGCTCCTGCCCCTAAGGAGCTTCCAAATTTGAAACCTGCCTTTCTACAACTTCCACTCATTGCTCCTACTGGGCCAAGCTGAACAAGTCCAGCCCTGTTTTGAAATATTTGAAGAAAGTTATGTCCCTCCTCAAAGCTTCTCATCTACAGGCTAAACACACTTAGTTCTTTGAGTTCTTTTGCTCTCCTTGTCCTCTCCCCTTGATAGGATTGTCAGTGTCCTTTCAACACTTAGCACAAAACCTGGCACATAGTAGGCACTTATAAATGCTTTTTGACCTCATTTGACTTGACTGAAATGTGGCCCCCAGCCAGGACTGAACACAGTACTTCAGATGTGGTCTGACAAAGGCAGAACTCCCACTTATCACTGTAAAATGACGTTGTTTGTCATATAGACAGTAAACCACAGTCGAGCGAGACCTGGCTTTGGAGTCAGGAAAACCTGGATTCATGACTCTCTTGGGATGCACACTAATTGCATGATCCTGGGTGAGTCATTTCAGTTCTCAAAGGCAGCTCTCTCTGAGTTTCAGAGCAAGTGCTGATAAGCATAGGGAGAGGGAGTTTAACCATTCTCTACACCAATGGAATCATATATCCATTCCAACAAGGAGAGGAAGACATTTTATTAAATTAGCACTGTCTTTCTCAGTCTGCCGAGATTTTTTTTTAAATATTTCTTTCCAATTACATGTAAAACAATTGCTGAGATCTCTGATTCAGATTCTGTTATTTAATAGCTGTGCCTCTCAACTTCATGTAATCTATCAACCGGCAAGAGTGACATCTTTGCCTTCTTCAGAATCATGAACGAGGACCAAAGGTCCTCAAGGGCTTCCTACTAGAAATGTTTCTCCAGTTTGATATCTATCTTTGAGCTACTCCTTTTCTGGCTCCAATTGTTCTGGAACTATTCTCTACTAGGAAGTATCGTAATCCAGACTACACTGATTACGGAAATTCTAGCTACTTGTAACTCTCTTTAAGACTATTAGAGACACATGTGAGGTGCAAAGCCAATGTTTTACAAAATTTTTAGTAATTAGATATACTTCACATTACTGCTGTGTAAATAATACCTCACAGTGCAAATTGTCTGGGTTTACAGCTAGTTTCTGAGCTAGAAAGCCCAAAACAAAGTGGGAAACACAAATCTTTATCTTCCTTCCTTCCTCTCTTCCTTCCTTCCATCTTCCCTCCTTTCTGCCCTTCCTCCCTCCCTCCCTTCTTTTCTCCTTTCTATAATTCTTCCTTTCCTCTTTCTTTCCCTCTTCTTCCTTCCTCTCTTCTGCCCTCCCTCCCTCCTTCCTTCTTTCCTTCCTTCCGTCTTTCCTTCCTTCCTTTCTTTCTCTTCTTTATTTCTTTCCTTCTTTCTTTCTTCCTTTCTTTCTTTCTTTCTTTCTTTCTTTCTTTCTTTCTTTCTTTCCTCCTTCCTTTCTCTCTCTTCCTTCCTTCTTTTCTTCCTTTTCTTCCTTTTCTTTCTTTCTTTCTTTCTTTCTTTCTTTCTTTCTTTCTTTCTTTCTTTCTTTCTTTCCTCCTCCTCTTCCTCTTCTTCTTCTTCTTCTTCTTCTTCTTCTTCTTCTTCTTCTTCTTCTTCTTCTTCTTCTTCTTCTCTCTCTCTCTCATCAAGTGTGGGACTTGGAATCAGCAGAGCCTGAGTTCAAAACTTGCCTTATATACTTATTAACTGTGTGTTCATGGGAAGGAAGGCCACTTAATTTCTCTCAGCTGAAGATAAAGTGTAATAATATATATATAGCACTTTACAAATTCCTCCTGAATTCTCTGTATAGTCCCTCAGGTCACCTAGAATGTTTTGAATGCTGGAAATACTAGTCTTCTCTCATATATGGGAAGGTGCCATGTAGGTTGAATATACAGGAGGAGTAAGCTACTTTTAACCTTGTCTTGGGATCAAACTGTGCCTGCTAGAAAATATAAGCATTCTCCATTGGAGCCTGACATAAAGGAATCTGCATTTCCAAATCAAACAGTTAAACCAAAGAGTAGTTGTTCTAATTGAGAGAATGTGCTTTGCTTTAGAAATGTTGTCTGTTGTGAGCTCCCTCTAAGTTTCTAATTTCTCTTAGGCAGTTAAACATTGGCGTGTAGATTATTAACTGCCTGACAAGAGCCTCAGTAATCTTGGGTAAATCAGCTGGCCTCTGGCAGGTCCCAGTCCCCGGGCCTCAGCTTCCTCAAAGGTCAATAAAGAGGCAGGATTGTTTGACTTCAAGGGTATCTTCTAGGTCAGTGTTAAGGCCAGGAAGGGGACAGCCTGTCGCAGATAATCTGAAAAACATAATCATTGAAATACAAAGACCATGGGCAAATGTTATTTGATTAAATAAATGATTAGCAATCAGCTTTTCCCAAGTGCATTTTTTGGTACATCGTACAACTGTAGGATGTCATTTGCAGTCCAGATTGCTCAGATAAATCGGTGTTCATACTGTGGTTTTCATAGACTTCCTCTCCATTCACTGGAGTCATAGAACATTATTTCAGGTCCATTCTATTCATTCTTACTTTCTCTTTTGCCCTTTTCTGGTCACTGTGGCATGTAGACACTCATTTTCAGTGTTCCAATTATGATCAGGAAAGATGGTTCTCTTTCCCCTTCACATCGAAGCCCCCAAAGAGGTTTTTATGTCCTTAAACTGTCATGCTCCCATCTGCCCGGCAATAATCAGACTGAGCCTCTTGGGGTACAGGTATCTGGACAGTTAGAATGGAAACACGCTGCCAAAGGACATTCTGTTCCCAAAACAAAACGAGATTCCTAGTAATAGCTATTACTGGATCTTAGATAGTTACATGTGATAATAAATGATGCTAATAATTAATGGGCCTGGTAATGAAATTTACATCCATGGACCACCACCAGTTCAGCTAATTCAGATGAGTCTCATCAGTGGAGTAGCTGCAGGTTGTTGAAATTTGGGGCCACAATGACAAAGATTATGTACTCATATGGGGGCCTTAAGGCCATGCTGTGGAGGAATTCACTTGAAAGGACTTGGGTATATTTAGCCTAGAGAAGAAAATTCTAGCATTTGAAGAGCTGTCCTGTGGAAAAGAGATTAAACTTATTCTGCTTCATCTCAGAGGTCATAGCTAGGAACACTAGGCTGGGCTGGGCTGGGGGAGCTGTGGTGGTGAAGATTTCAATTCAAAGTAAGGAAAATCTTTCTCACAATGAGAGCTATGCAAGAACAGAATGAGCTGCTTTGGCAGAAGAAGGTGAGATCCCCCTTGCTAAGCATTTTCATTTAAAAAAATAATTTATATTTTTTCAATGAACAAAAATCTGTCCTCTCTTCCTCTTACCTCCCCTCCTTCATTGTAAAAAGAAAGACAAAACCCTTGTTAACAAATAAGCAGAATCAAGCAAAAGGAATTCCCACATTGGTCATGTCCCCAAAATACATGTCTCATTTTGTACGTTAAATCTATCACCCACACTGTCAGGAAGTGGGTAGCATGCTTTTTCCTACAGAATCATGGTTAATCACTGTGTTGCCAGAGTTCTTAAGTATTTCCAAGTCGTTTGCTTTTTTTAAATAAAATTTTAAAATAAATTTTCATTTATTTTTACTTTGTTTTTTACATTACATTACTTTGTTTTTTACATCAGTAGAATTTCTCCCAGAACCCCTCCCCACCCCCCTTCACAGAGAGCCATCTCATGTGACAAATAATATTTTTTAAGGAAAATAAAGAAAAAAGAAGAAGAGAAAAAATCAGCCAATTAATACATTGAAAAAATTTGAAAATATATGCAATGTACCACACCTTTGAACCTCCCACTTCTGCAAAAGAGTGGGGTAAAGGTATCTTTTCACAGTTCTTCTTTGAGGCCATGTTTGGTCTTTGTAATTTTGTACCAATCTCTTTTGATTGCTTTGTGGTTGGTCCTTCAAATTAGGTTGTTGCCCTTGTATATATTATTTTCTTGGCTCTGTTGACTTCACTTTGCATCTGGGATGTTTTTATTGTAGAAATTGTTCTCCTGGTTCTGTTCACCTCATACAAGTGTTCTCAGGTGACTCTGAAACCATCCTTTTCATTATTTCTTATGGCACAATAACATTCTATTGCATGCATACACTATAATTTGTTCAGCTCTTTCCCAGTTGGTGGACATCCCTTAGGTTTCAATTCTTTGCCAATACAAAAAAGAAATTCTACAAATATTTTTATACATTTGATTCCTTTTCTTATTTATTTGATCTTTTGGGGGCATAGGGATAACTCACTGGAGATTTTAAAACAGAGGTTGGATGACCACTTTTTGGAGACAGCTCCTTGAGAACAGAGACTGTTTTTTGCCTTTCTTTCAAAACAGTGTCTGGGACATAATAGGTGCTTAATAAATGTTTGTGGACTGAGTGATTAACTAAGTAGAGGAGATTCTAATTCATGTAGGTGTTGGACTACATGGTCTTTGAAATCCTTTCCAACCCTGGGTTTTGTGATTCTGACATAACTGATCTTTTATTAATGATAATTCATGGCTTTTGCTTGCTTAATTGCCTCCAACAGCCCATGGTTGGGATAGGAATGGAATGTTTAAGGTTCCAACTTTTCTCCGACCATCTTCTTTTAGAACCTTTGAGAGTTCAGTATGTTCATATTGGTGTAATGGATAGAATGCTGTCCTCAAAGCCAAGAAAGCCTAGGTTCAGGTCCCACTTCTGACACGTAATATCTGTGTGGCTTTGGGACAGATTATTTAATGTCTCAGTGTTGTAGGCAACTCTAGACAATCTGTAAGACTACAAATTGAAGATAAGGGGCCAACTAGCATTGGTAGTGAAGGCTTCTTCACCTGGGAGATCCCTATACCAGTGTTATGATAGGTCCAGTCTCCATCCCTAAATCATATAGTTGGCCTTTTTTTTTTACAGGCTTTAGCTTACTCAAGAACCAATCAGATTATTTGGCCTACCTTATAAGGCATTGTGAGGAAAGCTCTTTATTAAACCATAGTGTTACAGCAATGTGTACTAATGCTGCTGATTTTTATTGTTCAACTAAACTCTTAACTCTCTCTGGGATTTTTCTTTTAGGTGTATGTCGTAGTGGGAATTGCGGCATTGGTGTGCACTGGTTTGGTGATAATGCTGATTATTCTTAAGTTTGGAAGACACTCCAAGTTTGGCATGAAAGGTAAGAAGAATTGCATGTATTTCCCTTTCTGTGTGGCTAATATGAGTGATGCTAACTTGTCATTCAAGGCTCAGGATTGCTAGAGTGCTGGAATTAAGATGACTGGGTCCTAAAACTATAGTGGGAATCTAGAGGCCATCCATGATAGAACAGACTATAGCCATTCTCAGATCCGCTGGACTCTTTGGCATCAACATCTTTTCAAATGAGGACTGGTTTACAAGACACAAATCTTGTCACACGAATAGTTAGTTTTTGTGATATGGTCATAAATGGCTGAGTAGGCAAATTGCTACTTAAGTCTTCCTTTGTTTCAGAACATAGGTCAGAGGGATGAAGATAGACATAGAGGGACAGTTTATGCACAAAGAAAGGTCTTTTTCTCTGAACTGGATTCCATTATCCTTGTATGATGATACTGTTGTCCCTGTTGTTTCAGCCAAGTTCTCAGCTCTTGCTTTATGGATAGTAGAAGCAGAAGGAAAAAGAAAAAAATACCTTTGTAATTCTTTTGGAACTTCTTGGATAAGAATGATGTTTTTAGTGAGAAAAAATATTTGATGCCAGAGTGGTTAGGAGAAGAACTTTAATTTGCAATTCAATTCAATAAACATTTATTAAGCACCAATTATGTGCTAGGCACTATTATCTGAGAATGATGGTTGGCTTGTGCAGAGATTTCCAAGTGGCATCCTAAGACTCTTGGGACATTGTGTATTTTAGCAAAAGCCGGGTCAAAGTGCTACTGTCATGTAAATAGCGGAGAATTTTGACCACTTGGGGAATTGTGATTCAGGTTTTCAACCTCATATTTATATATCATATACATGGGATTTTTTTGCATTCAGTGTATTCTTATAGGTAGCCATTTATGAGGGGCAAATGGATAATTTATTCTGACTGGTTTAAAAAAAGGGTTCGATTTATTTATTCTCATACCTGTGCTTGAATATAGACCTGAGCAATTATTTATATTTATCTGCAGTGACTGGCATGATATATTAATGTAATTACTACTATTCTTCTTTGGTATTTTCAGTTTTAACCTAAGAATATGTTTTGCTTCTTATACGTTGATCCGGTCTAGTAGCCCTTCATTTCCTTAAATGTAGTGCTCTGAGTGGCTGCCCCAAAGCATAAGGGATTGTGCTTAGGGCCAAATCCCAGCTGTCTACTTCAGATGATTCAGCAGCTTCTGAGCAGATCTGAGATGCAGCTCTCTCTTTCTTGACCATGAGACAATTAGTGGAGGTGAGAATGAATGTGATCTTATTGTGAGGAGAGGTAGTGTGGAGAATGGCAAAAGAGGGAAGTGACTGCTCAGACAGGACAGTAGCTCATTAGATCAGGGGAAGGAAAAGGGACTGTTTCCATGTGCTTCCCAGTAAACAGGTTTTTACGAGATGGCTCTTTTTGACACTTGTGATCTTAAGGATAGTTACATGGATTCTAGAGAATCCAGAGTCATGTGTCAGCTATTGAAGGGGTATTGATGGTATAGAACAAGACTGGACTGGAGAACCAAGATGACCAGCTTGGTCATCTTAGGTATCTATTCTGGTTCCCCCTTTGTGTATGAGTTTGTCATTCTCTGAGTTTACCAACCAAGGGCTTTGGAACAGAGGAGAAGTACTAGCATTAAAAGGATCTTAATTCTTCCTGTGGACGGTGGTATTTTAGCTGCTACTTGAGCGAGACCAGGAAGCAGTGATGATGATGGAGAGAGAGGTCCAGGTCAGGGAGACAACCAATGAAAATTCCCAGAGTTGGGAGAACACAAGGAATAAGTGACCCTATGAAATTCCCAGTGAATGAATGCTGTCAGCCCAGCAAGGAAGGCAGCACAGTGGCAATGCAGAGGAAAGAAGTGGTGGTAGCTTTGGGGGACTAGGAGGTGGCTCTGGAATTTATACAACTCCTTCCCACCCCAAGCCTACTGCAGCCCAGTATATTAAATGGGAGGGTCAATGTGGTCAGTCCTTGCTTGTGGATGTGAAACTAGACCCTTGCAGTTCTGCTGATCCAGAGGACTAAAAGCCCATGGAGAGAGGGAAGTTGAATAGGATTCTGGTTCTAGTGAGGCAATACAACTGCAGTTACTTTTGGGTCCTAGGTGTCAGTCTGCCCCTCTCTGTGTCCCATGGCTGGGATTTGCTGGTGCTCTGACCCTTATGGGAAGGCAGCCAACATAGAGGGTGGTGGTGGTAGTGGTTGTGGTGGTGGTGGCAGTTGTGGGGTGTGTGTGTGTGTGTGTGTGTGTGTGAGTGTGTGTGTGTGTGAGTGTGTATGTATTTCCCATTCAGCAGATCTCACGTGTCTGTGGTTGAACCAGTGTGCTAGCCTAGGTTCTAGGCTCACTCAACAGACACATTTTCAGAATGGTCTGCTATAACTGTGCCTTAAGGGTCCATTAAAGCTGCATACCTGTTAGAAGAGTCCGAAACTGCTGCTGTCAATAGATCATGCTTGGTAAAGACTAGAGATATGACAGATTGGAATGTGCTTTTTATTTTTTAAAATAATTCAGTGATGATTTTCAGGAAGAACTAGATTTCCTTTATGACTTTTTAAACACGTAAGCCAGTCTTGATACATTTATCCATTCCATTGGAACTTGTAAACCTTGTCAAATGTTAAAACTGGATTAGGGACTATAATGAAAAGTATAGCTAGATCTGGAGTCACAAATATCTAAGTTCAAGTCTCATCATTAGCTGTGTGATCATGGACAATCCGCTTACTTTCTATACCTCAGGTATTTTTCTAAAACTATGAATTATAGAAGGGACAAAAATCACAAGTTGATTATGGTTCATGTTCCCATTTGGCTAATTCTACAGTTTAGGGCCGGAGAGGAAAAGATTTCTTTTGTAAATGTGTCTTTAAAATAATTTTATAAATACTTGGAAATAATTTTCAGCAAAGAATTCATTATTCTAAAAGTCATGAGCTTAATGGGAACAAAACTTAGGAGGTTTAAGTTCCAATTGGGTTAAGTGTGAGCTGGAAGCAGTTTCAGGGTCTGGGTTGAAAAGACATTTGGATCAACTTTGGAAAGGAAGAAGTATGTGCCAGAAAGTCAGAAAACACAGTTGTCTTAACATCTGTAAGTAAAGAAACAATTTCTATAATCTTTTTTAAGGGACCTGTGAAACAATGATTTATGGAACAATGTGAACATAGCATTTTTTTGAGAGGCTGACAAGATGATTTACTATTCAGAAAGTTAAAAAACAAAATTGAGTGAACTTTCAGATAGATGTGGTGATTAGTTCATTTTGTTAACTTTCCATGACTTTTGTTGGTGGAAATAAAACCATGGTAGTTCTTACTTAAAGAATAAATATGGAGTAATGGGGGGAAAATCCCTAAAACATTAGATTTGGAATAAAAAAACCTGGGTTTGACTTTTGCGTCTGCATTTTTTGCCTGTGTTGCTGTAAGATTTTCCATTTCTTCTAACCTCCGTTTCGTCATCAGTAAAATGTGGATAGTTACACCTGCCTTTATCTACCTCATAGGGTTGGGTTTTTTTTTCCAATTTCAGGATTTAAAAAGATGCATGATTTAATTTGTGTGGGTGTTCTCTCTCACCAACATAGTTCACCATCTTTTCATACCCAAGTAGACAGTTTCATGAGTTGCTAGGGCCAAAAAAAAAGCAATCACCTAGAGTCAACCTTTTGGCTGGTCCTCAGACAGAAGACTGGGCTTGCACTTAAAGTCTCTGTAGCTTGGTAGAAATTGCCAGAGTTTTACCTCAGGTGACAGCCAGCATCTAGGCCAGTGCCTGGTACATAGTAGGTACTTTATTAATGCCTGCTGAGTGAATGATAGCCTTTTAGAACTCTGGGTCACTTCTCTTCCACAATGAGGCACTGTAGTCAAAACTTTAGTGGAGGATACAGGTGATAAAACATAAATGAAGATTAACATTGAATAAAAAATAAGATAATGTCCATGGAAGTACATTTTACATTTAAGTTTTATGTAGATATAAACTATCATGCCAACAATGTGTTTTTTGAGTCTTGCAATCATTCAGTCATGGAAGATGTCTCATTAAAAACTTATTTTTCTGCCTTTGTTTCTAGGAGTTTGTTGCTTGGACAAGGCTTTGTACCTCTTAGGCCGAACTGTTCATTGTCTTTCTAATTCTTTCTTCCATTGCCCTCATTTCGTTTCCCATTTTTCTTCAAGCACTCTCATTTCATTTATTAAAACAATTTAAAACTTCTTTTTAAACTCTAATCTCTTCTGGGAATTCTAGTCGAATTTTTGCCCAAGCCATATTTATCTCTGAGGCTTTGTCTGTAAAAAGGCTTTGGAGACTTCTTTTCTTCTGGGCTTGTGCCTTGAGCTTCCCTGACATCTGCCACTGTCTTTAGACAGTAAAATGACCCAAAGATTTAGCTTAATGTGTATCTTGGTATCCTCTGATAGTATAATAGATTAGATCAACAGTTAACTTCACAGTGTCTGACATACAGTAGGCACTTAGTAAATGTTTGTTGAGTTAATTTCTTGAAAGTCATGATGGGTCAAATGAGACAAAGTGATAGCACAGTGCTTGGCACATAGTAGGGATTAAATAAATGCTCAGTGACTTGAATTGCCTTGACCAAGGTGGAATGTTTAGAATTCAGTTGATAGAGAGAAATCACAGTTTGGCCAGTGAATATTTTAACCATAAGCAGGTGGTAGAAATGGAAAATGTAAGGATAAAATCAAGTAAGTTTTCTCCCTTATATCTGAAGATATGGTAAGAACTCCTCTTTTTGTATTCATGAATCATACAGGTATGCTTTACAAAGCAAATGCATGTTTCCATTGGTAACAGTATTTGGGCTGTCCTAGAAATAAATGGGAGTATAATTTGGGTTGATTTATTTCATTTCAGAACATTGTAAATATGTATCTAACCTTTGAAAACAAACTAAATTACCTAAATCAAAGATTCAGGAACATATTCAGGATTTTTTTCTAAGCCTTTAAACTGTTTTAACATCACTGTTTTAGAAAATGCCTCACTGCATTTCCCCACAACAAGCCTGTTTAGAAATGGTGAAAAGCTTTGGTGTTTGTGTATAAGATCTTAGATTCAGGCTTTTAGCTCAATGGCGTTCACCTGAGCAGCTTCAGTCACAGCCACAGGTCTTAGTCATCGCATTTGCAGCTGGGAAGGGTATCAGAAGCCTCTTATTCTCTATTTTATACATGTGGAAGCTTGCCTATGGTTGTGAGAGAGGGAGTGAGAAAGGGGGAGAGAAGGAGGGGGGGAGAGAGAGACAGAAAGGGAGGAAGAGAGAGAGGGAGGGGGAGAGAGACAGAAAGGGAGAGAGAGAGAGACAGAGAGACAGAGACACATAGAGACAGAAAGGGAAAGAAAGAGGGAGGGATGGAGAGAGGCGAAAGGAGAACAAAACGGGGAGAGCAGGGGAGAAGGGGGAGGGAGGGAGAGAGAGAGAAAAAGAGAGAGGTAGACAGTGATAGAAATAATAGATGTGTGCATAGATCTATAGAGATGAGAGGTAGATATGTAGATAACTATGTAGATTGATTAAGATAGGGAGAAGTTAGAGATGATAGATACAGGTAGATAGATGGATATGTAGATTGTTAGAGATGAAATATATGTAGACAGATGGATTGATAGATCTGTAGACAAATTAATAGAGATGATAGATATGTAGATAGATTGACATATAGAGGTGATAGAAATAGATTGGTAGGTAGAGGTAGATAGTTTGATAGAGATGGTAGATAGAGGATAGATAGATAGAGCATTTACCAAGTTCTTACATATTCTGTGGCTAGCACTGTGCAAAGCCTTGGGAATGTAAATATGAACAAAAAAGCATAACAGGTCCTGCCTGCTTATACTGTAATGTAAGAAGACAAAGTATCAAATGAGCTGAAAAGCTCTGAGGCTGGGAGGAATTTGGGGTGGGGTGGTAAGTGGTGGGGAGAAGAGAAGGTTCAGGTTGTCCTAGGTAGATCCTGATCTGGAGTAAGTGTGACAAAGTAAGTCTCATAGGAAGTCTGAGAGCCTATCTAACCAAAGTCTTCAAACTCCACCTACAGGAGTCCTTTTACTCAAACCATGCTGCTTTTTCTAGAAACTGATCAAGGCACAGAAGAGCCTACGAAGGAATGAATTTTATTTTTACAAATGTCAGTGAGGTGTGTTTTTTCTTCTTTGGTAACCTTTGCAATGAATACTTGTTCTGACTTTCCTGCACAGATCATAGGCATTTCTTAAAATAATTTTCTAATTAAGAAACCACACCCTATTCTTATTTGTCTCTTGCAAACCTCTTTTTTCCCCATCATTTTCTTTCTCTGGATTTGTTTTTCTACTTTTCTTGCGCCCTCTAATTTTATAAGCTTTCCTTTCTCTTCTTTCATCTTTCCTTCCCACTCATCCCTAGTGCCTTTTTTTTCTTTTTGGATGAACTTTTAAAATGTTTTGTACTTTGTTCTGAAAAGCAGAAAATGGAGAACATAAGAAGTTAGCTTAAACTCTAACATATGCCTTGGTTTTATTTCACTTTATTTTGGACAAGAAATACTGAAGGACTATGGAAATAATTGTAGCTGTAAATTAGAAATATCATCCTTTGGCCTATTTAAATAACTTGCATCATTCAAAAGTGGGTAAGTTCTTAACCCCTGTCTGATGAATCGCTCAAATGTATACTGTAGTAAACCAGGTGGTACAGTAGATAGAGCTCCTGGTCTGGAGTCAGGAAGACCTGAGTTCAGATCTTTGACTCAGATACTTATGAGTTGTGGAACCCTTGGGCAAATCACTTAACCTCTATTTGCTTCAGTTTACTCATCCATAAATTGGGGAGAATAATAGGGTTGTTGTGAGGAGCAAATGAGTTAAGAAAAGAGTTTTAAAGTGCTTAGCTTGGTGCATAGTAAGCACTTTATAAATATTAGCTATTACTATTATTATTAATCTGAAATTTTATACATATATTTGGATCACTGAAAAGTCTGAAATGAGGAGTATTTGCCAAGAAATTTAGTTTAGTCCATTATGCAATGACCAGCTTTGATAGACTTCGTTCTTCTCCACAATGCAATGATCTAAGACAATCCCAAAAGATTCATCATGAAAATGCCATCTACATCCAGAGAAATAACTGTGGAGTCTAAATGCAGATTGAACCATACTGTTTTCTCTCTCTCTTCTTTTTTCTTTCTCATAGGTTTTCCCTTTTGTTCTGATTCTTCTTTCACAACATGACTAATGTGGAAATATGTTTAATATAATTGTACGTGTATAACCTATGTCAGTTCACTTGTGTCTTGGAGAAGGGGAAGGAAAAGAAGGGGGGAAATTTAGAAATCAAAATCCTGTATGAATGTTAAAAAGTAAAAAGAGACAGACACACAGACAGACAGACAGATAGATAAAAGAAATTAAGCTTAGTTGATAGAGTCTTAGACCTGGAGTCAGGAAGACCTAAGTTGAAATTCTGCCTCTGACATTCAATGGCTTTATAAACAGCCAAATTTTAGGCAGCTAAGTGGTTCAGTGGATATAGTGCTAACTTGAAGTCAGGAAGGCCAGAATTCACATCCTGGTGCAGTGTGCACACATCCTGCTGTGTAACCTTAGGCAAGTCATTTAACCTCTCTTGGCCTCAGTTTTCCCATCCATAAATAAGAATAATGCTAACACCTACCTCACAGAGTTGTTGTGAGAAACAAAAGAGACGGCATATATAAAACACTGTGCAAACCTTGAAGCACTTTCTAAAGGCTCTTTCTCTCCGCTTCAGTTTCCTTATCAGTAACATTGTATCTATTTCTCAGTGAGATAGTGAGGATCTACTGAGTTATTATATATAAACTGCTTTGTAAGCCTCAAAACAGAAGCCTCAAAGTGACTACATAAATGTTAAATACGATTTAAATATTTTAAGGTACTCTGATTTATAAACTAAGATACAATTGGGTACAAATTAGTTAATGAAAAATGAAAATTCACAATGGGTAAGTCAGGTCTTACCCCAACATCAGGAGAAAGAAAAGAAGCCCTTCGCCTTGCTAGGTGGACCTCCTGGGGATGCTTTCTGGGAGAACCCGGACAAGTCTCAAAGGATGGGCAGTAATGGATGAGCTATGGTCTGCATAGTTGGATGGAACTCCAGCAAAAACGAGATCACCAAACCATTGGAGCATTTGGGCTAGACTCATGATACAACTCATGATAGGTCTGCAAAATATAAGAAAGGCTTGATGCACAACCCTGAATTTAAGCTTTTTAGGCAGAGACACTATCACTAAGTCTTAGGGTTTTTTTTTTGCAAATTCTGAATTTCAGTGTCTTAGTTATATTTTATCATTTATGAAACAATGAGGCTGTTCAGGTCAGATTGGGATTTCTGAAAGACCTGCTCTATTCACTTAGTTATTTGGCAACTATACACAAGAGCTTTACTAATTTCCTTTGGAAGAAGGCTTTATTAAAGGAAGAAGGGGGTTCCTTGTTTCCGTATTAGCTTGAGCCTAGAGGTTGTTGTAATGCTCACCAGGTCTCCCATGCTAATGTGTTTCCCTTTCTATGCTGAAGTTTACAATTGTGGAAGTCCTTTATTCCTAGTAGAACTGGGCTTTGTTAGGGGATGTTTATAACTTATGAGGGAGGAGGTGAAGGTTTCCAGAGCAAATGATACTATAAGCTGTTCCTCAGGCAATAGGGTGTCTTCCCTAGCTTAGCCTCAACCAGACAAGGTGTATAGTCTGTGAAAGAAGTCGAAGATTAAATCTGCAGTGGAGTTAAAATACCTTTTCCACTCAAGGAAATCAGATAAAAGTAGAAACACATTGACAGCTAGGTGGCACAATGGATAGAGTACCGGCCCTGGAGTCAGGAAGACTCCTCATCCTGAGTTCAAATTCAGCCTCGGACACTTACTAACTGTGTGACCCCGGGCAAGTCATTTAACCCTATTTACCTGATTTTCCTCATGTTTAAAATGAGCTGGAGAAGGAAATGCCAAACTACTCCAGTTATCTTTGCCAAGAAAACTCCAAAATGAAGTCACAGACCGGACCAAGAAACATCATTTCTGCGAATGTCTGCCCCCATTTGTTTTGCTGCAGGATTCTCATGTGGTGGTGGTGGTGGTGGTGGTGGTGGTGGTAGTAGTAGTAGTAGAAGTAGTAGTAGTAGTAGTAGTAGTAGTAGTAGTAGTAGTAGAAGTAGTAGTAGTAGTAACTAGCATTTAATATAGCTCTTAAAGTTTCAAAATGTTTTACAAATATTATCTCATTTTATCTTCATAACTAGGTATGGCTATCATTGCCATTTTACAGATGAGGAATCAGAAACTAGAGACTGTGGCTTGCTTAGGGTCACCCAGATAGTGTCTAAGGCTAGATTTGAATTTAGGTTTTCCTGATTTCAGGTCCATCGCTTTCCAGAACCACCTGGATCCACATTAAGGGGTTTTATTTATTATTTATTTGTTTGACGCATATGGAAAGGTGGGATGGACTGTTTAAAAAACCCAACAACTTAAAAACTGTTTAGGTTGGACCCTGAAATCCTCTATAAGCCTGGTAAGTTTCCATTAAGGGCTTTGAGTTCTTCAACAAAAGGTAAAGTTAAAACTGTAATCACCCTAACTCAAATATCTGATGGATGGATCATTGTGTAACATGGTAGAAGAAAGAAGACTGGAGTTAAAAAAAAAAGGCCAAAGGGATGAGAGAAAGGATAATGTTTCAATTTTTGCTGATGACAGAAAAACACAGTAATTCTAGTGATGCTAGAATTGAGCGAATTATCCAACTAAGAGAGCCAGTTCTTCACTCTGCTTCCTCAGTGATCTACAAAATGAGGAAAATAATACTTAGGTTGAAGGAAGTAGAAGAAAGTTCGACTGCTGGACTGCGCATCAGAAGAATCTAGTCCCAGTACTGGACTCTGCTAGCTGCATAACCATGGACAAGTCATTTTTACCTCTCTGAGTCTCAGCTTTCTCATCTGTAAAATGGGGGAATAATACTGGCGCTGTCAATTTTACAATGTTGATGTAAAGAACGTGTACGGCATACCAAAAACAACCATTTAAATTTAAGCTGTTGTCATTGTTATTTGCTCTCACCTGATGATTTCGAGGTTCTTTTCCATGTAATTCTTATATTGCTGATTCTGAACCATGACAAAGGTGTTCTATGTAGTTAGATTTGTTGGGGTATTGTGTTTATTATTATTATTATTATTAATTATGTCTAGTATCATTTGTGTGGAAAGAAAGGAAGGAAGGAAGCATTTATTTATTTATTTTGGGCAACCAAGCATTTATTAAATGCTTACTATGTATCAGGTACTGTGTTAAGGGTTTTATAATTATTGTCTCTTTTGGTCCTCACAACAGCGTGGAGAAGTCGGCGCTATTATTATGTCTGTTTCAGAATTGAGAAAACTGAGGCAGACGAGGGTTAAATGGCTTATTCACTTAACCAGTTAAGAGTCTGAGGACAGATTTGAACTCATGACTTCCTGACTCCAGGCCAAGAGCTCTATCTCCTGTGCCACTAGCTGCCTCTAGGCACCTGAGCAATGTGGGGTTATTATTCTGAATATGAAATCCCCCTGTATAAATGCAGATTGGCAGCTTGACACTTTACAGAATTGAATAGGGGAAATGAGAGGTTGTGGCTTATCCTTAGTCCCAGAGCTAATGTCATAGATTGGAACTCAAGTCCTCTTGATAAGTATCTTCTCTGTGCTTCCTCTGTATTCAATTTGGTGCCATACCAAAACAACTTCAGTGAATTTTAGGTCTTTAGAAAGGAATGATTGTCTGTTTGGGAAATATAGTGAGAGTTAGAGTCGTATCTTGATTTTCCATTGGTGCATTTTAATTTTTGTTTTATCCTAGACAAGTTTTACTTACCATTTCACTGGCAAAACCCATTTCCATGAATTTCTTGCTTTACTGACATCCCTATGGAGGTTTTATTTACTCTTCCTTCGCATGGAACTTGTAGACCAGGAGGGAGGCCCCTTGATACCCAAGCCTGCCACAGAGGGGTTTGGAGAGAGGCTGCTCTGCTTGAAGGCATGCTCTCCTCTCAGCATGGAGGAGTTAGACAACTGGGCAGTCTCCCAGGTTTTCCTAACTCAGGTTTTCATGATAATTTTATCAAATTAAATTCCTAGAAGAGCAGCCACATCCATATTCGAAGCCCACATGTTTCAAAAACAAATGTAAATATTTTCTGGATTATCTATGTGTACTTCTCTCTATTCTTACAGATAATTAAAAGTTGATTTTTTTTGGTAAGCAAATGTCATAAACATTTATCCTCCTTATCATCTAGGGGCTCTACTTTTGATTCATTAAAATTATTTCTTGGTGATGATCTGATGTTCCTTTTGGCCAGACTTAATTCTAATTTGTTAATTCTTATGCCTGTGGATTGGTGATAATTTGCATAGTGGCTCTAATCCTTGTAAAGTTTGCTACTCTGGGTTTTGGCTATTCTTCTGAGAAAAAGTGCCTACAGGATTATAATGTTACAGATTGTGCTACTTCTTACAATGAGCTGAGACTATTAGAATACATCTTCATCATCTTCATCATCATCATCATTATCATCATCTTCATCATCATCATCTTCATTATTAACTACTTAATCGAGCATTTTGACCTGAAGACCAGAATTGGAGAGAAGGTAGAGATGACTTGAAATACACTAGCTCTAAAGAGAAAGAAAGCCTGGCAGTTCAGATGCAAATTTGAACTTTCTTTCTCACTGCTTTGAGCTTTGCCTTTGTTGAAAATTTAAGGGAGGCAGTGTTGCAGAATGGTTAGAAAGTTGGCCATGAAGCCAGAAAGATCTGGGTTCAAGTCCTGCCTCTCACAGAAATTGGTTGTTTGACTCTGGGCAAATTGTCTAACCTTTTCTACTCTAGGCAACTCTCTGATGCTTGCAGTTGTAGAGAAAGTGATAACTTGCATTGGGAGAGGGAGTTTCCTCCCATGGGAATTCCCTGTGCCAGTGAAATCATAGGTCCAATTCTTTTTCCCTGAATAACTAAGCTTGAGTTGATTTGTGACTATATATTACTTTTGAGTTTTCATGTGACTTAAACTCTTCTGTTTTGTTTTATTTTATTTTGTTGGGGGAGAGGGATGAGTGGAGGAGAGGCTTTTATGTGGAATTCTTCACTTAGAACTTGGTAGAAAATAAAATACTGCTCTTCTTTTTTCTGTACCTTCTCTTCCTGCCTCTATTTCCCCATCCCTGATCAGTGACTGGTTTCCATGAGTACTTCAGTCTTCTCCTCATCAAGGCTGTAGAAAGATAAAGATGAATGGCCAGTGTCAAGAAGCTGTAGCATGTTATCAACCGTGACTTGAATGCAGGAAAGGTTATAAAGACATACTTCAAGAATACGTATGCCTGGAAGAGGAAGTCAGCCAGTCTGTTTAAGGTTACATAGGTATCTAGGAAATATTATGATCATACAGAAATTTGAGAGATCTTCTAGTACAGCCTCCTCATTTTACAGATGAGGAAACTGAGGTTTGAAAGGCTAGGTGACTTGGCCAAGTTCGTAAAAGTAATGTCACAGAATTGTGATTGGAACCTTCAGCTCTAAATCCAGCATATTTCCACTGCACCATACTGGCTGTCTTAAAAGACCCAAAAGAAGGCCTCTAGCATGTGGAGTAGATATTTTTGTGGAGGGTTTATAAAAGGACATGGACAAAAAATTCACACAGAATGAGGAAACTGGTCTTCAATGGTGTAGGAAGTGCCAAGGCCTCAGTGAGATCACAGATCTGTCGAAACATCACTCGGGCTACTTTTAGCACTTCAGCACTATAAAATTTCCCACAACTATTAATCACTTGGCAGAATCAACAGAACAAGCTAGGACAGTTGGGAATGAACAATTGTCCACCCTGTGAATAATCTTTGACCAAATTTCGTCTTCGACTCTCTTCTCCTCTGCCATCTAGCCTCATTCGGAGCCACCTGACTTATGTTTGGTGGTTAAAACATAACCACTTATGGTGGTTATGTTTTCAAGGAATGTGTATATTAGCTTTAAAAAGCCATAATTAAAAGAGAAATCTGTCATTCACCAAATTGCATAAAGAAAAAAAGCCCTGAATCCACAGTTTTGGACCATCATCTCCATTACCCACATGGATAATGGAAAGTTGACTTCATTGGCCCTCCATCCAATGAGAGCCAGGTCTCATTCTATTGAACATCCTTTTTCTATCACTCATTTATGGAGTTGCCATTAACTTCAAAGGCAGGAGAGACTCATAGGAAGCAGAGGAGAATGAGAATCTGGCCCTGCATGCTGAATCCATGTCCAGAAGTTGTTATAACTTAGAAATGCAGACCTTGAATGATGTCAACAGTTGCTTTAGCATATCAATTTCACAGAAGACCTTTTATAACTGCAACATCCATTTGGAATTTTGTTTAAAGGAAACAACACAGACTATCTCTAGGCCAAATCCTCCCCCAGCATTTCTTTCATCTCTTCCCTGACCTCCAGTTCTGTTGATCCCTTAAACAGAACTTCTCAGACGCAAAATAAACCCTGTCACAAGGTGACAGTCATTTGATTTATTATTTGTTTTGACTAGAAAATATACCTGTGCCTGACAACCTGAACATCTGTGGATCAACAAATCAGCTTTTATCAAGTGCCTCCTGTATGCAGAACACTTTCCTTCAAGTTGTGGGAATTGCACGATTTATATAAGCCTCCATTCTGGATCTCAAAGCTTATAGTCTAATTGGATGATAAAGCACTGGAGATGACTAAACTGCACCACATTACATTAGAACATTAAATAGTTATGAGGAGGAAAAACCTTAGTTGGTTTGGTAGAAAATAAAATAACCCTGCTTTTTCTGTACTTTCTGTATGCCTCTACCTCCCCATTCCTGATCAGTGACTAGTTTCAGTGAATACTTCAGCCTCTGATGGGCAGCATATAGTGAAAAAAGCAATACATTTCGAACCAGAGAATCTGGGTTTGAATCTCAACTTTGCTATGTGACTTTAGGAAAGTCACTTAACTTCTGTACTATACTACAGAGGCTTCCTGGAGGAGGGGGCATTTGACTTGTCTTTCAAGGATGGGTAGGAACAGAGGAGACTGGGGAGGGAAGGCATTCCAGGCACAAGGAAAAAAAAAACTTGAGCAAAGGCACATAGATACCTGTCTAATGACCGCTAGGGGCTGTGAATACTTGGCTGAGAGCTGTCCACTTTGGCTTCATTAATTTGATAAGATGTCAGAGCAGGAAAGGACATACGTGATCAGGTTATCCACCTCCATCCTTTTACAGATGAGGAAACTGAGGATGAGAGAAGTTGCCTGGAAGAAAATGTGAAAAGGTAGTAATATGAGAATTATATGCCATTCTTATTGATCTGTCTTCTTCATGACTGCTGTTTTAGAGGTTCGGATTATAGAGACCCTCTCTATATGGCAGTACTAAGGAGAACTAGAGAGTTCCTCTGTGCACATCACTACAAAAGACTTTTCTGTTTTGTAGAATGGTTCTTATGTTTAAGGCTTTGTGGGGTACACGAATCTGTTCAGAACTTCCAGATGTGCTGAAATATAGTCCAGTTTACATGATGCCTGCCTTCTGTAAGACCATTGTTAGTATTTTGTATTTTCTAGTGATTTCAAATTATTTATTGGTCAGCTTGGTAGATAGTGCTGGGTCACAATTGTGAAGATTAACTGTCTCTGTATGATGCTTATTTCTGAAATACCAAGGCACTGTTATCACCATTCCCTTTCCAAAGACATTGAAATAAATATACAGTAATCTATATGATTTCCCCCTTGAGACGTCAAAGATGGTTGATTGGATTAAAGCAGTAAGGCTTGGGTTTTCTGTACCACAGTTCTGTGCTTACCCTTCCATTCACCCTCATGCTACAGGAGAGCATATTTAAATCTCTCCCAAGAAGTTTTTGACCTTTGTAAGGCTCACGTGGATGTGCATGTCCATATGGATGGAGTTAGCTTCTGCAGCTGATTGCTTACTTAATATTGGAGAAGACTTCACCATCCCTTTTTAAGGTGGTGATCATTTTAATTTGGTCCTTTTCCCAAGTAGCAAAGAGCTCGGGCACCCTCTGAAGTCCTGTCTTATGCTGGCCATTTAGCCGTTTCTAATGCTGAAAACCACAACCCTATTAGGTAGAAAAGCTCATTTTGTTGTGACTAGCATACACATTTCAACAGGAATTTCATATGAAGACATTGCTCACTGCATGATTTGCAATCTGCTTTTTTCCCCTGACAAGTAAGCAATTAAGGGGAAGGGGTAGGGGAAAACCTCCTTCAGATGGCTTGTATAAGATGTTTCCAGGATCCCTATTAGCCTTTTTGCTGTTAAAGGTGGAACCGACTAATGAAGTTCTTTATTGTATTATAAAAACTTTAAGGTTTTCGTGATTTAAAAACTACTCCAATCATTAGGCACAAGAGAACTTCATATTTTTATTGGGTGATAAATCCTCAACCGCCATGCTTAATGAGGAATGGTGTGGCATGGGGAGACAAGGTAGCCTTACTATTTACTTGGCATTTCAGTCATTGCTCTGCTGTGGCCGAGCTATGCTTCTGTGGCGTGGCAAATATCCACATAACTGTGCCATTGGTTACACCAAATGGCAGATATTAAGACTCACATTTTCCCTTCCCTGTGAAAATGTAGAGAGAGTATGCCTGTCTATGCAGAATAATGCCTCCTGGGCCCTGATTGAGAATATGGAATAGTATGGCTAACATGACAAAACAGGAAAAATGATAAATTCTGGAGAGGATGTGGGAAAATTGGAACATTGCTACATTGTTGGTGGAGTTGTGAACTGATCCAGCCATTCTGGAGAACAACTTGGAACTATGCCCAAAGGGCTTTAAAAATGTACATACCATTTGACCCAGCAATACCACTTGTAGGGCTATATTCCAAAGAGATCAAACAAGTGGAAAAGGGACCTGTATGTACAAAAATATTTACAGCAGCAGAGAATTGGAAATCAAGGAGATGCCCATCAATTGGGGAATGGCTAAACAAATTGTGATATATGAATGTAATGGAATAGTACTGTGCTATAAGAAATGAGGAGCAGACAGATTTCATTATAAACTGGAATGAGTTCTGTGAACTGATGCTGAGTGAAAGGAGCAGAACCAGGAGATCAATATACACGATTATAGACACACAGTATATGTAGGGACTAACTATGATAGATTTGACTCCTCTCATCAATGCAAGGTTCAAAGACAGCCCCAAAAGATTTATGATGAAAAAGCTATGCACAACCAGAGAAAGAACTATGGAGTCTGAATGTAGATGGAGGCAAACTATTTGCTCTCTTTTTTTGCCTTCTTTTTTGGTTTTGTTTCTCTGTTATCATGATCATTCCATTGGTAATAATTCTTTTTTACAACTGGACTATTATGTAAATAAGTTCAATGTGAAGGTATATGTAGATCCTTTATCAGATCACATGCCGTCTTGGGGGAAAGGGGGGAGGAGAGGGAGGAAGAGAAATTTTGAAATTTCCAAATTTTTTCAAATTTTCCAAAATTTTCCAAAACTTGTGGAACTGAATGTTGTAAACTAAAACTAAAAATAATTTTAAAATAAGCTAAAAAAAGAATATAGAATAGTAATGGGATGAGCTGCCTACCTTTCCTTTGTCTCTATGGAGGCAGTTAGGTAGTGCTAATGGATAGAGTATTAGACCTGAAGTCTGGAAGACATGAGTTCAAATTCAGCCTCATATACTTACTAGTTGTATAACCTTGGGCATGTCATTTTTTATGTTTGATATTGGAGGTAACAGAGTTTGTTGAAGGGGCCATGATCTGACCTGCACTTTAGGAAAATTACTTTGGCAGTATAATGGTAATGTAAATTTGAAGATCTTTCCCACCCATTAATAGGCCCATGTGACTGCTTATGTCACAGGAAGCCTAAGTCTCATGTGGTGGGAGGAGCTTGCTGAATGAGAGAAACAGGAAAGGGTAGAGGAGGAAATGCTCAGAACATGTTAGAACCGTGGGAGAAGCAGGACACAGGCAAAGAGTCAGCTAGGATTTGTGAGTGTTTATGGGAAGGCTAATGGGATGGTGAGTCTCCATGCCGTGATATTGTGTTTTAAGTTCCTTGCTGTTACGATAAAGTGAGCTTACTGGTTTGGGGATTTGGTTCTCTGGTGTCTGAATTAATGTTTTACTTCTTCTACCTTCTATATGGAGAGTCTCTTATATTTTGCAATATAGAACTACACACGCATATTGACAATTATCGTCGATGTTGTGATTATTGCCTTGCTGATACAGGCAGCTGAGTATAGGATGAATTGGAGTGAGGAGAGAACTGAGGAAGGGAGATCCAGGAGAAGTAATGAGAGCCTGCCTCAGGGTGGTGGTTGTGTGAGTTGAGAGAAAGGAACTCATGTAGATTATGTTGAGAAGTAAGAAAAACCAACAGATTGGATTATGTGGGGTCAGGAGAGTGAGGAGTCAGGCTATCATTGAGATTGTGAGCTTAGGGGCCTGGGAGAATGGTGCTGCCATCCACAGTGATAGGAAAGTTGGGACGAAAGGAGGATTTGAAGGGAAAGATAATGACTGTTGTTGAACTTGAGAAGTGTGCAGGATGTCCAGTGTGAGATGTTCAAAAGTGATAGGACACGAGCTCCAGGGAGTCATCTGTGTAGAGATGATAATTGAACCCATAGGAGCTGGTGAGATCATTGAGAAAGTATGGAAGGAGAAAAGAGCCTAGAACAGAGTTTTAGGAGTCATTTAGGATTGGTAGGCGTGACCTGGAGGAAGATCCAGCAAAAGGAGGTAGGAGAGCCATGTCATTAAAACCCATAGAGGAAAGAGGAAGTGGGGAATGCCAGTATCAAAGGCTACAGAGAGATCAAGAAGGGTAAGAATTAAGAAAAGACCATTAAATTGTACGACTGAGAGAGCATTGGTAACTAGAGAGTAGTTTCAGTTGAATGATGAGATTATGATAAGAGAGGAAGAGAAGGGCCCTAATATAGATGACTTTTTCCAGAGTTTAGCCAGGAAGGGGAGAAGATAGGGCTGTAGCTGTGGGAGCTACTTAGATCAATGTGATTGGAAACCTACCTGTAATTCAAGAGATAATTCCTAGGGAGATGTACATAGCAGTTAAGTAACTTGTCTAGGGTCACAGAGTAAATGTCAGAGGGTGGACTTGAACCCTAGTCTTCCTGACCACAAATCCAGCACCCTATCCTGTAATACAGCTATACTGATTATGTAACATAGTTTATGTGCATGAAAATGGACGGAGCTTTCAGCCTTCATTAGCACCTACTCATTTGGCACTATTTCATATTTGTATATTTAATAAAGGACAACAGTGCCGTGAATTACATGCCTACAATTCATTTAACCATTGGACAGACAGTGTGTCTGGGACAGAAATATGCTGAAAAGTGTGCTAGATTTGGTGTCAGGAAAGAAGTTCAAAATGTCACGTGTTACAATCTCCAGTTGGGCGGCCATGGGTAGTTTATTTAACTGTTCCGAACAATAATTTCCTCATCTGTCAAATGGGGCTACTCAAATTTTGGGCCTCCCTCACAGAACCCTGTGTGGATCAAATGAAGTATTATATTTGAAGTGCTTTGTAAACTGTAAGTTCCAGATAAATAGGAGCTATTGTATCCTTATAATCAGCTCACAGTCTTTGCTTACAGTCAAAGAATGTACTACGCAGAGGAAATGAGGGAAACCTCTGCTGCCTTTGGAACACAGAAAAATATTCAGTAAATATTTGTTGGTTGATTACTTAATTGAGTACTACAAATGTTCTCTTTTCCAGGTGTTAGGGCCTTTGTTATTAATTTACTACTAGGGTCAACAATATTTGAAAGCTTTGGGAGGAGTTGAGCCACAGTCTCTGATTTATGCTTTTCAGAAAGCTGCTGAGAAGGCATTTCTATCTGATTTCCAGTTAGAGAATGTTGCTAATTGTCTTAAGTAATAAGAGAAATTGTGTGTGTGTGTGTGTGTGTGTGTGTGTGTGTGTGTGTGTGGCCAGGGGTGGGGGTGGGGAAGCAAGTGTAATGTTGGATAGCATAAACAGTAGGCTAACTCATGAGAACTGGGAGGTTATCTCCTTCCTTATTTTTGGCGCTTTTCTGACAACAGAGCTCAGGACCTTGGTATAGATTCCAAAATTTAAGAGAAGCATGGGAAACATTCAAAAGACCTTTTGAATAAATACCATTCAAGAGACACTGGGAAATATGAATAAATGATTAAAAAACCCAAACATGAATATCTAGAAAAACAAGGTAAAGGATCCCAAAAGGTAAATTTTATAGGGAGGTAGATTTGGGCTTGATATAAGACAGGATTTCCTAACAATTACCACTCTTCTCCCCCCCCAATCAAATCAAGGCTAAATTCAGGTCCCACTTCTTCAAGAAATCAGTACAGACCCCTGCCACTTAATATTTGTGTATCTTTGGACATGTAATTTAACATCCATGGACCTCAATTTCCTCATTTGTAAAATGAAGGAGTTTGAGGTCCCTTCCAGCTTTCAATCTATGATCTTATGATTCTAAGATAGGTTTCCAGTATTTTCTCCCTCCCCATTGTGTCTCCAATGCCCAACACAGTCTTGTATAATAAGCATTTAATAAAGGTCTGTTAAATTGAACTGAAATGTTAAGCGAGTCTCCATGTGAGGAAGTGAGCTCTCTGTCAATTGATGACTATTTTTCAGGGATGTTGTAGAGCCATGGTGTCAAACTCCAACAGAAATGAGAGACATTAATCCATATGTAAGAGTTCTTGTGGGCTGCCTGTTGACTTAGTTTTAAAATATAATATTTTACTTATTTTATTTAACACTTCCCAATTACATTTTAGTCTGGTTTGGGTTGCTCTATGGAATGTTGCAGGCAGCCTGTGGGCTGCATGTTTGGCACCCCTGTATTTGAGAGGGGTGCCTGTGTTGGGTAGGATCTTAAAGTACATGAACTGAATTTTCCTTAAGAGTCTGATTTTACAGTAGTTTAGCTTGGAGAAAAGAAGAATGGCTGACAACTTCAAATAAATCAAGGAGTATCGTACAGCAGATGATTACTAAATAGTCCTCATCTCCACTCAAAACAGAATGAGGAGAAATGGGCTTATAAGTATACGGTGGCCTTAGGTGAGCTGTAAGAAAGAAGCCCTTTAAAGTAATCAAACCTTGAAATGCACAGCAAAATAAACAGCTCCTTCTTTAGGAGTCTATGAAAATAATATAGGTACTTTAAAACTGTGAGATGGTTTAAATTTGGACATAGCTGAAAGTTGGATTGATAGGCCAGATGGTCTCTTGAAATATATTTCAACCATGTGAATTCATTGTTCTCTCCTGGAAATTGTGGGAATATCAAAATAAAATGGCCATTGCACAGCTCTGCATGTTTCAAGTAGGGAAACGTGGGTACATACAATCTAATTATTAGAGGTAATTTTAGCACGAGTCAAACATTAGTCTGCCGTACACCTGCCCAGAAACATAGCCTTTGAATGGCTATAATTGATGGTAGAATTATAATGAGTTGCAAATTTAGGAGCTGGGATACTATATTTCATTTATTGTACCAAGAACTTTGTAGCTCTTCATTACACTAATGAGATACTTGCTCATTTTCAGAATGCCTTAGTGGGGATTCTCTGTGACCATGAAGGATGTATACATCTATTAGACTGACTTTCTGGGCACTCTAGTACAGAAATCCTTCTTGCCTTTCCTCCCTCCTTCTTCTCTCCTGTTTTTCTTCCTTCTTTCCCTCCATCTCTCCTCCCTTCCTCCTTCTTTCTTCCTATATTCCTGCCTTCCTTATTTTTTGAGTCTGGGTCTCCTGAACTTAAACTAAATACTAGGTCCAGGCTAGAAGTGAAATGACCACTCATTGGGTCAGCCCTACTGCTGATCAGCCCAGAATCTTGAACTCGATCTCCTTCCAATGGGGGCCAGTTTGTTTCTCTTTGAATAGCCCAGTTTTGCCCCTCTCTCGGGCTCACCATTTTGGCACTGGATTTAGTGTAGACATCTTTAGTGAACAGGCTTAGTGAACTATAGCTCAGAACTCCAGAGCTCAAGAGATCTACCAGTAGCCTCTCCCAGGAGCTGAGAGTCTAGCTATATACCACACCTGGCTAGTGTAGGGGTTCTTAACTTGGAGTCTGTGAACTCCTCCCCAATTCTTTGAGATATATATATATATAATATATACATATAATAATCATTTTATATGTAATCCTATGGATTATATTTTACATATTTGAAAACATTGTTCTGAGAAGGGAAACATTTTCTCAGCAAATTCAAGTTTATATATATATATATACATTATTATATAATAACCATTTTTCTATGTAATCCTGTGGATTTTATTTTATATATTTAAAAACATTGTTCTGAGAAGGGAAACATTTTCTCAGCAAATTCAAGTTTCAGCGTAGACATTAAACTTGACTAAGCTTATAAATGAGCAATCCTCCCACTTCTCTGAATTTAGTCCAGGTTGTCCTAACATTGTCCAGTCCCTCTTTGGGATTAGTTTTTTTCCCCTCAGTAGACAGATATGTTAACAGCAGTAGAATCTGTTATCTGTCTGAGAGAGTCATAGAGCAGCCTTCATTTTAGAGGTACAGTCACCTTAGACACACTTTTTCTCTTGTATTCCTCACTTTTCTCTGCTGTCTCCAATAAGTCGAGGGAGTATTTAAAAAACATAAACTCCAACAACAACAAAAAGCCCAAAGCTGTATTCCTGCTGTAAAAGTTATTCTTCGTGGCTCCTGACTCACATTCGATTACTAGAAGGGAGCCCCTCGACTTAAACATGTATTTGTATACCTCCTTTACCACGTCTTGGGTATTGATCTAGAGATGCTTCAATTATTTATCAGCTTTCTAGAGTGCTGGTCTTGCCAAGGTCTCTGGGCACATGGACAAGAGTAAAAATACCGACAAAAAAGAAAAACAAAAACAAAAACAAACTCTCCAAACTTAGACACAGATTTCAAATGCTTTCATATGAGCCTTCCATCATTGCTCTAGGGATTTTGATGACTGATTTTGATCTATTTATAAAGTGTACCCATTGCCAAAAGGAGATGCATGCAAAAGGCAAAGGTCAGATTAAAATTAGAACTCAGTCAAAGGCTATGGAGACAGAAGGAACCTTAGAGACCATCTACTTCAACCCCTTATTTTACAGATTAGGAAACTGAGGCATAGAGAAGCTATGTAATTTACCCTAGGGCACACAGCAAATAAAGAGCCATGATCTAAATCTAGGTCCTACAGCCCTACAGATGAATTTTGAATGCTCTGGTGTTTGATGAGAAATACATCCCTGTAACAACAATGTTGCTAGCAGCTATTGTGAGGTGAAAGACCATTAACACCAACACACAGGAGGGCTGCTAGCACAGGTTCTTTGATCTGCTTTTCTAAGGAAAGCAACTTAAAGGGGTTAACAGTCTCACTGTAATCAAACATACATATATCATTTACTTAGTTCACCCTGAACTTTAGAGTAAATACAAACAGAAATTTCAAACAGAGAAATAGAAACAGAGCAAATACACACAGTTATCAACAGACAAGGCAACTAGCTGTCTGACAAGAATTATATAGTTACCAGAGAGAGAGGCACGGACATCTGGGTTTTCAAAGCAGGGCGTGGAGGGGGGGTGCTCCAGTGCTACTCAGAGACTTGTCTGGTTAAATCACATGATATTCTTCTAGTGAGTGAGAGCCCCAAGCAAAATGCTAACCTCTGAGTTTATATACTCTGTTCAGGGTCAAAGGGTGTCACAACCATGTGGCTCAAACCTATGTGAACTAGGTTTTCCCTTGACTAAGCAGGTCATCAAAGACTCTGGATTTAATCAAAGAAACAAAGGCCAGACTCATCAAGGCACTTGATTACCTAAGTGCTCCAAAAGAGAAAATAGTTAAAAAAAAAAGGTCCCACCCTAATTACCAATACAATCTTCCACACACATTTATGAGCAAAGCAAAAAAAAAAAGTGAATTTTAAAGTGGCCAATGTTGTCAATCCTTCTGAAATTCCAATTTTAATTATATTAACAATATAGCTACAAGTATAAGGTACCCTCATATGTAAAGGATTGTTAAAGGAAAAAAAAAGATTCTTCTCAAAGAAAGATTCTTCTCTTCATGGGATGATTTCAGTACAGACCTGATTAAAGAGAACTAAACAAGGGCCCTGCCTCTCCTACTTTACTATCATTGAATCATCTCAAGTTTAATGAATAGATCAGTCTGTTTGGTGTAGAGGGTAAAATTTATACAGAGATGCAGGATATCATCAAGGTGGAGGGGATCCCATATAAAAAGCCATGGCTCATAGGTGGGAAGAATGTCCCGCAGATGAACCCCCAGTTCTTTTTTAGCTAGAAGGAAAGGGAACAAAATGTTTCTTGGACATCATGCTGATTTTATGTAATACATACACATTGCTGCTGATTTCCCAGAAGCTATCTGTCCCTAGAACAGATAAAATTTGCATTACCTTTACCTTCTAGCACAGCCTTAGGGATCATTGAGTCCAATTTGACCTGAAGGCTTTTTGAATTGAATTTTTATATATGGGTGGTTTGTAGGGGACTGATCTCGAACTTTGCTTACTTGACAATTTTGCCTCAGGCTAGCCCCAGTTGGGACATCTTAACAATCAATTTTGATGGAAATGGATGAATTCACAGAGTATATTCCTTATTTCTACACATGTAATTGCTGACATTTATAGAGAGCTTTAGAGTTCACCAGATGCTTTGCATATTTTATCTCATTTTACTCTCACGACAACTGAGTGAATTAAATAAGCAAGTGTTATTATTTCCAGTTTAGAGCTGAGGAAACTGAGTCTAAGAGAACTTCAAGGTCACATAGCTCCTAAGTGGAAGAACCCAGACTTAAACTCAGTCTTTTTGACTCTAAATCTAATGTTCTTTCCATTATGCTACAACCACAGGTTTAGTTGGGTAAGTGTGGCCCACCAGGCACCCAGTTCCCAATCCTGTTCTTTACTTGAGCTTGATTCAGATTGAAAGCTAGACCAAGGCACTCAGATACCTAATCTGGCATAGATTTATATGGATGTTTCTTTTACATCAGGTGAGATCCTCAGTCTCTTCTGGAACATAATTCCCAGTTTTGCTTGGCATGGATACCCTGGTCATCTCTTCTTACCTTGGACTCTCCTATACTTGCACACAACACTTCATTTCCCTGTGTTCTTTGCCTACATTATCCTTAGCTTTTGGCCTAGTCTTGAGCTCTCTGAAAGATGAAGTTATTTTTCTATTTGTTTCCCCAAGATTCCTTCTCTGGGCTTTTGACCATCCTGTATTGACTTCATTGTTGATTCTTTACCTTTTGAAGAGGTCACTATTGCTATGAAAGTCTTCCCCTCACCTTCTACCTTCACCTCTGACCAATTTTTGTCCTATTTGGTTGGAAGTATATATACAAATGAGTTATTAAGTATGTTTCTAATCTTCCTCTATTCTGAGTTCAGATCTGGTTTAATGATAAGGCTTTGAGAAGGGAATCTTTCTTAAAATTTGCTTCTTCATATCAACTTTTCCTGACTACCAGAAATTCAATGCAACTCAAAGGAACATTTATTAGTATCTACTATGTGACAAACATTGGAGACCCCAAAATAGAAATTAATTTATGTTCTACTGGAAATAGACTTACTATCTCTTCCTGCTTCAGAGTATGTGCCCTTCATTTAATCTACTTTTATTTCCTGTGTGAATGGCTCCCTGACTTGTTTGAGAGCAAAGCTGAGTATCAGGGCCTGAGTGTAATGAATGGCCAATCACCCTCCCCCCTTTCCAGTTCAAATGACCAGTCCTGCCACATTCCTAGATTTTCTTTCATAATCCATTTTATGGATAAGCTCAAAAGAGTAATTATCTAGCATTATAATACTATAGTTTTATAATTTAAAAATACTTTACATAGTAATAACAATTTATACTTCTCGCCAAAAATTAGAAGTCTTTTTTATCCTACTGTCTTTATTTTATATATGAAAAAAATGAGGGCAATAAAGAAAAGGCAAAGACTCATTGAATGCTCCAGAGCCAATAAAAGACAGAGTTGGGAATGGACTTTATTGATTTATTGATTCAAAGTTAAGTGGTAGTAAACAAGATTGCTACTGATGGACACTCCCACTTTCTATTGTACTGGAGTCCTGCCCATCTCTCCTGCCAGCCCCACTTCTGTTTGGTAGTATTATACTTTTCAAAAGGAAAAATTGTAAATTATAAGTTTCCTCAGCTAGGGTTGGTAGATGATTAGTTTTGAGATATAAGAAATTTAAATTTACATGGTGAGCTCTTAAGATAGAGCTATCTCTTTGTGGTTCAAATGTTGTTTTCCTCTAGTAGGCTGTAAGTTCCTTGAAGGCAAGAATTGTTTTCATTTTTTTTTATATCTATAGCAACCAGCACTGTGCTGTGCACATAGTAGACACTCAATAAATGACTTTTGAATTGAATATTGTTTTTTTTCTGAACATACATCTTACATATGTTTATATGTGTGAGTGAGGGTCAAGGGGGCAGTGCTACTGTCAAATTCTTACATTTACTTGTGTCAGTGTGGCATAGTGAACAGAATGCTCGTCTTGAAGCCAGGAAGACATGGGTTCAAATCCTGACTTTGATATACACATACATACTGACCCTGGACAAGTCATTTAATGCCTTAATGCTCTAGGTCAGAAAGAATGTGGCCACCAATACATCTCATGTGCTGGGGGAACCAGATTAAAGTATAATTGGGAAATGTTTAACAAGATAAAAAACAATATGATAAGACATTGGTAATATTAATATATAGATTTTCTGAGTAAATATGCACCTGCAGGCATTCTATTAAATGGCTGAGTGGTCCTGTTCTTATTTGAGTTCGATGCCACTGCTCTAGGCAACTTTCCAAGACTTTACATTTCAGAAAAGATGTTGGTCTACTTTGGTTGAGGTTTCACACCTGTAAACCAGTGAAATCCCAGGTCTAATTCCTAACCTTGTTTATTCTCTTATGGAAGAAGGTCATAAATCTCAGTATGTGACTGGGGGAATTTAAACCCATTCATTCATTATGCTTCACAAGGTAGCCTAACAGTGATAGTTATCCATGTTCTGCCTTTCCTATGATATCCCCAACTCTGCCCCCATTCTTCAAAACCTTCCTAGAGAAGTTAACTCTTGGTCCTATTTGCCATGTGTAACCAAGCTAAAAACTTCATTGTCGTAAGGAGGTTTTGTATTCTAATAAGATGTCATATTTAGCTGTTCTGTATAACCTTACCATCTTAACATTAGTTCTTTGTTAGTACCAGCTGAAAACTCAGACCTGTATCTTCAAAAGAAAATGTTCATTTCCAGTCCAATAAAGGAAACAAACACTTAAGCACTTTTGCTGAAACAAATACTTTCTCTTGGTCTATTAAGTCAACCAAACATTTTTGGGATACCTACACGTTATTTTTAATGGGAAGAATGCCCCCTGGTGGAAATGTTCGCAAATGTTCACACACATTTGGGGGTACTGTTTATCATAATTGTTTCAGATAGTTCAAGTGTCATGCTAGGTCAAAATAACGCTGTAATGGACATATCGAAAGAAGGAACTTTCAAAAAATATTTATAACTCTCTTTAGTGGAATAAATGGAAATATAGACTCAGTTTTCATGCCAGGCTAAATGAAAAGCAGATTTCAAGAGGAGATTCATTTTGCAAGTTCATCCAGTCCATTGAATCATAACTTGAGAACCTCTGGGGTACTACGATATTTGTGGGAGATATCAAGAGAAATTACAATGATTTTGAGAATAAAAGACTTTTTTTACTTGGGTAACATCTTAGAGGGTTGCTGTTTAAATCATCATGTGCAAGGAAATTGCTTGAATGAACAAATATGCATACATGTGTTTGCATATGCATACACGTGTAAGTGTGAAAGTCAGAGTCTAATAGATGTATACACACACACACTCTCTCACACACACACACACACACACACACACACACACACACACTCACACCTTTGAGGGAAATGAAAAGATGGAGGCTAGGAGTAGGGCTATCTGCCCCACCAAATTATTGTTTTATGTTGTTTGTTTCTTATTAACTCCAGACAATCCATTAACAAATTCATTAGGGAATATTCAGCAATCTAGAGATGCATGCTTGCCAGACCTCATGTTTTATATAGAAGGCTCTATTTTGGAAAAGTCCAATCTGCGAGGACTTTTAGTACCGTTCATAGAAACTTTCTAATGATATCTTTGGGAAACAATTTAGAAGTATAGGAGAAAGACGGAGTAAGGATAAAATGCCAAGGCGGATATAAATTCATAGAGAATAAATCACAGAGATACTGAAACAATTTAATCCTCCTGTTTCAAGGGTTTTTTTCACTTTCTGCAATATACAGATATAATATGCACCCTTACATATTGTTTTAGATAATTCTATCCATCTATCTATCTATCTATCTATCTATCTATCTATCTATCTATCTATCTATCTATCTATATAATCTATGTATAGACAGAGATTGTAGAAAGTAAAAAAAACAACTTGGAACAGGAAGACTTTACTGCTTAGTTGCCTTTGTGATTATATATAT
Source organism: Phalanger gymnotis (assembly GCA_028646595.1). Taxonomy (NCBI): domain Eukaryota; kingdom Metazoa; phylum Chordata; class Mammalia; order Diprotodontia; family Phalangeridae; genus Phalanger; species Phalanger gymnotis. The sequence continues at coordinate 266,759,391 of CM053624.1, read as the reverse complement.
ATAAATGTGTATATATATATATATATCATGCATATATACATACTTCTTACGTGTGTGTATATATATACATACATAGAGAGACAGAGTGTGTGTATCTCTATTGTTGTAGAGCTGTTTGGTGAATTTTGGGAGCTAAAAAGGGAATTAGAAGCCATCTTGTAGTGAGGCTAATGTTCTATATCCTTAATGGGGATGAATCACTCTTTCCGTCTTTCAAATCCAATTCCATCCATTAAGCCTTGGAGAGGGATAGTAAAGGCCATTGTATTTGTCATATCACCAAATGCCACATTTTCTGAAAAAGCAAAGTTTCTTTTATACTCCAGCATTTATAATGCATGTGCATTTGGGGAACATAGTTTGCCAGGCTGAAAACCCATTAACTTGACATTACTTGGTGACCTATCTGTTCCTTGTTGAAAAATTTGGTCCTATATAAAAATCTCCCTTTTAAATTATCTGTCTTCAAAGTTTCTATACCTTAATATATGTGCTGGTTGTTGTTTTGTGCCTCAGAGAAGTGGGTTGGCATATACATTCAGCAAAGCTGTGGCTGGTTTCCTGAGATGTGATAAAATAGGTCGTATATTAAAAAGTAAGATCAAGTCCTCAGTTCTGTGTTGAAGCTTTTGATCTAACTTTAAATGCTTAGATTGCCCAATTCTCAGATAAGAAACCCACATCTGTCCTTTTACTGGAGGGAGTGTGTGAGAGTGTGTGTGTGTGTGTGTGTGTGTGTGTGTGTGTGTGTGTGTGTGTGTAGGGTAGTGAGGGAGTCATGGAAAGATAGCTCTGAGTTCTTATATAAACACAGTGACCGATGGGATTTTAGGCATGTTTATTGATGCATATGTTTATTTAGGGCAGTCTTTGATGATTTGAGCCTGTTGACTGGTTTCTTTGCCATGATAATGTTCTAACTCAGCATGCATGTCCATTTGAAATAGATTTATCCCACTTGTCAGCTTGGTCCCCCAACTTATTAACCAGATTTGATAACTGAATAGGGTCTTTCTGAAAACCAAATCCCTATTTACTGTCATTAGTGAGATTCAGCGGATTCAACATCATGTTCAGTCAACATGCTACCTGTATTTCTTCAACATGTACTAAATATAAGTTGTTGTTTTAGTTGATATCATTCCCAAAGAGAAGCTCTAATGTGATTAACAAAGGCAGTGTCATTGGAATGACTGTATAGCCTCCCAAGAAGAAAGCTTGAATGAGATGATACTCATTTGCCTATATCAGTTCTTCCATTTTGTTAATTTGGTAAAGTTTTCTGATTAACAAAATTTTTTTAGGCAAGATATTTTAAAGCAAACAACAATAATATGGTATCTAATGTCAGTTGATAGGGTTAGTTCACATCTAGTGTAGGCCAGAGTACTGGAAACCCAACACCTTGAGGGGTAAACATTTTCTTTTGGGCAATCACAAATTTAAAGGCTTATTTTTGCCTTGTGGGAGTTGTTTTTCTGATATTTTGAGACATATCAAGCAGCACATACCTTTTACAACACATGCAGTAATACACATAAAATTTGAGGTGACCTATCTGGTAGGCTGGGGACAATGTAGGGAAAGGTGGTTAGTAGGAAATTCGAGCTGTTCAGTTATCCTTTCCTCGCTTTCCTCCCAAGAGTGCTAAAAGAATGATACGATAGACCTTTAGACATGTTTGTGACAGCCCTGTGTGTCCAAAGTCAAACTTTCTCATGCATCCATGTGTACCTTCTCCTTAGAGCTGGAAGAGACCTTAGGTGTCACTGAGTTTAACTAACCCTTTCATTTTTTGGATGAGGGAAGGAAAACCCAGACAGGTTAAATCACTTGTTGAAATTGCACAGGTAGTAAGTAGCAGAAATGGTACTTAAATCTAGGATCTCCGAGTCCAAATTCAGTACTTGCAGTGAATGCAATATACCACCTCCTTTATTTCAAACACTCAGCTGCTACCTGTTTTGAGAAGTTTTTGCTGACATCCCTTTTCCCCTCCTTCTCTTGCATTTACATAAGCAGATAGCAACTCATCTACAGCCTGGTAGATCTTTTTTGAGAATTGTTTGGCCCAAAAAAATCCATTTGCAGTCAACTTGATGCTGAATTCTCCTGATCTTTAGTAGGTTAGTCCTTGGTAAAGGAACTGTCAGGTAAAGGAAACTCCTTCTCCCAGTGCAGGTTGGTGCCTTCTCTGGACCATAGGCTCACAGAGTTCTCTAGAACACTCAGAATTTGTGACTTTCCCAGTCATACAGCCATTAAATGTCAAATGCAGGATTTGAAAGCATGTCTTCCTGATTTTAAGGCTAGGTCACTAACCATTTTGCTGTGCTATCTTTGGATGGCAGACTTAAAGTCAATTGTCAATCGCCTTGTATGTACTAGGAATTTGATATCTTCTCAGAAGTGCGCAAAATGCACTATCATGTCCCTTAACGAGATTATATCTTGATATAATATCTTCATTGTGTTGAGCCATATACCACTCGTTAATAGTTTGGTTTTTTCTATCTTTTGATCTTTTTAGTGTGATTTATAACTAGTCTGAAAAATTGAGTGTGCCATGAATGAAATGCTTTTCTTGTGCAATATTTTTTAAAAAACTATTATCTAAGAGGTAACATAACAGTAGATAGAGTGCTGGCCTTGGAATTGGAGGACCTAAGATCAAGTCTCATATCTGAACACCTATGGACTCACTTGAAATCCTAGTATTCTAGGCAAGATTCTAAAACTAGAAGTCACAAAACAGGTGCCTATTGCCTTTGTAGAGGGAATTTCTTATTTAAAGAAAAATCATATGGCTAGTCATATATATATGCATATATATCTGTATATATGCACGTGTGTGTATTTATGTAAATAAAAAAGATTTAATATGTGTTTGAATCATAGTCTGCTGTCTCCTATTGTATGACTCCTTGTGTTATAATGATTGCATTTTATTTAAGAAACTATTAATCCAGAAAAGGGAAGGACTAATCAGTTATCCCTAATAAGAGTGAACTAATACTGAAAAAAATAAAAAGGGTCCTACCCCACCCCTCTTACTTCCCTCTCTCCCACTCCTCCTTTTTATTGTCGTTAATGGCACTTTGTTGTCCTTGGATGTTTAGTTTTCTGGAAACCTGAATGAGTTAAGATTTCTGGAAATCCGAATTGATGCTAACAGAGGCAGCGTAGATTAGAAATGAGTAATGACCAGAGCAAAATGAGCTCATACACAGAGGATTCTGGTCGCAGTGGACTCAGCAAAGATCTGAGACTCAGGAAAGCCTCCGAATTAGTTCTTGCCACAGTGCTGACTCAACTTAGTGTAAAATTAGTCACCCATCTTTTTCCTTACCTGTAAAATGGGGATAATAGAAACTTACTTCTCAGCTATTTTGAGCATCAGGTCATGAATAATTGTATAATATTTCTGCATAAATAGAAATGTATGTGTAGCTGTTTCTGCGCCAAATTTATTCTGTGCCTTATCTCATCACGTCAAATGTGGTAACTTTAGTTTAATTTTTTATGGTCTTCTAATAATATTTAGGTTATCTTCAGTTATCTGTGATTCTGTGGAAAACTGATGGTTTGGTTTTATTTTGGGGGATGTGTTTATATGGATGTGTGCTTTAAGATAGGTAATGATTTATTTATGGAACGCCTAAGAAATGTTTATTGAATGCATGTTAAGTGTTTAGTACTTAGCACAGTGCCCGGCACATAGTAGGCCCTTAAGAAATGTTTGTTGGCTTAACTTAGCAGCTGGAGATGAGAGGCAGATTAAAACTGAATTTAGCTGCCTCAATTTCTGTGGTTTCCAATTTGGCTATTGCAGTTTACCGTTTGCTCTTAGACTCTTAGCTGGTAGATCTTGAAGCTGGGAAGCTGCCTTCCCCTCTCTTCTCAGAAATCTTCATTGTCAGCAGACTATCAGTGATATATGTGTATGTACTGTACCCTTAGCATTCCCTGGTCTAGTCAGTGACCTACAAAGCTCGCACTCCCTTCCCTCCTCACACACAGTTACTGACTTGCACCTTAGGTCTCTCCTTCACACCAAAGCAATTCTGTAACTTCAGAAAAATCAAAGTGGTTTTTCACTGGTAATTAAATAATTGGGATACCTATCCTACTTGATCATTATTTTGGAATACATACTCATGGACTTATAATGATTTACAAAGTTAAAGTGGCAGAATACTAGGCCATAACTTCGTAGAATTTTTAGTCACAGAAGAAAGTTTATTGTTATGCCATGTCTGATAGAAAGCATTCATATCAACTATTTTCTCTCTTAAAATACCTTTTGGGTTTTGTAGTGGTTTTTAACTAATGGTTTATTCTTTGTTGTAGTAGAGGGAATCTATGTAAAGAAAAAGAATTATGTATAGTCATATATCTGCATGTGTATATGCATATATATATACATATATACACATATGTGTATATGTTGTTTTTCAGTGCGTCTGACTCGTCATAACCCCATTTGGGCTTTTCTTGGCAAGGATACCAGAATGGTTTGCCATTTCTTTCTCCAGCTCATTTTACAGATGAGGAAACTGAGGCAGAGTTAAGTGACTTACCCAGGATCACACAGCTATTGTCTGAGACCAGATCTGAACTCAAGAATATGAGTCTTTTTGACTCCGGGCCTGGCACTCTATCCACTGTTCCACCTAGCTGCCCCATATGTGTATGTACTGTACACTTATTAAGGTATGTCTGTCTAAATCACAGGCTTCCGTCTCTTATTATGTGTCCCTTTGTGTAGCAATGATTACATTTATTTACTTTAAGAAATTATGAATCCAGAAAAGGGGAGGACTAATCCCATTACCTTTAAAAATGGTGGACTATTCTTTAAAAAAAGAGACACCCTGCCCCCTTTGCTTTCCCTCTCCCCCTTTTTTATCAACATTTTTGAGACACATTGGGCATTTGAAAGAGTTTAAGGAAAAGAAAGAAGGTCGGGGGAAGGAGTAATTTTCTGTTTTTAACTATACTTTGTTGTTCTTAGGCCAAAGGAGAGCTTTTTTCTCTATCTTTTCTCTCCTGAGTTCTGGTACCAATCTCCAGCTGCAGGGTAGACATCTTTACTGAGACTTTCACTTGCACCGCCTTAATCCTGATGTGTCTCAAACCGAATTCATCATTTCCCCCCATTACCCAGGCTCACAGTTTCAGAAGGACCTTTATCTCTTCCTTCTCTCTAGACTCTTTCATCCAACCAGTTGTCAAGTGCTGACAATTCTGCCTTCAAACACTCTCCCCTGTACTATTTTTCACACACACACACACACACACTCACCCCTTTTTAATTTATGCTGCTTCCTCTTTCTTAGATGTTTGTAGTAGCTGTCTAACTAGTCTCCCTGATCCCATACATTTTTCCTTTCCAATCCAGCCTTCACACAATTGCCAAGGTAATATACATAGCTCTGAAAATGTCACTCCTTTATTGACAACTACTGTTGTAGTTTATGTAAACATAAACTTCAAAGCTTGGCATTTAAGACCCTCCACAATCAAGAGCCAACCTGCCTTTCTAATCTAATCTCAGTATATTTCCCCTTCACATGTTCCAGATAAAGAAAAACCAAACTATCTCTATCCATGTCTTGTCCTAATCCTCTCTTATAATGGCGCATTTATATAGCACATTCTATATGCCTAGAATATACTCCCATCTGCATCTCTGCCTTTTGAAATCCTCTTCTTCCATCAAGGTTCAGCTTAGGTAGGTGCCACCTCATTCATGGAACCCTCCCTGATCCAGCTGGAAGAGATCTCTTATTTCACACATAACTGAGATATAGAAAGGCTGAGAGAAGTTTGCTTAGATGTCCCTTTAGTTCCATTCACCTGGAACATGGCATCATACTTAATCTGCAATGTACATAGATGATCCTCCTTGATTTGAGTGTAAGCTCGTTGAGGGCAAGGTCTATGATATTTTCATCTTCTCTTACTTTCATCTGGGCATCCCCTGTGCCTTTTTTCAGTAGTCACCAAATAAAGTTTGAGGAATTGGATCGAATGTCACATAGGCAGATGGGAATAGGAGAAGAGGGTGTAGTTGAGATAATAGCTTTACATTTTAAATGAGGCCTTTCTTCAGTGCCCTAATTCAAATTAATGACTAACAGTGGATATTCTTGAGAGTTTGCTGATGGGGAGTAGGGTGGATTATTTAGAATAGTACTACTTTTAGGGTCCTCTCAAGTAAGATAGTGTGGTCTGTTGGGTTTTCCCCTTTCATATACTAGAAGTCTAGTTCCATATGGATCCATCATTCTGGACTCATTAATTCATTTTTCCCCATTGATGCTCTTTTCAGAGAAAAGTTTCTGTTTAATAAGTAGAAGAGAAATTATTTTTAAGCAACAAGGTTATTTCCTTCTCTCTTCTTTCTCTAGTTTCAAAAATTCCCCAAAGACCTTATTCCTCACCCTCTAGAAACAAGAGAGGAAAAAGATATCTTTCTACTTCATTTATTCATTATATTGTATTGAGTTTCCCTCACTATTTACCCTAAGATGAGGGGGAGAAGAGAAAGAAAATTCTATACACCTTTTAGATGGTTTCCTCACATTTCTTAGTCAGAAACTGACATCTCCTGCCAAAAAGTGTGTATGTATGGGAGAATACCCTGCCTGATTAGAGGGCCTTGGGGAGTTGGCTAGAAGTGCACAAAAAGAGCTCATTAATGATTTAGAGAGATTGGCTTAATTTCCTTACCTCCATAACACAGAAATAAAGCTTGATCAATACTTTCAAGGTCACTACTGATGTTTGCTACGTCAGCTAGTCTCCACCCACCCTTCCCCACCCACTTAAAATTTTAAAATAAATCCCATTCACTTGTGCAAAGTGGGTTAAGATGTAATATACTTAGATAAGACTTACAAAGTCAGAGAAGATTGAATTGTGGAGGAGGGAGAATAGTTGTAGTCAGAGAGGATAATTCAAGTAGCAGAATTTAAATGTGCATAGAAATACCCAGAATTTCTAGTCTTATTTTGCAGATTGGGAAATTGAGGCCCTGAGAACTGAAGTAACTTGCCCAGCCAGGGTAAACAGAGGTGCCAAGTATTCCAATCCAAGTCCTCTGACTCCAAATCCATAGCTATTTCCATGGTTTTGTCTTTGGTTTGGTTCAAGATCAGGACTTCAAAATGCCCACATGTGTGCTTTGTCTTCTGGATGCTTCATTCTTTCCTGTGTCCAGTCATGCTCTAGCTTGCATTACAGCTACTTGTGTACGTGTCTTAGATTCTTACTAGATTGTTAGGCTCCTTGAATTACATAGGGTTTTCATCTTTGTATCTCTAGTAATTATCAGTGCCTTATATGTGTTAAATGCTTAATAAATGTTTGTTGAAATGAACTGGAAAATTGGACTTTGGTGGATAGAAGAAATGATATTTGGAAACTCCATAATTGAACTTACTGAATAATTATCAGTCTGCTTGGATAATGATGATGATAATTCCTAAGGTGAACTATGAGCACTGGGAACGTTTTTTTTTTTATTTTTAGAACATAGGAAAACTGAAGTTTTCCTTATAATTATTCCAGTGTCATCATGTAGTGAACTGTTTTCCTTATAAAATTGTTAGCTATTTTTTCTTTGGAACCAACTCTTACACATCTGGTCTACAATAAAAAAGTAATTTGTTTGTTTGGTAAAGCAGGTTCCATAGCACTAAATTGGACTGAATTTCGTGGAGTTAAAATACAAGAAGTGTTAAACATCAGAATTTTTTCATGTTATTGCCCTAATACGTTTCTGTGGCAAGAATAATTTGATTGACTAAAAGATTCTGCCTTGTATAACATAGCATATGTGATAGACTTAGCCCTTCTCAGCAATTCAAGGACCTAAAACTTTTCCAAAGGACTCATGACGGAAAATGCCGTCCACATCCAGAGAAAGGACTGTGGAGTTGGAATGCAGGGTGAAGAGACTCTTTTCTCTTTTGTTTTCTTTCTCATGGTTTCTCCTCTTCATTGTAATTCTTCTATGCAACATGACTAATGTGAAAATGTGTTTAATAGGAATGTACATGTAGAGCCCATATCAGATTGCAAGCTGCCTTGGTGAGGGAAGGGGGAAGCAGGGAGAGAAAACTTAAAACTTATGGAAATGAATGTTGAAAACTATAATATAGTATAGCTATGGCATTTTTGGGACAAATTTAACTAAAGCCAGAAATTTGAATCCACAGAGATACAAAGAGATGCCAGCACAGTGTTGAAAAATATTTGGAAAAAGTAATCTTTAGTGAGCTTGCCTGGTTGAGTGAGGGGAGAAAGATGATAATGGCAGTCCTCAAAAAGTATGAGAAGACATGTATTGTTTCTAATCAAAGTACCATGAAAATATTCTTGAACCTAGTGTTTTCTCTGTATCCAGTATTGCTTTTAATTAATAATTATTTTTAAAATGTCACAAGTGGGGAAAACCTCTTTTTGGATTTACAATTCAGTATGGTCATCACTTGGAAATTAGAACATAGTATTTTGGAGGGAATACTGTTTTTAAACATTTATCTCTGAGGTTGAGAGTTGATGTCTAAAATGTAACTTAAGTTTGAGAAACTTTTCTTCAGACATAGCCAGCAAGCTACATCTAAAGCCTCTAAAATGGTTAAAAGGAATGGGAGATCACTTTTAAAAGGTTGCCAAACAATCAAATGCCATGCAGTTATTAAGCACCTACTATTTACTAAGCACTGTCACCGAAAGAGACAAAAATGAAACACTCCCTGCCCTCAGAAGGCTTATATTCTATGGGAAAGACTACATGTACAATATAAATATGCAAATGCCAAATTCCATCCTGTCCCAAACAGTACCAAGGGCGGGGGAGAGGTATTTCCCAAATGGTAACTGGAGGGAATCAGGAAAGACGTAGACGTAGAAGATAGAATATTGATCTGAGCTTTGAAGAAAAGTAGGAATTCCATTACAGGTGAAAGTAAGAGAGAAAGAGCTAAATATTGTGTGGACAGAACATTTGCCCTCACAAATCCTCAGCCTCTGTGAATAGTTGTCTTTATTCCAGTCTCATTAGGGTATATTAAAGAGAATGTTTGTTTAGTCTGAGGGTCATGTGTTTTGAAAAAGAGTAATATTGAAAATTATTCTTTTAGGGGGATGGTATGAAGACTTTAAATAAGGTAGAGTCCAACAGAGACCTAGCACTGGGTCTGAAGTCAGTCCAGTCTAGCTTCAGACATTGCTAGCTGTGTGACCATGAGCAAGTCATTTAACATCTATCTGCCTCGGTGTCTTCATCTGTATAATGGAGATAATATTTGCACCTACTTCCCAGGGTTGCTGTGAGGCTTCAATGAGATGACATTTGCAAAGTGCTTTGTAAACCCTAAAGAGCTTTAAAAATGTTATTATTATTATTAATACTAAGAAACATGAGCCTTTATCTGAAAAAGCCCATAGAGAAGTGACATTTGGATTCCACTGATAACATGATTAATATTTCAAAAAAGCTTTAAACGCCAAGTAAGGAGTTAAATTAGTATTGTTCATAAAATGTTCCTATGTAAAAAAAGCATACAAAAATACAGATGTATATAGGTATATGTGTACATGGATGCATATGTATTATGTATCTCTGTGTGTATAAATGCATATATATACATATATATGTATATGTGTGTATAGTTTTTTCTGAGGGACCAACTCTATAGTATTAACTATTTAGAGAAAGTAGAGAAAGAAATAACTGCACATTTATTTCACCTCAGTATTCAGCTACACCATTACACTTACACAACATACATGGAAAGGCCATATGTCAAGAGTGGTGGAATGATCCCTGAGGCAGCTAGGTAGTGTAGTTCATAGAGTGCTGGCCTTGCAGTCAAGAAGACCTGAGTTTGAATGCCGCCTCAGGCATTTATGAGATGTGTGACCTTGGACAAGTCACTTAGCCTCACTGTGCCTCAGTTTCCTCATCTGAAAAATGGGACTAATAATAGAAGCTACCTCTCAAGGGTTTGTAAGGATCGAATAAGAAAACAGAGGTAAAGAGCTGTCCAAAAATTAAAGCACTAAGGGAGTGTCGGCCGTTCAGTCAGAAGATCTGGGTTTGAGGCTAGACTGACCTACCTTTTGGATGACCTTAAGGAAATCATTTAACCCCTCTGAGGCTCAGTTTCCTCTCCTATAACCTGCCCCATGAAAATAATATATAAATGCAGTACTATTCTTATTAGCTACCGGCATGACTAGAAAATAATGAGGCTGACTCTGTGCGTGTGGCTTGAGGAGTTCAGCCTCTTGACTTTATAGCGTATTATTGCAATGTTTCAAAGCAAGAAATTGGATGAATGTACTGCCCTGGGAATAGGAGAAGTTATGACAAATCTGCTTAATGGAAAACAAACCCAAATTCAGCAGGTGGGTGGGAGCTAGTTGGCTATGGAGGTTGAGTCAGGTTCTGTATTGATTGCTGTGGGCATGACCTAAACTGCAGAGGGTGAGTCTGAATACAATTGTCACCCATTTTGCACAGAGGCAGCAGGCTTTATGTGATGAGACATGGCTTGAGCTGAGGACTTAGTTCCCAACTGGGTCGCTGATTAGCTTTGTGCATTTGGACCAGTTAGTTCACCTCCCTGTGTCCCATATTGCTCAATTTCAAAATATAAAACACATGGGTGAATATTTTATGAATTATATGTGTGTATGTATATACATCTCTATACACATATATACATACATACGTATGTATATATCTGTATGTATGTGTGTATATGCATATATGTATCTCTATATGCATATACATACACACAGATATGTATGTATCTATATGTGTATGTGTACATATGTGCATGTGTATACATGTGTGTATGCGTATATATGTGTTATACATACATATAAAATGTTTCTCCATAAGACTTGGGAAACCATTGCCATCATCATATGTAAGTTTGTTATCCTTCAAATCAATCAAAAAGAATTTGGTAAATTCCAGGCGTGTATCCTAACTACTAAGTGCTGAGGTTACAAAAGCAAAAGTGAAGCAGGCTCTGCCCTTGAGGACTTATAATTGATCCCAGAAGACAACAGGTACACAGTAGATATCTGTAAAATAGGGTTTTGAGGGAAGACTGAGCATCTGAGAAAATCAGAAAAGGCATCATGCAAAAGGTGGTGTCTGAAAGGAGTCTCAAAAGAAATTTGACATTCCGAGGGGGAAGTAAGAAGGGAGCACATTCTGGGCATGGAGAACAGCCAGTACCAAGATGAAGAGATGGGAGAAATTCCATGTGTGAGGAATGTAATGCACAAGTTGAAACATTTTGAGGATGATTTAGAGTCAGATTGGAGCTTTGAGAGCATCTCAGTAAACAGTCTGAATAACTGTTTATTGACTGACTCGCTGACCTAGTCCAACTCCTCATTTTGCAGATGAAGTTGAGAGAAGTTCAGTGATGTATGCAAGGTCATGCATGTAGCGAGTAGAAGAGTTGGGCTTCAGACACAGAAACAGACACAGACACAGACACTCATAATCCAGGGCTCTGACCTCTATACCTTTTTCTCTTAAGATATTCCATTTTGCCATATATACTTAGGGCAACCAATTCAGTGTCTGCAGCATAGGGTTTGTATTGAAAAGAATGATGTAGATCATGGGCTCAGAAATGGGGAGAAACTATCATGAAGATAACATTTATCTCTGAAAGTACACAAGCCCATGAAAAGAGATTGGAAAAATCTGACCAGGAATGGAGCTGAGTCATCACCTAGAATTGGGAACAGTATTATCAATAACCATTTGCAAAGCTACTCAGGATAACAGATTAAGTTGGGTAGAGATAGTTAAGATAGAGTTAAGATAGAGGACATAGTTTTCTTTCTTTTGATATCTCCAGGATGAGGAATGTACTTGTTTAAAAAGATATTCAAGTGGGCAGAAAAAAATATTTTATACTTATTTTCAAATGCTGGAAGATGGTTTTCTCTATTGGGCTATTTTTGTCCAATATGGATTTTAAAAAATTAAAATAAATATATTGAGACTCAAGAGGTGGGTATAAATTCTGATTCATTTATTTTTGACTAGCTATATGTTCTTGGGTATATGTTGTAAATTTTTGGGCCTCAGTTTCTTCATCTGAAGGATGGATGAGATAATGGCTTGCTGATCCTTTCATGGATGGAAATTTAACAATGTAAATAATAGGATCATAGATTTAGAGGTGACAGGTACTTAGAAGCCATTTTGCCAAACTCTTATTTTATATATGAAGAAACTGTGACCCAGAAAGTTTGGATGACATCCAATTTCACATGCCTAATGAGTAGCAGAGAGGGGATGTAAATCCTAGTCCTCTGATTTTCAACTCATTGTTCTTTTTACTGGATCAGGTGTGTGTAAAACTCTTTAAACTCCTTAGAAGAAAGTCATTAAAGTGTTCTGGTATTGTGCAGAATAATATAACCCTTCCCATGAACATTAATACCAACAGACATGATATGAACATCTGATAAAGAAAAAGGGACTGAAACTAGCATCGTATTTTGTCAACCATAGTCAGTTTTATCTATCTGTTATTACCACCCCCCATTTTTAATTCCTTATGAAATACCCCAAAGGAAGACAAAGTGATCCAAGGTAGTAATCCACAAAGCTGATAATCAGTCCATGAATAACGGAGAGTTAACTACAGAAAATGAAATTTATAAGTATAGTGGTTTTTCACTCCATTATCTACAAAGGTGAAGCAATAAAGAATGTTTAATGACCCCAGTAAGGGTATTGATCTCTCTTTGCTTCAGTAGGCTTCCATTTGAATCATTACTTCCATTGCTGAAGGACTCCAGATATCGGTTGAGTTGCAAAAACCCAACTTGCAGACATCCAACAAACATTGCTGGTTGGTTAGCCCGTTCCCTATCCATACATCACTTTCCTCCCCTACTAGTGAATGCTTTCTATTTTCTCACCTTTGTTTATGGAATAAAATGCTGTAGAAAATGTCAAGCAGATACATTGCAATTGCAGTACGTATTATGCACTAGCAATTTCTGTAAAAACTGCAGAAAGATACAAATCTGATTAAAACTAGGATTTGGAATTGTCTGTAGTTTTCAGTTATCCTAGCCCATTTCTGTTTTCATGGATGATAGAGAATTAACTAATCTTTAGTAGATAGCAATCACGGTTATTTTATAGCAACGTTTTTGGTATAATGCCTTAAAGAACCATGAAAAAAGAAATCTTGAGCTACCTGGAAGAAAATTTTAGAGAGACTCAAACTAAGCTTACGACACTCTGGTGAATACACATTGTCATAGGTCAACTACCAGATTAGTTCAATTTAGTTGCATTTAGAGCTTACTACTTTAAATTTCACGATCATTTAAACAGGGGCTAGGTAGAGCCAAAATTTACATTTGTACCGTCTGTGAAAAATGGCTTTCTGAATAAATTAATTACATAACTAGTACTTACCTAGGGCTTTTTTCAAAACAGCCTTGTAAGTTAGACAGTGTAAGTATTATTATAACCATTTTATAGATAAGAGAACTTGAGGTTCAATTTGCCCATAGTCATATCTTCAGTAGAGTGAAATGACCTGTCTTTGAGGCAAGAAAGACCTTGGTTTGAGTTCTACCTCAGATACTTACATTTTTTAGTTTGGGGCAATTATTTTTAACCTTTCTGAGCCTCAGTTTCCTGAATAATAATAGAATTACTGTGTGGGGTGGTTGGGAGAGCCAAATAGATAATGATTGTAAAATGTGTTTACAACCTTCAAATCAGTAGGTAAAGTCAGTGATTTTTAAAATGATGCAATAACGATGTAAATCTGGGTCTCCCGACTCAATGTATGGTGTGTTCTCACCACTATACTAGGTAGGGTCTGGGAATTATGCATAAATTGAGGATCAAACTTTTTAAGCTCCTTAGGAGCATGCATTAAGGTATATATTTTTTCCTTTTAGATGGTGTATCTGTACCCTGCTTGCCAAAATACTTTATTAACCTCTGTTCTGAATATATGGGAAAAGAGAACATAACTACGTTTAAAAAAATTATTTTGTTAAATATTTCGCAAGTACATACAAAACACTTTAAACAATCATTTTAAAATTTCAAATTCTGGATTCTCTCCCTCCCTTCTGCAATTTGATTTCAATTATACATCTGAGGTAATGCAAAATATATTTCCATGTTAGTCATGCTGCAAAGGAAAATATAAACAAAATAAAACCATACATATGTACGTACACACACACATATATTTAAATTATGCTTCAATCTGCATTCTGAATTCATCAATTCTCTTTCTGGAAGTGGATAACATTTTTCATCATGGGTCCTTTGGAATAATTTTGGATCAATGTCTTGATCAGAATAGCTGAATCTTTCATAGTTGATCAGTTTTACAATATTGCTGTCAGTGTGTTCAGTGTTCTCCTGTTCTGCTTACTTCACATTGCATGAGTTCACTTCCCACATTTTTCTAAAACCATCTTGCTGATCGTTTCTTATAGAAAAATAATAATCCATCATAATCATATACTACAGCTTGTTTGGTCATTTCCCAATTTATGGGCATCCCCTCGGTTTCCAATTCTTTGCCACTACAAGATTTTACATTCATCTATCTATCTATCTACATACATATATGTACATATATGTGTGTGTATGTATATATATGTATATATACGTGTACACATATAAATATTTTTGTACAAATAGTAGTTCGTAATCTCCTTTTCCTTTTGATTTGATCACTTTGGGATACAGACCTAGTAGGTGGTATTGCTGGGTCACAGGGTATGTGTAATTGCAGAAAAATAAAATATTATTTTAAAATGATAAAAAAATTCCTCCAATTGTCTAGATCTGCCTTTATTTGTGTGAAAAGTGTTTTGCAATTGTGTCCATATAGTCCCCATGGGTTTGTCTTGGCAGGTAGTTTTATATTGTCTATAGTTATTTTAAATGGTATTTCTCTTTCTCCCTCTTCCTGATGGGTTTTGTTGGTAGTATGTAGAAATACTGATGATTTATGTGGGGTTTATTTTATATCCTGCAGTTCAGCTAGAGTTGTTAATTGTTCAACTAGTTTTTTAGCTAATTCTTTGGGGCTCTTTCAGTATACCGTTATATCATCTGAAAATTGTGATAGTTTTGTTTCCTTATTGCCAATTTTTATTCCTTCAATTTCCTTTTCTTGTCTTATTGCTGTAGCTGGCATTTCTAATACAATATTGAATAATAGTGGTGATAATGAACATCCTTGCTTCATCCCTGATCTTATTGGGAAGGCTTCAAATTTATCCCCATTACAGATAATGCTTGCTCTTGGTTTTAGATAGATATTATTTATTATTTTAAGAAATACTCCACTGACTCCTATGCTTTCTAGGGTTTTTAATAGGAATGGGTGTTGTAGTTTGTCAAAGGCATCTATTAATGTAGTCATATGATTTTTGTTGGTTTTTATTGATATGGTCAATTATGCTGATAGTTATCTTAATATTGAACCATTCTGCATTCCTGGTATAACTTTTACCTCATTATAGTATATGATCTTTGTGAAATGTCTATGTAATCTTCTTGCCAATATTTTATTTAAAATATTTGCATCGATATTCATTAAGGAAATTGGTCTATGGTTTTCTTTGTTTTTGTTCTTCCTGGTTTAGATATCAAAACCATATTTGTGTCATAAAAGGAATCTGGTAGGACTTCTGTATCTATTTTTAGATAGTTTATATCATATTGGGATTAATTGTTCCTTAAATATTTTGTAGTATTCACTTGTGAATCCATCTGGCCCTGGGGACTTTTATTTATTTATTTAGGGAACTCACTGGTGGCTTGTTCATTGTTTTTCTTCTGATAGGCTTATTTAAGTATTCTATTTTCTCTTTTGTTAATCTGGGCAGTTTATATTATTGTAACCATTCATATCACTTAGATTGTCACTCTACTGGCATATAGTTGGGCAAAATAACTCCTAATAATCACTTTAATTGCATCTTTGTGGGTGGTACATTTTACCCTTTTCATTTTTGATACTGGTAATTGGGTTTTCTTCTTTCTTTTTTAAATCAAATTAACCAATGGGTTATCTTTCTTTTCATTTTCTTTTTTTTTCATAAAACCAACCCTTAGATTAGTTTCATGATTTTTTTAAACTTTCAGTTATTTTATTCATCTCTCCTTTGATTTACAAGATTTCCATTTTGGTGTTTAATTGAGGATTTTAAATTTGTTCTTTTTCTAGTTTGTTGTTTTTTTTCATTTTTAGTTGCATGCCCAATTCATTAATCTGCTGTTTCTCTTTTATTGATGCATGCATTTAGGAATATAATTTTTTCCCTAAGTACTACTTTGGCTCAATCCCACAAATTTTGAAATGTTGTGTCATTGTTGCCATTCTCATCAATGAAATTATTGATTGTTACATGATTTTTTCTTTAACATATTTATTCTTAAGAACATTATTTAGTTTCCAATTAGCTTTTCATCTGGTTTCCATGGCCCTTTATTATATATAATTTTTATTGTATTATGATCTGAAAAGAGTACATTTAATTTTTCTGCATTTGATTGTGAGGTTTTTATACCTTCATACATGGCCAGTTTTTGTGAAAGTATGATGTATAGCTGAAAAAAAGGTATATTCCTTTCTATTCCCATTCAGTTTTCTCCAGAGGTTTATCATATCTAACTTTTCTAAGATTCTGTTCATCACTTTGACTCCTTTCTTGTTATTTTATGGTTAGATTTATCTATCTCTGAGAGGGGAAAGTTGAGATTCTTCACTAGTGTAGTTTTATGGTCTATTTCCTCCTATAGTTTAGTTAACCTTTAAGAATTTGGATGCTATGCCATTTAGTGAACACATATTTAGTATTGGTATTTTTTCATTGTCTGTGGTTCCATTTAGCAAGATATAGTTTTCCTCTTCTCCCTTTTAATCAAGTCTATTTTTGTTTTTGCTATGTCTGAGATCATGTTTGCTACTCCTTCCTTTTTTACTTCAGCTGAAGAATAATAGATACTGCTCCAGCCCCTTATTTTAACTTTGTGCGTGTCTTTCTTTTTCAAGTGTGTTTCTTGTAAACAACAAGTTGTTGGATTCTTGTTTCTCATCCATTCTGCTATCCACTTCTGTTTTATGCGTGAGTTCATCACATTCACATTTACAATTATAATTTCTAACTCTTTATTTCCCGCCATCCTATTTTCTTCCACTTATCCTCTCTTTTTATCCTATCCCCCCTTTAAAGTCTGTTTTCTTCTAACCATTGTCTTCTTTTATCTGCCCTCCCTTTTATCACACTCCTCCCTTCCTTTCTCTTATCCCCTATCCTTTTTACTTCCCTGTTGGGTAAAAGAGAGTTCTGTTACCAATTGAGTGTGTGTGTGTGTGTGTGTGTGTGTGTGTGTGTGTGTGTGTGTGTATTTTCCTTCTTTGGACAAATTTAAATATGAATGAGGTTCAAGCACTGTCCTACTTTCCCATTTTCCCCTCTACTGCAAAAGCCCCTTCTTGTATGCCTCTTTTATGTGAGATAATTTCTCCATTCTTCGTCTGCCTTCCCCCCTCACCCAGGGCATCCCTGTCTCTCATCTATTTTTTACATCATCCCAAAATAATCAGGTTACTCAAATTTCCTTTTTCTATATAGAATCCTTCTAACTGCCCTAATAATAGTGAAGTTCTTAGGAGATACATGTATCAATTTCCCATATAGAAAAGTAAAAAAGTTTAACCTTATTGAGTCCCTTATGATTTCTCTTTCATGTTTACCTTTTTATACTTCTCTTGAGTCTTGCATTTAAAAGTCAAATTTTGCATTCAGCTCTGGTCTTATCATCAGGAATGCTTGAAAGTCCTCTAATTCATTAAATATCAGTTTTTCCCCTTGAAGGATTATATTCAGCTTTGTTATTCTTGGTTGTAATCCCAGATCCTTTGCCTTCTGGAATATCATATTCTAGACCCTGCACTCCTTTAATGTTGAAACTGCTAAATATTGTGTGATCCTAACTATTTTCTCTTTGATCTGGGAGCTATTATTTGGCTACAATGTTCTTGGGACTTTTCATTTTGATATCGCTTTGAGGTGGTGATCAGTGAATTCTTTCAATTTCTATTTTACCCTCTAGTTCCAGGACATTTGGACAGTTTTCCTTGATAATTTCTTGAAATATAATGTCTAGGCCCTTTTTTTGAGCATGACTTTCAGGTAATCCAGTAATTCTTGAATTATCTCTCTTCATTCTATTTTCTAAGTCTGTTGTTTTTCCAATAAGATATTTCACATTTTCTTCTGTATTTTTTCATTATTTTGACTTTGTTTTATTGTTTCTTGAAGTCTCATGGAATCAGTAGTTTCTGCTTACCGAAGTCTAGTTTTTAAGGAATTATTTTCTTCAGTGAGCTTTTGTACCTCTTTTTTCTTTTCCAAGTCTGCTTTTTAAGGAATTCTTTTCATCAGCCAATTATTGTACCTCTTTTTCTATCTGGAGAATTCTGTTTTTAAGGCTCCATTTTTTCAATATTTCTTGTGCCAAGCTGTTAATTGTCTTTTCATAATTTTCTTCCCTTGCTTTTGTTTCCTTATCTAATTTTTCTTTGACCGCGCTTATTTGATTTTGAAAATCATTTTTTAGCTCTTCCAGGAATTTTTGTGAGGCTTACACCCAATTGATATTTTTAAAATACTGAGGCTTGTAGTTGTTTTGACTTCATTATCTTCTTCTGAGTTTGTGTCTTGATCTTCTCTGTCCTCATAGTAGTTTTTATAGTCAGGTTCTTTGTTGTTGTTTGCTCATTTTTTCTACCATGTTTCTCAATTTGGAAGTTTATGTTCATCTTGGGCTCTGGTCCTGGCTTGGGGAGGTGGGTCAGGCTTTTTTGCACAGCTGTTTTCAATGCTAATTCTTGAGGTTTCAAAGTTTTCAGTGCTTCTAAGATGGTGTGATCTGGAGAGGGGTGTGGTTACTGTTCTCCTAGTCTGTACGCTGGTCCTAACCCAGGAAGGGCTCTTGATACCTTGGGGTCAGAAGTGATACTGCCCCTCAAGGCTTCCACTCCCTCTTGATCAACAGTGTTCCTCTCCGCCCTTGAACTATGACCCAGAAGTACATATAGGTAACGGAGTTGCCAAACAGCATCTGGTCCTACATTCAGTACTAGCACTTTCTTTCTGACTACTTGTCAGGTCCAGATCCCATTATCATCTTTGGATTGAGAGCTTCTGAAGCTGCTGCTGCTTCTGTCTGCACCATCTAGTCCTACCACCAGTGTTTCATCCATGTTGACTCCAGGTTAGCCTCTTCCCCCGTGTCATAGATCTCTCTGACCTCCTGTGATGTTTTGGGCTGGAAGAATGTCTCATTCTGACTTTTTGCTGGCTCCACTGCTCTAGAACTTGATACGAAGCATTTATTTTCAAATTGTTTGGAGGGGAAGGTTGGGAGAGCTCAACTGAGTGCATACTCTACTCTGCCGTCTTGAATCTGACCCTGAAAAGTACATTTCTTTTTAAAATATTCCAATATTCCATGAAGTTTTCCCACCTTTAAATGTCTGCTTATATTATTTCTTGCTCCTAGGACACATCTCCCAATTTCTTCCTCTTGAAATTCTGCCCTTTCTTCAAGGTCTAGTTTAAATGCATCGCCTTCAATGAAATCTTCACAAAATCTCCTAGCTGAAAGTGGGTCTTCCATTATCTGATCTCAGGACAATTTTTACTCACTCCACTTATGTACTACTCATCACACCCTAATTTGCATTATGTTTATCTTTATACTAGTTTTATATCTCTTCTTTTCATTATAAGCTCTTTGAGGGCACAAACAGTGCCTTATTTTTATTTTTGCAGTGCCCAGCATAGTACATTGGGAATAACAAGTCCATTTAAGGTAAACAAATCAAGAGATTGTACATGTTTGAAAATGCATGCTGCATTATACATCTACAACACAGTCTACCCTCTTTCTGATGTAAGGTAGTAGGCATGCTTCTTTGAAGCACTGATCAGACAATTTAGATACGGTTTTGACTGAGAATAAGCAGAAGGCCTCATTGGCTTCTTTAGGGTCTCTTTGAAAATGATGAACATTTAGAGGTCCAGTTTTAGAGACATCTTCCTTTCGTAGTCTGAAAGCAGTGAGAATGGCCCTAACACAGAAGTCTTTGTGCACAGAATCCATTATTCTGTGATGCTGTATGAAGATAAGAAACCCAACATCTCTAATTTTGGGGGTACAATTGGCCTTGAATAACAAGTTAGCCTTTCTCTTAAGGCTCACTTTCTAATAGCCTCCCCTGGTAAATACAGTAATAAACAGCTAAACCATGGTATTCATTACAGGCTCAAGTCCCTAATTAATTTATTTTATGTTAATTAAGTTCATAATTGTATAGTAAAACATTTACTTTCTCCCACAAGAAATTGACTGAATCTTCTGAAGGGGCTTTGTGACTGTAATTTAGATGCAATTAGCCTGTTAAATTTAGTTAGTGTTCAATTCATTTAGCTACTGCTGTAAGACACAACAACAAGAGACAACTCAGAGTCTTGGAAGCACTTGAGATAAAAGTACTTACTGTTTGTACTTTCAGCTCTTCCATCACCTTTGGGTGGTGAGGGAGCACTGGAATCATCCATAACTGAAAGCAAAAGTTGTTCAGATGGTAGATACAAAGGCATCACTGTCAGCTAAGTATCTTTGGATAAGCTGGAGAGGTTCCAGAGCAGGGGAGCCAGGATGGTCAAGGATCTTGCCATATGAAGTCATGCCATATGAAGAATGACTGAAAGAACTTGGAATGTTCCCTAGAGAAGGGAAGATTGGTGTGTATGATGGTGATGATGGTGGTGGTGGTGGTGTGGGGTGTGATGAGGCATAATAGCAATCTTCAGCCATTTGAAGGCTGTCACTTGGAAGAGGAATCAGACAGCAGAAATAAGAGCAATGAGTGAAAATTTCATGAAGGCAGATTTAGGCATGATATAAAGAGAAACTAGCAGTTAGAGTTTTCATAAAGCCAAATGGGCTGTCTCAAGTTGTTGTGGGTTCTCCCTCACTGAAAATCTTTGTGTAAAGATTGAATGACCACTTATCGAGTGTATTGCAGAAGTAATTTTTGTTCAGATGCAGGTTGTACTCAGTGGCTTCTGAAGGTACTTCCAACCTGGACATTCTTTGATTCTGGGACCTGGGAAAGTAGCAAGATTAGTATGAGGAGAGATACTTTAAGATACATACTACAAGTAGTTCTGGAGGTGAATTGGGTTGGAGAGGAGCATTTTGCAAAATGTTGTTTTGATGCCTAGAATCTAACCCTAGGTCACCGAGTATGTCTCGTATTTTTTCATCTTCTATTTTAGCCCCAGACCTCCGTGTTCCCTAAAACATCCACAATAACTGTTTCCGGTGATATCACTAGCCAATAGCTATTTAGGGTTTTATGACTCCATTCTCCTTTTCAGTATTATAGCAGATCTTAAAGTTGTGCAAGAGGGGGAAAGTAACCAAAGCACTATACTACTTACTGGGTATGTTAGGTTGGGCAAATCGCTTTGCTTTCTCATCTGTTATATGAGAAGAGTGAATTGAATCATTTCTAAAGTTCCTCTCGGTTTTGAATTCCTTTAATTTTGTGGACTTCTAAGTGGCGGAGACCTATTAGGGTTTCCACCATTACCAAATAGTTATGTTGAAATCCATCAAGAGTTGGTCTCCATGACTTCCTTTTATCATCTTTAGCATTTCTGAATACTGAGTTGAAAAACACTGCTCTGATAAATAGAAACAAAAGTTCTTGCCCACCTACAGTTTTCTATCTCATATTTGAGAGTTAAGTAGGGAACTCTTTGGGCCTAAATTTACAAATGTGTTTGAAACTCATCAATTACAATATCTACCTAGCAAGCTGTTTGGGGGGGGGGGGATTACAGCTTTGGTGCAATAAGGAAGGGAATTCTAGAAAGTAAATATAGCAGTTATTCTTGTAGGTAGTACAATATCAACCCAGCAGTATCTTACTGTTTTGTTTAATAAGTGATTCATCTACCCATAAAATCCCTTCAGAGCTCCAAACATTTGTTTCTTGGAAGATTAGCACAGTTCCTTGCTTTTGAAAAGATGCTTGAGAATTTCTCAGCTGCACTAAAATACTTTTTTATTTTTGGACCAGAGCTACGATTTCATTGGCATAGGGAATTCTTGATGAAGAAACTCTATGAATACACATCTGTAACTTTTAGCCTTGGAGAGTGCCTTGAGTACTGAGAGGTTAAGGAATTTGCCTAGAGTCACACAGCTATTTTGATGTCAGAGACAGAGTTCTCTATCCACTGGCTCTCTATCCTCTATTCTATACTGCCTCTTCACTAAACCTTTCTGCACTAAAATGTTATGATGAATCAGTTATATGGAGGAATTTTCAAGAGACTTTTAGCATACCATCATTCAGTTAGGTGATTTTTTTATAGCAGTGTAAGCTTGTATACTCAGACAACAAGCTTAGCAAGCAAGAAATCTAGGCACAAAGTCTTTCTGTGGTTCCCTGTGTCCATCTATAAAGTGAAAATACTAGTCTCCTTACTTCCTTGAGTATTAAGCAAATGCCTGAGACTGCTTGAAAGGGGTTTCACTCCTGTTGGAGATGTAGCCATACCTGTTGGTGTGCCCCACTTAGTAGTTCCTGAAAAGTTAATCATGGGTTTTTCTTTCACAAAAAATCTTATATGTTTTGCGGTCAGTTATAACTTAATTCTTGTTACTTGATCCTCGGTTCTCATTGATCATTAGTCACCAGCGATTTTTAACATTAGCTTTAATTTTATTTGAAATGTCCCCTTCCTCTCTCTCAACACTCATATATGCATAACTCCCAAGTCTACAATGTATAAACAGTTACTTAGCAGAACTCAATAGTTAGGGCGAGAATGGGAAATTTTCTCTTTCTTCTACTGAAAGTCATTAAACCACAGGGGGAAAATCACTCAAGGTCAACATAAAAAAAAACCTTTTCTTAAAAAAGAGAAATGTAAAATGTACTATATTCCAGTTTTTAAAATTAAGATCAGGCAACTTAGATATCTGTTTAATATACAGAATTTTCATATGGAATGTATCTGTAGCAAATAAGAATTATTTCATTTATATATTATGGATAATAAAAGAAAAGAGACAGGAAAGGGGACAGAGGTAGAGAAGTGAAGAGAGAGAATAAGAGGCAGCATTGGAGAACTGGAGAAATAGAGAAAGAGAAAAAAATTGGTTAAAATGAGGGTTGTAATTATAAAGAATAGACAGAGAAGGAAAGATGATCAAAACAAGCAAAGATGGAGGAAGGAACATACAAAAGCATGCATAAAAAGAGTTAGATCAGGATACATGCAAAGAGAAAGACAAGGTTTTAATCAATTAACATTCCCATCTTGGGCCATTTACACAGTGCTAGCAAAGAAATTTAAAGATTGCATATTTACAGCTGTAGCTATAAATAGGGATTCTGCCTTTTGATACATGTTCCATTTGACACATAGAATTGTATTAAAGGCTGGATTTAACCTAGGTCAAAGGTTCCATATCCCTGAGTTACAATAACCTTTTGTAAAGCCAAGAATTTTTTTTCCCAATGAGAATAATGATCTCCATTTTTTTTCATTCATATGATTTGTTATAGCCAAATTTTTTGGACTATCTTCCCTGTATATCTCTCTAAAAGGCATTACTGTTGTAAATAACCCTTTGTCATGTAACAGCTAAGGCAGACCAACATCTGGAGTTCAATGTTGAGCCTAGAATTCCAACTGCAGCTGTAATCTAAATCTCAAGATATCGCACCCACGGATATTGGGCAACAAGTGGACGTGAGTGTGGAGAATAAAAACCAATGGTACTGTATGCAGATGTAATTAGAGGCTGTCTCTTTCATTTGCTGTGATTTTCCATTGCCATTATGTAAGCCAATATATTTGTCTTATGCACATCTGTCTCAGAGTGCTGGCCTTTACTTTCCTTGGTTATTGATGAGTCTTTTGAACCACAAACAGTTGCTGTATTATAAGCCTTTTTTTCCTTATGGCAGTTTTGACTATGCTTACAGCTTCCTGTAAGCCATTGGAAACATTCTTAAAATCCTATATGATATAACTAAGTTTTCATTAGACATTGAGGAGGCAGCTCATTGCTAGACTTAAAGTCAAAGGAACCATTCCAGTTCTAAATCTATTATCCCATGATTCAGGAAGGTTTTCTTTGACGGAGTTGTGGCTCTGATTCATTCTTGGGGCAATAGCAATGATTCTCAACATAGCCATCACCTTGGTATTTATTCTGTGGATAAAAATTATAATAAGATGGTAAAAATAAAGCCTATGTGTATGTAATTATGTAAAGTACATTTAAGTCTTGGATGGCTATATATGACCCTACATATAATAATCTATTGAACTTAGGTTTCATTTTTTCCTCTCTGCTCCTTAGTTGGAAGTAAACCAAGAAAAAAGTTATGAAGAAACAGATTTACCAAGCCATAACATGAAGAGTCACAGAAAGAAAGAGAGAAAGAAACTCTTCTGTGTCATTTAGAGAGGGGTGTTGCCATATAAAAACCACCGAGGTGTGGCAGATTTCCAGTGGTGGGGAAATGTTGCTGAGGTGTTAGAACAGGGAGGTAGAAGCTTCATGTAGCACTGTGTCGTTGTTGTTGTTTTTTTTTAAATGAGCCCTTTGAACAAAAAAGACTGCTAACCACAAAATTTTTTACGTGTCTGAGTTAATTTAATGTCAGGCATTTCATGCTTGACTTTGATCAACCTGGGTTAAATCCAGCTGGGGCATTGATGCTTCCATGAGTCTTTGATTTTACTGATGTGGCTATTTCTTCATCTTACCATACAATTCACAACCTAAACATGACTTGTCATCTTAGTCAATTCTTTTGAGCCTTGCATTGTCTTTTGACCTTAGGATGTGTGTGTGTGTGTGTGTGTGTGTGTGTGTGTGTGTCAGAGAGAGAGAGACAGACAGACAGACAAGTAAGACAGAGAGAGGAAAGAAACAAAGTCTGTAGTTTAATGGGAGTTTGTTTTTTAAATGAATCATAAAGGATGAGGAAGAGAAAACATGTTGATTGGATACGGTGCCAGAACCTTAATGCGTTGTGTAAAAGAACTTTAAAAGGGCTAATCCTGCTTATAGACACATGACTTAGTAAGAGCTCTTGCAAGTTAATGAACTAAGTGGGATATACCCTGGTAAACCTCGCAGGGATAAGAAGTCAGTATCTCAGATTTGTGCTTCTATCCAGCAAAGCATTTGATGATGCCATAGTTGACCCAGGAAATGTTTAGAAGGCTAACCCTGGCACCTTTTACTTCAGCTTCTTCAAGTATCAAAAAAGTGACAAATAAGTCCACTTGAGGTTAGTCTCCATGGCAACTTCAAGATACCTTAGATATACTACTGATGATACAAGGAATTGGGAGAAAGTTCTTCCCAGATTTAGAGGAGCCTTGTATTCCTTGTGCATGTGCGTAGAGCCTGAAAACTACCTCTAGAGTGATTCTGCAGTTGAGGGCAAATAACCAGAAAATGAAATCAATCCTTCAAGAGCAGACTCAGGGATCAATATTGGTCCATGAGAGATTATAGTCCTTTGCTTAGGTGGTACCTAGAATGCTTATCCTCCCACCTAAGCCTCTTGGAGACCTTAATACCGTTCAAATTTCAAGTCATGTACCACCACTCCCTGTAGACCTTTCCCAATTCTCCCAACTGTTAGTCCCACCCCCTCATAATTACTTTGCATTTATTTTTCCAATATTTTGTTTTTATTTATCTGTGCATGTGTTGCATTCCCACTCTTCTCCCCTTCTCCTCTCCAGTAGAACGTGAGCTTCTTGAGGGCAAGGATTGTTTTGTTTGTTTTCCTTTTTATCATCAGCACAGATCCTGGCACAGTAAGCCTTCTCAGCTTCCTTGCTTCCCTGGATATAAGAGAACTCTAAGCCAGCATAAGGGGCGGGGGGAGTGCCTGGTTCTTCTTCTTTCTCTTCCTCCCTTCCATCTCCTGCAGTGTCTCAGTTTGGCTGAGGAAGGGTGTGGTTGCCTCGGTGAGATTGGTGATCAGAGAGGCACCTTCTTGTTCTCTAAGCCGCCTCCCTTGTTCTGCATCATCACAAACTTATACCTGAATACTAAATTGCAGAGATTGTGTCTGACGGCCTTGGTCTAAACAAGCAGCCTGAGCAGCAGTTCTTAATGTCCTCATTGACAGCTAGCAATCAATAGGAAGGAATGCAAAGATAATATCAGCAGGCAGTCAGGCGAAGAGGGAATGACTGCAGGACAGCTATAGGCTGTACTGGAAGACACCAGGTTATCCATTCCCCCTTAGAAAGAAGACAGTCTTTAAAAATGGTGATAACAAAATTCTTTGCCTTTGCCTTGCAACTCCAAATCATAGAAAAGGCCTACGCCTTTCAAGGTGCCAGTTCAAAAAGGATATGAGACCTGCTCTTTATTTCATGCAAAGACACTGTCAATTAGATTAAGGTAATTAATGTTCATAGTACGCAGGTCAGGGAATTATTAACCCCACCCATCTCTTTTTGCACTCTGGAATACCAAATGCTTGGGCGAGATTTTTATTATCTTTTTGCATCCAACTCATTTTAAATTGATTGGGTTTATAGAGTATATTTCTTAAGGTGTGTGTAATTGCTTGACTCTCTCTCTGCCTCCCTCCCTGTCTTAGGCTTGGGGATCGGTGAGCCAAATCTTTCAACACATTTTGCATTCAGACTCTAGCTATAAAAGCAGCAGAAATGGTTCATAGCCTCTTTGGAAAGCTTACTTAGGAAGGATCCCCAATATGCTGCTTTTCAACCTATGTTCCAGGAAGCCTTTCTTAGGATTTCTAAAGAAAATGTAGCTATTCAATGATGTGTTTAATCTGGATCTGTTCTGTTCCTTTCAGGGTTCAACTCAACTTCACACTAGGATTTATTTTCCCATTGAAGTAGTCTAGTTTCTCTTTCCTCCCTGTAAGTGATAATTTGGGTTATTCTTCTTAGGAACTTGCTTATTGTCTCATCATATCACTAGATAGGATCTGGCCAGTGCCTGGTGGCTGACTCTTTTTGTACTTTCTGTTTGTCAGGTATGTATTGCCTGCTCTTTGTGTATGTGTATATGTATGTGTATGTATCTATGTATATACATATATGTGTGTATGTGTGTGTTTAAACCAATTTCATCACCATAGGGAGCTCCCAGAGAGGAACTTCCTATACCAAAGCAAATTAGGTAGCTAGACCTTGTAAAGCACATTAAAGGGCTTTCTAAATCCCTTTATGTATGTTACCTAATTTGATCTTCAATAAGAGTTATTATCATCCTCCTTTCACAGCTGAGAAATATGAGGCTGAATGAAGGTCAGCAACTTGCTCAGAGTTACACAGGGAGTTAGTCTCTGAGGCAGGATTCAAACTCAAGTCTTCCTGACTTCAAGTCCAACACTGTACATACCAGCTGCCTATAACCCTCTCTGTAATTTATAGTCTTAGAGAGTTGCCTGTGGCTCTGAGAATTTAAACAACTTGACATTCACACAGCTAGTCTGTATCAGAGGCAGGACTTAAACTCAGGGCTTCCTGACTGCAAGTCCAGCTCTTTACCCACTATATCGGGTTGCTTTTCATATAGCACTTCATTGTTGAGTCCTGACCAGCCGTGGTGATCTTCTGATATTTTTCAACTATGGTATCCTAGCATCATAGATTTAAAATCGAAAGGGACCTTCAGTGAAATCTGGTCCAAACTCCTTATTTTAAAGAAACTGAGGCCCCAAAGGTTAAATGACCTTCCCAAGGTCACACAGGTATTATGTGACAAAGGCAGTATTTGAATCTAAATCCAGCACTCTTTTCATGGCACCTTAATGCCTCTGTTCTCTCTCCCTAATGCATATACAACCCCAAACTGTTAGTTACTTTGGAAATTCTAGGCATTTTTAGGAGGTTGCAGCATGCTTGTTTTCGAGCTATTTCCAATGTTTATTTGTTTTGGAATTTCCAGGCTTATATTTTCTTTTATTATGGAACACAGATTTTATGGCAAAGTTGACTAGACTATTTGGGTCAAATGTGTATATTGTAGGCTCAGATCAACATTCCCTTTTCAAGATCATCCATATTAGCTGAGAGCCATAGATTTAGAGCTGACAAGCATCCCAGAGGTCATCTAACCCAACCCATTCGTTTTGCAGATGAAGAAACTAAAGTCCATGGAAGGGAATTAATTTCTTTGACTCCAAACCTAGTGTTCTTTTCTCTTTACCATGTTGCCTTTTCTCCTAAATAGGCAACGTTTGCCTTTGTAACACTTGCACACCTTCTGTAACACTAATGAAAGAATCAGAGTAACCTGAGTCTAGCAGTCAAGCGCTTAACATTCTTCCAAGATGCACACCTCGGATATCCATCCAGCCAGTTCCATAATCCTCTGTACATTGCTGATTCATTGTCATTCATAGAGGAAGTTCTTTGGTGACTCAGTTTACCAAGTTGCAAGTAGTAAATCCTACAATCCTGCTCTCATGGTATAGTTGCAAAGCACTTTGAAATTCTCAGGGGAATGTCAAGGTGAGGCTATACCATCATGAATTCCAGAGTTCATTCACTGAACAAATATTTATGGAGGGTGTACACGGTGTAACATACCATGACATTCACAGCAGGGCAGGGGTGATACAAAGATATTTCAGATTTACCCCTGTCCTCTAGAGGCTTCCATTTTAGTAGGAAGGAAAAGATAGCTATATAGACAATTAGAAAACAAGGGGATATTAGAAAAAAAAGATGAGATGATAAGTACCATGCAAATGGACTGATAACTACCATAGGAATTTAGCAGAGTAAGAGATTACTTCTTGGTGAAGTAATTGGAGATGACTCCATGGAGAACATGGCACATGAAATAATCCTTGACCAGGTAGCTGGGATTTCAGTAGGTAGAAATTGGTCGTCACCATTTCAGGTTAAGGGCATGGCCCCGGGCAAAGACATGTAGATGACAAAGCACAAAATGCAATAGATTAGGTGGTTTTCTTTAAATGGGTGGATTTTTTTTTTTTACTGAAACAAGGTTTCGAGAAGAAACAAAGAAGATCCATTCATGCAGCTGAAGTTCAGGGAGAAGGCAGAAATGTCATAGCTGCTCAGAATGAGGTTAGATTACAAGGAATATCAATTTTTATTTCGCTCTCCTACTCTCTGCATGATCCTGGACAAGTCTCTTATCCTCCTTGGATGCCATTTTTTCTCACGTACAAAATGGGCACAGTAAACAACAAATTGTCTCTCAGAAACACTGCAAGAAAGCACCCTTTGGGTATAGAATACTACAAACATCTCTAGTTTGGATAATACCTATTCAAACCCAGGCTGTGGTTAAAAAACAAAACAAAAACAAAAACAAACCACTGAATAGAAGTCAAATTTATAGCCATCCTCTATGCCTTTATAAACTAAAGAAAGTTTCTGGAATCTACTTTTTTCCCCTTGTCCCTGTCTAGCTATTGTTCCTTTATGTTTTATTAGGTCACAGAGCATTAATCTCTCTTAGCCAGTAAACATTTCCAGAAAGCCACATGGAAAGAAGTCAGTTTGCTTCTTCATGGAGCTGCAGTGACACTGAGTTCTCCCTGCACTGCAGCTCCCACCAGCATAGCCAAATGGCACCTTGCCAAGGAGGCTCTGAAGCTGGGAATGAGTTATCATTTCATTTAATTTTCTACTTGAAATCCCAAAGTGACAAATTTGATAAGATTTGCCTTTTTAGATAACAGCTGCATCTTTCTTCCCTTTTCTTCCCTGTCCTTTCTACTCAGCAGTTTTCCCTTCCTTCTAGATAAATTGCTGTTAATTTAAATGTGCTGTGGATCCATGTCATTTTATGGTTGATTGCTTCTGAGTAACAGGAGGAAAACGTGTGCAAGTCTGAATGTAAATAAATCTAATGACTCAGGCACCAACAATACAGAAAGCACCATGCAAGACTGACCTTCAAATTTAGGACACAGATTCCCACCTGCCATCCTTTCCTTTGACTGTGATAAGAACATGGTAACCTTTACTGGGCTAGAGGAGGATTTGAAGTTTTCTTTCCCATTCTTCTTTTTCTCCCAATCCAATTGCACAAATGTTTATCATAAAGCACCTACTGTGTGCTAGCTGCTAGGAATGCAAAGACAATATGAAAAAAAGTCCCTGCCCTCAAGGAGTTTGTGTTCTGTTGTGAGGTAACAGCATTTACATAGATAAGTAATGACAAGAAAATAAAAGGAAGGAGAGAGTAGGAATGATCAGGAGAATCAAGAAAGACTTCCTATCAGAGGTGGCTCCTGAGGGGTCCTTGAAGGAAGTTCATGCTTTTAAGAAGGTAGAGGTGAAGATGGAATGCATTCCAAGCAAAGGAGACGAGGTGGGAGATGCTATTCAGGGAATGGCAAATGGACCATCTTGGCAGGATTGGGGTGGATGTGCAGGGCAGTGATGTGAAATGTCAGGCAAAAGTTGGCTGGAGCTAGGCTGTGAAGTAGCTTTCCTCCTCCCTTTCTGCATGATCTGGGCGAGTCTCTTATTCTGCTTGGATGCCATGTTTTCTCACTTGGAAAACAGGCACAGCAATACCAAACTGTCTTACAACACATTTCAAGGAAACACCCAATGGGTACAGAATAACTTAAATATCAAGTTAAGAAATTTATATTTTATCCTAGAAGCAATGGGGATTTTTGAACAGGGGAAGGACATGGTAATATTTGCTCTTTTAGGAAGGTTATTCTGGTAGGTATGTGAAGGATGGAAGGTGAGAGTCTAGAAGCAGGGAGATCAGTTAGAAGGCTCATAGGCTAGGTGAGAGAGGGTGAAGGGTCAGTCTAGGGTGGTGGTTGTGTGAGTATAAAAAGACTGTGGAAGTAGAATTAACAAGACTTGGCAACCTCTGGGGTATGGGAAATGAAGGAGAGTGAAGAGTAGTGGATGATTCTAAGGTTATAAACCTGGGTGACAGGAAAGGTGTTGGTACCCTCAACAGAAATGGGGAGTTTGGAGGAGACATATGTTTAGGGGGAAGATAATGGTTTCCAATTTGGTACATGTCGAGTTTGAGAATCATACAGGACAAATGAGTGGAGATTCCCAAGAGGCATCTGGTGACACAATATTGGAGCTTGGGAGATAGACGAGAATGTCAGTATATATGGCTTTGGGAGTCCTCTTTTAGATTCATATGAAATGGCAAAATAACCAGGAGTGGGGGAGTAGAGGAGGGGAGGAAGGGGGAGGGAGAGGGAGGGAAGGAGGGAGAAAGAGACAGAGACAGAGAGACAGAGAGGAGGAGGAGGATCCTAAAATGGATTTGGGAGTCCTAGTTCAATCCATAGGAACCAGTAAAATGACCAAAAAAGGGAGCATGGAGAGAGAAGAGGATCCAATATAAAGCCTTGAAGATACCCATGGTTATTGGTCAGGACATAGGGGATCATCCAGCAAAGGAGAATGAGAAGGATTTGTCAGGCAGGTTTTAGTACAAAGACAGAGCAGTGTCATGAAAACCAGAGGAGGAAATCGATTGCCAAGAGCTTCAGAGGTCACAAAGGTTTGAAGACTGAAGAAAGACCACCAGCTTTAGTTGATTATTGGATCTTCTTTCCTAAAACTTTTCTGCCAGCCCTGCTTGCTTGCTCTTCACGGTATCTAAGGTCAGCTGGCATAGTGCTGGAGCAAAAAATTATAAAGGATGAAGGATTTGAGTCTATCATAAATCTTGTGGGATCGTGGAAATACTGCAGATGTTTCTGAGTGTCAGATTGTCAAAATACCAGTATTTCAGGCTCAAAAGCTAGACAGCTAGTTTGGCTGTTAAGTCAACAAGATGTTCAGCGATTTGTCATCTAAAAATTTACTCTTTATCAAGGGAAAACAGCAATCTATTATTTCGTATCATCTTGTGATCTGTTTCTTGGGCCTTATGTAATATTAGAAGTCAGCAGCTCAAGGGATGAAGCCAGAAAAGTCTGACCCCTTGATTTAAGCTTATGAACCTAATAGCAGTATCTTTTATCCCTTAAAAATGCTATTTAAGGCAAACTTCTTTCAACATGTGCTGAGAGCCCTATAGTGCATTAACAGGATATCAGGTCCAAGGTTGAATCAAACTGCAGATGGAGGTCTTGTTTCCTTGATGAAACAGAGAAAAATATAAATGGTGATATATGTGTGGGTATGGCGAAACCCCCTAGAGATTTTAATGGTGCCTTTGACTGTAGCAATCTGATATCTATCTGTTCCTCCGTAAGGAAGACGAAGTTATGAATTTCTTCTCATTTCTCTCTCATTTGTTTATAATTATGGTGTATTCCAGTGGATTGGAATTTGGATGTTAGGCAGAGTTCTGAACTTCATTTCTCTCTAAGGAGATACACTGTAGGGCTGGTTTAACAGAGAAAATACTCTGACAGGAACATAGTATCATTTAAGTGCAGGCAAACCTAGCCTTGCCTTGGAGAGATGACAATTAACTCATATCTGAAAATTGTTAACAGTGTTTCATATAGACTCATGAAAGAGGAGAAGGGAATTATGATGGAAATCAGATGGCCTTAATTCATGATACAAGTGCTCAAATAACTTTGTAAACTTAAAGTGCTATGTAAAATATCTTATAATTATTAACAGTCTAAACTTTGCATTCTGTATTCTAGCTAAATAACCTCTTCTTCATATCACCTTCTTCCAAATATCCTCAGCCTTCAGGAGGCTGGCAGAATGAGTTTAGTCTCTTGCCCTTAAGAGTATCTTTTGCCCAATAACTCAGTACTGAATTGATAGATATTTGGATCGGAATGATGTCTCCTATTTTCACCAGCCACTTCTTTACTCTTTTTGTTGGCAAGCTTGTCATCCTTAGATTAAGCTGATGGTTTCAATTGGAAGGAATTTTGAATCCACCCTGCTAAACCTTTAAGCATCCACCAGCTTTCTATTTGGTCTGCACATCTTACATGCCATTGTACATATCCAGAGTGATTTGTTGCCTCGAGGCTAGACATTTAAAAGAAGGAAAGAGGAGAGAGGGAAAAGAATTAGTCACTTCTACTGATTATTTCCTAAATTTGTGGTGGTTTAGGTTGGTTAAACTCATAGATGATGTTTGGCTTCTGCACTAAATCAGAAAAATCTGCACAAAACTGGCTTAGTTTTCTTACCAGCCAAGCTGATAGGAGAGAAAAGGAAAAGATCACAAGAATGAAAGTCCTCTAACTCTTTTCCAATTGTTGTTATAAGCTTAACAGGATATTAGTTGGTAGTGATCGATGTTCATAATCTCAGATCTGGGAGCAGAAGAAAACAAAATTTGACAGATACAACACCAGATTAAGAAAGGTGATTGGAAGTTAATTTTGGAAATGTCCAAATCTATATCTAAATGACTTCAGGCTTTCTACTTAGTTAACCTTAGATTCATACATAGCAATATAAAATGCCATATAAACTATTATACTAATATATTTTATGGAAAAATATAGTTTTTTATCTTTATTCTTTATAGAATGTCTTCCTGCCTTCCCTCCACTAGCTACGTGATGGGGGTGCAAAGAAAGGCAGAAGGCAAGTCCCTGCTTTCAAGGAGCTCACAGTAGAATGTCAGAGACAACACACAACTATGTACAAGCCAGATATGTACAGGATAAATTGGAGAGCCTTATCAGAGGGAAGTCCCTAGCATTAAGCAGGAGTGGGAAAGGCTTCTTATAGATGGTGAGATTTTAATTGGGACTTGAAGAAGGACAGGGAATCCAGGAGGCAGAGATGAGGAAAGGGAGAGTTCCAGGCATTAGAGGCAGCCAGAGCTAATACCTGGAGTTGGGAGATGGATTGTCTTTTGAGAGGAAGATGAAAGAGGCCAGTATCACTGCATTTTAGAATATGGTATAATACAAAGTCTAGGAAGGGGCCAGATTATGAAGAGTTTTGAAAGCCAAACAGATTTTAAATTTGATTCTGAAGTTGGTAGGGAACCACTGAAATGTACTGATTTGGGGGAGGTGGGGGGAGTGACACGGTCAGACCTGTGCTTTAGGAAGACAAGTTTCATTGATGAGTAGAGGATGGGTTGTAGTGGGGAGAGACTGGGGCAGGGAGACCAACCAGCAGACAATTGTATTAGTTTGGACATGAGGTGATGAAGGCCTATACCAGGGTGATTGCGTTGTTAGAAGAGAGAAGGTGGCATATGTGAGTGATATTATGCTAGTAAAAATTACAGGACTTGGGAACAGGCTGGATATGAGAAAGTGAGAGAGAGTGGAAAATACAGGATCACTCCCAGGTTGCGAATTTGGGTGACTTGGGTAGATGGTAGTACCTTTGACAGTGATAGGAAAGTTTCAGAGATAGTTGGTAAAATTATAAAAAAGAAAAAGTCATAGATTTAGATCTAGAAAGGACATTAGAAACCATGGACTCTGGAAGAGATCTAGAACATCTAGGCCAACTTCCCTCATTTTCTATAAGAGGAAAACAAGTCTCCAGTAGGTTAAGTGATTTGTCACACAATTTGTACGTAGCGGTACCAGGCCATGAACCCAAGTCCTCTGACTCCAAATCCAGCACTCCTCTGTACCAGGATGTTAGAACATGAAGAAGAAAGGATCTCAAAGGTAAAACGGAAAGAAGTTTGTTGGTAGATGTCAATTTTATTTTAATTCCTGTATCCGTTCCAGCATATCAGATCCCTGAGAAAGATTCTGCCTTGTCTGAAGTTTGTTTTGTTTTTTTAAAATTCCTTTGGATAATTAAAGTCAAGTCAAAATGAGATGTGCCATAGTTGTATCCAACTACACTGTGTAAAGGAGATCACAGCTTCTTTGGCCATCTTTCATTTCTCAACAAATCCAAGGACAGTATAGAGCTATTCTTTTGAGTTCCAAACCAAACTGTTTAATAATGAGACACACATTTTTTCTTATGTATCATAATTTTTATTTTACATAGTTTTCATGTTTTAAAATGTATTTTTGTATTGTTTTCTGTTTTCCCTGTTCATTTATTTTGTTCCTTTTAAATTGACTGTACATGTGTGTTAATTTTTCTTCAATTTTTGTTTTAAAGCATGACTTATGTTTTATTTTGTGTTTCTTTTAGGTTTTGTTTTGTTTCATAAGATCCCACTGGATGGGTAACTGAAATAAAGAAACAGACAGAGAAAGGGGCTGTTATGCTTGTTGGTTGGAGCTGTACTCTATGCTGGACTCTAGGGAATGGATACTGTTCTTGTCCTGGGAAATGCTATTTGTTTGGGACTTTTCTAATAGATGTGGATAGCATTTGAAGGACTCAAAAATACAAACATATTCTGATCTGCTTTGGTAACACCAGTGCAAAAGCATTCCCCAGGCAGCTAAGAAACTGAAGAAATCACCAGAAATCAATGATCCCACTTTGTTTTTACTATGAGTTGAAACTCAACATTCAGATGACACTCTTTTTCCATTCTTCTTTCCTTCTGAAAGGTTTACTATTGGACCATACTGGAAAAACATAGGGCTTTAGAGTTATAGTTGTTGGGGTTCTTTTTAAAAGAAGAACTGCAAAGTTAAAAAAATCCATACAAAAGAGTGACATTTAAATACAGTTAAAACGAATATTCTCTTCCCCACCCTGCCCACCCCACCAGTCCTGCTTTTCCCTAGAAGTCTTGATTTAAGAGGCTTTCATTTAACTAAAGCAGTTTTTTCAGGGGTGCCAGTGGAGTGCATAATTCACTTTGACTTTGTCCTTTTGTCATTGAAATTGAAAAGCCATTTTTCACCCTTTGCATTAAGGACCCAGACTTTTTTATAAGACCCCCAGTCATGGGGTATGGACAACTTCCTTAAACAGTTTACCTGGAGACATTTTGAAAAGTTTTTGTTTATTTGTTTAAATCAGATTGGGAGCTGTCTGGGCCAAAGGGCAAAGCGAAATTGTGGAACAGCTGACGTAGGAATCCTTACTGAAACATATCCTTATGATACAATTATAATGTTGCCTTTTTAATAATAATAGATGGTATTTAGATAGTGCATTATGGTATTCAAAGCACTTTGAAAAAATTATTCTGTCCTCCCAACAATCCTTGGAGGCGGGTACCGTTATCCCATTTTGCAGATGAGGATACAGAGATTGAGACAGGTTAAGTGACTAGCCCAGAGTCACATGGTGTCTGAGGCTGGATTTGAACTCATGTCTTCCTGACTCCCAAGTCTAATGCTCTATCTACAATGCTGCTTATCTGTTTTTTTATTTGCTCTCCCAATTTCACCTGCTTTTGAAAAGGTTCGTATAATGTGAAGGCAACGTTGTTGTTTCCTTTAGAAAAGCTTAGCTTTTTTTCATCCAGGAGTCATAAAAGTAGATTGGTCTGGATGCTGGTGCTGGGGTCTGTTCTGCCCTGGCTTTCACAGCCACTAAAGTTTTGCACTTCCTTGGGGGCCCAAGAAGATGAACAGACCTCTAGTAATATCTGCTTTCTGTCTTCTGATGTCATTGGTGAGAGGTCAGGCAGCCTTCTAGCTAAGAGATTCCTGATTCCTCCTTTAGTTTTATTGATGGCTCATTCAGCTCCCTTTTCAATTATAGTTTATCTTTCCATGTGTTCCTGCCCTGTCCAGGAAGTAGCATGTGCCATCATTCAAGCCTTCCTTGTTGGTGAATGAGATGTCAGGGTTACAATATTCGGTTTAAAAAGATGCAAGCATTTCTAGCAGTTAAATCTAAAGCTATGCCCTGCTGCTAAATGAGTCTCCCACAGTTTTTTGTTTGTTTTTAATATTTGACCAAGCTTTGCAGTTCAACTTTAAGACATGGTAACAGGGTTTGGGTTTTTTTTAACTAGTCCAACATGTGGGGAAACATTGTTTTGAATCCTGTGTAACCAAGCCATTAATCTTAATAAACCACAATCGATTTAGGCAGCACTTGATATAAAGAGAATATCCATGTTTAATATTTTATACTATATCTTTTACATTAGTCATTAAATATGTTATTGTTTGCTACAAACATTCCCAGGGACCGATGGATTACAGCATTTATTTGATTGCTCAGTGCATATGCTTTAAATAGTGGCACTTTGCTTTACAAAGTC
The DNA here is from genome assembly GCA_028646595.1 of Phalanger gymnotis. NCBI lineage: Eukaryota > Metazoa > Chordata > Mammalia > Diprotodontia > Phalangeridae > Phalanger > Phalanger gymnotis. The sequence continues at coordinate 266,722,163 of CM053624.1, read as the reverse complement.
AAGCAAGACATGCTCTATCTCTGTCTTTCTCTCTCTGTGTCTCTCTGTCCCTATCTCTCTCCTCTTCCTCATTTTCCTCCTCTTCTCCCTCTCCCCCTCTTCCTCCCTTTCCCCATCCCCTTCCCATCTCCTCCCCTCCCTTCCCTCTCCACCTCTTCCCTCTCCTCTCCTCCCCACCTCCCTTCTTCTCCTCCTTCCCTCTTCTACCCCTCCTCTCCTCTCTTTCTCGTGTCCTCCTGTCCTCTCCTTCTCCTCTCCTCCTTCCTTTCTCCCTCTCTTCTCCTCTCCCTCTCTGAAATATTTTCTTTTCAACAAGACCCTTAAATATAAAGGCAGCTAAACTTCATAGTGGGAGACACCCAATGCACTCTGCGTTCCCATTTTCCCACTTGCTGATAAATGACAGCTCCTGTCACTACTAAGATTTTGATCTTTCCCAAAGGTGTTGATTTACAAAGAGTCTAGCTAATTGCAGAATTCCTGGCTCTTGAAACATGAAATTCAAACTGTGAACCAGTCAGGGGCCATCAACATGGCAAACGTTCTTAAATATCCAGCCTTTGGTACAAAAAGCTTTTATGTTATTCCATGGGGCCATAAAAGGACTACGAATTGTTTAAAGACCATTTTACAAGTTTCCCAGACCTGAAAGGAAAACAAATGAATATTTGTATTCTTGGGCTAAAAGGACTGCAGTGTAGATTTTGTTTTAAAATGGAAAGAAGTGGACAGATAAGCCAATTTAATATATCAAAAAGCAACTGACATCTCCTAGGAAACAAGAGCAGCAGGCTATTAGAAGACTTCTCTGATTCAAATAGTCCCCATTTTTCTTGCCTTCCACATTTCATCCCTGAAGACCAGAATCTGTTACATATTCTCCATTTCTTCTCTTTTAGACCACCCAACTTCCGTCCACCCTGTTTCCATCCCCTTTCCCAAATAAAAAAAATTTTGGAGGGGACATGGTGGGTGGGGAGGGTAACTTTCATTCCCCTTTAGTGAAAAAAAACTTAACAGAGCTGTTCCCTCCCCTCCCCCAACAAATCAGTGCTGATAGTACTGACATAGAAAAATGGTCATGACTCCATTCCATTGATTTCTTCTCCCTCACATTCATCTTCCTTCTGTGCCACCACCTTGGGATTTGATTTTTTTTTTCAGATCACAGGTTTAGAACTTACAATCATCCCTAAATTTGTTATCTGTTGGGGACATCCTTATGACTTCCAACTAGCTCATGACTCCAGGCTTCTTCCCTCCTGCCACTAATTCATCTTGCCCAGCATTCCTCCCTACTGTCCTTTAATTAGTCCCACTTCCATGTTGGCCAGAGGCATCCCAATAAATCCTTCCATGCTTTCTTTCTGATGATCCTTTCATAGCCAATGCCTTGGCCGTATGTCCTCTGTGCTTAGTCTTGATTTTTTAGCTGAGATCATTCCATTTCACTTTTCCAGGTATTTCCAGGGTATCTATCTGTCTTTGGAAAATGGGAAGCAGGTACATGATCTAAAGACAGACTGTGGCTCAGCCCCTGTGCAGCATTTATCCACTCTCAGCCTCCTGGCCTTTGCCTTAGAGAACTAAGCAGTCCCATCAACTTTAGCTGTTACCATATGGATAATGTCTATCTATAACTAAGGAAAACTAATTCTGTCTACAAGAAGGCTGGGTTCTCCAGCAGAGTCTTATATGGTGAAAAGCATAGTTAGAGCTGGATCAAGGAGCTTCTGTTCTGGCTCCATAGTGCTATGTCTTGCTTCATCTCAGGACTCATAAGTTGCCCTCCCAGAAATAAGCAGCAACTAGATTGGGTGCAGCTTCCTGAAACACAGAGGTGCTTGGCTAAAATTAAATGAGTTGCAGGGAAAATTGGGTGGCTGTTAAACCACCTGAGATATACCAGTGACCGCTTGGAGGTCCCCAGAGGGACTGAAGCTAGAAAACATCAGCAACAACCAACCCAACCAACCAACCAGTTTGTACAGTAATTACTGTTAACTGATAGGAGCCAGAAATTCCCAAATAACATCCAGGCATGAGAGGGAAATTGATGGGAAGGTATTAGGCTGTCTTCTCTTCATTTACCTGAGCTCCCCTCCCCCATTCTCCTTTAGAAGCCTGATGCACAACAAAATGAGAAAATTTCCCATGTTCTGGATATCAATAATACATTGAAATGGAATCCTAGGACTAAGAGGAACGAATGTGATTTAACTTCTTTCCCTATATTATTGTACATAAATAGTCCTGGCTCCACAGTAATCATAATAATAGCTGGAATTTATATAGTGCTTTAAGGTTCATGAAGTGTCTTAAAAATATCATCTCGTTTTATCTTTACAACAACCCTGGGAGGTGGGTGCTATTATCCCCATTTTCAGATGAAGAAAATGACACTGATAGAGGTTGAGTCATTTGCCCAGGGTCATATAGTTAATGTGATGTGTCTGAGAATGGATTTGAACCTAGATCTTCCTTTTTCCAGGCCATAGTTCTATCCTAGCTGCCTTTTTTCTATAGTATGTTTTCCTTTTTTAAAAAAATTTCCAAGACAAGAGCTAGACTACCTTCTTGGGGATCCTGTATTGGGATTCAATAACTGCCTTATCCTCCTTTCATATACCTAACCTAAATCCTTCTTAATGTAGGCAATAAACCCATTTCCTCTTGCTCCATTTTGAGTCAAGATGGAGAACAGCTGAGCATAAACTTAATATAATGTCACTGATTTCTCTGAGAACATATAACAGATGTGATCATCTTCCTCATGTTTTCTGTCTGCTGGTAGATTGCCGCCATGTAGCTCTTATAGAGAGGGTTTTTCCAAAGACATTCAGGGAAGAGGAGTCCTTTTCCTGGTTGCTTTGAGCCATCATCAAGCCACATGATGCTGTGTGCACCCATCTGAATTGTGTAGACTGAATTCCTACCACAGCAGGTAGAATTCCATCTTTAAACAGAGCGAATGCCACAGATGGCAGTCTTCCACTGATGCCTGCTGTCCCATTTTTCTGACTTGGCAAGGGCAGAGGCAGCTCCTAATTATATTGTTTTGACACTGACATAATGTTGAATTAAAAGTTTGATGTATGTTGAAATGCAAAATTGGTATAATAAGGATATAATAAGGTGAGTTTCCAAAGTATGCTCCTCCCATCTCAGGTATTCTGATCCCTTTGGCTAGATTGGAAGTCTTTGTTTAAACAGTTTTGTTTAAATTTCCTAACAGCAGAAAATATATCTTCTCTTCCTTACCTTAGCATTCTGCACACAGTAGGTACTTAATAAATGTTTGTCGAATCAGAAGGAAAAAAATTGCATGATGTTTAAATTCTTGACTCAAAGGACAAAATGCTTTCTTTATCGCAAGTCAATACATATTATACAAAACTAAAACAAAAGATTCCTGAAGAATATGAAACCCTATGTTTATACCATTTTATTTTCAAATCCATTTGCTGTAATCCATAGGCAACCTGTGAATCATTCATATACCCACTCTTTCCCCACAATGTGCCAGGTTTTAAAAGCTGTTTTTTCACCTTTCCTGTAAATAATGGATGATCTTTTTAAAAAAATTTAAAATGCTATTTTAACAATGTGGGTAGACCATAAATGTATTTGTCGAATTTATTCATTTTTTTAACAAGCCAATAAAGTTTTATAATTCATTCCCATGTGTCTTTCACTGTAGATACTTGCTCCCTTTCCCCACCCTTCCCTGAATACCACTCTTCCTCACTCACATATGTATGTCATCCACCATCTTTGGGTTTAAGGTTCTTAAAAAGAAATGTTAGCTATATCACTTGTGGTCCCTAATTAACCTAACTGGTTTTCCCAGGAAAGGAAACCTATTGTACATTTCAGATCAATACCACCAAAAAAGATAGAAGGAAGGAAGGAAGGAAGGAAGAAAGGAAGGAAGGAAGGAAGGAAGGAAGGAAGGAAGGAAGGAAGGAAGGAAGGAAGGAAGGAAGGAAGGAAGGAAGGAAGGAGAGAGGGAGGAAGGAGAGAGAGAGAGAGAGAGAGAGAGAGAAACTCTCTCAAATGCCTTCCAGGGAAGAATGGGCAGAATATCCTTATCATTTACTTGCACTTAATAACGGTTTTCATCCTGCTAAAAGACAAAAAGTAAAAAAAAAAACATGTTTAAGGGAATTGAAAATATATCTGTGGACTGTGGGAAAGTCATTTGGCATTTTAGACTTTGACCATCATGAAGCCCACAAAGAGGGTACATTCAGTGCTTTTTTCCTTCATTCTAAATGTCTTTGTGGTAAAAGTGGGAAATGCTGTCTGACATTCTTTATGGTAGTGAAAGAAGGGAAATTAATGGATGCTAAAACAAAAGTTCCATGGACCTGCTGGTGTGATGCATATACATTTACATAGACTCTCCTCTTGGAACCCTTCACCCTTATCTTTACCACTATCTCTTACCTTCATACTCTGGTACTTTTTAGGCCAGAAAAATAAATTCTTGCCTGAATTTTTAGTTGTTTGCGGTATGGTTTTGGTTTTTAGGGTGCCAGTTCCGATTCATTTGAGAGGTAGATCATGGATGCCTGCACTGATGCAATTAAATTCAAAATTCAAAATGTATTTATTAAGCACTTACCAGGTGTATGGCCCTGTATTAGGTGCTGACAAAGACAAAAACCAAACAAAACAAAACAAAAACCAAACAAACCCAAAGTCCTTGCTGTAAAGAAGAAAGATAAGCAGAAATGAATTTTTGTTCAGGTGTTTCACATAGTGGCTTGTGCGAGCCAGGTTTGCCACAACACCCTCTGAAGCTGCCCATTTGAGACCAAGTGGCCATATGTATTACTTTTCCAAGGACACTTTAGCCTGGATTCCAGTTCTATATGCTTTAATTTGATATTTGTGCACTCAGATTGCAAACTAATTTGCATCCACTGATTAGCTACAGTGCTTCCACATGTGGTATGTACATGCAGTAATTGTATGTGTGCAAATAATGGGATCTAATTTAAGGGATATTTCCGAAAGTGACAGTATTCTGAACCTGATCCAAACTCATTAACTTTGGTCCCACCTATGGGCATTCATTTGAAATTCTCAAAGTTATTCTCTCAGATCTCTTATTGCCTTTGCTCTTTTGCCTTGGAAATATCTAATACTGTGTTTCCCATTGTTTTTATAAAATGGGAAAATTATGCTTGCTATTTGGATCTCTTAAGAACAGGAATGCTACTTCTGTGAAGGATTTTGTAAACTCTGGAAGTATGATGACTCCACTATTATATAGCCTCTCTAATTTGGATTCCTTTAATGGAGAGTCTGGGTAATTTCATGATTGAGGGAACTCCTAGTGTGGAAACTACCTCCATAGATAATATTGCAAATTCTCTGTAACTGATAGTCTTAGAACTGGCTTAAGCCATGAGGGGTTAAGTGACTTGTCCATAGTCACATAGCCAGCATGTGTTAGGTGTAGGACTTTAAACAAAAATCTTCAAAACTCTGAGGCCACCTATCCACCTACCTGCTCTTCACTCTGCCTCTCGAATCTGGAAAAATATTATGAAGTGTACCTCAACACTGTCTATGAATTGTTGCTGTTTTGTTGTAGTTTCAACAAGTAGTCTAGCCAGAACTGGTGGTAAATTATTTAAAATTATTCACTCAAGAAGACAGTTTCCAAGGATCCTCAAGCTATTTGGAAGCACCCCTATAAACTATTAATTTCAAAGGATTACAGGGTATTCTTATCTATTCACTGAAGATTGCCTTGGCTAGCCTACTTGGAGTAACTTTGTCCTTAAATATAATAAAATTTCCTTTCTTTAAAAAGAAAATGTAATGCATTTCTTGTTGTTCAGTCATTTTTCACTTGTGTCTGACTCTTCGTGACCTCAGTTGGGTTTTTCTTGGCAGAGATACTGGAATGGTTTGCCATTTCTTTTTCTAGCTCATTTTATAGATGAGGAAACTGAGGCAGACAGGGTTAAGTGACTTGCCCAGGGTGCGACCTCCAGTAAGTATCTCTAGTAAATGTCTGAGGTAAGATGTGAACTCAGGAAGATGAGTCTTCCTGACTCCAGGCCCGGTGCTCTGTCCACTACACCACACAGACTTGTCTCCAATTCAGAATGGCCTTTCCAGTGTCCACTTTTCCCTACCAATTTAACAAGGTTGAAGTTTTACTGAATTTCAATTACTAAGTCATTTTCATTGTTTTTTATTGTCAAGGCTGACAAATTCTCAAAAGGAGATAGAAGATTTCTGAAAGGAAGAATGGTCAAGTTGGCATATAGGAATAAGTTTATCTTTTGTTATTTTTTAAAGGATAGGCCAATGATTTCATTGGGAGAAGGAAACTCCTTCATCAAAGCCAATTAGCATCTTCCCAGAAATTCATTGTCTTAGAAATTGGCCTGAGGGTATCAAGAGGTTAAATGACTTACCCAGGGAGACTCTGCCCAGAAGTATCAGGAGGTAGCACTTGATCCCAATTATTCCTGACTTCAAGACTTGCTCTTTATCTCACTATTGCACATGATCTCTCCTGTAGGAATTTTAGAAAGAAAAAAAATACTACATGGATGAGTGTATATAATAAATAATGTAGAGTTTAATTCCATTTAAAATTTAAGTCCCTGTTATAATAATAATTGACATTTTGTGGTACTTTAAAATCCACAGAGTACTATCTCTATGATTTCCTCCTCATAATCACACAGGCTATAGCCACACTGGGCTCACTGATACAGTTACTTCCCTTGTAGTTGCTCCCCCCAGTAATCTGACCTTGTGCCAGGAGAATCAGTCTTGTCAGAGCCAGAAGGTATGGAAGGTATTTTCCATACTTCCATCCCTTCATATGGAACAGACATCTCCACTGATAAGGCTCCAGGGAGTATCTGCCCAGGGCCAGGCAAGATTGGGTAAGGTACAAAGCCTAATTGATTCCTGAGCCTCAAGGAATTATATTGCTTACAGCTTAGAGTTAAGGTGGGTCATCCTACTCCAGTGTAATAGCCTCCTTGAGTTAGATGGAGATACTCCTGGAGAGAAGGTTGGTGTGAAAGGAAAGAGGATTCCAATGGACTGGCAGACAGTGGGTAACTTAAGGAAAGGTTATCTTGGCCTCACTGGAAAGATATAGTATTTGAGCTTCAACTAACCAGAGATCACATTGATGAATGTTTCCTGAAGTCGTAGTTCGGCAAGGTGACTGGGCAATGGAGCCAACAAATATCTTTCTCACCAGGATACGAGACCTAAACTGACAAGTACAAGAGACCTAACCTGACAAGGGGGAGGAGAAAAGTCCCAAGGAACAAGACTGTGAAGTTCTCTGTTGTCTTCCCAATAAAATATAAGCTGCCAGGGGCAGGGACCATCTTTCTTTTCACTTGCATTTGTATCCCCAGGGCTTAGAAGGATGCCTGGACTGGAGAAAGTGCTGAAAATGCTGGTTGACTGACTCTGTGTAAGGTTGAAAGGTCTCAAGAGTGAGTGGGTGAATGAAACCACATTTCTAAAGTACTTAAGAGAAGTAGGTACAGATGACAATTTATTCCTCCTTGGCAGAAATGTGAAGGTATAAGTAGGGCAGATGAATATTTGGAAAGGACAGTGAGAGAAAGAGAGAGAGAGAGACTGAGAGAGACAGAGATAGAGATAGATAGATAGAGAGAGAGAGAGAGAGAGAGAGAGAGAGCGCCTTTAGGAAAAGAACAAGAAAGAACAAAGAACCTATGCAGGGGTGGGGGAGACACCTAACAGACCAAAAAACTTCCCAATCCAGAGAATTCTATACATGGATGCATTGAAGCAGGACATTGAGGCATTTACAGAATCAGAAGAAAGCATCATGTTGGCACTTGCCCAGTACAATGAACAAGGCATGGCCCAAGGAACAGGGAGCTGGATTTGGAGTTAGAGGACATGGTTTCAAATCCTGGTTCAGACATTAATCCTCCTGTGTGACCTTAGGCAAGTTCCTTAACTTCTCTTATAAGGCTTCAGTTTCCTTATGTGTGACATGAAAGGGTTGGGGTAGATGACCTAGAACATCTTTTCCTGCTGTAGAGCTATGATTCTATGAACAACACTGTTGAAGTAGCTAGTGAAAGCAATGCCCACTGTGAATAAGGGCTCGTGCTAGGTTCTAGGGACAGAAGGATAGAAAGGTGGCACAGTGCTGGCCCTCAGAGGATTTCTGGTCTTCACTTTGGGTTTTGTCTTTGAAGGAAAATAGAGGGAACCACAAACCTCAAAACTGTCCTGCCTTTGAAATGCTACCTCATTGTGAAAAAAGCCAAGTGAGATCAATTTTACCCTCCCATCTTTACCGTTGCTCTCTTCTTCCATTCAAAGCAAATTCGGAATGGGAGGTTTGGGCTTGGACGTGGGGAACCAGTCTGGTGTTCCAAGAACCTTATCTGCACTGAACTCATTGAACTGCTGTTTTAGCAAGTTGGGTTTTTTTTTTAGAAATAAGTTTCATGGCCAAGGAGAGGCAAGGCGTGAGGTTGCCTGAATCATAGCCTCCCTCCACCCCCCTGTAATTTCTCAGTCATTTGGGTGATTTGCTCCCAAAGTCTTTGCAAATCTTAACTTGCAAATATATAGCACATAGTAAAAATCAGCACATTTTAGAAATCTGGTAAGAAAGATGTCCCTTAAACAATGCCCTTATTGTTAATTAATGAATGAGAACTCTGAGTGTGACTCATTGGTTAGTCATAACTAAGGGTGGACTGGCTCACTTCAGTTGTTCTAAAGGTGGGTTTGCCCTCTTCAAAAATCAAACACTGAATTTTCTTACCAAGTGTCAGTGTAGCATCACAGATTAAGAATGGGAAGGGAGCTTAGTTTGACCTTCCTGGAGGGAGGCTGTGGAATAAAAGACCAAACATTTATGCAGACTATCCCAAAAGTCTTAAAACTGCACCAAGACGTTTGGGAAATCCTGAATGATACTTTGTCTGTACAGTTGCTTTAATAATAATACTTAGCATTTATATAGATTATATATTTATATACAATTTACATAGATTTTATTCATATCGATTTTTATATAATTTATATAGGTTATACATATATTATGTACTACTTTGTGCTAAGCACTTTACAATTATCATCTACTTTGATTCTCACAATCAGTCCCCTAGGAGGTAGATGCTATTATTTATGCTATTATCCTCATTTTACAGATAAGGAAACTGAGGAAGACAGTGGTTAAGTAACTCTCCCAAGATTATACATCTAGTAAGTGTTTAAGGCTAGATTTGAACTCAGTTCTTCTAGACTTCAGGCATAATGCTATATCTATTATACCACCTGGCTGCTTTACATGCATGTAAGTATGGAAAACACAAGGATTTTTCCATACTTACATACATATCTCATTGGATCCTCACAACGACCCCATGAGGTAGGTGCTATTATTATCCACATGGAGGAAACTGAGACAGACAGAGGTTAAGGGACTTATCAAGGGTCACACACTTAGTGTGATAGGATTGGAATTCATGCCTTCTTTACTCCAAACCCAGCGCTTGGCTGTGCCACCTCGCTTCTCCAAGGCATAGTATAAAGGATAGTGTAATTCCACCGACTCTGGAATGATTATGCTTGGTGCCTGATGCCACCTCTGAAGCTTGCTCCCTGTGTGACTTTGGGCAAGCTACATCCCATCTGAGTCCTAGTTTCCTTATCTGTAAAATTGAGAGGATTTGGGTTAGCTGAGTTCTCTTCATGATCAATGAACTTCATTTTACAGATGAGATAATCGAGGCCCAAGGAAATGTAATGATTTGCCCAAAGTCACACAAATAGAAATTTTTAAAAACTGGAAAACATACTATGGAAGAGGCAGCTAGGATAGAGCTGTGGTCCTGGAGTAAGGAAAATCTGACTTCAAACAGTATTAGAACACAAGTCTTCTGAGTCCCGATCCATGCTTGGTACTATGCCTTACTTTGCTATCAGTCAGTCTGAGTCATTTGTGATTCTGTTCTTCCTAATGCATGGTCTAAAGTGAACAGATCATCTTTGCAAAATGAGTTTGTTTGCATTCTTCCAACATGCCTAAGAGGCCCTCACTTTGAATACCAAGGCCTGGATGTAGGCTCATTGCAGGCAGACGCTTATTTGTTATTCTCATCTTTGAATCCCTAATACCTAGCACAGTACCTAGTATATAGTAGACCCTTAATTAAGGCTTGTTGAAAGTAGATGATGCATATGAGCAGACTTCTCACTTGCTTCTGAAATACACGGGATGAAAGAGGATCAGCACAAGTCAATCCCCTAGGTGCTTGTGTCCCAGAATGTCCAGCCTGGGATGTCCCTGACTGAGCATGACTGCCAAGGACATATTAGAACTTTGTGGTCATTTTGGGGAAGTCAGTTCCACAAAGTACCCTTAGGCCTATCTCATTAAACTAAAATCTCTGCCAGACCAGTTATCCATCCACAGACCCATGAATAGTAGGCTCAGATTTGGTGTGGGTTTTTTTTTCCCTCTCCTGATTTGAAGATGGAGGAAAAGGTAAAAACGCATCGCACATTCATTTTTCCCTCTTCTTGTCAAACAACAATCAGTCTTGCTAAGCCATGGAAAAATGCCCAAGTGCCATTTGCCTAAAGCAACATAAATCATATTCAGGTAAGTTTCTGCAGCTTAGCTCTAGAGGCCTCTGGTATTGCTTAGAAGGGCAGGGAGGGAGAAGCGGCAGCTGCTGTCATATTTTTCAAAAGATCTGTATTCTTAGGTGAACTGGAACAACCTTTATGGTTTTCCTGTCCCTGTTGAGCCTCTTTAGTCTAGGGCAGCCTCAGAGTGCTTAGGCCTTCTCAGAGATGACACCCACATCACATTTTCCTCTCTGAGTTTATTTAAGGTTGCAGGTTTTCTGGGAATCTGACAGCTTCCTTCCCCCCGCCCTTCTCTTCACTGTTCCATCCAAGTACAGTTAATGTGCCAAGGGTCTGGAAGAGGTTCAGATGACTGTACATGGGACTTTGTAGCTCTGTATTCGCTTGAGGGGGAGAAGATCAGGCATCACTCACTGGGCCTCTTTTTTTCCAATTGAATTGATAGCTCTCCTGTACTCATGGTGTGCATTTTTTGAACACTATGGGTGTGAAACAAACCGTTAGTAATGGCAGATCTTCCTCATTATTTTTATCTACCTTAAAATTGTAACGTTGGACGCCCCAAGGATCAGCCTGAAGTTCTATGTTTCTAGACTTTGAGTCTACCTTTTCAGTGTCTTATTTTCTGTTGTAATATAATTTTTTTTAAAAAAAAATTTAATTTGGTCAAATACATCCATCTTATTCCCAAGAATTCCTTCCACAATATTGAATCGTTGGTTACTCTCTGAGGTGCTGTTCTGCCCCAAAGAGGGGTGAAAGGTACTTCTCTATGAATACCCCTTTATGGACACCTGTATGTATCTTGTAGATACCTATTAGTATATATGTTATCTCCTCCTTAACATGCAAGTTCTTTGAGGCCAGCCATTGGTTTTGTGTTTTCATCGAATCACTAGCACATTTAGCACAAAAGTACGCTCTCAAGTAGTTCTTGCTTACTTAGGAAAAATAAAATTTCACCTTCTTCCACAATTGAGATAAATACCTCATTCCATCTCCTTCTAATCCTCTAAGGATTTCAAAAAAACATTATTTCATTTAAGCCTCATGCAGTGCCTATGATGTAGATACTTGGGGATATTATGACTCCTGTTTTAGAAATGAGATAGATAGCATTTATTAAGCATCTACTAAGTGCCAGGCACTGTACTAGACACTCATAAAAAGAGAGAGTCTCTGCTCCCTTATTCGAAGAGCTTACATTCTAATGGTGGAATGACACATAAAAGGGAGCTGAAAAAAGGAGAGGTGTTCGTAATAGTCCAAATGCCTTATTTTCTCAATGTCGTTCTTGAACAATATTGTTGTTACTGTATACGACGTTCTCTTGGTTCTGCTCATTTCGCTCTTCATTATTTTATACAAATTTTTCCATGTTGTTCTAAGATCGCTGGGCTCATAATTTCTTATAGCATAGTAGTATGCCATCACAATCATACACCACAACTTTGTTCAGCCATTCCCCAGTCAATAGGCATTCCTGCAATTTCCAGTTCTTTGCCACCACCAAGAGAGCTGCTATAAACATTTTAGAACATATAGGTTCTTTTCTTTTTTCTCTAATCATCTTTGGAAAGGTTTATATAGTTTAATAATTCTTTGGGCATAATTCCAGATTGCTCTCCAAAATGGTTGGATCAGTTCACAATTCTACCAACAACAAATTAATGTCCCAATTTTTCCACGTTGCCTTCAACATTTGTCGCGTTCTCCTTCAGTCATTTTAACCAAACTGGTAGGTGTAAAATGATATTTCAAGATTGTTTTAATTTGCATTTCTCTACTCAATAATGATTTAGGGCATTTTTTCTCGAGGTGGGGGTGGGAGAGAGGGAAGGAATGAAAGAAATTTACATGGTAGCTTTATTATATTTAAAAGGAACTTAAAGCTTGTACATAATAGATTTGCAGTTTCATGTGTAATCATATTTTTATTATGCTAGGTTATGGAAATGCTTGTTTTATTCCATAAATTAAAAAATAAAATAAATAAATATTAAAAAGAGAACCTAAAAAAAAAGAGGACAGGCGGCTGTAGGGGTTAAGGCCTTTCTAGCAAGAGAACTGAGGCTGCTGGGGTGGAGATTAAAAAAAAACAACTTCTCTAAGTACTGAAATACCCCAAGGGCCAGTTGACTACATTCTTATGAAAACAAACACACATGTACACATGCACTTATCAGTCAGGAAGATCTGTGGAAAGTGAGATTCTGATTGGTCATAGAGTTAGTAAATGTGTGAGTTGGAATATGAACACAGGTCTCTGGAATCCAGTCCTTATATCAATTCCCCAAGCTATTTCGCCTCTCTGGTTCTTTATTTTTTTAATACTCATCAGTGTACCGGTGAATAGCCTTTGGGGCACCATCCTGTATCATATTAGGAGTAGATAATACTTTTTTCCATTAGAGAGGGCCACACTTGATTGGATACACTAAATCTGGGGTTTCTGTCCATGAATGTTTTGCCGTGTACTTCTCCCATGGATTCAAGGCAAGAGAAAAATGAATGAGGAGGAATAACACCTTGGTTTTCGTTTTCGTTTTAATTCTTATTTCTCATTTCTGAGCTAGTTGGTTCAAACGACTCTGGGGTGGCCCTTCTGCCTTCACTCTGTGCCTTCTTCGTTGCTTTGTTTGTCCTTTCTCCTTCCCTTCCCCTTATCTCTTCAGGCTTAAAACCCAAAGCAAAACTTGGGTGAGAGGTCAGCATTGACTGTTGGGAACATGGAGGAGAGTCATGTTCAGGATATGTGTATGGAGGGGGGTGTCATAGGATTATAAAGTTAGAGTGATTGACATGTCAGAGATCATCCAGTCCACCCCCCGCCATTTTACAGATTAGAAAAAGGAGACTAAAGATGGAGTTACTTGCCAAGGGCATACAAATGAGATCTAAAATTTGAACTTGTGCCCTCTGACTTCAGATCCAAAGCTCTTTTCATTAATCAGTCACTCAGTAAGCCTTTACTAAGCACCTGATAGGCACCAGGCATTATGCTAGGGGCTAGGTATATAAAGACAAAGATGAAGCAATTGTTGGTATCTCTAATGATAATAAGAGCTGCCATTTCTTGAGGACCTTGGAGTTTGTGAAGTGCTTTACGATATTTTCTTATTTGATACTCACAAGACTAGAGGTGTGATTATGCCCATTTTGCAGATGAGAAAAATGAGGTGCAGAGGTTAAGTGACTTGCCTGCGATCACATGATGGTAGCTGTACTATATATCATACATCCTCCATACCATCATTCCACTTACTTACCTCTTTGAAAACAAAAATGACACCAAAAACAAACACTACCAACAACAAAACAGTTCAAACTATTTCCTTAATTTAAAAACTCCTGTGGCTCCCTAGGACCAAATATAAAGTCCAGGTAATTTTAAATCCTAGCAATTATAAAATCCTTTTGTTTGGTTTTCAAAGCCCTTCCAAACCTGGCCCCTTCATACCATTTCGGTCTCCTTACACCTTATTCCTCTCCACATAGTCTTATATCCAATGACAGTGGCCTCCTTACTGTTCCTGGAACATGACACTCCATCTCCAGACTCTGGGCATTTGCTCTGACTGTCCCTCATGCCTGGAATTCCCTCCATCATCATCTCCTCCTCCTGGCTTCCTTCAAGTCTCCACTAAAGTCCTGCCTTCTGCAAGAAGCCTTTCCCAGGTCTCACTTAGTGGCTGTTCTCTGAGATTACCCCTCTTTGTCCACTCTGTATCTTATTTTTACCTGCCTATTTGCATGTTGTTTTCCCTATTAAACCATGAGCTCCTTGTAAGTGTGTTTTTCCAGGATCCCAGGGTCATAATAATCATTTGCTTCCAAGTATTAGATATGAGTTCTATGGTTCAAAACATCTCCACCACTACCCATGTAGATTGTAAGGACCAGGTGTCGCCTGTTTATATTGTAAAGGTCAGGACCCTGGAGGGATAGAGTGTAAGTATAAAGCAGCTGGGCACTGGTCAGTGAGTGGAAAATCTTTAGGGTTGAAATGCACAAGCTAGGATGCTGTGTGTGCCTTGGTCAGCCCCCGTCAAGGCTTGGGAGGAATCTGTGTTTGCCTCAACTGGCTGCTGTTGAGGCTTGGGGCGGGGAGGTTTGGGGAATGCACAAGTTGTACCTGTCTCAACTGGCCCCATAGAGAGATAGGGGGAGTGCCACCCCCCCTTCTCAGCCAGCCCCTGTGAAAAGGGTGATTGGGGAATGCTGCAGGAGTTGGTGCTCAGCAACCCTTATGGGAGGGTTAGATAGAATAAAATGATTCAAGTAGGATTGTTAACCCCTTTGAAGCTGTCTTTCCTTTATAAAAGCAGATCAAAGAGCCTGTGCTAAGAGGCCATCCTGGGTGTGCTGGGGTGCTTGCTAATACACTCCTTTAGAGCAGTAATTGTTTTTTGCCTTTCTTTCTTAGCTCAATGCCTGGCATGTGTGTTGTTGTTCAGTCATTCAGCCATGTTGGACTGTTCATGACGCTGTGGACCACAGTACACCAGTGTTACCCATGGGGCTTTCTTGGCAAAGATACTGGAGTGGTTTGCTATTTCCTTCTCCAGTGGATTAAGGCAAACAGAGGTTAAGTGACTTGCCCAGGATCACACAGCTAGTAGATCACACCCCTGAACTCAGGTCTTCCTGACTGCAGGCCCAGTGCTCTATCCACTGAACCTAGCTAGCTCCTGGCATCCCTGGGTGGGCAACTGCCTACTTACGCATTAAGTAGATGCTTAATAAATGCCAATTGACTTCTAGATATAGGAGTTTTTAATATCCCCAGAGTCTTTTGGAACCTTTCCATGCTATTTTTCTTCTGTTTTTAAGTTGCTTTACGAATAGAGAGATATTTTTGCTGAGAAGAAATGATTTGAAATCCCCAAAAAGTTGATGGTCAGTTCTGAACTCCCAACTGTAAGCATCAGAATGGATTTTGAACATGGAAAAATTTGCGACTTGGCAAAGGCTCTCATGCTTATTTATGACATCTTGGAAATTTCATTTTCTTGTGCTTACAAATGATCATGTTTAATTTTTCAAATTTATTTTGATTAGGCAATTACCTATATGACAATTTACTTTTGATTTTAACTCTCCTTGTAAGGTTGGACAGAGGGCACATGTGAGCTCGTGTGTGTGTGTGTGCGCGCGTGTGTGTACATATTGGCAGTTTCTTGTTCTTCAGACATCCTTAATAATTCTTCTGACTACACAGGCAAACTATACTTCCCTTGTGGTATCTTTTAAAAGAAATATAGAGCCTACAAGTGTTAATGTTTGGGTGGGAGGTTACAACAGCATCACACATTTAGAGTTGGGATAGATGAGACTTTGCATGCTCTTCCAGAACAGGATTTAAGGAAATGACTATCCAAGAGGGAAAGATGAATCAAGAGTCCTCGACAAGGATCATGTCTAGGGTCTAAGTAGGGTTCTTATATAGAAAGTGGGTGGGAATAGCATATTTCCAAGAGTTTCTTTGTTCATGTTCTTATGATGGGAATTCCTGTGTAATTGGCTTTTTCTTCCTTTAATTTTTTCTTTACTGACTCAGCATAACAATAATTATCAGATCCACTCTCCTTTCTTACAAAATTTTTAGACATTTTTTTTTATTTTTAGCTTTCATCGCGTTTTTTAATTCTAGTGCTTTGCCTCTATGATTATCTCCAGTTTATCCTGCATACATCTTGTTTGTACATAATTGTTTGCATGTTGTCATCATCAGATGGCCAGCTTCTGGAGCGCAGGGACTGTTTTTGCCTTCCTTTGTAGCCCCAAGGGCTTAGCCCTGGAGCCTGGAACATCATATGCATTTAATTAATGCTTGCTGACTGACTGACTATATCGCCTTGCTTTTCAAATATACCCATTCCCTTCCCCATGTCCTAATCAGGGAGTCAATATCAAAGGGGAGAGAGAGAGATTTGGCCAAATTAACCTGTGTCAACTGAATCTGAAAGTATATGCAATGTTCCATTCCCATAGTCCTCTACTGTTGCAAAGAAAGTGTAGTGCATTTTCTTATTCCATTTCCAGGGCTATTAAGGGCAGCTCAGTGGTACAGTAGATAGAATGCTGGGCCTGGAGTCAGAAAGCTTCATCTTCCTGAGATCAAATCCAGCTTCATATACTTACCAGCTCTGTGACCCTGGGCAAGTCACTTAATGCTGTTTGCCTCAGTTTTCTCATCTGGAACATGAGCTGGAGAAGGAAATGGCAGACCACTCTAGTATCTTTGCCAAGAAAATCCCAAAAAGGGTCACTAGGGAGACACGACTGAAAAAAGACTGAACAACAAGAGCAACGAGAAGTTGGTCATTAGAATTACTTCTGAACCTCGCCTTTTCTGTACATGTTAGGTTTCCAATGGTTGTTAAACCATACAGGGGCTGTGACCCTTTATGTAAACTCTTTATAATTATTATGAGGCAGGAATTCTTCTTTTACAAATGAGGAAATTGAGGCTCATTGAAGCTAAGTGACTTGCTCCAGATGATATATTGAGTGTTAGAGCGAGGATTTGAATCTGTGTCTCTCCTGACTCCAATTCTGGCACTGTATATGATAATATTAATCCAAGAAGTCGGGGAGACAGTATAGTATAATGGACAGAGGGCTAACAATTGCATCAGGCAACTTTCAAAGAATATTAATTGCAAAATGCATGCAATCTGGATTGGTGAAGGAGTTTCCTTACTGGGAGTTCCCTACAGTAATGAAATCCCTGGTGAAGACCCTCTTCTAACCCCCTAAAGGGGCAAATAATAAAGTTGTTAAACCTCATAATGGCCTAGTTTACAGCATGAAATATTTAAAAGACATCATAATTCCATTTTCGAAGTATGGCCATCCTTTTATTTGTTGGAACATAAAACAGCATCTGAAAAAGAGACTTGGAGTTCTCCGCTGCCTCTGTCTATAAATTTATACCACAGTTGATATCATTTCATCTTATTTCTATTTCTAGTCAAAACACATTTCTAACATGGCAAAGTTATTCTCATCAGGAGATTCTATTACTGCAGAAAAAAGTGTTTAGGACATTGTCGCATACCACCCTTCCTGGACCTAAAGAAAGGGATTGAATGGATGAATAAAGAGATATCTTCTTATTCACTTGTTCCCTCCTGATCATGTACCACTCAACTTGAGTTGTTTCCAAAGGGGACCCAAGAGAACATCTTAGATGGTATTGTGCCATAACACTGAACTAGTGACTGTATCTTTGATTTCCCCCTTTCTTAGGCCCTTTGGTCTCTTTTGGCCACAGGTCTGTGTAATCCCAGAATATGTGGAGAAGAGGGTAATCTAAGAAGAAGGATAATCAAAGAAGGCAGCCAAGACTTAGAAAGGGGAACCAAGAGCCAGAAACAACCATTTTGTGGGAACATCTGGGAGAGCTCAGTGTTTTTAGTCCTAAATTTTCCTAACCACTTTTGACTACCCTGTCACCCACATGCAAGCATGTCACTGCCAGTCATTCTAAACCTGACCTTGGAATCTGGGAGTCAACCTTGACATGAATATATTCTTTCTATATTAGTTTTTCTCTGGTGGCCTTTTGACCTAGTGCCATGGACTTTCCTTTAAGGAGATAGACCATGAGCTAATTCTTTTTCTTATTTTGTTATCTTCATGGAGTCGTTATGCTAGAAAGAGTTCAAAGAGCCACGTGTGTTTAAGTTGAGTATTTTAAATAGTGGAATAAATATCCCCTTAAGGAAAATCCTCTCATATCACAGATGCAGAAAGCCTAAATTGGGATGTGTGTTACATGGGATCTCTCAGTAATCTCAATGATTATTAATTTCCGTAGATTCAATAATCACCTCTGTATGGATGACTCCTTGATGTAGTCGTATATGTGTATATACATCTGTCTGTCTGCCTGTCTATCTAACTGTCTGTCTACCTACCAGCCTATCACCCATCTCCAGTTCTAGTCTTCTGAACTCTGATTTTGCATCACTGACTAGTTGCCCATTCAAATCTCTGCCCGGATGTCCTAAAACCTATAGATGTTACAAACTCAGAAGGCAATTAGGTACCATAGTAATTAAAACAAAGAAATGCAAAAACAAAACAAAACAAAACAGTCCCTGCTTTCTGGAAGTTCATAGTTCCATTGGGGAGACAACATGCAAATAAATATATAAAGGGTAAATTGGAGATAATATCAGATAGAAGGCACTAATATTAAGAGAGCTCAAGAAAGGCTTCTTGTAGAAAGCAAGATTTTAGTTGGGAATTTAAAAAATCCCAGGAAGCCAGAAGATGGGGACAAGTAGATAGAGCATGAGATTTGGAATCAATCTATCAACTGATAAGCATTTATTAAATGCCTAGTGTGTTCTAGGTGCCACAAAGACCAGATGAAAGTCTCTCTTTCCAGGGAGTTCTATTTATTAAGAAGAGACAATGTGGATATATGTAGGTATGTACAAAATAGATATAACCATTTTGAGAGGAAGTCTTTAAGAGCTGGGAAGAACTAAGCTGATCCTTGAGGGAAATTAGGGATTCTGAGAGAGAGGTGAGAAGGGTATGGCATTGGTTCAAATCCAAGCTATTATATTTACTAACTCAACAACCCTGGGCAAATCACCTGACTTCTTTTGGCCTTATTTTCTTTATCTGTAAAATGAGGGGGTTGAACTATATATGGCACTTCCATTAGCTCTAGATCTGTGGTCTAGATCTAGGTCCTGTGAGGGTATTCTAGGGATATAGTCTGTGCAAAGGCGTAGAGGTAGGAAATGGGACACTTGAAAGGGAGAGATGCGTAATAAGGCTAAAAAGGTAGGATTGTGTCAAGTATGGCTTTAAATGACAAACAGGCATTTATATTTGATCCCATGGATAATAAATAGGGAGTCATTTGAGTTTATTGAGTGGTATTTCAATAATGTTTGGCACACAGATACATGCATAGCATTAAAATAGCTTTTGTAGGGAATAAAAAGTGACTTGACTCTGGTATGGTGTGTGCTGTTTAGGGGGAAACATATCACTGAGTCTCACAGACCAAAAGATCCAAGAAAGTTTTACCTTGTTTTTCTCATCCAATTTAAATCTATTCCCTCTTGTTCTGTCCTTGTTGAAAACTGATAATATTGAACTCTCATAATTTATTTAATATGCCTCCAGGTGCCAAGATCCCCTTCATCCTTTTCTCCAGGCTACCATATTAGCTTCTTTGGCCATTTTTTTAGAATATCTGTTTATGAAGCTTTTCATCAGTTCTTGAGTCCTCTTGAAAAGTCTTGAAGAAGAGGCATCACTCAGCTTGGTCATATCGCCACATTCATTTCTTCTACTAAAGTCAGAATTAGAGTGAAGTCACTTCTCTTGTGTCAGAAACAAAGTTTAGCCCTTCCTATTTGTCACTACCATACCAGGCTCAACAGCTCCAGTGATGCATTGACTCTAAACCTTAGGTGTGATATTAATTTCTCACAGAGGGACATGGATTTAATAGATTTTTTAATTAACATTATGTAAAATTGAAGCTGTCATGCTTTGTAGCAGACTGATACAAATGTCTATAATTGCCTCCTTGGTGCTACATCTTGAGAATAGTCTAGAAATGTTTGTTTTAACCCATTCCTTATGAACCCTGATTTATGAATAGAGTGTGTGTGTTCGTGTGTGTGTGTGTGTGTGTGTGTGTATTTGAAGATGGGTGCATGCGTGCCTCTGACAATCCTGGTTGTCATGACAACACAGAGCCTCATTTGTCAAAAATGTAACTTTGCTTCAGGTTGAAAATGAAAATTCATCTTTGTGGTTTTATTCTCGGGATAGGGATATTGTTCATTTTCCTCAGATGTGGTTCTCATTCTCTAATATTGCTTACCTGCTTGAGTACATTTTGGGAAACATTGATTTTAGATGGATTTGTGTACATTGAGCTTTAAGATAAAAGGGGGAAAATCCTTTCCAAAAGATGTAAATGAAGATAATAGAATTTAGAGTTTGAGTGGAGTTTACAGATCGTCTTGTCCAATCCCTTTATTTCTACAAACAAGGAAACTGAAGCCAAGGGATTTGTCTGAAGTTACAGAGGTCAGAGTAACAGCAAACATTTACATAGTACTTTAAAGATTGCAAAGCACTTCAAATACATCCTCCTATTTGACCTCATGGCAATCGTGTGAGACAGGTAGTATCATCCCATTTTACAGATGGAGGAGCTAATAAGTTGAATCACCTGTCCCCATCCGTACTACTAAAGTCAGATCTAGTCAAATCCAGAATCTCTGACTATAAGCTTAGAATTCTTCCTGTCATATCATCGTGCCTTTTCCAAGATGAACCACAACAGGTTCAGTATATCAATTATTTAGTATCCTTATGGTTGGTATCAGTGCGCTGCATTGTTAAAGAGACTGCCTACATCAGTGAGGTAATGAATTCATCAAAGCATATTAAATATCATGTCCATTCCAGAGAACACAAAAGCAGTGCTTGTTGGTCCCAAGCACATTTTATCAAAGAATCTTGGTATTTTAAACTATCAATTAGAAAATTAACAAGCATTTCTCTCTAAGCTGTACTCTGTATTTCCTCTAACATGATCTACCTTTTCATCCTGAAGCCTCACTCTGTCTCTGGAATTCACACATCACAAGTAATCGCTACCCACAAAGCCTCTCCCTCTGATTGCATGGCTCCTCCAAGAACCTCTGTTTAAGGCAGATGCTCAGAGTAGCCATGTGCCAATTCTTCTCTAGGCTGTTGCCCTCTCCTGTGCCCCCATACTAGGTTGCCCCAGCCCTGACTCCTTTTCAGCTTCTTTTTATGTGTTGTTGTTTGCTTATTAGAATGTAAGCTTCTTGAGGGCCGGGATTGTCTCTGTACTTATATTTGTATTCCTAGCATTTAGCACAGTGCCTGTCACATAGTAAGTTCTTAAAAATGCGTGTTAACTGATTGACACTTGGTTCCAGGCACTGTGTGAAGTACCAAAGATACACACAAAAGTGTGACAGTCTTTGCCTTCAAGGAAGTTACATTCTCCTGGAGGAACACATTTTTACAGATGAATAAATGCAAGACATACAAAATAAAGACAAAAATGAGATTGGGAGGGAAAGCAGTAATAACTGTGGGAATCAAGAGAAACTCCTTCTTTCGAGGGGGCGGAGCCAAGATGGTGACTGGAAAGCAGTAACTGGCGTGAGCTTCCCACCAAGTCCCTGCAAAAACCTATAAAAAAAATGGCTCTGAACCAATTCTAGAACTGCAGAACCCACAAAGTAGCAGAGGGAAGCAGGGCTCCAGCCCAGGACAGCCTGGATGGTCTCGGGGTAAGGTCTGTCCCACACGGAACTCGCAGCTCCCAGCTGAGGGGAGCGGAGCTGAGCCAAGCAGAGCCCAGCGCAAGAGGCGCGGCGCAGCAGACCGCGGAGCGACGAGACCTGGAGTGGAGCGGAGAGTGCCCTAGCATACTGAATTACTGAGCTGTGGCATGTACCAGACCTCACAACTCACAAACAGCAAAGACAACACAGAAGGTTAGTGGGAAAAGCTGCGGGACAGGACGGAGTTTGCGGTTCGGCCACTGTCCCTGAGGCAACGGAGGCGGGGGCAGCTTTAGAAATTCAGCTGCAGTTGCTTCTGGCCCCAGGCCCACCTGGTGGGAGGAATTAAGTGGCTGATCAGAGCAGGAGTGCAGAGCCTGCTGAAGATTTAAGCCCAGTCCTGGTTGGGGGTTCTTGGGGACGGAGGAGTGCTGGTGAGGCAGAGCATCTGCCCAAGTGTGGAACATAGAACTCT